>OY756216.1:13680000-14930000 GCA_963576875.1 Acrobasis repandana | reverse complement strand
TGAGCTGAAAGTTTACATACTTATGTATGTTGGGTGACTGAAATATTATGGTACCAATGACCTGATCTTATGAGAAAGCCAGAAGCCCACCGAGTTTGAGCTTAATTGATTCGCCTTGAGGAGCACTTTAAACTTTTTAGTTCATTGTTTTAGATAAAAGCTTGTTTGAATAATTACTTGTTAATCATCGCTATGTTGGTATACACGTCTGATAAGAGGAAGTTAAATATAAGATATAAAAATTCAATTCATTATTGGCACAGCTATCACATTATAATACTTTTATAGGTTCCTCTTTTTCAACCTAGTTTTTATTCATCACCAAAACAATCATTTTCCATTGATCACTTATCATATTAGACTGCTAGATAGGCGGCTTTTAATTGATATATTAATTATTGATAAGTGAAATGGGAAAGTAACGAAAGTTACGTAAATCAATTAATTCTTAAGTATTCAAGTCATTCAAATTAACAATCCGATCTTGCATAAATCTACTGAATAACACTGAATTATTTATTTTTAGAACAGAATAATCATTTAAAGTTATTAATAGAGCCGACTGTGCAATATTCTTAAAATTTTAAACAAACGTTTCACTGTTTTGGGTCTGATTGCCTAATGAGGGCCATTCAATGTTGTCTCTTAATTAAGAAATAACAAGTAGCACAAGTTCATTATAAACTATTATATAACAAACACCATCATGTGCTTGGTAATAAAGAAACAATAAGACTGAAAAAACCGGCCAAGTGCGAGTCGGACTCGCGCACCGAGGGTTCCGTACAAACCTGCAAGGTTTAGTATTTGGTATGAATTTCAATTTAATACCTCTACGCGTTTATGAGGAAATGGGTAGTAAGTTTAAAATTATTAAAAAAAAATATATTATGTGATGTAACTAAAAATTTATGGTTTTCGTAATTTTTCCTTTATCTATGCTATAAGACGTTGCTTCGTACCAAATTTCAAGATTCTGAGTTCACGGGAAGCACCCTGTAGGTTTTGATTCCCTTGCAAGTGTCGAAAATTTGCGGCATAAACGGCTGTATCTTTTGATTGCGTTGGCTTAGAAGTTTGATTTTTTCACAGCTTCAAGGGACAGTAGACCTGAGTAATTGATATAAATTTCAGCTTCATACCTCCACGCGTTCCTGAGAAAAAGGGTCTTGACAGACGGACGGACGGACGGACAGACGGACAACAAAGTGATCCTATAAGGGTTCCGTTTTTTCCTTTTGAGGTACGGAACCCTAAAAATTGATAAAATCAACGTCTGAGGTCATAGAGCGAAGTGGGGCGCAAAAATGTGGCGCAGTCGATTGATCGAAAGTTGTGTCGTCAGAGTTGTCAACCTTGGCATTTGAGCGGGTTCCGGACACGGTGAGCGAACTAAAAAGTGTTACAGATGCGACACTTACTATGTGCGCTTTGTAGGTAGTACTCATACCTAGAGTCAAAGATAATTTCTCAGAACGGAGTAAGATGTTCCAATTTTTGACCCCCGATACAAAAAGAATAGTTGTATAAGTTTGGTGTCTGGTAGCTATGTGTTTGCATGTCTAGCACCATAGCTCTCAAACGAATGAAACTATTTATTTTATTAAAACTTTGAAAGGTGTGATTTTGAAAAATGTATCGTCTTATAATCGTAACCGTCGATTCATACATTTTTATGTATATATGAAACATTTTGTATGTGACTACTCATTTTATAAATAGGGTTACCATTTGGATTGCCGCAGCGCAGACGATTGATTTATGCTATAAGAGTATTAATAAAAGAAATGGGTCGCAAACTAAGTACATAAAAGAGTTACCCTTCTTTAACTTTTTTATATTTTATAGTCGGTGTGACCGATCGGCAAATGTGAACCGACCTCTAGCAAACTACAAAGCAAAGCACGATTCAACTCCATTTAATTTATTTTTTGGAGTCTAGGTCTCGCCACGGACTGGTTTGTAGATGCTCTTTGTTGTTGCGTATGGAGTAAAGTGCAAACATTTATGGTTCCACAGCACACGAAGAGAATTGTACATTTCAGTATCTCTAAAGCTTAAAAGCTCTACCAGGCCTGTGTCACTCCCCGTTTAGGTATCGAAAATGTACCTATATTATTACTATGCGCGCAGGCGGCCCCTCCGGGTGGTAAATTTAGTTATACGAATTGTTTGTCTAGAGTAATAAGAATGAGATTAGCTTGCAATGGATGTCTAGGTATCTATGCGAAAAAGTGCTGAGTTCTGACGTGAGCTAAATTAAACCATACCGCTAGCCACATTGAGTAGATATTTCTTTGAATTTCTTTGCTGAGTGAGACTTATGTACGTTAGTATTATTTATTCTATGGCTCTACCACAGGCTAATAAATTAGACTTCATTAAATTTTTTTTTTTCATTTGCCTCCTAATTAACCTATACAATAAAATTACTATGTAGATACTCAATTTGTGAAGAATGTAGAAAATTATCAACTGTTATGGTATGATATAGCAAACCTATTCCATACTCTTCAGATTACGGTCTTGAAATAGTTTTGCGCTACCAATTATATTATATGTGGCTGTACCATACTACGCTCCTAGAGGCTGTGAGTGATGTAAGATACAAATGCCAAAGCATACATTAACACAAAGTTTATTATTATCATCATCATTTCAGCCGCATAACGTCCATTGCTAGAGATGGTCATTTTGTAAATCCTTGGGCTCTCCCAAAAATTACCGATCTACAGCGGCCTGCATCCAGCGCTTTCCAGCGATCTTGGTCAGGTCGCCTGACCACCTTATTATTATCAATAAACAATAAATGTTGTCTTACCATCAATATTAAATCAATATACTTATTACCCATGAGGCAGATAAAAAAAGTTGAGCAACATTCTCAAAATAATTCAACACGTTTATCAAATCTGAAATGAGATTTATCGCCATCTCAGAATGATTCTCAAACGTGATTCGTGAGTGAGAGTCTCCGTAGAAGCGGAACCGGCGCGACGTTGTTATGTGGTGGCGATTGCTCAAGACAAGAACAACGCACTATTGCGTGGTTTGATGGGAAAATAATGCGTCACTACCCTGCCCGGGCACATTAACAGCATAGCTATGCGTACACGCATTGTGCACTAATTATAGTTAATCATATAATTAAACAATTTCAAAATATTGTTTGTCTTTAATAGGTATATGACAACATTGCTTAGGATTTTTCTTGCAATTTTCTTGATCATAATTTTCTGAAACCGCGAAGGTAATCCTATTATTAATTATTATTTTATGGGAAATCATAGAATTAATCAGTAAAGGCTGCCATAGCTTTATGCTAATTTCTACATTCATATTCATATGTGTGGTTCTTTTGATATTTACCTACCTATTTCCAAGTGAATAAAACATAAGTTCATATTTATGACCGAATGTAAGATGGACATCCTACAATATTACACACGACTACACGTGTCAAAAATAAAAAAATTAAAGATACCTATAATTTATATCTACTATTAGTTTCATCCTTTGTTTCGTTTTTTAAAAACTATATACTATATTTTATCACGTCTTTATCCCTAATGGGGCAGAAAGAGCATTTTGGGTCTTGCGGTTCTAAGTAGACAGAGCCCAGGGCCACAAGACCCAAAGGCAACTTTTAGCGTGATGGTAGGCGAGAAAGATGAAAAAAGGAATCAATATAGTGATTTTTTTTCCGCATTTCCTATTAACATGATTCATATTTTCACCCAATCCCTCGATCGGCTTTTACGATATGCGCGGGAAAGAAGCAGCTGGTAAGGAAGAAACTTTTTTTAATCTCCAAATGCCTTCAAACAGATTTTAACAGTAGGTATGACGTGTGAAGCCTATTTCTGACGGCATTTAATGATGTCATACGTCCAGCGTGGCATCTCCACGCAATCAATACTGTATTCTCCCACTATTAGCAAACACAAGCCGATGACTAAGCACATCTTCGAATTCTGATAGCGACTAGTAGACATCGTTAGACCTTAGTTTAATATTCTCTCGTGAGCTTTACTGTGCCATGTAAATGTTTCGAGATATTATACTGTTATAACTATATTACGCATACGTTGTGTGAGATAAATTCTCTTTCTCACTAACAATAGATCGGCCACTGTTAATTAACTTTTTAACATATAGGTACTAACCTGCCGCCATAGATCTCATTGGCCAAGGGTGTGAGCTCATCGTCGGAGTTGTCGCTGCCGTCGTCGCGGCGCTTCCCTCCCGACGCCGCCATCTTTGTTCAGTCTGAAATATCGCAAATAAGAAATTAATTTCTACAGTCAAGACTACATATGACTTCTGACGGTATTAATATAAGTAAACGTTTACCTGAAAAGTTAAAGAAACTTGAAAAACTATAAGAAACTGTTAATCCTGGGTAAAGGTACCAAGCTTCCAAGTTTTTCTTTCCCTTTCGTAAGGTGGAAAACGATGGTCGGACATTGAACAGAAAAGATAAATATTGTACTTCAAAAATGTAACTTAAAAGTGCAAATGTTTACGCTAATAGGCACTACGGATAAGTGAGATTCAATTTAGAGTAATTATACCATTGAAATAGCTGTTTAGTGTCTTTGTTCGTAGGATCCGGTAACCCAAATCGCAATTGGTTATCTGTTTATTATAAAAAATTACCCGCAGCTTTCTATTTAACTTCACTTTTTACTATCACGACTAAAGTGAGCCGAATAGAAAACTATAACAGTTATCATTCGTCCATTCAACAAAGTTTTATTTTAGTTCACTGCTGACAGTCAACACGGATTTAACTTACTATTAACCAAATTTTATTTAAGTGAGAATACATAGGTATATACATATATATACGAGTAATTAATAGTGGAAACTGGAAACGGACTTTATTGGCTCATATCCTTTAACCCCCACTCGAGCAAGTAAATTAAACCGTGGACTTAACCAAACCACCAACTTACCTACTGGAAATCCCAGCGATTTCGACTATGGCGCCAAGCGCGGCCAGTTGGCATGAATCACAGCACAAAGCGAATTCCTCACCCAGCTCCGACCTTGCCGGTCATTCATCCCTCCAGGATTTATGGAGACATTTACCTGATTTATTTTATGTACAAAAATACATTATTTTTCTAACATAAGAACGCGAGTTCTGATTTGTACGAGTAAATATGTATATGTATAAATAAATCGGCCAATTGCATGTTGAGTCACTCTTAAGAGTAGAATTCCGAAATTAAACATTAGGAAACTTTATTTTCCAAGCAAGTAATTATTTTCTAAGAATTAGGTATTTTGTACAAAACTTTTCAAATAGGTACATTTTTATAAGTAAGATGGATGTAACTCTTACAAAGCTACTCAAAGCTAACTTAGCCGTAATAGTTTTCATTTAAAGTTCAGTACAATCACAATTTTTTTTAGATTTTTCAAGCCAGTTTAGCTTACAAGGGGACTAAAATGAACATGAATTAGTTTATTATTTCGAAAAGTTATATTTGCAAACCCTCAATGGTTTTAAAACACCTATCTAATGATACCCCTAAAATTGTATATCTACACGAAAAAAAAATATTATCGGCACTTTACGAGGGAGCTACCCTAATTTTTTTTATTTAGATTTAATTTTACCACTTTGTCAGCATAAGTAAAATAGGTATATATCCCTGCAAAATAACAGCTTTTTAGTACTAACAGTCAGTATGAACGGACGGACTTATAAGAGTTCCGTGTAAGGAATTCGGAACTCTTAAAACGATCACAAAACATCAAAACATGAATCAAACTTTTAATATATATAACAATATACCTATACAATTTTTTACAACATATCGTAGACACTTTTTACCGAACTTCCTATTAGCGGCACAAGAAATACGGATATAAATACCACATACCAGGAACAAAGTTAATATTCATTTGTTCCAAATGTCTTGGTCTTATTCAGAAGCTTGCGAGGCGTGCAGGGCTGGGCGGCCGAAGGTCAGCGACTTGCGCCTGCGCCGGCTCGGACAATACGCCCTGCCCTCGCCTCTACACTTTTTGTTCATAGACCACATCTAGCTTCAAGCCAGATTGAAACCACTTTCTATACTTTGCACAATGCTTTATAACGACCTGCCTTGAGGCTAAGGCAACTTTTTTCAGTTCTTTATAAATATATTTTAGTAACAATATTTTCAGAATAAGTTTTCAGTGTGTATGTCTTTTTGTAACCTTATAACAGAAGTATATCAATTCTTCCATAACTATGTATGTATAAAAAAAGTCGTATATTAACTAAGAAAAAATAAACTTACACTTGCGAGGCTGTAAACATGCAATTTGCCACATACCTACATAAGGAATGTAATGTTGGATTCATGAACTTTGCATACCTAAGTGACTAAATTGTTTTATGTAGATTTGATGAAATAGTGACTTTATTCTTAACAAATGATATTATTGTAGCTCCAATGTCCTACAAAGATTTTTATTTTAAATACTAAGTAAAATATGGAATATACTAATAATACATTATTGATAATAATAACGTAGGTAATACTCGTGTGTGTAAGTGGCTAACACTGGTATCCGATGTTTCATGCTGCTTCTGACATACCTTGACGACTGCAATCTATTTATAACAGCCGGGATCAATGACTTAAATAATGTGTCTTCCGTAGTTTTTTTGTTAAGTTTGTCTTTGACGCTGATAAAAAAAATACAAGTACAAGTGCTGAGCGGACTGAAGATGATTGTCTAAATCAATCGAAACTGGCCCGTAGCATGGCAGCGTCGATAAACCCAGATAAAGTTACTAGTGCCATCCCGCTCGTTGTTATTGCGTAGAGCGAGATAGTGATAGATGATAGCGCTCGATTAACACTGTCGCCGGTGCCATGCTACGGGGGCTGGTCGGCCTTTTCTGACTATATCACGTGAATCAACCGGTTTAAACTTATAACCAGATTAATATTCTGCAATACCGATGGATTATGCAAGCCATTTTTTAAGCTAATCGATATCATTCGCTAACATTATCGTTATGTTCGTTAGTCGACCAGTTTTTATTCACGCATAATGATCATTTTTCCAATCAGGAGAACAACAATAAGTATCCAACAGGTTTGATGTCTTACACAACGATGATCGACGTAATTCTGTGACATTTTTGGGACTAGAAGCTTTCTTGTGCAATAATGAGGCAACTGCATTTGAGTTGAGTGCATTAGAATATCCTGTTTCATGTTCTTTAATTGCAAATAAATATTTCAATATTATTTGGATAAGTATTATATAATATGCCACCTGGAATACTTCTCTCTGCGGTCATTTTCGTTCTAATCAGAAAACATATAATAGGAAAGTACTGAGGGAAGGCAGATTTGAAGACCTTGAAAGTCTTGAAACCCCCAGGCCATATTTAGCAAGGGCGTAGAACCTCGGAAAATACAACTTGATTGTTAATAGATCTCTGTAGTAGACGTCAGGAATCAGGATGTATGAATACAGAACGTTTTATCGTGGTCCTAGTTTGATTGATTATTTTCGACTCTATATGGCTCTAACGACTTAGTATATTATCAAAAGTGAGGACAGAATTTGTAAAGTTTTCAGACCATATTTTATCCAATTCGTCATGCATTCGGTCTTATTCACAAGTTTAACGAGCACTAATCGCATTGCTGCCGATGGCCAGTGCAGGCTTACTTTCACTGTTGACGGCCGCCAGCTACCCCCTCTGCCCCCCTCTAGTTCCGTATACCCCCCTCCAAGCACCTACTACGCAACACTGACTTACATCGCGCCTGTTCATACAGCTGTTCGAAGTTAAGAAACCGAACTTAAGTAACAATTTACAAACGGTAGTCTCACGACTCTTGAGATACTTTGTTTTCTTGGCAATCAATATCTCATGGATAATGAAAATTGAATGAATGTTTGAGGAGATTTAACATTTTAATGTTATTTTATCTTGTTGTTTTATATGTGACAAAGTATGACTATTACAATTTGTTTAACTAAACCTAGATAAAGACAGTTGTCTTATTCTATAGCTACGTTTATTTCTCTGTTAAGCGACACAATATTGTATGCAATTAAACTATAAGCAATCAAGTCCTGAACATTTTCCACTAACAGTTTCTGGATTTCCTAACAACAGAGTTTCAATTATGAATTGAAATTTTAAACATTTTAAAAACAAGCTAGCAAAGAATATACTTCTTATTAGGTTAATCGTATCGTATTTATTTACCTATCCATGTAAAAAAATTGCTACGTAGCCCAAAATCTACACGCATAGTTTAAGAGCCAACTATTATTGGTAAGTATTCTGATGCTTATTAAAAAAAACGTAGTACGGTAGAGTCATACATCTCTTCTCTCTCTTCATTTAGTATTTGATTGCCGAATAAACTGGAAAAACGCGTTTCAAATCAATGAATAACTGAATTAATTTGGCGTTAATCATTCTAAACTGCGATAACAACGATGGTTCATCGTACAACTAACTTCCTATAAAAAGCCTAAAGATTGACACGCCACGCCATGTATAATAAATTTGACTAGTTATACACAGACGCTTCACCGAAACATATGCATAAGTATTAAATATTTATAGAATATTATATTTGTATCGCCTTGAGGATCACGGATCTTTTAACCCCGGTCTTTTGGGACGCTTACGTGTAGGATACATATCCAACACATACTAAGAAATGAAGAGAGAGAAGAGAGAGTTTTTTATGGTTAAGTTTTTGAGATGATGTATGGAAAAAAAATACATTTTGCGGTCGCCAAATCTATATGACATCGAGATACTTTTATTGTTATAAATAAAGCTACATTATAATAAAATATTTTAAAATATTTGTTGAGTAGGTAATGCCTTTCATAATACGAGTATTTATTGAGTAATGTATAACAACCACTTACTTTCACATTGTAATAAACCAGCTCGTAGGATGTGACATTTGGTTAAGGAAGGCGGACAGTTTGCCCATTTAACATTTGTATGAGATTTGCTTGTTGTTTATTCATTTTTATTTTAGTTATAACTTCGAGGAATGCTACTGGGTACATAAATTAAAATAAATAAAAGATTGACCACTAAAGCTCATAAAACCACAGAGGAAAAATTCTACAGTAAAACTGACAATATTCTCTGGTTACAAAATAAAGAACAAATTGAACTATCATATCATTTTGATCACCGAATCCAAAGGAAGTTGAAAAAAGTCTTTGTTATTACTTACTTATTTACGTAGTTTACAATAAAATGCGTTATTATTCTTTAGTAATATTAAATACATTTTTTTAAGTCAGTTTTTTGCATAATTTGAATAATTCCGAAGTAAATGAAGTTGTAAAAATACAAATTGTAACAAAGCGGCGTGCCAGAAACCTCCTGAAGCGTGGTGGACTGGTGGTCAATAAGTCGCGGGCGGCCTCGAAACAAAGAAATCACTGCATCAAGATAAAATCTATCTTACTAACAAGTAATACAGGTCAATTTAAATTACATCCATTGTGCCAAGATTCTTTGGAATCCGACTTACATAATACCTACATGTTACGCATTTAGCTTAGCTTGAAGGTGTATTCGAACGGAGAAGAAGTGTCTGTTTAAATATTTATTTTTTAAGGTAGTGTATTTCGTTTTTCAGAAATCAAACCATTAAATATTAATCTCTTGCACGACCCATGTCATTTTCTTTTCCTCGTGTCACTAATAAAATGTAGTTTATGCCTAATGGGGCCGACAGAGCACTAAGAGTTTTGCGGCGAGACCAAGGCTGCAAGCCCCAATGGCCGCTTTAGCATGATGTTGGGCGAGAAGATGGAAAAAGGAATCAAAATAGTGATGGTTTGCTGGCCGCATCGCCTGTTGACGAAATTCATAGTTGCGCCCATTCTCTCGATCGACTTTTACAATCGGCGCGGGAAGAGAAGCAGCAGAAACATTCTAAGAGTTTTCTTTTCTTTCAGACCAGCATCGAAGAGAAACATGATGTGATAAGAAAAAAATGAATGACACCACCACACAGAAAACCATCCGGGAGTCAACGCCAGCTCTACATTATAATGATTTGGTTAAATCCAATGCAGTGAACGTAAAGAAAAGATATGGAGAGTTGGATAAGAATAGAAATTTAGGAACAATAATAAACATACATTCATACATAATACATGAGCAAAACTTTATTGAAGACCGTAGCTCACATGTCGCTAAGTGAAACCAATTTGATTTATTAACTTAGGTTTACACTGTATCATGATGATATGCAGTGTGAATGGCTTACCATTAATTAAATGCTTGTATTGTTTGCTAACTATCGATGATCCCTGAGCGAGGTTGCGAGAAAATCTATACAAAAAAGAGAAAGTGGGCTTCGGCACAAAACAACCAGATTCATTACCAGGCTGTTCTCAAGGAAATTTACAGTAGACCCTTAGGTTAGAACTTTTTTTATTTATTCTATAAAACGATCTATACTCCATTTAGTTATGTATTAAATAAATGTATACAATCTTGACATGTCTTAGTATTGAAATACTTATACACTTTACAAATTAATAATTTTACACATTACAAATTAATTAAGTAATTTATAATTTATAAAATGATTAATTTGTAATTTGCAAACGTATTGATTTATAAAGTGAATATTTTAATCAAAAGACATGTCAAGATTGTTTACATTAACCAAATGGAGTATAGATGTCTGTTGAAACGATGTTTTTATATTATTGAAATATTGATGTGGTTTCAATAACAAGGTTTATTAAAAAAAATTCAATAAATCACAGAACATGAGGTAACTTTTATACCATTATTTATTTTTAAACTATTTTTTTTTTTTACTTGTGTGAACGAATATAAAGTAGCACATGGATCGTGACGCGTCCTATAGCAATAAAGTAATGACTATAATAGGCTCTAAATTGAATTAAAGTTATTAAAATTCTATGAATGGTGATAGCGTAGAAACAGTTACCTACGCTTTAAGTTCAATGCACATGTATGTTGAATTTTAAAACATAACTGCTATATTTATATGTTACAAGGTTTTATTAGCCTTAGTGTAATTTAAATCAAAGCTATGATTACTATGATACCTACCAAGTCTTGTATTGTAAAGGTGTATAACCTTAAGGCATACGCCACATATAAACTGACATGGCACTGACGTCTTTCCATTCCATTTGAATTTTCTACAAAGGAAATGGAAATAAAGTCGTTTTTTAAAACTAAATCGACATAGCGCACCTCCGTTGGACATTCATACCCTACCATTCGGTGTGTTCAAATTGAGTACTTATTTCCATGCCTTTTTGTACGAAATTTGAACGGAACGTAAAAGACATCTGCACCATGTCAGCAGGCGTAGGTACTTCTATTTGCAAACTCGTAGGCAGAAATCTAGACTATAATATAAATAAATAAAATTTGTATAATATAAATATAATATATAAAAAAATCTAGACTTCAGAATTTACGACGTAATCGTAAAGTGTGACGTCACAAGTCCGTTAATTTTGTGGGCATGCCCATAGTGCTCACTTTAGTTTATACATTCCTGTCTTATATACTCGTATTTGATATCCTGGCCTTCGAAGTCGGTCGGCGCGACATGCGGCGACCGGCGAGTGAGCGGTGGGCGTGCGTTGAAGTCTTTTGTAGAGCACTGACTGTCACTATCGGGAATATTGGGCTCGTTCGAGTTATACAATGGTTTCATTACTTTATTACATTTGCAGATTTCATTTTTACATAATCATACGTTTTGGTGTTTTACGAGTGTAAATCGCATATTTGAAAAAAAAACTTTAACATTTATCTTCACATAACACATTAAAAAATAAAATGTTTTATCTAAATAGTAGTAAAATACGTGTCGATAAATCGTAAATTTTTCCCTCAACTCATGTATCCTACCGAAGCTATTAAATTAAATTGATTAATAAAAACATTACTTTATCATGCCTTACAATATCCAATTAAAATATTACTAAATATTAAACCAATACATTCACCGACACATGTAACATACAAACTATTGTGTCATTTAACCTTTTGAGTGTAAAGAAAACTGACCTTTGCGAAGCTAAGGCCAATATTTACTCTATTAAGCAGAGTGAAGGTTCAAAATTAAACAAAATATTGTGATACAAAAATTGCGAGTTAGAATGTGGAGTTAGATCATACGATACAAGTCTGTATAGGAATTGCTCAAGGCAAGTGAGAAACAAGAATCCGCTAGTTTCCAACAAGACAAATCAGATACTTTTTTATAAACGTCAATACAAACATTTACTATGAGATTTGTATGAAATAACGGACTGTGACGTCATAGTTTCTTGGAGTCAAATAGCGCTCCTAATATTTGTTTTTCTGCATTAATAAATCTAAAATCACGTTCAAAGTGGATGTGATCAATGACAAGTGACACTATTTTGTGACGTTTTATTCTCTTAACAGTACCAAATAATTTATTTTTGGCCAAGGAAACTACCGTATTGCAGTTCTTACTTAGTGACAGTTATTAGGTTATCGCCATCACGTTAAAAGTGGCTTTTGAGTCTTGCGGCCCTGGGTCTTCTTAGAGCCGCTATACCCAAAATGCTCTGTCTGCCCCATTGAGATAAAGACGTGATAGTTTACATGTATGTTCATTAGGTTATCAATTATGAAATAGTTTAACCGTTAAATATCGGCAAATCGTTACAAGGCATGTTGTAACATTGCGTTTTGTTAATTGGTTAACGTGTTTATAACGTATGAAGGAAGATAGTATCGTAACAATACCCCGGTTTAGAAAAGAGATATCATCCAGAAAAATTCCAGTACAAGTATGTACATATGGAATGGAAAATTAAATACCTACGCATTTATTTAGGTACATACTTATCAATAAACTTTCAATAGAAACTAACGTCATGGATAGTTTACACTAATAGGTGTGTAGTTAATGGGTAGGTTAACTGATAGTAATAATTAGCAATTTTAGTCGTAAGTTAAACTAAGTTTTTTATCAATTTAAATCTAAACAATTCTAACACTTAGCGAGACTCATTAAAAATAAGAATGGTTTAACGTCTATGCTCGTAAGTGTTCCGAAATTTGATTCCGGTTTTATCACAGTTAGAAAAAAGCTTTACCTACTTTGACATGGATATTAATAAACTTGCGATTCTGCGTACTCTATCCATCAAAAAAGACAACAATACCGTTTAGTTATTAACATGTAAACAATAACACGATATTTACAAAAAATCTCATGCTCTGTTGCACATCTAGGCCGTTAATGTCATAAGCCTCAAAACATAACATTCCTTGAATGTAATTAAGCTTTGTGTTGATATTGCACGGATTTGCGCGTGAAACGGGTCGGCGAGTGCGCAAGCGCAACACTTTACTAATTTACTATACGATACGAGTATTCGTTAATTAGTGCTCTCGCGGAAACACGGGTGAGAACGACCCCCGACGGAACCGGATGCAAGCGAGGCCTTAGGGCGGTTACGCTGCGTTAACTTCGTACCTCTATGGTAGAATTTTAATTAGAAGGTTTATTGCGCGACTACGCACTCTTGACGCTCCTGTGAGTTTCTAATTAGCTTGGCATTATTATCCCTGTAGCTTTCACTCGAAGGAATGAGAAGATGTACTCGTAATAGTAGGGGAGCCCAAGAGGGGGATTTTTGGATTTACTCGAGCGCGTCAGACAACCATGCAGTCGTGTCATGTCAGGATCACAGTGCATGACGATATCATATTGGTAAACTGATGGTGGAGCCGGGAGGTAGCCATAGGAACTCAGTAATGAAACGACGAAAACCTATCATGTTTGGGCTCATTTGATTTGTCTTGACTAGAACTTTAGTCTCACAATAAAAGATTTTACAAAAAAAAATACTACTTTCTTAATCTGACGGTTTGAATAGTTTTTATTTCAAATATATATCTATAAGAAATCTCAGTAACATGTAAACAATAACACGATATTTACAAAAAATCTCATGCTGTATAACACATACATGACAGTGTATACATACATAAGTATGTATGTATATACTATCACGTCTTTATCCCTAATGGGGCAGACAGTGTTGGGACTTGCGGTTCTAAGCAGACAGAGCTCAGGGCCGCAAGACCTAAAGGCCACTATTAGCGTGACGGTAGGCAAAAGATTAAAAAGGAATCAAAATAGTGATAGCTTGCTAGCCACTTCGTCTATTTACATGGTTCGCATTTTCGCCCTTGCCCTCTATCGGATTTTACGATCTGCGTAAAAAGAAAAGCAGCACATTCTAATTTTTTTCTTTACTCCCAGATCAACATGGAAGACATAGATGGATGATACTATTTGTAATTGTTCGCTTACCGCATCTACTTAACGCGACTTGTGAAACTTATGGGCCTTTCTAAATAAAACATCAAGCCTTTACCTTAACACCTACAATAGTGAATGAGATTAAAAGTAGAAGACAGAAGGGAATGGAATCAAGAGCCTTTTGCCCAACTTTGGGGCATAAATGGCTCGTTATATACTCAACTCAACTCATCAAATGATCTTTTTTTCAACCCTTTCACCGCGAGAATTTATATCAGTTGTCGTGCTCCCAGCGCGAGGAATTGTAAATATCCATAGTTTTTGGTCGGATAAATCCGACGCTCGCGAAATGGGCACGAAAATGTTTGTCGTATTAATCCGACGTTCGTGGTTAAAGGGTTAACATCTCTTGGTAGTTAAATAGACGAACAGGCACCGTTACAACTTTATAAGTTTCTTAGATATCGTTCGTAATCACTTGCTTGCTATGACTATCTACCATCTCTCTTTTTTATTGTTTCGACCATTAACCACATCTTACGAATTCAACAGTTACTTTATCAGACGTTGTCTAATAGTTATTACGATGTGTGGTTAGAGGTCAAGATATAGGTAGGAATTGACGGTTCTTTGTTTCCCATTCTTACTTCTCCCATGCCAATGCCGCCCACATTCACTTTTGTTTACGATTGCTAAAATGAATAGATACAACACGAAACGAGAATACATACATTATAACAAGAAATATAGCAAACATTCGAGTAGATTTCATATTCTTTGCCGTATTATTACGGATTTAACACACGATTTCGAAACTTTCGAAAGAGAAATCATGTCGCTATTCTCTTGAAACTAAGACTTTCTGAATAAAACATTAAGTACTTACTAATATTCAGTTACCGATGATATAAGAGTATATTTATGGTTTTAAGCTTATACATACCTGTTACACCCTCACGTACTTTCGCAGCTGATCGCATATGATTCGGCTGGTGCGAAAGGTCATCGAGATAGAAACGAGGAAGTATTTAATTTAGGAGACTTACCTATGAGTAGGTCCAGTTGGGTTGAATAAATCCTTAGAGTAGGTATCACTTCACAATATTTATGTATGTAAGGGTAGAGTGCACTCGCGGTTTGTGCGTGCGCAAGCGCATTGTGCGCGTGGTGTGTTCGGTTTGCTCGCCGCGCGCTCACTGCCGCCGCCGCGGGCTTCCACGGCGACCCCTCACTCGCTCTCGATTTCATACGGACTTGCGATGAGTCGTGCGGTGCTTTGGATTTCCCATGAAGATATCTTATTGATAATTACACTTTTAATTTCAAATAAAATTAATTTCAAGAATGCATTTAGTCACAAATGAATTTGAATGTAAAACAGCGAACTATAATACTATGAAAGCATAATCAAGCATAAACCGGTCAAGTGCGAGTCGGACTCGTACATGAAGGGTTCCGTACCTCCTTACAATGTTTTAAAACGTTGAAGAAAGCACGTTTATTGTATGATGACCCCCTTTAATTTTTAACTTTATCTTATTTTAGTATTTGTTGTTATAGTCTAGCTATTACGGTTAAAGAGATAGTGCTCTGTGACAGACGGACAGACAACGGAGTCTCAGTAATAGGGGCCCGTTGGCACCCTTTGACCCGCAGCAACACAGAATTAACTACTAAGATTTTCCATAAAATAGTCACGTAAATAGATGGATAGATAAATTGTTTATTTGTCGCCATAGTCACACACATACAGAAGAAACCCGGCAGGGACACATATTGGAGCTGTATTGCTTCGCGAAGCGCAAGGATTCATCTAAGAGAATCCTACTAACAGGCTGCGCTGATTAAGTTAACACGGGAGTTATCCAAAAAAATACTTCATTTGGACAACGTTCAGGCTTCATCATGACCGATCTAAAGCGGCCTGCGTCTAGCGATTTCAGCGACCTTGGTCAAGTCATCTGACCGCCTTGTAGGTGGGTGTCCTACGCTTCGCTTGCCAGCGTGGTCGCCTTTCGAGAACCTTTTTGCCGCATCGGCCATTACTTCTTTACGCTATGTTCCGCCCACTGCCACTTCAACGAGCTAATCCACTGGGCTGTGTCAGTAACTTTTTTTCAACGAATTTCCTCATTTCTGATTCGATCACATGGAGAAGCACAAGTATTCAACTACAAGAAGCCTAACAGGCTGCGCCGATTAAGTAACGTAAGTTATAAAAAAAATACTGTATTTGGACTAACTTACTTTCTATTTAAAACTAGTATCTATATTATTTTATTCTATTGGTCAACGAATCTATAATAAGGTAGTAGTATCCAGGGTCAAAAATAATTTATTTTGTTATGATGAGAATAAAACGTTACAAAGTAATGTCAGTTGTCATTTATCTATCCATTTCGAACGTGATTTTAGATTTATTAATGCCGAAAACGAAAATATGTACGTCACGCCGTGCGTTTTTCATAGAAATCCTATAGAAAATATTTGTTTTGACGTTTAGAAAAAAAGGATCTGTTTTGACTTATTGGCAACTAGCGGATTGACGTCAATTGGAGAAATTGTCTATTAGCATGAAAGGGTTGATGATTAATTAAGGTTTGCTAACAAAGCGCAAAGGGCCCGTCCCTTTGCCACCATTTACTAGTGCGAATAGAAACGAAAATGTAGCTAACAAGTGTTTATTCAGCCAAACAATATAAAATACTAAGCATAGTTCTCCCTGAAGCGCACGATGCTCTGCCTCGGTGCGTCTTCCTCGTCGCTGTCGAGGGCGGGCTCGTACGCGTTGTTCACGAACACGCTCGCGGTCGTGTCCCGCCTCGGAGTGATACCCTGCAACATCATTTTTTTTAATTATAAACCAACTTCTACACCAGTTACAGTCACAGAAAAGCTAAATACGCAACAAATGTATACTTAGACGACACATTTTTCCAGTTAATTTGGTTGAAAAACCAAACTAATCAATAGATCTTGATAAAATGTCTAGAGGTATGGGACCACCTGACAAGATCCTTTCAAATAAAATCCTTTTTTGAAGGCGATTAAAAACCAATGTACGAAACCGATTCGGGATAACGAGACAGATATTAGAATTTTAGTTACTGTTAATATTTAAATGTGAGATTTTTGATAAGTATGCATTTTTGAGCTGATATCTTTGGTTTATGTTATGAAAGAAATATGTATGTTTTTTTCGTTTAAAGAATACTTTCCTTGAATAGAAGTTAATTATCACCTGTATGTTACTCAATTAATAAATAAATAATTAATATATAGGGACAAATCACACAGATTAAGGTAGCAGCAAAGTATGTTTTTTTTAACTTGTGTTTAGGGATACTACCTCAACGATACTATAAATACCAATACCAATTTTAACACGCCATCAACACATATTTTCTGCTTGGTCTAATGCTTGACCGGTAGAACATGCCATATGGCATTAGGTCCACTACTTGTAAATAACCTGTTTTCTTCAATTTTCCTCTCCTGGGTCTGCTGGAAGAGATTTCTTATGAAATAAGCAGTACCTATGTACTCTATTTTCTTACGTTGTACGTACCTTTGTTTGTATGTTGTATACATGAATTTTGTAAATAAATAAATAAATGTCATGACTAGGCCAAAAGAGACGGAACTTACAGAAGTCCCGGGCACGCTGTACATGTATTCTTCCCCGGACGGCCGGCCCTGCATGATGGAGCGCCGCTTTTCCGCGATCACGGAGTCTCTGCGCGTCTTCAGGGCGCGGAGCGTCGCTCGGCGAGTCGACACGTCACCACTTAACCATGGCAGGCCCGTTATTACTTCTACAAAAACAATTGATTATTTGTAAAAAAAAAAGACCCGACTGCGTGATACAACAGCAGTACCTATGCCTAAGATGCAATCGGAAACACGCTCGGATGAGCGAGGTAATATGTTTTTTTTTGTAGCATCTCTAATTCCAAATAACATTCAAACAGATGTTTATATTATTTTAATCCTTATAAATATTCCTTTATTTTAGTTTCTCCTCATTCGACATGTTGTGAATTAAAAAAATTAAAGACATAATTTGGCGCCAAAAGTCCGCCATTTTGTTTTTGTTTTTTATATACACAGTCACAGAATACATAAGAGTCAAAACACAGTGTCTCTGTCACAATTATGACACCTTAACTGCCGAGTCGAAACCTATCCAGCTGTTTGGAACATACGAGGTTATAAAAAAAATTACAAAGATACATACAAGATGACATGCGCGAAAAACATAACCCTTACTAGAGTTCTCTTTCTATGGCTAAAAGGCAGATGCAAACGCCCTAATTTTTTAAAAAAAACCTTTACTTGACAGTCGGATAATAAAATTTAATCATCACAAAACTAAAATGTCATTGAATGACCGAGAAACTTAAGTAATCACTTATAACTAACAACATCGCAAAACTTGTCAGATAATTAGAAATGTTGTAGACTGCAGCTGCAAAATAAAGCAAATAGACCGAGAGCCGTAGAGGTGCTAGACCTAACTTATTTCCCACTAATAATCTGTGTACAATTAACTAGTTAGTGTTACTATGAACTTTCAGTTTACGCATACTCGCTAGTTTGAAAACAGGCCCGATTTACTGGTAAAGGAGCCCAAACTAGCTTCTCTTAGTCTCAGGGCTGATTTTTATTATATTACTCTGGAAAATACTTAAGGTTGGGACACATCTGTCAGCACGGAACAGCATTTTTCTATGCTGCTATCATTGTCTGTCGCTCAGAACCGACATTTGCTAGAGCGACAGAGAGCCAAGGAACGCCGCGGAATCGGTGATGCGACCGTATTCCCGCTCTGTTTGTCGCTGTAGGTAACCGCAAATGACAGTTCTGAGCAACTGAGAAAGTGCTGTTCTTTAATCACACACGAAAGGACTGGTACCACTACGGCTCTACTTATGCTACAATATATACTTACTCGAATCAGAATTTTCCAATATAGTCATCCGCCTCTTGAAATTGGCATCCAAGTTGAACACGTTATTCTTGGTGACCCTAGCCTTCTCCAGGTTATGAAGGGTCTTCCTTCGAGTGACATCCTTATCGTCATCCAGGCGGCCGTCCAAGTCACTCATGTCTGCCCTTTGCAGGCTTTTTGCGAAGTTTACAGCATCTTTCTCAATCTTGGCGTGATCGGTTGTATCTTCAGCCTAAGAAAGATTTAGTTAAACGTTAGCTTGAAGCGTTAAAAAAAAGAGCGTAATCTTAATTTGTGCACTTCTTTTTTAGGGTTCCGTACCCAAAGGGTGCAAACGGGACCCTATTACTGAGACTCCGCTATCTGTCCGTCTGTCTGTCTGTCCGTCTGTCACAGGGCTCTATGTCTTGTACCGTAATAGCTAGACACTTGAAATTTTCACCGATTATGTATTACTGTGGCCGCTATAACAACAAATACTAAAAATAAAAAATAGTTAAAAATTAAAGGGGGTCGTCATACAAGAAACGTGTTTTTTTCAGCGTTTTTAACTCGATCTTTATAATGGCATTAACTAGATACTTGAAATTTTCACAGATTATGTATTACTATGACTACTATAACAACAAATACTAAAAATAAAAATAAAGATAAAAATTAAAGGGGGTCGTCATACAAAAAATGTTTTTTTGCGTTTTAAAACATTGTCCGGAGGTTCGGAACCCTTCATGTACGAGTCCGACTCGCACTTGCCCGTTTATTTATTATGGCCGAATTCGTCGAGCAACGATCGTGTATTAATTTTCTGTGGTGCAAATGAATTTTTTGTGCCGAAACGCTTAAAATATTACAAAAGGCATTCGCAAATATTTTTAAAAAATAAATGAAATATTTATAGAATGCCAAAATAAAAAATCAAATCAATCAATATCAAATATTTATTCAGTAATTAGGCATTTGCAGGCACGTCACTAATTGTAGTGTATTTTTTTCTTTATTTTATTAAAACTAACGTGAGACAAATCCATAATTGATTAATTTAAAACGATTGACTCACGTGATATAGTCGGGTCGCCGCTGATACTCGCCTTGAAGATGATCGTCTAAATCGATCGAAACCTGGTCGGCCGGTTCCGACTATATCACGTGAGTCAACCGTTTTAAATTAATCAATTATCTTTTTCTTTATTTCAAAGCTACCGATACTAGCGTTTCGCAACGACCACTGCTGAGAAGAAACGCCGAAAGAAACTCATTTACACTGTTTACACAGTATTGGTCGCCTACGCGCCAGAAGGGCTTTGTCAGTTTACAAAGCTATTATGCCTAATACAATGTTATCACAACATAATATGTAAAGCTTGCGAACGAGTGCCAAATCCAATTTACAGAAATAAGTTACACTAAGTAGTCTTAAAAAAGTCTATTTACCCTCTTAGTAAGGAACCAGTTGAGTTGCACGGTGGCCAGCAGATGCGTCAAGGTGCCGAGTCGATGGAACAACATCGCGGTGAATTGAATCACCATCACGGACCCGAAGAATACGAGGAACAGCGACCCGATCGGCTCCAGCATCAAGTATTCTCGGTTTAGTTCCACCTGGTTGGAAATATCATGATCAGGTCTTTTTTTAAGTCTCCACTGCAGGAGGGGTCATGCTCCTGCAGTGGAGACTAAAAAAGACCTGTCATAACTGACCTCTCTGTACTGCCAGAGCCATATATTAGCCAGAGCAGTCAGAGGATTTGGCCTACACTCTCCACACTGGCCAGACGGGTTGGAGAGGTCTCATTGAAGCTTTGTTTAGCTTCTGTTTCCTAAGTCGCCTTCTACGACATCCACAGGAGGACTTGGAGGTTGGAAATATATTTGATCACAACACGAGTACCCACTGTAGTGTATGTGAGTGAAAGAGAAGGAAGCATTATGTCATCTCTAGCGCACGTGCGGTCGTAAACAGCTCAGTAAGCTGTGAGCGGCGGAAGTGAGAGAGCGCGCGCGTCTAAGAGCCGACAATATTAAAGGATATACCACATTTTGGCAACGAGGATAAACTGCAAATAGTATTAATATATTATTAATAAAAATAAAAAATAAACAAAAAAAGTGTGTGTAAATGGGTGCTTTGAAAAAAAAAATAACTAATAAAATTTGTAGTACAAGTTTTAATAAATAATGTTATTCAGAAAGATTTTACGAAACATGAACACAGTGTTAATGTTTTTAACAAAAATATACTGTTGATTTTTAAATTTAAAAAACAAAATCGTACGTTTATTATCTGTATGTCAAGTAAACAAAAACGTTGACTGCCATTTTATTTTTATAAGTGACGTTAAACTATCAGAATCGGACCTGATAGGTAAGCAGTGATTAAGTGATATTTCTTTATATTGTGACTTCAGATATATTTAATTATTTGGACTTTAGGATGGCATTGCACATAATTTATAACACTAGTCGTCCGTTTACTATAAGTGGAAAGAAAAAATCGGCACGGTGATGGTAGCAAAGTTCTATGCTTTTATTACTGACTAATTTTCTGCTGAATGCAGAAATATTTCACAAAAGTAAGTACCTACATTTCATTATAAAGATATCTATTAAAACAATACAAATAATACTGACATTACTGATGAAAAGTTTACAATCTAGCATTTGTTACTACTGGTATGAAGTCACCATGATGGCTGTACCGTAAAGCCTAGATTTAGGATCTAGGAAGATAGATGAGATAAAAGAAAGACCAGATATCGGCAAATGAGATAAGTATAATAAACAACTATTACATTAGTTACAAGGATTCACAAGAACACTAGGTACAGACTAGGTAGTCAGGGTCGTGAGTTATAGGCACTAGATCAGTTGAGTAGCCCTTCTAGGTAGAAGAACTACTTAGCTTGAGATGCTGCCGAAGACGAAAGAGGACGAGCGCCGGCCGCCGCGCCTTATATATATGAATGGGCTCCCCCGCTGCGCCTGAGAGGGGCGGAGGTGTGCTGGAGCCGATGTCACATGGCTGCTGTTGTTTCTGTGCAAGTATGTTTTGTGTAATTTTTAAATTAATTTTTAGCATTTAGCGGAATGACGCTAAAATAATGATTTTAAGGAAATTTAAATACCAGTTGACTTAAAGATACACTAGGACCCCAATAAAATAGATTTTGAAAAATCATAAAATTGCCTATTGACCGCACCGTATCTGTTTGTTTATGCTGTAGGTTATTATTTACTGCCTAAGCGATTCAAGGTTAAGGCAGGCCTGTGTCACTTCCCGTTTGGGTGTCGAGGGCGTACCTACTTTGTTACTGTGCGTGTGGCAACCACTCCAAGTGGTGAATTCGGTTATACGAGTCGTTTGTCCAGAGTAGTGGAAATGAGATTGGCCTGCAATGGATTTCTGGGTGTCTGAGCGAGGGGGTGCTGGGTTCTGATGAGAGCTAAACCTCGTGAGCTTGAATCATATCGCTGGCAACATTGAGTGGATGATTCATTGAGACTTCTGTGCGTGAGTCCAATTCAAATTCAAAAATATCTTTATTATCATAGGATATTTATAATATCTCTTAATAATAGTCACTTTGTTTTGTTTTGCACAAATGTTGACGTCAAATCGTTACTTAAAGCTAAGTTTACGCCGCTTCCTAAGCGCAAGTGCAGAAGAAGCGGCAACAAACTGCACTGCACGTTTTCTCCAAAGACGTCAACTAACAAACTAAAAACTTAAAATTAGTTATATAGATGGACAGAGATTACATTATTTATTATGTCATAATTAAATTGAATTATAAGAATTACGAAATTTAAAATAATGTCAATTTGTAAATTTAGTATGTACCAATGTACCTAAATTATGACATGTCTAAGTATGCAAACCTTTAAGAGGGACCCGCGCCAAGCTCAAGCCAGACCTTTTTAGAGTACTAGTACTTATTCTGTGGTTAAGGTTAGACATTGCAGAAACGGTCGGCGTTTGTTTTTGTTATTGTTATAAGTACTTACTTATGAAGTCGTCTAAGCACTATTGAAAAATATGTCCAAGACTTAACTAATACATTTATATTTTAACGTATAATAAAAAAAAATTGCATTGGATCTACGGGCCAGGTTCAATTCCGGGTCTGTTCATGATGAAGTATCTATCTCAGATTAATTAATTAAGATAAATAAAGAAAAAATCAAGTCCGCCACTTGTACGTTTGTTTCGTTGTGCAATAGAGAATAATTAAATAAATAAAAAATGGGTTAGTACATTATGTGAGTTACATGATGGTTTAATACATACTACTAGACCAATGTAGATTGTTTAATATTGTATCAAGAAATTACGTTCATGCAAAGGAGAACATGGTCTGTTTAATAGACTAAATTACAGGTGATGCCTGTATGAGACGAGTACATGTTGTGATGCAATGTAAATATGTCAGGGTGTGATATATGTAAGTCATACGGGTGACGCCCGTAATTGGAAGTTTGTACGGGTAACGCCCGTAATAGGGTATTTGACTGTGTTTGTTTTTGGACAATATTTAATTCGAAACAAGAAATATCACTAAAAAGAAATCTTATCTCGAAAACAGCACGAAAATTGGTTGATAAATGAAGTAGTAGTTAGCATTTTAAATATTGGTATGAAGAAAGGTGGGAGCGTGGTGAGGACATCTCGCTATCACTTTCGTACCCGTGAAACCTAATAGCAGTGACGTCACACAGCAGTACGTGCATCCTTTTTCTGTTACTTGACAGTTTCCCTTTCCAAACTGAAACTGACTTATTTTTGTGCAGAACAAAAAAAAATATTGTTTTCGGTTTCAGATTATGTAACTTTTAAAATGCAAAGAAATAAATAAATTGAGTCAAATGCCGTATTGAAAGTTTGTACGGGTAAC
Organism: Acrobasis repandana; assembly: GCA_963576875.1. Classification (NCBI taxonomy): domain Eukaryota; kingdom Metazoa; phylum Arthropoda; class Insecta; order Lepidoptera; family Pyralidae; genus Acrobasis; species Acrobasis repandana. The sequence goes on along the minus strand of OY756216.1, from coordinate 14,905,842 downwards.
ACCCGTAATCTGAAGTTTTATACGGGTGACTCCCGTAATTGGAAGTTTGTACGGCTAACGGCCGTAATCTGAAGTTTTATGCGGGTGACGCCCGTAATTGGAAGTTTATACGGGTAACGTCCGTATTCTGAAGTTTTATACGGGTGACGCCCGTTTACTGAAGTTTTATACGGGTGACGCCCGTTTACTAAAGTTTTATACGGGTAACGCCCAATTACTGAAGTTTTATGCGGGTGACGCCCGTTTACTGAAGTTTTATGCGGGTGACGCCCGTGATTAGAGGTTTATGCGGGTGGCACCCGCAGTCTGAAGTTTTGTACGGGTGACGCCCGTGATTGGAGGTTTGTACCGGTAGCGCCCGTAATCTGAAGTTTTGTATGTGTAGCGCCCGTTTGCTGAAGTTTGATAACAATTACTAGAAGTCTTGTAACGGCTGTCACTGGGGCGACATTGAGTTGGCATTCATTGAGTGTTTTGATGGGTTGTGTTGGCGCCTCGGGGTGTCCAGTGAGGCAGCTGCCGGTTCGCTTTTAAATGTTTGTGTTTAGTAATTGTACCATGTACCGTGCTGGGAAAAGTGAGGAAAATGTTCATTGTTATTATTAAGTTCATTTACAAGTAATAAGATTTTAATTTCATTTAATATTACACATTGTTAATAATATTATAAAGATGGCAATAAATGATTTTGATAAATAATATAAGCTATATGTTATAATCGTATTCTGCAGACTGTAAAATGCTCTAGAAGGCGTATTGAAACTGTATGGTTAATTACAGTGTTATTAATAACATTATAATAATTAACTCTGGGATTATTAAACGCCTTAGTGTAGCCAGTTTCTAGGTCAGTCTTGCAATACAAACTTTCCGACATTAAGCTGACAGTTATACTTATGTAGTTTATTCTTGCATTTCGTACAAGTGATTACGGTAATCAAGTTTATAAGCTTATTCCATGTTTAGTTTTGAGCATTTTGGTTAACAATTGAGACTTATAATAACGAAGTAGTTGCAAATTATTTTATATGTTATTGCTAGGGTTTGTCAATGGTCCAAGATATGTTTCTTGGACGGACGTAAGTGAATTGACGGTCAAATCAATGGAAATATTTCCGTCTTTTATTTTAAAGTATAATTACATATAGTAATAATAATAATAGCTGTATTGCAGACACAAAAGATCTATAGATAAAATATAATGAAAGTGTTTACGATGAAAGTAATAAGGATAATATTGTTATAAAAACTTGGCGGCAATAGCCAACCATGTCGGTAGGTGTTGGTGGTTATAAGTCTCTCTGCCAGACATTGCACAATGCTGTTTTTACGCATGGTAACCCTGGGCATAAGGTTAGCTACACGATGACGGCGTATGGCATTTGAAGTGTTGACACTTCCCAGACACACTACACAGGGCCCCATAAGCCCCATAATTTGGCCCCATGGGGTGTCTAAAGATGTTGTTACATGCTACCCTTCAACCCTAATTTGCCGTATTTAAGCGTAGCCTGACGCGGCTTGGACGTGTTCAGTTGGCGGTTGGCATCTCTTTGATGTTTACGTGCGAGCTATACTGCTGAGTTTGATGTTGTGTGGCTGACCTCTGCCTGAGTTCACTGCGCGTTCAGAGAATGGGCTGTTTTTGTCAAGAGATATCGGAGACATCGTTTGTTAATGTTGGATGCAAGTAGTCGAGAAGAGTGGGGCAGACCTTCGGCTGGGTTTCTAAGTTATTAGTTCGACGCCCAATGCGGGTAGAACAAGTGAAGTGAGAATCCGCTTCGCTATTGAGGTATTAATGCATCTACTACATATTGATATCCAACATGGAGTATGGGTCACTTCGTTCTAACCCAATTTAATCGAGCTGAGTATCATTCCTTGTTGGTTTCTGTGATTTCGGAGGCGGGATTACATGGTGACAAGTTGAATTGAGGTTTTATCTCCATGCCACGCGTGATAAAAGGAAAGAAATAGGGATTGCCATCGTATGGTTCGTGATAACCGCTGCGTAAAACAATAGCCTCGCTCTATATCACTTACATATGATACATTTTTGATAAAATTTTATGCTTAACAGGATTAAATATATTATTTGATGGGTCTGGCTGGCTGGACGAACCAGGGGTTTAACATTTTGAACGTTCAATATTGTAACCACTCGATTATTTATCCGCGATCATTTGGGAATCGAAGTGCATCCGAGAATTGAGAGGTTTTCTAATAGGCATAGAGTCCCCTTAGGTACAATCTTATTAATAAGATTGTGTGATGTTTAATCTTGATTTATTGGTAGGCTTGGGTAATTATTTCTTCCCTTATTTGTCAGCCTGTGTCGGCCCACTGTTGGACTGAAGGTCTCTCCCAGGGCTTTGTAATTATGTTTATTCACTAAAGTTTGCTGTTGATGCTTAAAAATAAATAAATATATATATATAAATAATGAAATCTGTCAGTCAGTAAAAGAGGAAGCAATAAAGGTGAATGTCTTTTTAGTTGGAAAAGGCGATGTGTTATGAAATGGATTGGACTATATAAAAGGTAACGCACAATGGGTACGCAACACATAAAAAAAAGTGGAGGGAGAATGGAAATCTGTGAGCAAAGGGATTGATAGACGGAATTTAGAAATTGCAGTAGAAGCGAGTTCAGAATAAGATATTTAAGAATATCACTCAGAAGACTAGAATAAAAATAAAATGAGAAAATTAAGTTGATTGTTAATTTTGTTATTAGAAGTCGTGGTAATAATAAATTTACGAAGTAAATGAAAAAACTGAAGAAAAAAAAACTAATAAAATAAGGAAGGGATGTAGTGTATGTGAGTGAAAGAGAAGGAAGCATTATGTCATCTCTAGCGCACGTGCGGTCGTAAACAGCTCAGTAAGCTGTGAGCGGCGGAAGTGAGAGAGCGCGCGCGTCTAAGAGCCGACAATATTAAAGGATATACCACACCCACATTTATAATTTTTGTCCAGTAGTTTATTTCTTGTTATTTTGTCAATTAACACGTTAATCTAATAATCTGCACAAATGATCGCATTTCCACCTACCTAGGGTTACAGCTGAAAATCTGCGCATTGTTCTTGAAGCAATATTTACGATGAACCTACGACCTTTTTGTGCTGTTTTAGCATAACATACATACATCGCTAAAAACTTGTAATGATTTAGGTATTACACTTGTACTAGAAGACTTGCCACATGTCACGTTGATCGCTATCTCAACACAAGACGTCTTATCGCCAAAGCAATCTCTTATAGGCAACCAGAAAAAAAAGGACTACGTAGTACCTATAAAAGTAAGACTAGCTTTTGCCCGCGGCTTCGCTCGCGTCCTTTCTTAGCGGATGCCTACGTCATAACATCTACCTGCATGCCAAATTTCAGCCCGATCCGTCCGTCCAGCTGTGCGTTGATAGATCACTATGTCAGTCAGTCAGTCACCTTTGAGTTTTTTTTTTATTTTTATTTATTTACTAGCTGACCCGGCGAACTTCGTTTCGCCCTTTCCCGTTCCCTTTTCCATAATTTCTCACCGTTTAAACCTTCCCTGGACTTTCATGAATATTTCAAGACCAAAATTAGCCAAATCGGTTCAGCCGTTCTCGAGTTTTAAGCAGACTAACGAACAGCAATTCATTTTTATTTATAGAGATTTCCAATACAGCTCGTTTTTACAGGCTTTCCCTAATGCAACATAGCTATAGACAATATAACAAAGAAGGTATATGTTTATATGCCTCATTTGTGAATTTCCTCAGCGAACAGTCAAGCACGTCAATGTCAACACACTTCTGACCAAGAGAATTGAGCAAACTTAAGGCTCTGGGCACAGGAGCGAAGTTATATAAATTCGTGCGTGAAGAAGGCACCTTGAAAAAAGGTGGCTTTCGTCTTCTAAAAATGAAATCATCCGGCACTGACATTTTCAATCTCACGAGTATTTGGGGATTGCAGTTAGCACCGTTATATTATTATAGTTATATATATTTAGATAACAGCGTGGCGTAGTTCAAATATTATAGGTACACTAATTAAATTAATAAGATGGTGAGCAGGAACAAGAGTAGCACGAACCGTCAAACTACATATACTCACAATATTACTGTCGTCGTCGTACGTGATGACGACGGACTCCCCAAGCGGCCAGCGGATGTGGAGCTGGTCTTGGTTGAGCTGCAGCAAGAAGATGGTGAGCACGAACAGAGCGTTGAGCATCACGAACGCGAACACCATTGTGTCTCGGAGGTTTTTCAAGTCGTTTTTGATGCGTTCCTGTGAAATAGGTTGAGTAAAGGTGTGTGAAGCAACAAACAAATTACAGTTAGACTAAAAAATGCAAAAAAATATACTTCACTTGTAGCTATTTATAATCCATCCGAGCGTATTCCTGGTTGCATCTTCAGCGGTAACGCTTCAGAGCCCCGGGTCCGCTACCTAACCTAGGTGATTATACGAAGTTACTGGTTTTTACACAGAGCGACTGCCGTCTGACCTCCGCAACCCAAAGGGTAGACCAAAACCAATCCTAGGATAAGTTTAAACAAACGCTAGATGGCAATCGGGACATACTTTGCGTTTGCCACAGTTTTCCGTCCCTTCCGAAGCACGGAAATTATCTTTCTTTTTCGAATAATCAGGAGATTCAAGCCTGCAATATCCTAACCAGACTGGAAACAACTTTTTACAAAGTATGTTTCCCAGTTGGATTTCAACCCACGACCTAGATCACAAGGCAAACGCTTTGACCACTGGACCACGGAGGCAGTTGTTGCTATTTAAATATTTAAGTAATTTATCAACGACTGAATTTGATATCATATTGAGAATAATTTCTGTTAAACATGGAGAAGAATAGCTACTCACTTTGCACTGAAATCAAGGCTGAATGGACCCTACCTGGCTAGAATATTAATATAATATACCTCTATATACGAACACTAATTTCAATATTTATTTTAATTACCTGATCTTCTTTGTTTTCCTCGATAGGCCTCAAGTAAGTGTCGATCAAGTCCTTCCAAAACTCTATTTCGGCTGTCACCAAGAAGTCCACTTCACCTTTCTGTAGTCCAGGGTCTTCAATCCAGTATGGGTTGACCAGGTCATCTCTCTCTTCCTAAAACGTACTTCAACGTAAATTGGGTAGATGACTGGGTCAAAAATAAATTGTTTGGCACTACATACAGCATAAAACGGCATAAAATAGTGTCACTTGTCACTGATCATATCCATTTTTAACGTGGTTTTAGATTTATTAATGCAGAAAAATTTATAATATAATAGGAGCGCTTTTTGACTCGAAAACTCGTCTGATTTAACTTTTTGTCATCTAGCGAATTGTATGGAAATTTAGATCTTTTTCTCTCAAATTAGAAATATCTTATCCACAAACCTTCGAAAATTGTATTTTGCACTATCGTGAAATATTACATATGTAAATATGTGCAAAGACATTACAAAAGTAAGATTATTCATTCATAACATCATTGAACTTAAACTTTCCATTGTTTAAACACCTTGCCCCTATTTAGCCACTTACAAAACATAACAATTACTTTATGTCCATGTCGTCCCAAGAAGTGTTAGTAAATTATTATTTCTTTATCTTATACACACAACTAACTTTACAGGATATTTATGTAGTGCTAGTTGCATCAAATCAAACATACCGATTTTCGTCAAAATAAAGATTGCCAAAACAACGATTAAATGTTGACAGAAAATTATCGTCTATAAGTTCTAACTGATTTCAGATAAAATGCTTTTGTACCAGATGTATTTTAATGATTACTGCTTTCAATATATACTCGTACACGTAAGGCGGCAAGCAAAACGAACCTTGAGTTTTTGGCGGGAAGTCAAGGCGTTCCGTTGGGATTTTCATAAAATCATTTTGCAATGTAGTTTGGTAAACGCTCTTGCTCATGAATAATATGTAAAATAGTTAAAGAGGACAGTCAGAGCACGGCTGTAATAATATTTGTTTAGCCGACTGTGGTAGGCGTATTTAGGCACTCAATCGGCTATGAAAACCAGTGGACTCGTATAGATTTGTCGCCAGGAGCTCCCCTAAGTAATCTAGTAATCTAAGGACCTACACAACCTTTGATTGAAACTTTTTCCCACGTTTTATTAAGTTTTGTTTGGCGTAAAACGCAGTTGCGTCGAACGTACCTTCGGCATATCAATAGAGTCGTCGCTGTCTGCATACTCTTGCAATACGTTCAAGGACTCCCTACGTCCGCCGAGCGATTCTCTACGAACGCCCATAGAATCCCGACGGAGATTTATCGAAGATCGGCGACGAGGGGCTTCAGCGACCTCGGTAGTAGCCCCACTAAAAACAGACAAATTATTTGTATCCTCTTGCAACTACCCAAATTAAATATTTTACGATTCCTCTCTAATCTAACTCAAAAATGTGTCAGTTCTACAACGATCACATTTACTAGTATAAGGGTATATATGTTTAAGATTTTTCTTGCCTTTTGCATATATTTATGAAAAATATATTAAAAACAATGTCTTCTGAATATGAACGAGAATGTTTATATAATTTTGTATGCAAATAAAATATATAAAATATCCACTGTTTTTGGCGACTCTAAGTTTACGTTGTCTTGTAAAGAAAATATTTTCCCTTATAAATATATAGTACCTGGGCAGCTGAGCTTCGCTTGATGTAAATCTCCGAGAAAACAAGGTTTTCTAAAAATGAAACCTACCTAGATATTTTTTTTTTATTGCCACGATACGTCCTAAATGCTGAGTTTCATCCAAATCATTGGCGCTGTTTTCAAAATCCTCATTAGAAAATATATACAAGAATTGCTTTTTTAAAGTACTAGATGTAATCAGCATCATGGATTGACCTTGCTGTAAAAATGTTTGCACTGAAAAAAAATATCCTGAGTCATACTACTTACAGAGAATCCAATTTCTTCTCCATCTTCTCGATAGCAGTCGTAATCTGCAGCAGATGCAGGTCATCTTTGTGGTCCTTGGGGTTGGTGCAGCACATGCAGCGGAACAACCCCGCCACCCCACATTCCATAGAACCACTCTCCTCTTCCGATTTTCCCAACCATTTTATAACAGAATTACTTTCCATTTTTTGCTTTGCCTGTTCAACTTCCTTCTTTTCCATTTCTAATTCCTTAAATAACAAGTCATTATTAAATAAACCTGCCAAGTGCGAGTTAAACTTGCGTGGAGAGGGTTCCGTACAATTGATTGAATTCTTATAGGTTTTCCTGTAATCTACAAGCAATAAATTAATTTTAGCAATAAATTATTTTCATAACGAGCCCTTTCATTTAATATTTGACACAGTAAGGTTGGCAAACTTTTTTTTTTTAATTTTCTAATTTGTCCCCCGAAAATGACCCTTACTTTAAAAAATATTCATTTACTTTGCACATATGTGTTTGGGTTATAGGATTACAACATTCTACCAAATTTCACCTGATTCGGTTCAGTAGATTCAGAGCAAATTGGCTGTGACAGACGGACGCACAGACAGATGCACGAGTGATCCTATAAGGGTTCCGTTTTTTTTCAATTTTTTTGTACGGAATCCTAAAAAATAAAAAACCCGACTGCCACCATATTAGTTGTATATATTTTTGTAATTCTTGTATAAAGTCCTTTAATTTGATACCACTCGATAGGCTTTAATAAAAAAAATATTTAAATATTAAATACGAGATACTGAATTAAGACGTAGCAAAACACTTTATCTCAGATTTCCAAAATATGTTCTCGTGATAAACTTTTAGGCACACAAGTTATCTTGTAGGTACGTAACTTATCTGTGCTACAAGCAAACAAAAAAATCTATTTAGATAGCTAAAATTAAGAAACAAAAATAACACTTACCTTAGCAGACTTCTTCTGCGCAATCTCCCTCGTCCCCCACGTCACGTTGTTCAAATTACACAGCGAGTAAATGATCAGCAACATGTACATGCTAGGAATGGTTATGTAGTAAACTCCCAAGTACAGGAGGCAGATGATTTCCTGAGGATGCATAGCGGCTGTAAGGAAGAAGGACCCGAAAGTTATCACGGTGAAGATGCTCGATGGCGCTAGCCAGCCGTCCTCAGTTATCTGCAGCGCTATGCCCACGATGACCAACATCATCACCATTGCGTACGCGCATGTTATAGCGTTAGCAAGCATTAGCTGTTGACAAAAGAGTTTCATTATCATTATGTTCGATAAGATTAGACCATAAGAAAATATTATAACTAGTGACTCTGTGAGCTGAAGACCACATGGCTCCGCCACTTTGAAAATTTACAAAAACGGCATTTCAAAAAATTATCAAAAATGGAATCGACAAAAAAAAAATTATCGAACCTGCACAAAATTACACTATAGATTTTATAACGTCATACTAAATTCAATATGGCGCCCAAAGTAATGAACTCAAAAATAAAATAAATCAAATCATACCGTGTTTAGTATTATATCAAACGAAAGGGCTTAATTAGCACATTTCTAAAATATATTATACATTATTAGCTGTAACTCCTTCCTGAGCTTGTAGTAACTGGATAAACATACCTACTTTTCAGTAAGAATTTTCCCGTAGTCGGGATTTAATTTTTCAATTACATCTTGTTGCATTACGTTTCTACCTGTATTTCTGACTTGCAAGTCATGCAGACGGCGATGTAGATGGCGATAGGGATCAGGTTCAAGATTAGAGCGTTGATGTTACTCATGCCGGTGATGGCGTTCATAGCGCCCACCATCATCAGGAAGATCGTGCCTGGACCGAGGACCGTACCCACCATGAGGAACATCTAAAATCAGAAACAATTTTCGTTTTGGTTTCATTCGTGATGATTTAGGAGCAAAGAAATGTATAATATATGTGCTTCGTCTTCGTCCTGCAGATTCGAAAAGTAAAATAAGGAAATAGATGTACCTGGGAATTATTACGAATTAGCCGGTAGGCAAGCAACCTGTCATTATTTTTGATTCTTGTCTTTTACTGTGAAGGCGCGTTCTGTTATTAATATAAGTACTATGAACCAAAAGGAAACTACCGGCGTCCCGCAATATGGCATCCCCACACCTCTCCCCGTTCTTGGATGCGAGGGTTTGAACATTGAAAATCACACATTGGTGCACGGATGTATAGTTTCGTTTGTAGTAGTACCTAGTAGACATAAATGTTACTAGTATGAAGCGCCATACCTGTGGCATTGCTTTTGGAACGTGCGGCATTGATTGTCTTCTAACCCCCAACTAGAGCAGCTAGTAAAATCTATTTTTTTTTTACTTTTTTCCCAGACCACCATGCAAAAGTAGAAAAACCATACCTGATACAAGATATACAACGTGGATATGTTGTCGTTGACTTTGACGGTGTGTTTGGAGTCCACAAGCAGGTCCAGGATGTTGGCCATGGTGGAGGGCACCCACCGACGGCGCTGGTTGTAAAACTCGTCGAACCGCTCCGGGCAGTGGGTGTAGGCGTCGGACGCGGCTGAGTACTCCACTCGGTAGCCCCGCTGCAGAAGCAGGGTGCAGAGCCAACGGTCTTCCCCTGGAGAGATGATAGATTTACTTATAGGTAATATTATTTTCTGAAAATATCGTTATACAATACTACTAAACTAAAAAGTCTCAAAAGCCAAAAGATTTACAATACTTAGAATGACTAGTGGTAGGATAAGCGAGTGCTTATTTGCATAAACTTAACACAGCGTTGACACAACCTCCAACCTGACAAAAATAAATATCAATCTCCCTTAATTTAACTTTGCGCTATTATGGTTTATCTAGACGCTGAATACTATCTAGTTGTATATGAATTACTACAAGTACCTAGTGCTGACCTTGTTAAACATCTAAACGTACTTATAACATTTTGTAGAACTTATTACAACCAAATAAAAAAATAAAAAATGAAATACTGCTTACGTACTTTCAACGGGGCTATCCCGACCACTACTTACGACACAATATTAGACTGCAATTTTGAACGTACTTTTTTTGAACAACATGAGATAAACAGAGCCTTTGTAACCCTTGCAGAAGACTAAAATGCGCTGTCAGGTAATCTCAAAAGGGCGGTAATAGGACTTTACCTTGATCGTATTGCACAAAATGCCGCGCTTCGTGCGACGTCAATGTATATTTCCGCATCACGTTGTCGTCCATCAAAGCCTTTCCCCTGAAGAGGGAGAAGCATCCCGGACTGCAGAGCACGCAGCCGATCATGTGTTCCGTCGCCTTTTGCAGCCAATGACCGATGGCGTACTCGAACATTTGGTACCATGCCATGAAACCTTGAAAGGATAATGATTTCAATGCTATAGGTTAAAATGCCATTTAAATTATTTTTTACCGACTCAAAAAAAGAATTTAAATCATTATTTGCACTTACCAGAACCAACTGGATGGATACGACCACATGCCGCACCCAAGTTCTTGTCTTTCTTCATCAAGTCAATAAGCAGCGTCACAGCGGAGGGTTGGAAGTCAATGTCTCCGTCAAGAGCAAGTAGGTAGGTGTTCTCGGCGATGACTTCTTTGCGGTCGACGGATATCGGCAAGTCCATCAGGCGATGGCCGAGGAAATAGTACATGTACATCACCTGTGACAACCCAAAACAACGATTTTGTATCCATTGACATAGATTATAAGTATAGACCAGCTAACTCAAACATCGGTCCCTGTTCCATTTTTTAATATATCGAAAGTTATTTCTTGATACTTTAACTTTCTTGCTGTATTGTAACACACACCAAGGCATTTTTTATTATTTACACCATGTTTCCGTTTGGTTTTCGCTTATAAACTGTCGAAAGTACTAGGCGTAAAAGAACTAGGTCAAAAAAATCTACCACTCATTTCCAATGTAGAGGTGAGAGATATATTATTAAATTGTCTTACCTGTGACCACCGTTTCCTATGTCTTATTTTCGCCTTGTCTTTCAAATGGCAAATCAGCTTGTTCTTTCCCGGCATAGTCCAGATAAGTTGCCCACCGTAGGGCGTGGGGAACTTCTTGGGCGGCCTGAGCCTGACATTCGTGACGTGGACTTCTGAAGCTGCTTCGTCGATCGTGTTCACTAGACATTTGACGAACGGATTCACCTGGGATTCTTCTGAACTATGATCGGAAATTTCGAAGGCGTCGTCCATAAAAATGTGAGCTAAAACATAATAATTGGTTATCTGTAGTCGGTTTACGGACGGTAGTTTGACGTGACGACGTCAAACATTTCGAACTGAGCCGATCGCTCTTGCTCTCGCTTGCGGAACGCGACAATGACGTCATCTTTTTCGTGCATGCAGCCCGTAGTATCGAGTTATTACACGTTTTCAGGTCAATAATGAGCAAATACTTTCAAGAAATTGGTCTCTATAGACTTACACTATCGTCTTTATCCAGACATACAGACTTTAGTCAGACAGAGCCTAGGGTGGTAAGGCCCAGGCCACTTTTAGCGTGATGGTGGGCATGAAGAAGTTTATGTATGAGGTGGAGGAATAAAGTCTATAGACTTTAACGTGGATTAGCCAAATTTTAATCACGTTCTGTCTCAACACTCTCATCTCAACGTTTTCCCAGTTGCATCCTCAGCTGCAATGCTGTGAAGCCCGGGGTCCGCATTCCGGCTTTTACTTCTCCACTTCGCACGGTCTTGAACATGCTTGGTTGTAAGACCATTGGAACGCATATCATCCCTGATGACGTCAAGCCAGCATTTCCAAATTTCAATTGCGTTACCTGTGCAAATTTAATCTCGCGCATATAGTTCTAATCGACTTCATAATCAGACTTACAAATTACACGATAATAAAATAAGAGAAATGGGTGTACTTTCTTATACAGACAAAAGTTTAACAGATTTTCGTTATTTAGAAATTTTTTACAAGATTATCATGTCATAGAATAATCAATATGTAGGTTACTCAGTATAAAGAATTTTTAATAATAGATTTTCGTTGCACAGAAAATCAATAATTAAAATGTTTGTTATGAATAATTTGAAATCATAGAATTTTATTACAAAAACATTTACTTTTGCGATGTTTCTAATATCAGAATATCAAATTAAATATTATTATTTTTAATAAGTTTAATTAATATAATATTTATAACCTATAAGTTGGCCCTATTCTAGTAAAATGGATAAAACTTTCCCAGCACTCGCCGGCCGCTGCCGCGGCACGCTCGCTTCGCACGCTCGGCTCGTGCGTGTGTTGGTCGCAGTTCTAACCTAACCTAACCTATAAGTTTGCCCTAACCTATATTGTGGTAGCGATTTATAATGTATTCTAACTTATTATATGGTATTTAATTTGATTAAACAATGTTTTCACTTAATACTTCCTTAAATAATAGTTTTCAGTAAAATAAAATTCCATGAAAGATTATACCGAACAAAAAATATTCTTTAAAGAAATATTCTACTGTTTGATTAGTTTGTTAAATGAAAATATGAGATTCTAAAATTCATTGAACTGTGTTTCTATAAGTTTGTGTTTCGTTCAAGTAAATAGTCTTTGAAACAATAATATTTGAAATAAAAATATAAGAATTAAATATTGTATGAAAAATTTTCTGTGAATCGAAATTCTATGAAATTTCAGTCTATGAAACAAGGGGCACCCTAAGAGAAATACCATATTTTTAATAAAATTCTGCATTTGCAAGAGTCATACAGTAATTGGAAGTCTGGTGTTTGATATAATGTGTTAAAATGATTGTAACTTTCGGTGTTTATTACTTTAGAAATTACAACGAACGTCATATCATATCCACCTTATCATACGGCATACATGTGTATTTAAAACCATATCTTAGAAGTCAATAAATTTTTAGAAGTGAAATCACTTTTAATTAACTGATATGACTTGCGATTATTTAGGTACTTTTTCGGTGTGGCATGCAAATATAAACACATATGTTCCCGATTACATTATGAGATATATTTTTTGAAGCTAATTATCTGTAAGTATTCTGAATCCAATATTTTTAATTTATAATACACTAGCTGTACCCTGCGCGTGTTGCTACGCCAATTTTTTTTTCCTAAACCATCCCTGAACTATAACGAAAAAATATATATATATTGAAATCGGTCAAGCCGTTTACGATTTTATAAAGGATATACAGACAGACATTCATTTTCATATACATATATAGATAAATAAGTATCCTCAACTAATTGAAAAGAAAAATTAGGATGTTATGTCTCATTGGGGGTAAAGCAACACAGATAACGATGCAACCGATCGCACTAAGATAAGAGAGAGAGAGAAGTAGAGTGTCTTATTAGGGACTAGCTGTGCCCGCGACTTCGTTCGCGTGGTTGTCGGAACGTAATGTTATATAGCCTAAAGCCTTCCTCTATGAATGGACTACCCAACAAAAAAAGAATTTTTTAAATCGGACCATTAGTTCCTGAGATTAGCGCGTTTAAACAAACAAACAAAAAACAAACAAACAAACTCTTCTGCTTTATAATATTAGTATAGATTAAGTTATTACTCAAGTTTCATTTAGGTAAAAGCCTTGACTGCATTCAACTCTCGTATGCTGGGTGGTATATTTTATCTTTGTAATTTGCAACTTTTTGGCATAGTAATCGCAAATTTTGAACGCCAAGAGCTATGTATATATCTCACCTTCCAGCTCATAATAGTCATTATTGACGATGCCCCAGTACTTTCGCGCGACTCGCTGCGAACATTGGTCTTCATCCAACCGGAAGATGGACTTCAAGAACTCTATCATCTCATCCTTTGACTCGTGCCACATCGTCGCACATATGTAAATTCTAAAAAAAACTATCTTTATGAAAAGTGGAATAAACATTAGCGTAATAAATTAATTTGTGTTGTTGAGAAATAAAAATAGTTGATCTGTTTTAAGTTGTGTGGATAGGAACAAATTTGAATTGATAAAATATAATATAATATTAGGTCCTTACATATGAAATTGCCGATTTTCAATACTGGCAACTTTAAAATCAAATATCTTGCGTTTCATTAGGAATTCCAAATTCAAATTTATTTCGAAATAAAGCCAGAAAAATATTGTTTTAAAATTCGTATTTCATTTGTTTTAACATCATTTGTTTGAGTTTCAAAATTGCTATAACAACAACTATGGACAAATTGAAAATTCGCGGTATTTACGAATACGAGTTCCACCGTGGCACCAGTGCTGCAGAAACGACTCGAAGAATTAACGACGTGTATGGACCAGGCACTGCTAACGAACGAACGGTGCGTTTTTGGTTTCAACGTTTCCGTTCTGGAAATTTCGATTTACACAATGAGCCTCGTGGACGACCTGATACTCAAGTGAATAACGAAGAATTGAAGGCGATAGTGGAAGCGGATCCATCTCAAACCACTTCTGAATTAGCAGCAGCCTTCGGCGTAAGTGACAAAACGATACTTATCCACTTGCGCCACATCGGAAAAATTAAAAAACTCGAAATGTGAGTACCGCACGAACTGACTGAAGCAAACCAACAAACACGCGTTGCTTGCTGCGTTTCTTTGCTTAATCGCCACAATAATGAGGGGTTTTGAACCGTATCGTGACTTGTGATGAGAAATGGATCCTGTACGACAATCGGAAGCGATCATCACAATGGCTTGACCCTGGAGAACCGGCAAAACCTTACCATAAGCGAAAACTGACCAAAAAGAAGATTCTGGTTAGTGTTTGGTGGACCAGTGCTGGTGTTATCCACTACAGCTTCTTGAGATCAGGCCAGACGATTACTGCAGACTTGTATTGCCAACAATTGCAAACAATGATGGAAAAGCTCGCCATTAAACAACCGAGACTGATGAATTGCTCTAGCCCACTGCTCCTTCAGGATAACGCTAGACCACACACTGCACATCAAACAATCGCCAAGTTAGAGGAGCTGTGACTGGAACCTCTGCGTCACCCACCATACTCTCCAGATCTTGCCCCAACCGATTACCACTTTTTTCAAAATTTGGATAACTTTTTACAAGAAAAAAAATTTCAAATCTGATGAGGCAGTCAAAACCGCCATCAAACAGTTCGTAGACTCTCGCTCCCAGGATTTTTTTTCCAAATGTATCAATGATCTACCTATAAAATGGCGGAAGTGTATCGATAACAACGGCGCATACTTCGATTGATTAAATAATAATTTTTTTTTTAAAAACTTGTTTCACTTTTTTGATACTGAAAGGCAATTTCATATGTAAGGACCTAATATTATATTATATTACTATGGGACCAACTAAAAAGTTGTGTACGTTGAGAAATAAAAATAGTTGATCCGTTTCAGTTGGTCGGTTTAGTTGGTCGGAGTGAAAGGACAGTACATACTTGTACTAATTTTAATGACGGTATGCAAAGAATTATTGACATTCAGCTAGTAGTTTTCAAGAAAAGCAATTTTTTTCAAAAAATTATGCATTAACTTGTTTGGAAATAACGTACATCTCTAAATCTGACATACTGCACCGCTTATCTCTTAAATATTCGCTTCCCTCTTTACCCAAAAGTGGACTGAAAGAGATTGCTATGCGTTTTCTCTTTTGTTTGAAGAGAGCATTGTATTGTACGTTTTTTAAACTTTACTTACTATACTTTTTTATATGTTTTATTAATGTCTAGGTATAGCCTGTGCTATCATTTATTACGCTGATGTCTTGTCCACTTTGTATAGTTTCTGCAAAATCTGAACTTATGTAAAAGTAATGATTTTGTAATATTCCTACCTATATAAATAATATTCAAGATCTAATTACAGAGTAAATCAATTTTCAAACAATTCAATGTTCAATCATCTATTTTAATTTAAAAAAAAAATAGCAATATTTACCAATAGGTACTGTATCTTCTTGTTATCCCTCTCTACAAATACGTATAGACTCGACTTATCCTCTACCCTATATAAATCCGCGTTTAAAATAAGTCGTATAAAGATTTACCTGGTAATGCTATCTGTTGGTCTAACGTCATTATCTCCATCCTCACTGATTTCTGATGGGGTATCTTTTTTATCTTTTAAATCCTGAAAAAAAAATATGATTTTAAACTCATATGTATGTATATTTACATCAAAATGTTATATGTATATGTATCATTGGAAGAGTTTTCAAGTTGTTGTTTTTATTGCTCTATTTGTTGTATAAAACAATTTCTTATTAATTTAGAAACATTATGTTTTATAATGTTAGAACAAGTAAAATTAACTAGAAACCGGCAAAAACACGCTTGATAACGATGTGATTAATTCCATTAAAAAAACCAGCAAACACTAGTGCACGCAAACTAAATCTTATCTCACTTACCTCAAAAGCTATATCTGTTTCCTCATCGTGCGTCCGATTCATCAACAGCGACTGGTCGATGAGCGGGCCGTTGTACCACGGCTTACAAAACAGTTTGTCGGTAGCTGCTAGCCTCTCGCAGCGCGGTTGCCACGCGTGGTAACAGATCCAGGCTTGCGAGAAAAGCCAGAGGACCCACACCCAAGCCATTTCTGGGCCTATGTAGTCTCGCAGCGTATAAACTGTAAATAGCATTTGGTCATAGATATTCTTCTTATGTGTTAGAGACTATTCATGAACTTAATAGTGTTACTTTTTTATAGCTGTCTAAGATAGAGTCTGTGCGGAAAGAGAATCGTCGTGGCGTAAAATGGAACTAACACTACGTTTTTTACATTACCAGCCGATTGGGAAATTTTGTCGATTAAATGCTATTTCGTGTTGAATCTCTTCAAATACCGTGCAGTTTTCTTGTGATTTTTGTTCAAAATTATGTCGAAAAAAGTAAAAACATTATGCAGTTCTACGAGAAAAACAGCAGCGCCCCCAAATCCTACGACGGTTCTCTTTTCGCACAGACTCTATCTGTAATGTTATTTAGCGACACCTACATATATGTTACAATACTTACAGAAATGACGCTAAAGAACTCATCTCAGGTCTTTCCATTTAATCTCCAATGCAGAAGCAAGACCCTATTTGTACTACCAGAGCCATACTTGGCCAGAGCAGCCAAAGGATTTGGCCTACGCTCTCCATGCTGGCTAGACAGGTTGAAGAGGTCTCATTAATATTTATAAGCTTTGTTTAGCTTTTATTTCCTAAGTCACCTTCTACAACATCCACTTGGAGTGGTCCTATTCTACTCTGCCAGAAACCACACGGCTAAAGAACTAAGTAGGTATATAACGAATTTAACCGAGAATATAACTTTCTGTAATATTTATCACTTCCATGATTGATACTACTTTCTTACATATTCTATATATCTCAAGCGACTGGCATGCGCCTGAAATGAGTAAGACGAATAAAGCCTCAAGAACTATAAATGCAATATTTAGAACAAACCTGGTGGAATTTCGAAGACCTGAGATGAGTTCTTTAGCGTCATTTCTGTAAGTATTGTAACATATATGTAGGTGTCGCTAAATAACATTACAGATAGATACTACTTTCTTACATATTCTATATATCTCAAGCGACTGGCATGCGCCTGAAATGAGTAAGACGAATAAAGCCTCAAGAACTATAAATGCAATATTTAGAACAAACCTGGTGGAATTTCGAAGAACAAATAATCAGGTATAATTCCATAGAAGGCGCAGGGGTTCACGTTCTTTATACCACAAAACACTATCAGCAGGTTGACAGTCAGCGGCCCCACTAAGCTGAGAGAGAATGCAAAGCTGAAACTCTGTATGAGGATCTTGCAGGCAAATTTGGCGCTAATGTAACAAATGTATGCGGCTGCTATTTGAATGAGGGACACCCAGAGTGAGGAGCACCATGACGACGGGAGAGTGAACACTGTGTTTGTTAATTGGTAATTCAGGTCTTCGATGCTGTGTATATCTTGGAATACGTGGAACTGAAACAAAAATGTTAGCTGAAGCGGCTGGCTGAAGCACAGATATTGCACATTTTCGTTAAAACGATAAACGGTGTCCAGTGCTGCCCCCATTTAAAATAAATTGTTTGTAAGGAAACGGAGATATCATTTAAAATGTTGAGCTAGTAAAACCTAGATAACTCTTCAAACTATTTTATGAACCACTGTTTACAGCTTAAACTGAGAACGTTAAGCTTTAGTTTGCATTTTTGCCAAAAGTGGCCGTTTTTCGCAAAAATGCAAACTAAAGCTTAACGTTTTTACTTTAAACTGTAAACAGTGGTTCATAAAATAGTTTGAAGAGTTATCTAGGTTTTACTAGCTCAACATTTTAAATGATATGTCCGTTTTCTTACAAATAATTTATTTCAAATGGGGGCAGCACTGGACACCGTGTATCGTCTTAACGTGGGTCTAACTTAACCAAGTTTTTCTTTTCATGGTAAACATTAACATTTTATGATTTTTATTAAATATGTACTCTACGCAATATGTGATTTTTGTGCAATAAAGAAACTAAACAAACAAACTCCGTTTGAACTTCAACTATTAGAATTGTGAGTAACTTTTTCGAATTTCTCCTCTGATCACAACCTCTATTTGAGATATGTTACAAAACGTGCCAATAAAAATGTTACTTTGATTACCCTCCGGAAGATCTAATCTCTTACGAAAAATCATAAATTACCTCAGTAGCAGTGTAGTTACGTTCTCCGAACGCCGTTGCAGCAGATGTGAAGAATGACAATGGATCGTCGTCCTGTAGATACAACGACACCATTGCACAAGCCCCGAACACAGCGATCTTCCATAGAGTTAGAGCCCTCTCTGTATAATAGCGGCATTTCTTCAAACCATCGCGAAGGTCGCATAGGTAAATGTAGATGCCTATTGTAAGAAAAGTGTGAAGAAAAAGGCTATAAGCATGAGCATGTTACTTTATTTTAAAAATTAGTACTTAATAGATAAGGAAAAGTTTATATTTATTATTAAATAATACAGGATACTAACTCAACGATACTATAATTTATAATAAAACATATAGATAAACACCCAAGACCCAGGACAATTTGAAAAAGGCTCCTTTTCCAATTTACCCTGGCTGGGCATCGAACCCAGAACCTCCGGATTGGCGGACTAGCGTGTTGACCATTTACGCCACGGAGATCGTCAAAGTAAGTAATAATAATATTTGCAATACTAGCAAATTCAGAATAATGTTGACATCAATGGAGTAGCGTGCCTGAGAAGGACAAATAGGTATTTTTAATGTGTGCTAAACAAAGTTATAAACTTTCTAGAGTAGTATGGGCAAGTTGTACTCAAGTAGGTAGCCTTTAAGTAGAGTACTTACCCGGAGAATTTTTATCCGGCACTCCCAAAAAGTTCTCCCACCATCCAAGAGACGTAAAAATACAAGCGACAGGTAGACCCCACAGGATTAGTTTACCACTTTTCATGGGCCACAAAACAAAGGCCGTGGCTTGAGCTGACACTGATAGCACGTCCAGGGCTAGTTTCATGGAGTACCGGGGATCTGTCCTATCTCTGGTAAAAGAATTGAGGAAGCCGGGAACTATGCACAGAGCATTCATTATCATCGCGCCTTTTACAACGTCCAGCTCTGGCAGAATAATGAGGATTAACATTGACACTCCTATTGTGTGCAGTGTTTCCACTAGGAAAGCCTAAAACAAATTTGAAATATCAGGTTAAAAGAAATGCTTAAAGTATAAATTATTTCATGAGAAGTAATATGTACTTACGACAAAAAATTGTGTGGTCGTAGGTTTTATGGCAGTCTTGAAAAAACATATTCTAACAGATCTAAGGAATACTAGTACTTCTGGCGCACCGAAAATTATGACTGCGGCCCAAAGCCATGTTATCCGCTCTTCTAAGGTGAGCGTTGTTAAAAATTGTTGATCTAAAGCTGGAAGAAAAAAATAAGTAAATACCATGTCGTTATGTATATGTATCTACGGTCCTTAGTTGCAGGAAAACATTTTATAGATCAGGAACTTTCAAAGCTCATCCTCTAACTGTCTTATTACAGACAACAGAAAAAGATAGCACACCGGTATATAAAGTGGCATTTAGGTGAGATTTTTGCCTGCAGTGCATTTTAACATAGATAAAGCACGATAATATTGAGATTGAGAGTTTGGTGTTGAGTAAAGCCGTGTGGTTTCCGGCAGAGTAGATAGGACCACTCCAAGTCTTCCCGTGGATGTCGTAGGAGGCGACTTAGAAAACACAAGCTAAACAAAGCTTATAAATATCAATGTAGCCTCTCCAACCCGTCTGGCCAGCGTGGAGAGTATAGGCCAAATCCTCTGACTGCTCTGGCTCTGGTAGTTCAGAAAGGATCGTGCTCCTGCAGAGGAGACTAAAATGACCTGATGATGATTATTGAGCAGTTTCATAAGTTGTAATAACCACACTAATATATCATCGCAATACTATGTTGACTAATTTTTTTGGTAGATAAAGTGATGCCTATTTAAATTCCGTGTAAACAATAAAGACATGAACGTCGCGCACCGCAAAAAATTGAAACACGTCTCAGGTTATTTGAAATTAAACAAACTACTACAATGAAAATCAATAAATTGTCTCATTCACTTTTTTAATACATAAATAAACTTCAATTTAACATATCTTAACATATTGTTACTAAGATAGTTTGGCTGCAATCAGCTCTGAAAAAGCAGTCAAAATCACTAAAAATAAGGACTGGGCCCTTAAGTTATGACTACCAAAGACTTAGGCTTATCGAATAAGTCTGAATATAAATTGATTACCTAAAGCTCTATTACAGTGTACAATCTGGCGGTCTTTCTTCAATTGTGACGTAATGAAAAGTAAAGTCCCCTTGGCCAGGACCGCGCAGCCGAGCACCACAAAGAATACCAATACGTAGGCGAGCAGTTTGAGAACCTTCACGCTGATGTCGATCCACTCTGAAGTAGCCATCGACCCGCTCTCTTTCTTGACGGGGATTTCTCGGAATAAGTTCCATCCTTTTGTCTCTTGCGCGGTTCTCTGACTGTAAGAAGTAAGTATCTACAATTCTACATGTACATATCTAAGTAGGTACGTATCTTTACGAAACATAGACGTCCCGAGTGTGTCTGATAAACATAAGTCTACTTGAAAGAATCCACCTAGGTTTTTCCACTTTTACCCGACTACGGTAGAGCCTACGGAAGGGTAATGATTTTAGCAACGTATGTAGATAAGTAGTTATGTAGGTATGTATTTGGATACGTATGTCTCTTCCGCCGTAGCATCCGAACTACTTATCCAATTTTTATAAATGAGATGTCAATCTATTCGTCATTATCGTCCGATCCGGGTTACATAGGCTACACTTTGTATTTATAAAATAAATTTGATATACCTATGTTACATACATAAAAGCGTAGGTATGTTTTAAAAAAATTGCTTCCATATTCGGGTGGGGTATCAAATAAACATGTATTTAAAAAAATACATTGTTATCCGTAAATGGCTCGGTACTTGCATTAACCGAGCCATTTACGGATCATACTTTTCAGTAAGAATTTTCCCGTAGTCGGGTATTAGCTTTATAAACGTTTATCTTGATAACGAAAAAATATTTGTAGAGAATACATACACACACACATCAACAATGCATATCACACTTATTTTGATAACAACACAATAAACAAAAATTAATTAAAATAGATATTCTTATATCAGTTCAAGTCATCAGATATATTATGATGACTGAAACTGACACGAATATGAAATATTAGGTAAATAACCTGTTAAAACAAAAAAAAATCTTGGTAAAGTCATAATCCACAGTATATCTATACTTTCGGGGACACTTGACTATCGACTTTTGTTATTTGGGAAGGTTCCATAAGATTTTACTAGCTTATCTACTAACATAACATCAGACCAATACAACATACACAGCTCTACTACATAACTTGCACCTCCTTCTAAAGTTTTCTTTTTCTCGGCATCATCAGTGGGTTGACTGATAGATAAAGCCTATGGTGTTAAGTCCGCCTATTACGTTTGTAATAAAGTTAAATAAATACTCGAGGTAGTCTGAAATAGGCGAGGCAATATGTTGGGACACTTGATACGGCATGATAATTTTATGCGAATTATAATAGAAGGCGAAACAGAAGGAAGGAGAGGAAGAGGAAAGCCAAGGCAAGCTATATGAAGCAAGTCAAGGAGTAGGTCGTACCAAGATGTCAAGAGGTTGGCGGAAGATAGAACAGAATGGAAGAAACTCCACCAACAAGAGCTGATGGTGATGATCTACTTAAAGTCGAAAAAGAGTGTTTGAACATATTAGTTTGTCCTGAAATAAGTTTATGATAAAGATAATCCAAAAAAAGTTTAGGTCAAACTAGATTGACTAACTTGACTATTTGGGAAGCTCTTTAAGCCTTAGAGCATTATCAAAAATTTCCTAAGAAATAAAAAGCAATAACGCGCAAGAGACGAAACTTATTTCTTCCATGCTGGTCTGGGGGAAAAGAAAAAACATACAATGTACCAGGTGCTTCTCTTCCCGCGCAGATCGTAAAAGCCGATCGAGGGAATGGGCAAAAATCTGAATTATATCAATAGCCGATGCGCTTAGCTTGCCGCCCTAGGCTCTGTTTGCCCAGTTAGAGATAAATACGTAATAGTGTATCTGTATAAATAGGCAAAGCGGGCTTACTCTGGTTCATCGCCGTCGTCGTAAAGCGGCACATAATCGTCATCAGACTGGTTGTCATCGTCATATCCTTTGAAGCCCGGTGTCACAGCCGCCATTTTTTATTATTCTAAAAAACAAGACATAAAAGATGGGTTCCGATTTTTAATCAATGTCATGTAAGCAATCTGTATATTTATTGTAATGTAGCCGTATCAATACCAAACGATATGGTGAGGCCATTATTATATGATTTGTTTGGTTGCTACTGCAAGTCGGAACTAAGTTGAAAAGCGAGTTTTAGCTTTGAGATAGATGCCAATGCTTTATTGTTTAAAGTGAGAATGCGGGCTAAGGCCACAAAATCATTTACACACAGAGCCCAGTACCTAAACGAGGAGTTGTGAGTCGAGTAAAATGAGTCGCGAAATATCCGCTGCAATATCCTACGAATGTCCGGTTTATGATGACACACAGCGACGGAAAATGAGTTGTCTATTGAATTGCGCGACTGAATTTACGCGTCTCACATAATTACGCTCGTTTGCCTGGCAGAAAAAAATATCAGGCAGTATGAGTTCCTTAATGCTTTGAATGGAATAATTGTATTGTACCTACCTACTTACCTAAATTTGGACAATTTACAACAGTCACATTTTATACCTCTATGTTATGAAACAGTTATTTTTTTATTTAAGAGTTGCGCTCTTGTCGGTGGAGTGCTTTCCATATCTCTTTCCTCCACGAAGTTTTTAACCTCTTATGTTTTCACATTAAATTTTTCTTTTATTTGATCAATAAATCTTCTTCTGGATTTTCCTACTCCTCTTTTTGAAAAATAGTTTTATAAAATAGTTATTTAGGTATAATTATAATGTATAGAGTAAATTTATACAGTCTCTCTCACATCTTAGCGCATTCCCGGTTACCAATGTAACCATTTTTCTTAGGGCGTCTGGTATGTTAAAGAACACGCGACGTGTTCAGTCTTTCTCTGTCACAAATTCTACGTGCAACGACTGAACACGTCATGTGCGCCCGCTTAACGTAGCGAACACAAGTAGCGAACGCCCTTAGGAGACTTGCCTTTTTAGGGTTCCATACCCAAAGGGTGCAAAGGGGACCCTATAACTGTGACTCCGCTGTCTGTCCGTCTGTCTGTCTGTCCGTCAGTCACAGGGCTCTATCTCTTGAACCGTAATAGCTAGACACTTGAAATTTACCTTTAAATTTACTCACCGATTATGTATTACTGTGGCGGCTATAACATATACTAAAAATAAAAAATAGTTAAAAATTAAAGTGGGTCGTCATACAAGAAACGTGTTTTTTTTCAGCGTTTTTAACATGATCTTTATAATGGCATTAACTAGAAATTTTCACCAATTATGTATTACTATGACCACAATAACAACAAATACTAAAAATAAAATAAAGTTAAAAATTAAAGGGGGTCGTCCTTCAAGAAACGTTTCTTCAGCGTTTTAAAAAATTGTACGGTGGTACGGAACCCTTTATGTACGAGTCCGACTCGCACTTGCCCGTTTATTCTTTTCCACTAGGCACGATCTGTGGCATGATAGTGATTCCAATTTCAAATGCATGTAATCTTTGGCGAGTATTGTAAGTACCGTCATTTGCAAAATAAAATTAGGGAGTAACAGGAAGTTCATTAACAATGACTGAATCCTAAAGCAGTTGCAATAAGCTTGATATTGACGTTGACCTCTTTTGGTTTGCGCATTAACCCCGGAAATTTACTTTACTTACTTATTTTAAACATAAATTATATTATATATTATATTATAGAAAAAAGAACAAGGTGGCGCAGACAAGAGGAGATGGGGACCTAAAAGCTGTTGATGATGAAGATATTTTTAAGCTTTACAAGCTTTTAAAAAATCAGAAGGACACTTACCTATAATATTCCTACACATAAACATGTAATAAACACAACATCTTTTCAAAACACAAAAGATAAAAATCACAAAAGAAACCGCGTAAATCCGATTACTCCGTTATCCTCAAACGGTCAATACGAAATAAAGCAAACTACAATAATTATTCAAGTGCCTGCACTAATCGCCATATCAATTGGCGTTGTCGCTTTATCACCATGATTCCTATTTATCGGGGATTAGTACATCGTTTGTGACCGTGATTTGAGCCGTTATATAGAAAACAGCGTCTTACGTGATAAAATCTAACATTGCTATCAAAGTTCTGAATTTTTCTGCATTAGTAATGGATTTCAACATGTTTATACCTATTTTGCCAAATGCAATTTCACCAATTTACGGTCATAATAAAGCTATGTGTGTGTCTCATCATTCATTGATAAAAAATTAAATGATGATAACACCAGGGAAATACCTCTATTATACCTAAATATGACAAAGATTGTATTTTAAATATGAATGCGAAAAAAACCATAACAAACCCACGAGGTATAATATTTGTTATATACATAATTAGAATAAATAATAAACAGGCAAGTGCGAGTCGAACTCGTACATGAAGGGTTCCGTACCTCCGTACAATGTTTAAAAACGCAAAAAAACACGTTTTTTTGTATGACGACCCCCTTTAATTTTTAACTTCTTTTATTTTTAGTATTTTTTGCTATAGCAAAACATAATCATACATAATCTGTAAAAATTTCAAGTATCTAGTTAATGCCATTATAAATATCTAGTTAAAAACGCTGAAAAAACACGTTTTTTGTATGGCGACCCCCTTTAATTTTTAACTTTTTTTTTTCCGTATTTGTTGTTATAGCGGCCACAGTAATACATAATCGGTGAAAATTTTAAGTGTCTAGCTATTACGGTTCAAGAGATAGAGCCCTGTGACAGACAGACGGACAGACAGACGGACAGACAGACGGACAGACAGACGGACAGACAGACGGACAGACAGACGGACAGACAGACGGACAGACAGACGAACAGACAGACGGACAGACAGACGGACAGACAGACGGACAGACAGACGGACAGACGGACAGACAGCGGAGTCTCAGTAATAGGGTCCCGTTTGCACCCTTTGGGTACGGAACCCTAAAAAGCAGGACAAGAATAATACACCGCAATACACATGATTATCATTTATTAATAAATCTATTTGAAAGATAAATACTTAATTATTATGATACTTGATCACTACATTCTAGACACACATTTTGAGTTAGTCAGAATTTGTTACAAAAATCAAATCTTTCATACAAAGTTACATAAATAAATACCAACTACCTATTTTATACGTTTTTCAATCATGTTTTCGACGTACCTAATGAATACAATTTCTGTATGAACTTTATTATGGACCTTACTGCATTGACATGCGAACCACTACGATAAGAACTCACAAAATACGCTACTCTTAAGCAGCTTGCTATGCCAATAAGGGCTGAATTTTTTTTTTTAAGATCCGGTGGCTGTACGCTGTATCGTCTTTCCGTTCTATACAAGGCCAGAACGCAGCCATAGTCAACTGATCGAGTATATTTTGTAATGTAATTATCAAATCTGTGATTACAAAGTATACACGAATTTTGCGTACTGCTAGTGTATAATTCGTGCGTCTCGGTTCCGGACTACATCACTTACGTTACGCGACAAGAAGTGCAAGTTACAAAAACACAAGAAAAATTAAAAGAGTTTATTGGATCCGCCTGCGTTCTGGCCTTGTATAGAACGGAAAGACACGGGACATACCTACGAGTAAACTTTAATATTAAACAAGATCACTCATTCTCATCTTACCTATCAGTTTACGCTCTTATTATATAATTTATTTTCAAATACTTATAGGAAAAGCTACCAGAAACAAAAGCCAGCACATATTGTAAAATAACTATTATGCTACTGCATTTTTTGTGTTTGAGAATAGGACTTTTATTATACTTATAAATAAAAAAATAAAAGCTGATTAATAAGAGTTATCAAAATTATCGATGCTTACGATCTTCGCCTTAACCTCTTATCATTTTTCTTGAAATCAATATTCAAGCTACTTATGAAATAAAATACTGTATATTCGATACTATAAATCACAGTCCATTATTATTAATGAACTGAACAAGTTGAAATCAGTCTCATAACCTGCAATATTAAAAATTTATGCAGCAGTTCCGATGTCAATCACACAAAAACTGGATTTTTTTATACAGAGTAGATAAAACCATCAGTCACTTATGTATTTTAAAATAAGAGTAAGTACATTAGTATATATTAGATTCAGTAGCGGATTTGCAATTTGGCCGCAATTTCTGAGCTTCCATCCTTTGGTTACCCTTCCCCTTAAGAAGTCTTATCCTCATAACTTCACCAGTTTGTTATAATGGGTTGTTGTACCTCAAATGTAAACTCTCCTAAAAAAATTATGTGTAAATTGAACACCTATTATTTTATGTTGTAAACTCACCTTTTACTGTTTTTGTTTGTTGTAAATATACCACCTAAGGTTATTTTGTACAGACAGCAAAAAATTACATACTTAAATAACATGGTCTGCAGATTTGCTCGCAATGTAATATCCTAATGTGCCTGTAGGTCTTGTGTCCCACTGCTGGGCAAAGGCCTCCCCCTTATCTTTCCACACGTCCCTGTTTTCTGCGATTTCCATTAATTTTTAATAAACAAATTAGTTAATAAATATCACTGGTACTTTTGCCGACGGTACCTACAAAAAATTATAAAAACGTCGGGTGGTGAGGTTACAATAAAAAATTATAGGTGGTCAATTTACTTGCACCTACAAATAAAATTATTTTTTGGCAAGTGGTGAATTTTCTCCGAATGTATGGAATTTATAATTACAACAACCCCATATACTCGTATAAAGACAACCGAAGAGCAACACGCGTGCTTACAAATAAGCTTCCGGACGCGTTCATCAATAGGCACAGCCCTTATCACTGATATCATATTCATAATAGGAATGATGGTAGTAAAAATTACTCATAAAAACCTAACCCGAGCCTAATGGGCCTTAGGAGAAATCCGCCACCGATCACAGTTATTATAAAATATCACTCGGACTTGGGTATTTTTCTATACAGGGTGTTAGTGTAAACAGTCTTGTCCTTGAAACCAGTGGTTCAGTATCATGAGTAGGGCCGAAAACCAGTGAAGTGAAGTGGTTTTTTTTACTAATTTTCTAAAAAAAATCCTCCAAAATCATTAGCGCAATAGGGTGTATTGCAATGGTCAATGAGTCGGAACGTCTGTTAATAGTAAAAGGGGTGCGGGGAGGGACGAGGGACGCCCGCGCAGGCACGCACACACAGCCGGGCCGGTTGCCCCGGCGCGGCTGTCTGATCTGACGCTGCGCCAGTCAGTGCGCGCGCCTCTCGGGATGTGCGTGCATGAGTCACAATCACACACACCGCGTTCCGTGCGAATCCCGATTTTCGCATTATTTTGAATACTTGCTCGAGTCCTTTTATTTTAGCGTTCAGCGTGCGTGGTTTGAATGACAAGAGTGTTTATACTAACACCCTGTATAAAGAAGATCGCAATAGCGAAACATTGTTGAAGCCCTCTGCCCCACCTGGGAGGACCATTAGGACCTTAAGTCATGGGTATTATTACAGCTACCGATCTAATTATCATTTTCGCTCATGCTATTTTTATTTGCGCTGTAATCTTGTTCCTTACTGTAGTCCATGGATTCATCATGCTTGGAAAAATTGCCCATGGCTACTTGAGCAATAGTATCCACAATACTGGAACTATTTAAATACGAATGACTAGAAGGCGGCGCGGAAGTTGCCAACTCTTCCGACTTGGACATTTTCAAGGGCTGCCCGTAGTCCGACATATAGTCCGGCATTGTAGTCTTTTTCGTCAGTTCTAACATTTGGTTCAAAAAGGAATCTCCGCCAACGCGGGACGGCATGCTGAAATCCGTTGACATGTCCATAGGATCGGATTTTGAAGTTTCCGTTTTTGAACTTGTGCCGACCTCAGTGTGTTTCATCTGGTCTAAAGGAGAACTCTCAGACTTTCCTTTTCCAACACTTCCAAAATCAGGCGGCAAATAGTCTTTGTTACCCTTCAACAAATCGTGAGGCGATTTCATCAGTGCACTTTGATCTAAACCAACCTTCGACGAAATAGGACTGCTACTGGACAAGGGCTTCATCAAAGATTCTTGCATTTTTATCAAAGATGGCGACAAGAACATATTATTCGCTGCTAATGTGGACTTTGACATGGGATCCGGAATGCCTAGAATACCAGCGCTGGAATATTTACTAGCCGAAAACAGGGCGTTGGCGATATCTGCCGAACTCATCATTAGATTTGAGGCAATGCTTGCCGGGATGGGAGTTGCCGATGATGACGTACTAGTGGACGTACTAGTAGACGTCTTTTCGTAACTCCCCATGCCACTCGTCAAATTCTGCAAGGACGCAGCGTAAGATGGTGGATCAGGTAATTTTGACCCAGATAAACTTGCGGCTAAACTAGACGATATCCCAGGAGTAAGACCACTCAACATGCTATTAGCGGCAGCTAGACTATCTAATCCACTACCGCCTAGTGGCAACGGAAGATTTGGAGATCCCAATCCAAGAGCCATGCTCGTCAACATATCCAACCCGCTCGGGTAAGCTGACGAAAGAGACGATGTTGATGACTTGGATGATTTGGAAGAACTAGGCAGTACTGGAATGTTGAGCTGAGGAGATGTATCAAACTTGTGGGGAGACCCAATGCCTGACGACACGTTAATTGGTGGAACACCAGCTGGTCGGCTAACCATCTGTTGCAAAGTACTAACTGAAGGGAAGTTAGGTACTGATGTAGTCGGCTTAGACACGGGTATGGGCTGGGGCACCGCTAAAAGGGCGTCTAAGTCCATTTTATCATCATTTTCTGAAGAGCATCCTAGTTCGTCACGGATGAAATGCCATAGTAACCCATCGCTTTGCTCTCGAGGGAATTTGGCCGTCAATGTGCACTTCAACTTGTCTAAAAACGTTATATCCGGTTTGAAATTTTCTTTAAAATTGATAAATGTGTCATCGGCAAAAGTAAAGTAATACTTAATACTTTTCCTTATCTGTTCCATGGCGTGTTTTGATAAGTGGCTGTCGTGTATCATATTATACTGAAGTAGTAAAGGTCTTGGGTATTCCGTGGGCCTTTGTTCCGGTGGCGGCATGACCCAGAAGTAGGTTAGAGATGATTCCAAAACAGGACTTTCTGGATTGTATGGTGCTGAAAAAATATATATACAACGTGTTAATTCAATATCGCAAAACCTCTCTGATGGTACCTCAGCCCATGAAACTGAACAACTTTTGTTCTACAACTTTCACGAAACCCAAAAAATTTGAATTTTTTGAATCAGCTGATCGTGTCAATTTGTATGAAAATCTCAATTTTATTTTTGGCATTTTGGAAATGTAGAACAAAAGTTGTTCAGTTTCATGGACTGAGTTACAACCTGAGAGGTATTGCGTTATTTCATTAACTCGTTGTATATGATAAAGATTTAAATAATCTAGAAAAGGATTATAATCATAAATTTAATTACTTACAGCATATGACTCCAATGCAAGGAATGTAAGATATTTCAGAAGGACCTCTCATCTTTATTTGGTATTCCAGTTGGTTGTCGCAGTCCCTCAAACTTGGCATAGCAGGATTAGTCGGATGCGAGTGATACCAACCGAGCAGCGTGAGACCAAGTTTCTCGATCTCCATCTGTATTTCTAACTCAACCAATACTCTTGGGCGGGTGTCATTCTTGCTCACGAGGCAAGGGAATGTATGTGTGATCATCAGATCTAGAAAACAAAAGAAATAAATAAAGAGATAGGAACAAATCACACAGATTGAGCTTACCTCAAAGTTAGTTTAACTTTAAGGCGCTGTTTTCCTCAACCTTCCGGTATTTGAGGGGGTGCAGTGCGATATAGTGCGTACTAGTAATGAAATAAGGTTGAAAGTGGCGATACCGTCATCAGTCTAAGTCCAAAGCCGTGTCTGCAATTTCGGTTGTTATTTTTCAGTTTTGATTTAATAATTCAATAATTATAACCAAATATTGTAATTTTTTTAGGTATCCATCTTGCTCATTACGTTATACTTTTTGTATAAGTTGGTAGTTGTCGCTGAAAATATCAAGATATACCTTTTTTGCTAGAAAATATTTTGATGTAATCATTTATTTTGATCTTTAAACTGTACTTCATATTTTTTACATGCTAGTATTCCATGAAAAATAAGGCTAACTGCGCGACGAAACAATAGACGTTTTACGGTATTCCTCTGATGCACAGCGCCTTAAACTTGTGTTATGGGTTGTAATTCAACAATACTATTTAAAAAAAAACACATACATAGATAACAGCCAAGACTCTGGACAATTTGAAAAAGGCAATTTTACAACTTGCCTTAGCTGGGCATAGAATAATTTGAACCTCCGAGTGACAGAATAGCGTGTTAACCAATACGCAATGGAGGTCTTCAGAGAAAGCTTTCCATAAAAAAGCATAGTTACAAAGAACCAGTTCACAAGGCAGTACAGAAGACAATGGTACGGATATTATGTTCTTTACGCACGAAGTAATAGTAATATAAAGTAAAGAACTAAAACTTAAGCCTGGGCTCCTTACCCTCCACCTGTCAATGGGTAAACTGAATATTTACCAGAGTCAATTATTTTTATTATGTTTTTAATTCATAGACTTAGGACTTATGATATGACTACTAAAGTAGTGGTCGGATATTCGAGCGCTTATTTACCTAAACTTCATGACAGTACATAACATAAGAGTTAAAAATATAGAGACAACCACCACAACCACAATTATAAGACCAATAATGACACTACTTATTGATTTTTCAATAGACATTTAAAATTAAATAATTATCTATAAAATCACTTACTGTGGCTATTCAGATCCCAAGTTCCAGCCAAATATCCATAAACTTCCTCCTTCTTTAAATGACAGTGTATGTCAAGTACTAAACAAGCATTGGAACTTACGGATACTAGGAATGGCTGCACTTTACCCACTGACGAAAATGACACGGCTTCTATCAGCATGTTTGTGTCACTGCAAGTAAAATATTGAACATTAAGCGCTGCATTCCTAAAAAAACGCACTAATAACACTATATCAGTACTGTTTTTTCTGTCTATTCAATAAAAAGTCAGTCATTTTTTTTTATTTAATGTAGGATAAATATATCACTTATTGAAGGTCATTATTTTTTGGGCAAAAGCTATGGATACTAGCGTTTCGCAACGACCACTGCTGAGAAGAAACGCATTTACACAGTATTTGTCGCCTACGCGCCGGAAGGGCTTTGTCCGTTTACAAAGATATTAGGTCCTTACATATGAAATTGCCGTTCAGTATCAAAAAAGTGAAACAAGTTTTTTTAAATGAAATTATTATTTAATCAATCGAAGTATGCGCCGTTGTTATCGATACACTTCCGCCATTTTATAGGCAGATCATTGATACCTTTGGAAAAAAAATCCTGGGAGCGAGAGTCTATGAACTGTTCGAAGGCTTTTTTGACTGCCCCATCAGATTTGAAATTTTTTCCTTGTAAAAAGTTATCCAAATTTTGAAAAAAGTGGTAATCGGTTGGGGCAAGATCTGGAGAGTATGGTGGGTGACGCAGAGGTTCCAGTCGCAGCTCCTCTAACTTGGCGATCGTTTGATGTGCAGTGTGTGGTCTAGCGTTATCCTGAAGGAGCAGTGGGCTAGAGCAATTCATTAGTCTCGGTTGTTTAATGGCGAGCTTTTCCATCATTGTTTGCAATTGTTGGCAATACAAGTCTGCAGTAATCGTCTGGCCTGATCTCAAGAAGCGTAGTGTAGTGGATAACACCAGCACTGGTCCACCAAACACTAACCAGAATCTTCTTTTTGGTCAGTTTTCGCTTAGGGCAAGGTTTTGCCGGTTCTCCAGGGTCAAGCCATTGTGATGATCGCTTCCGATTGTCGTACAGGATCCATTTCTCATCACAAGTCACGATACGGTTCAAAATCCCCTCATTATTGTGGCAATTAAGCAAAGAAACGCAGCAAGCAACGCGTGTTTGTTGGTTTGCTTCAGTCAATTCGTGCGGTACCCACTTTTCGAGTTTTTTAATTTTTCCGATTTGGCGCAAGTGGATAAGTATCGTTTTGTCACTTACGCCGAAGGCTGCTGCTAATTCAGAAGTGGTTTGAGATGGATCCGCTTCCACTATCGCCTTCAATTCTTCGTTATTCACTTGAGTATCAGGTCGTCCACGAGGCTCATTGTGTAAATCGAAATTTCCAGAACGGAAACGTTGAAACTAAAAACGCACCGTTCGTTCGTTAGCGGTGCCTGGTCCATACACGTCGTTAATTCTTTGAGTCGTTTTTGCAGCACTGGTGCCACGGTGGAACTCGTATTCGTAAATACCGCGAATTTTCAATTTGTCCATAGTTGTTGCTATAGCAATGTTGAAACTCAAACAAATGATGTTAAAACAAATGAAATACGAATTTTAAAACAATATTTTTCTGGCTTTATTTCGAAATAAATTTGAATTTGGAATTCCTAATGAAACGCAAGATATTTGATTTTAAAGTTGCCAGTATTGAAAATCGGCAATTTCATATGTAAGGACCTAATATTATGCCTAATACAATGTTATCACAATACAACATGTAAAGCTTGTGAACGAGTACCAAATCCAATTAACAGAAATAAGTAACACTAAGTAGTCAGAGCTGAAAAGTTATTAATTTTAAAAGGCGGGGTCAATAAATACCCGAAGTCTCAAAAATTATTGAAGAATTTTACATTGAATTTCATCACACACATACATAACAAACCATACCAAAGAAAAAAGGTCAACAATGAAGGGTTGGGTCAGGTCAATTATGTAAATTTAAAACGAAACATGACAACATTATATTATTTTTAATTTTAATATAAAAAATCTCGTTGATATTATAATCACAAGATTTTTAAAATCCTAATGGTTACTTACTGCTGCATCATTCTGTTGGGTATAGTATTGTGTTTCATTACTATTCTCTGTGGTGGGGGTTCAGGGGGGTTCTCTACTTCCATCTCAGTTTCCTCTGCAAACAATTTTTCAATATATCTATATTTGTAATTGAAACAATTAACTTATGCACTCTGTTTAGGATAATTCATCATGCCATGCTGTCAAACTGGAGGTGTGTGTCAAACTGGGTGCGATCCCCGGTCAGGTCAAGATGGAAAATGATCTTCTTCAGATTGTCCTGGGTCTTAGATGTTTATCTATATATTTATTTGATATAAAATATAGTATCGCTGAGTTAGTATTCCATAACACAAGTCTCGAACTTACTTTGGAGCTAGCTCAATCAGTGTGATTTGTCCTTTAAAATAAATAAAAAGAATATAGGCTATTTAATTAATTTAATCATCATCATCATCCAGGTCTTTTTAGTCTCCACTGTAGGAGCACGACCCTCTCTGTACTACCAGAGCCATACTTAGCCAGAGTAGTTAGAGGATTTGGCCTACACTCTCCACGTTGGTCAAACGAGTTGGAGAGGTCTCACTGATGTTCAAAAGCTTTGTTTAGCTTGTGTTACCTAAGTCGCCTTCTACGACATCCATGGGAAGACTTGGAGTGGTCCTATTCTACTCTGCCGGGGGAACACACGGCTTAATTAATTTAAACCGGTTCGTTCACGTGATATAGTCGGAAAAGGCCGACCAGGAGACCCGACGATGTCGCTGTCTGCTCAGCATTGTGGTGAGCGACATCGTCGGGTCACCGCTGACACTCGTCCTGAAGGTAATCGTCTACGTTGATCGAAATCTGGTCGGCCTTTCCCGACTATATCACGTGAGTCAACCAGTTCATAATTAATAATGGAGTTTAGTCACGTAAGTTCTAATATAGTCTATTTGTTGAAATGGCGTGCATGTCGTCGGCGCGCAACAAAGGCCGCGCCGACGCCGCTTGGTCGGCACGCCGATGGCATTTCAACCAATTGAACAAATGGACTATAAAACCAGGGTCTTGTTTATGGATTGCTTTGCTTCTCTTTGTTGAGAAAATTCAGTTGCAACATTATAATTACCATCACTGTGCATATTCTCTCTTTGTAGCTGCTTCTTACGAAGATATGTAGCTTTGATTGTGTCTAGTTTCTTCCCTCTGTATTTGACAGAGGCCCAACCACATCCCGACCTTTTGTCGGGGTTTATTATGCGCTTGCAATGTATGGCCCAAGCAGAGGGCGAGCAGAAAATTGTCTCGGTCTCATGGGACTTTATTTTGCCATCTGATTGCAAGTCTCCAACAAATTTTTGACCCTGAAAACAAAACATAAGTAAATAGAGAATTTGGTAATTTATAAGATTTAATCCTTTTAATTTGTCCTTCAATAATATATCTATTTATCAAATTGAACCAGATTTGCTTTCAACAGCCAACAGGCTGAACCCTAATTTTGTCTGTGTCTTGTACATATTGAATAAGCTTATTTTTTTATTTTTTAATAACCTTAACTGTTACACTGCTGGGTAAAGGTCTCCCTATATCTTTCCACTCATCCTGATATAGCGCAGCCTGCGAAGAATTCCTCTCAAAACATCTGATCACCATCTGATGTTATCACTCCAATGTTTCCTAAGCCTGCCCGGCTTCCCACGACCATTTGCGGAAATCCATCTTGTGACTAATTACGCCCATATATCTGGATACATAAAAAAAAAACAAACCAAGTATTCTATTGTCATTGCAGCTGTCCCTGGTTCTAGCATTTTCTCTTCTAGAAGCATTTGCAGTGTGACTCCTCTGCCAGGCATAGATTTACTGCCTGCTTGAGCCTCAGCTTCCTGTAAAGTATGATGGGTAATTTAAATCTATTTGCTTTAGCTTTAGTTCAGCTTTTTATTTAATATTTTTTTATAAACAATGTGGAAGGGACATAAACGTAATAAATCAAACCACGGCCTATACTAGATCTCTCTCTCTCATCTCAGCATATTCCCAGTTGCATGCATAGCTGCAATGCTGCGAAGCTCGGGTCCGCTTTCCGGCTTTTCCTTCTCCACTTCGCACGATCTTGAGCATCCTTGGTTGTATGACGATTGGCACGCTTATCATCATTGACGACGTCAAGCCAATATTTCTTAGGTCTACCACGTCCGCCGGCATGGCTATACATTTGTTTCCCACGTAGCTTGCCGGTTTGCACGGCCTATACTAGATCATTATAGTATAATGAAATAAAAATAACAGCAAAAGAGCAAAAAAAATTCAGCATTTCCATTCAAAAAGTGTGCAGCTGCTCGAGCAATTTGGTCAATTTTTTTTTTGTTTTTAACTTTTATTTTAATTTCATTATACTATTATGATCTAGTAGTATTATGATATAGCCCGATTTATTACGGGTATCTCCCTTCCACTTTGTATATTTTAAGTCAATTAGAAATTAAACAATGAAAGTGACTTCATAAAGTGACTTTGAACACAAATCTTTTAAAAATCTATTTGTGGCTAATCTTTCAAAAACATCACCGTGCTATCTATAGGTTTCTATAGATAGCACAGTAAAGTTTTATAGTTATAAACTTAACATTGCAGTTCTTATTAAAGTACACCATATGAATTATCAATGCACTTTTTTTTTGTTTAAAAAGATATATTCAAGCGTGGTTCCTTAGAAATTTGGTTTTTTAACCAAAATATATAACTGAAAAATATATGTTGTCTAAGTATACAATATTACATTTATGTGACAATAGTAGATTGTTGTAAAGTAAGTTATTATTACACCGATTTGGAGCGTGAGCGCTAGCAAGGGCTCTAAAAAGCACGAGTGCAATATAAATTACTTAATGCGAGATTATTTCAACTACTGCAAGAAAAGCTTATTTAAGTAAAATTATTGCATACATCACTTAACACGCACATTGTATAACTCTATACGGCCGTCATGTTGGCCAACTGAACGCAACTGAGGATCTCGGTGGCCCGGTGGGTGTACGCATTGCTAGCGGTCTCAAAAGTTAAGCAACCCTGGGCGTGGTCCGTACTTGGATGGGTAACCACAAGTGGTACAAAAATTTCTCGAGCTCCTCTGTGCTTCAGAAGGCACGTAAAGCCGTTGGTCCCGGCTGTCATCATTGTATGGTAGTCGTCAAGCCATGTCAGATGCCTTTAGGCAGCTTGAAAAATCTTACACCAGTGTTGGTTACTTACACACACGAAAAACAAAAAAAAAATTAACACGTCGTATATCTAGGCTAGTTTTATGATAGATGAGCTTGATTTCCAACTGTATGCAAAGCAATTGTACGAGGATAGCATAAGTCTGCAGGAGTTTACTTCTGCAGAATTATGCTATCCTGGTACTTCACTCAACCTCTCCACCGATCAACAAAATCTCCAAACATTAAGATGCACACGCATCAACATAATAAGCTGCTAGTGTGTTTAAAAATAAATAATAATAATACATCGATAAAAAAAGTAAACAGTGCAGTAAAGGATTTCCATACATTTTTTCTGCTCCAGAGCAGCAAAGTCCTGATGCGACAATTGTATACTTAGACAATTGTCGCGTATTTAGCTATTCTGTGACTGTCACTTCACTGGTATAGAAGTCATTTTTGTTATATTATAGATCATCGTTTGCAAACTTAGTTTGCATGACGTTTATTACTTTATTTACAGACGTTTATT
Source organism: Acrobasis repandana (assembly GCA_963576875.1). Taxonomy (NCBI): domain Eukaryota; kingdom Metazoa; phylum Arthropoda; class Insecta; order Lepidoptera; family Pyralidae; genus Acrobasis; species Acrobasis repandana. Next base: position 14,868,525 of record OY756216.1, on the reverse strand, counting down.
ACTTTATTTGCATGACGTTTATTACTTTATTTACGTACTTTAGTTAAGTATATTTTCTCCAGTGAACTTTTCAACACTTGATAGTAACATAATTTTCTTCCAGCTACGCTGCAATTCTATTCTTATTATTAGTCATTAGTCATAGTTATTATTGAATTATTTGTATTGATTGAATAACAATATAAATAAACTGATATAATTCTATCATAACTGTCCTATGCAGCTGAAAGCGGAACTTTGCTGCTCTAGATTAGAAAAAATGTATGAGTATACAATTGTCGCGTATTTAGCTATTCTGTGACTGTCACTTCACTGGTATAGAAGTCGGTTGTTTTTTGGAAAAAATATCATAAATTTTCGTTTGCAATACTTAGACCATATATTTTTAGTTATTATCGTTTAAAAACCAAACTACTTGATCGATTTTGATAAAATTTCTATGGCACCATCTGGAAAGTATACACTTTCTCCAGGATTCTTCAAGAAATCAGGGAACATACATTAAAAAAACACACAAAACAAGACAAATTAATTTTGTTTTAAGTCGGTTAAAAATATCAGTCCAGCTGGTGTGATAACTAGCTGTAATTTTCTTATAAAAATGTTTGTTTCAAAATGTTTGTTGTAAAAATCAAGATTTGATCAACAAAATAACTGCAAATTTAAAAATTAAGTATAAAAATAAGTAGGTAACTATGTAGTTACCTACATATGTATGTACGGACAAATGAGGAATTTTTGTGGCGTCAAAATAAGTAGCAGTATCATTATTATCACCTCATCAGAAAACTCCTCTCCGCTCGCCATCTCTTCTTTGTCTTCGTCACACGGCTCTTTAGTGGGCTCATTAGGTTTTACACTTTTATTCTCTTCAGTTACCGCATTAGGCGCAGGTGCAGTCTCTGCCATCGAAGTGTTGTACGTGGATCCAGACATTAAAGCCGCGGCTAAATGAGATGTTTGTAAATCCATAATGAATTCGTTTAATGATTCTCAGTCAATAATTTCAAATGTAATACATAATCTTCCATTCAAAACAAAGCTATCAACGGCGGAACGCCGAAAATAGCAATAATAATTAGCCAAGTCCCAAATCCCAACCAAATTCGCCAAACCAAACACAACAACTTAATGTCATTTTTGATTTTTTATCAGTTTTGACTTTGACAGAACAATTTTGGCTAGTTTCTTTTTTTTGCTAGTTGGCTGGTATGATGCAGGATGCAGGAGAACGCGGGCCGGCCGCGCGGGGGTCACGCCTCGCGCGAAACATAACATCTAATGTAGTGTAGCGGTGATAAGCGCTGTGACTAATAGGTGGGTAGTTCGATAGTTTTTAATTCGTTTCTAGGTTTTTGGAGGTACTTGAAAAATTATTTACATATCGTTTGATTCACATTGTATTGAGTACTTGCCGTCTGGACACCATCACTGCAGGTTTACTCATTCGGGTTTTGAATATTTTTTGTGAGCGTGATTATCATACAACTTTGCACTATTAATGCTCATAATTATTAGCATCATTATAATTAGACTATACCTACCAAATAACTCTTTTCTTTTTCAGTTAGCGATATTTTGTTTGCCGCCATTTGTAAAAAAAAGTTTTTGTAGTTATTGGTTGTTTACTTGTTTTATTTACAATGAGCCTCCTCAAGAAAAGCGCATTTATCTAATTTATTTACTTTCATAAATATTTTATTGAACTTATCGAATTATTTATTTTATCGATAGAGAAAACTTCAATTGTCAATACATTTTCGATAAAGGCTCAACCCTAAAATGTAAGGTTGTTTTACGCGAATTTTGGTGATTCAATTTTTGTTGTTTTACATAGTGAAAATGTTATTTTTAGTATAAAATAAGATAAATAATTTGATTTTGGACATAAAATAATAGTTTGTGCTAATAAAAATGTGTGATTTTGTGCGTACAATAAAGTTTTCTCCCTCGTGAGTATTTTATTTTTTTGGGTACATTTTATAAATATTCCTTTATATATTTTATGAATTATAAATCTAAAATAGTTCCTTTATATGTGTTAAAAAAATCAAATCATTAAGGTTTTCAAGATATCATACTTTAAAGTGGAGTAAAGTTTTCGACATGTCAAAAAAATCCCCGTATTGAGAGGTAACATCGGTTTCTAGACCCCCGTACAGTAAGGGTTAAGCTTATAAGGACCCAAATTTTCTGAGTGTTGGTAGCCCGTCATAATTGTCAATTTATTTGTCACTCACTGTCATCAGTGTCATCATCATTAGTCAAAAAACCTGAGCAAAAAACAGTGAGACTAGAGAAAATCGACGAAGTTTTTTAGATTGACGATACAACTGATTGGATTTGGTTTTATTTTGCCAATAATTAATATTCAGTTATTTCATTATCCCACGCAATAAAACAAGCAATACATGGCTCACCTATTGTTCATGTATTCTAACATAAACTGATACAATGGCTGTTGTAAAAACCCCAGTGCTAAAAGTAATATTATGTGGAGAATATGGAGTTGGTAAAAGTTCTTTATTTAGACGCTTTATTAATAATACATTCCTGCCAAATTCGGATCGACGATCGACGTTGGGATTAGACCATTTCGAAAAGCTGTATCCAGTTGGAGACAAGGATGTCAAGGTTGTTAATTAATTAACTTAAAATCAAATTACACCCGATCTTGTTCTTTATTAATGAGGCTTGTATTGTTTTAGTTGCAGTTATGGGATACTGGAGGCATGGAAAGAATTGCCTCAGTCACATCTAGTTATTATAAATTTGCTGAAGCAGCAATATTGGTGTTTTCTCTGGACAATGCCTCTTCATTTCATGTGTTAAGCCAGCACCTCTTGGATATTGTGACGTACGCTGAAAACGCCAAAATATTTCTTTGTGGAAATAAGTCTGATTTAGAAGGTTCTTCTCCACAAGTTACTGATGCAGACATTGAAACATTCTGGTATGTTAATTTTTGTTGTATTGCATAATTTTGCAATGTTCTAGAATTAAGTGAAAGTATTGTAAACATTTTGTAATGTAATTTCAGTGAGCAGTGTCATAACCTGATTAGCACTACATACAAGACCTCGTGCAAAAGTGGTAAAGGAGTGGAGGAGATGTTTTCTGACATTGCTTTACAGCTGGTGGAGACCAACAGGTCCAGGATAGAACTCCAGACTCTTGACCACAACAGTTTCAAGATAACAAATCCTGAGCCACCTGAAGACCCATCTTGCAGCTGTTGATCATATCTCTTGAAAGTCCCAGCTTGGGATTACATAAGATAGCTTTATTTTAATTTTGTAAAATGTGTTGTAGAGAAAATGTGTGTGCTGTAATGCTATTCATTGTTTATCAGCTGGACTCATACTAACTTAAATTTAGTGTCTGACTTTATAGCATTGCCTGCTTTGTAATAAAGTTACAAAACCAGCAATGTACATCTTAAATTGAAGTCAGTGTGAGGCCTGCCATTGTAGTCTTCATTGACATATTATTCAGTGTGGCAACAAAAAAGTATGTTATCTTTTTTACTGCTTCACTAGATCTGTTAGTCTGCTGCTAGATTAGCTTGATATTATGCTCAGGATTTTTAAATGTATTGTCCAAAATCTAATTCTTAACCCTTTTAACATCTCATAGGTATTAATGTATTTTAATAAATAGACATTATCACAGTATATCAAAACTGTATTGAAGACTGGAGCCTAAAAGTAAAGTTGTAAAGACAAATTGCAACTTAATTGTTAAGTTTATAATGTATGTGTTAAGCACAAGCTAACAAGTACTATTGTACTTGCACCATTATTTTGTTTTGTATAGAATCACCCATTAAACCAAATAATCTTTTATTTATCGGTGCTAGATAGCACTAAGTATTTTTGTGTAATATTTTTTAAGAAAGTTGACAGTATGCTATTTATACATAAATGGGCACTGCATGAATAATGAAAAATAAAAAAATTAAATTACATTGAAGCAGCCTTTAATTAATAAAAATAATATCTATAATGATACCAACATTACATATCCATTGTTATATTTATTAAATTTCTTCCATATCTTTTGAAATGGTCTCAATTTTTACATACAATAATACTAAATAATAAATTAACTGCTACATATTTTATCACTTTGTTCAACATTAATGTTTCCTTATAATAATAACAAACATAAACATGACTGTTTTTATCACAATAAAGTAATGATGTAATTATTTAGACACCTGTCCAATGATATTGAAGGACATGTGAATAATCTCATTAGAAGAGACACATTAGTCTATTCTCACCAGATCTGTTTTCTAAACATAAGATGGAATAATTGAAGCAACAACTCAAATGGCTTTTAAAATAATATAGTATTAATGTTGAGACCATTGTATTGTTTTGATGTTTACGCCTTCTTGAACCATTTCCCACAGTGGGCTCATTTCTCGAAGCCTCTCAACATGTCTGATTGTCTTCTCGGCTGTATAATCTACTTCATCTACTGTTGTAAATCTTCCCAAACCAAATCTGTAAGCAATATGAAAACAAATACTGTCTTAGGGTAGGTTCACACCGAGACGCGACGCGTCGCCACTTGTCGACGACACGAAAACTTTTGAAGAATTATAAAACTGTGTGTTGGTAATTTTTTGAGATGGGAAAAAACCATTGAACTCGCGACACTGTTACCGACACCACCTTGTTCTAGTTTTGACTTCTGTCGGCACTGTTCTTTTACTAAACAAAATGATAGATTTCAGTGAGAGCGCGCTACGCAGCGAGCTGTTACTGAAATTAGTATCTTTTTGTATAGTAAAGAAGTTCTATATTTCTCCAAAAGTGCTCGCCAAGTCGCGTCGCGTCTCAGTGTGAACTGACCCTTTTTATAAAACTCGGACCAACTTTAGTACTTGGGTTCAACAAAAAAAAAATCTAGGCCAATGGTTTCATTTAAACCATTATCCGTCTAAAACAAGAATAGCTCCCTGTCATGTAAAATGTCACATTATCTTTTGTCACTGTAACTTTATTTGGGTGATTAAAAATTAGTCACTCTTGCTTTATATTATAGACAATTGATTTTTAGGCAATATGATCAGGAAGAGAATAATCATCATATCAGAAAGAATTAATTGATGAATGAAATAAGAATTTATTGAACTTTGTGGTAAACATATATCAAAATACGTAAAAAAGCAATGCTTATTTTTTTTCGTCTCGCTACATACAAACTGAATAATTGACCCTAAAATTGTTTCAATGCCGTCAGCGTGCCGACAAAGCGGCGTCAGCTTTTTAAAGAAGCGGCCTTTGTGGTGTCGCGCCTACGGCATGCACGCTATTTCAACAAACGAACTATACTTGTGTATATTCCTAGTAGTGTCGATAAAAAATACCTGATGGAGCTGTGAGCCAAGTCTTCATCTGTTCCGATAGCACGCAATACATATGAAGGTTCAAGTGATGCTGAAGTACATGCTGATCCACTAGATAACGCCACGTCTTTCAGTGCCATTAACAATGATTCGCCTGCAACAAACAAAAAAATATTACCAATTATAAATCTTCTTCGTCTAAGCGCATCCGGTTGCATCCTCAGCTGTACTGCTTTCGAAGCTGTGTGCTGTACCAATTAATCAGTAAGTACTATTAAGTTCAGGGGCATTTTTTGTTTCCTCACACGGGCCTTTGAAAGTTTAGATTTTGGATGATTGTGAGTTAAGATTTTTAATAGCTTATTACGTGTATTAACACATAGGATACTTATTCCGAAAAAATGTTACGTTCTCGCCAGAACGAACTTTTACAGGGTAACGCTGGGCGGGTAACTAGAACAATGGTATGAACGAAAATAATTTACTCACCTTCAACGAAAGCAAATGACAGATTGATACATCCAAGATATGTTTCTTTTGGGTCTCCATTACGTATGACATGTGTTAGTTTTGAGTTTATTTTATCCAAGAATCTCTTAGATAATTTCTCCATCCATGCATGATCATACGCCATTTCACGCTCTGCCAGTTCACAAGCTGCACCTGGTTACATACATTAGAAAATGTTCTCAATAAACATAATTCAAAAGTACACACTATTTGCTAAGTACTATTCTCTATATTCATAAATGTGATAAAAGGATCAACAAATATCAGGTGACTTTTTTACCAGAAGCCAAATTTTGGGAGCTAGAGATACTGAACCGATTACCATAAAATATATACTTATAGAAATTGAAATTATTAAGAATTCTCCACCGTCCGAATCTTCAGACGTAAAATTAGGTACTTAGTAGTTAATAAAAACCGGCCAAGTGCGAGTCGGACTCGCGCACGAAGGGTTCCGTAGCATTATCTTTACATCATTAGAATATACAAATTTCATTTTGCGGTTGACTCCATACATTTTGATCGGCCGACTGTAACTCCATAAGTTGGTCGAGTTGTATAAAAATAACTTTCTATGATACCGAGATCGCTATAGTTTTAATTGAAAGTACATATTTTGAGGTATATACCACATTTTTTTCAGAATTATTTTAGTAATATTTCTTGAGTTACGGTGGGGGGGACCTCAAATTTTAACTTTGTATTAGATTATCTCAAGACTGGGGGTTTGATCTACATAGTTTCAAAGTAGTTTTTGTTGCATTTTAAAAGACCTTTTCAACGATACCCCACACGTTGGGGTTAGGCCAATTTAATTTTTAAATTCACTTTTCGTTGTATGGGAGGGGGGCTGATAAAAAATCATTTTTTCATAATTTTAAAAACGAACTTTTGGAACTTTTATATCTATCTCTCCACCAATTTTCGTGACAATCGGTGCAGTAGCGGCGGAGTACGAGCCCGGACGGACAGACAGACGAACGGACGGACGGACATGACGAAACTATAAGGGTTACTTGTAGACTACAGAACCCTAAAAAGTCACCATGTAATCAAAATTAAATTAAAAAAATATGTATATAAATGGTGTGAAAGTAAACTATAAAAAAGATTAACAAATAAGTTAGAACAGGACTACAGAACCTGGTCATATTGGTGAATCTTACCTAATCCAACAACTAGTGGTGTAGGAACTGTGCCACTCCTCATGCCTCGTTCTTGCCCGCCTCCACTTTGTATGGGTTCCACACGAACCCTAGGCCTACGCCTGATGTACAAAGCACCAACTCCCTTTGGACCATAGACTTTGTGTCCAGATATTGACATCAGGTCAATATTCATTTTGTTCACATCCAAAGGCATTTTCCCTACTGCTTGTGCTGCATCAGTGTGGAAAAATATCTTCCTGCTTTTGCAGATAGCTCCAATCTCGGCAATTGGTTGTTTTACACCTAAAAATATGTGTATAGGAATGGTACCTATATATTATTTTTTTACACAATTTTAAAACTCATCTAAAAACAATAGTGTTAGTAAAAGGCCTAATCTTCATCACTGGAAACTTGTAAATTTTGCAAGTAAATTTGTAGTCTTACCCCCATAGCATGGTACCGGCGACAGTGTTTATCAAGCGCTATCACTATCTCGCTCTACATAATGATAACAAGCGGGATGGTACTAGTCAATATAAACTTTATCTGGGTTTATCCACGGTTCCATGATATGGGGGCTGAAGGTAAGCAAATATCAAAGTGCCTACTTGACTAATTATTGCTGGAAATGTCATGTCATACAGGATAATAGTAAATACACATTATAACAAATAAAACTCACCTATTTCATTATTCACAGTCATTATCGAAACCAAACTTGTTTCAGGTGTAAGTGAGTTTTCTAATTCTTTGAGATCAATTATACCATTGCTTTGAACAGGCAAGTAGGTAACTTTGAAACCTTCGCCTTCTAGTGCGCGGCATGAATCCAGTACGCATTTGTGCTCCTGTAAAGAAGTCCCAAATTATATTTGAGGTTAATATTGGTACTGAACTCTTTCTGAATCTGCTTTACTTACTACTCTCTTACTTTAATAAGCTACTCTTATTGAAACAATTGAACATTTTCACATTGATAACTTTCTGCATATGAAAGGTTAACATAGATCAAAAATACTTTAGCTAAATAGTGCATCCTGGGCTCTGGGCTCTACACAATTAAGGATACATATGGTAATACACACTAAGACAAGGAGGACTCAATCCCAGCAACTTACAATTTGTGAAGTAATAACATGCTTCTTCCTTGGTGCGTAAAATCGTGCAACACCTTTCACAGATATGTTGTTAGACTCCGTTGCCCCTGAAGTAAATATTATCTCTTTAGGATCAGCCCCTATCAGCTGAGCGACTTGTTCCCTGGCCTTTTCTACTGCTGCTTCGCTTTCCCATCCGTAGGTATGTGTTCGAGAATGAGGGTTGCCATGATAACTGACAAGGTAAGGGAGCATAGCATCGAGGACTCTAGGATCCTGAAAAGAGAAGGCTTTATCATCATTGGGTGCAATCTTTATAGTGAAGATTGAAGATCAGCTTCTGTTGATCACGGGCAAAATAGTATTCAAATACACTTAATTTATGTTGACCACCAACTAGCAACATGCTACTTAAGTGTGGACTTTGAGTTTTGCGGCCCCAGGATTGGTCTACCCGGTCAGGGATGAAGATGTGTAAGTGTACTGTTGTTGTATCTAAATGGGTATTTTTGTACAAATATATTAATAATAAAATAATTCATATACTATAACTTTGTTACAAACAGTTTCTGAAAGTATACAAAACTGGCTGAAGACCATGTTTGTATTATCAATTATTAGAATGGGTAAATTGCATGAATATGTAGTCACTCACTACAGGTAGATTACATCATTCTTATCTCACCAACACATCAAGGTTATTGTTGCCTTTGTTGTCCTTGAAATTATTATAATAATATATTATATGATGTCATTTAAAGACTTACCACTGGCGTCGTTGCTTGTGCATCAAAGTATAGAGGCCGCCCAAATTCTTCATGTTTTAAAGCGAATTTTTCGTCAACTGTAAATAGGTTAAATTTCACTTTGCTGTTTCATAGACATTACATATACCGTACTTATCTCACTTATTCCCGTTTGGACATGGACTGGTTGCTTATCAAAAATACACAAATTAAGAGAAATAAACAGTATCAGAATGCATTAAAATTTTATCGGCGCATGTTACTAAGCCACAATATAAAACATTTCAAATATCTCCTAAATAATAGTGCATGTCTGTGAAAAGTGTGTGTATTGTGAAAGAAAGATAAATAAGCACGTCGAGTAATTTAAAATCAGTAAAATTTCATGAAAACAACGTTTACCTGCATTGGAAAACAACCGCTGTCCCTGTATTACAATTATCACTTTACTCTGGTGAGAATTTATTTTCAATGTGTTCGAAAGCACGGGTATAATTTTTTTAGTTAAACGAAACATTTTTAAAATTTATTACACTATTTTTTAGTATTTTTAAAATTTTATTTTTTACAAGAAAATTTATTACGTTTCTTAGATTGACATAACCATAGATTATTATACTATATACCTACTGAAATAGGTAAGAAACTGTAGCTTTAACATTAGTCAAACCAGTGGCGCCATCTGGTAACATGCTTTAGCAACACCAAAGGACTAAAAATTACTCCGCGAGCTGGTATTTGAACTCGCGATCTCGGTTCAAATACGACTATGTTCTATAGCCTAAATAACTGAGCTATTAAGTGATTAACCGCGCATGTCGAATTTATCCATCATTTAATATTCCTATCAAATAAAAAATGGTGTAAAAAATATACTGCGTGAGAGGGACTTGAACTCGGAACGTTGCTCTTATTTTAACCATGCTCTAATCAACTGAGCTATAACGTGTTTTACCTCGTATGGCGAATTTCTCCACCATTTGATATTCCTATTCTATACATTAGGAGTACACGCATTAGGAGTTAGGTCAGCTGATTCGTGACTAGATGGCGATTTAATATATTTTTTTATCAAAATTCTGCAATGTTCTAAGTTTCATAGGCATGGACATAACTACCTTCAGACTGACATACTTACAATACTTACATGAATCAACAACATTAATGACAGTGACAGCACTGACTGACAAGACAGCTGCGAAAATATAATGCTAAGAGCAAGGTTACACGATCATTCTGGCTGGCATCAGTCAATTCCATCAGTCTGATCAGAATGATCGGAAAATGATCGTGTTACCCGCTGAATGACAGACTGATGGTTCTGTCTGACTGATGAAAATTAAAATTGTTTTGAATGATGAAAGACTGATGGGAGACTGATAGTGTAACCCGCTCGTATCATTCTCGGATGAATCCGAGTGAATGGTATGACGATGTAAAAATGGTAATGATGATGATTGCACGTCCTATGGTAATGATAACAGTCAAATGGTAATGATGTAATATAGGATTATTATTATTAATATCATCACCATTACCTGTTATCATTACCATAGGACGTGCAATCATTACCATTTTTACATCGTCATTACCATTCACGACGACACGACGAATTCGATTCACCCTCTCGCGTCACCGTACTTTAGTTACTTTACTACACACCGTACACCAATTTAAATAATGTTTATTATAGCTCTTTGCCGTACACGTACTTTAAGCTGTATTTGTGTTTAACAGTCTGCTGTCATTTTGGATTGACCGCAAAAGCATCCATCATTCTGGCGTCAGTCACATCACATCATTCCAGCCAGACTGATGGACTTGACTGATGCCATAATGATAGTGTAACCTACCTAAGATAATAATAATGCAATAAAAAAAAATGCTAAGAAAATTGATTAAAACACGTGTTTTGTAAAACAATCGCGTTCCCGTTAGATAAAAGAATTAATTACGTTATATATTTCTAACAAAATATTGCTACCAGTGTATTGAAAATTATATGATAAAATAAATGTTTATGTTGTGGTATAACGCGAAACGTTCCAATCCACCAACCAACTCATGTCAATCGATACAGCCAACATAAAAATAAACTATCGCCTATCGCCGAATCAAGGTATAGGCTGAGTACGCACTAACCGCCGATGGCGCTATGGTTTCGTAATTCAATAATTTTATGCAGGGCCAGATTAGCCATTGTGGGGGCCCCTGGGCAATGCATTATGCATGGCGTGGCTATATCAAAGGAAAAGTGTTTTACTAGTCTGATTCTTTCTTCTTCTGAAGGCCTTTTATTATCTGTTTTCTTTAATCTATCACAGGTCGCGCCAAACTTCTAGATCGCTCTGAAGTTGAGGCGATTCGCGTCGCAGAGTAGTAAAGTACCCATAGCAGATAGAATTTGCTTTATTTTTGTTTATTGTGTATATATATCATATCTACATTCTTGCAATCATTCTGAAAAAAATATTATTGTGGTAAATATTCTGTCCCTGTTTGTAACCTGAGTGAAGCAACTTCAGAGCGATCTAAAAGTTTGGCACGACCTGTACTCTGTATCATTATGTTTTGGTGCAATAAAGATTTTAACTAACTATTGTGGGGGGCCCTCTTTTGTTGAGGCCCGGGGCAGTAGCCCCGGTTGCCCTCCCCTAAATCCGGCCCTGATTTTATGGTTTTATTTCGTTTAAAAATGTCTCTCCTCTACGCGAAACTCACCGCTGCCGACTCTTTTCACCGGAATATTAGTTGAATATCTAATAATTTATCAAGACTGCCTCCGCGGTCCAGTGGTCAAGGCGTTTGCCTTGTGATCCAGAGGTCATGGGTTCAAATCCCACTGGGAAGCATACTTTGTTAAAAGTTGTTTCCAGTCTGTTTAGGATATTGCAGGCTTGAATCACCTGATTATCCGAAAAAGAAAGATGATTCCGTGCTTCGGAAGGCACGTAAAGCCGTTGGTCCCGAACGCCATCTAGCGTTTGTACCTATCCTAGGATTGGTTCTGGTCTACCCTTTGGGTTGCAGAGGTCAGACGGCAGTCGCTCTGTGTAAAAAACCAGTAACCTCGTCAAATCGCCTAGGTTAGGTAGCGGACCCCGGGCTCTGAAGCGTAACCGCTGACGATGCAACCGGGAACACGCTCGGATGATGATGACCTAATAATTCATCAAAAGATGGAGCTATGGTTTTGTAATTAAATAATTTGATGTCGTCACGGTATCAATCACCACAAGGAGCAAAAATGTAACTTCATAAAATAATTATCTGAGATGCTGATACCATCTTAAAGAGATAAAACCTATTTTGTGTCTCTTTCCCTTTTATTATTGCATTTACGGCACAACTTGGGCAACAAAATATGATTATTAAATATGGGCGGCAATATTTCAAATTAAATTAAAGGTCACAATGGGGCAGCTCGTTAAAGGCGGCAAAATTTTCGGCCCCCGGGCGGCGAAAGGCCATGAAACGCCACTGATATTAATGAACCTATGCACTCGGAGATAGGAATGTACCAGCAGCGGGCTCTCTTCCCGTACAAATCGTAAAAGCCGACCAAGGGTACCAATCCGGACCCTTGATACGACCTGTGCAGAAACCATTTAGGTTACCAGATCTGCTTTTAGATAACCTGACCACCACCTGTTTTTTCAAATAAAACTTCAAAGACTGATCTAAAAGTTTTATTTAATCAAATATGTCGTCATAGGTTAGCAAAGTACGCTTAGCATCTTTAGGCGGAGGTGCATTGCGAGGTGAAGCTGCTGGTGCCCACGCCCCTGCTGGAGGCGGTTTACGCGCGGTAGTCACTCGCCAACCTTCTTCGTTGCCATCCAAAGCTGTCTGAGCATGACTGGCAATATCCGCTGAATCAAATGTTAAGAACACCCTGAAAAATACAAGACTTAAGTTAAAAAAAAAGAGCGAGCCTTATTTACAGTAGTGGCATAGGTATTATGTGTAACAACTAACATCCTACATGTCACCACCACGCGCGATCATTGGTAAAATTAAATAGCGCGCGATTTCCTGGCTTCCTATTACACACTTTCGTCGTATTTCACGAAATCACTCTCACAGATTGCAGGAAAACGAGAGGAAAGATGTTGCACATCAAAATATAGACAAACATACATATATACTGATTTTATTTTTCTAGCCATTTAGGTCCCATAGTTAGGCAAAAGCTTCCCCTTTCTGTTTCCAGCTACTTAGATTTTTAGCTACTTCTCTCCAATCCTTGAAAGATCTTCCCTCTCATTTTAGGATTCCCTTGATCGTTTTTCATCCCTTGGAATGTATATGGTAGATATGTGAGCCTGTTTACTGGCATTATTCGGTAAACTTGACCCACCTAGTGCCATTTTACACATGTGAAACTTATTAATTCCTCTTTTCGTCAGGCTTAAAATAAATAGTTTTATTTTATTCTTCATCAGTAATAAGATCTATCTTACCCAATTGGTTTTTTTTTATGCGTTTTTCTAGAAAATTATGTGTTTGTTTGTACATACTAAGTGTTGCCTTCAAAAAAGGTTGTGGTCAAAGCTGTAAATGAATCGGTTGAAGTCGGAAATCATAAAATCATAGATTTTGCTTACTTTCGTAAGATTCAAGACTTCTATTTGCACCCCCTCCAATTCAATCTATACTTCTATACTAATATTATAAAGAGGAAAGATTTGTACCTATTTTTGTATGTTTGTAATGAATAGGCTCAAAAAGTACTGGGCCGATTTAAAAAATTCTTTCACCGTTGGAAAGCTACACTATCTCCGAGTGACATAGGCTATGTGTGTACCACGGGCGAAGCCGGGGTGGACTGCTAGTAGATCATAAAACTGTGACATCACAAGTCCAGATCAGACAGTAGTAGATTCGCCAATTCTAGTAAGTACAGGCGCCAATTCTAGTAAGTACAGGATGTACTTACATGCATTGTATTAAAAGTTGAGCACTAGTCTAAATTAATTATAATTTAATAACATACTTATCATCATCAGGCTCCTGGGTATAGGTGAATGGTTCAAATGTTTTGAGGCGACGTCTAATGACTTCCTCAGTTATTTGGCTGCCCGTAACTAGCAGTGTTGAACTTTTGGCTCCACTTGTTGCAGCTGCATCACCACCAGGAGCAAGTCGAGGGCATTTTTCTTCTCTGAAAAGATAATACATAAATACACTCTACCACGGACATTACTTAACAGGCTAGACCACGTTTAGTGTGATGGTGGATGTGAAGATTTTTCTTTTCTTTCCTTTATATCTGCGATCAGTCCTTGACTATAAGCGGATAAGCTGTGTCGTTTTTTTTTACAGAAGTTGTTCCCCATGTGATGTGACGATAGAAAAGAGAATCACCTATTCACATGTTTCAGATTCTCGCCCATTCTCTTGATCAACTTTTACGATCTGCGCGGGAAGAAAAGCACCTGGCACATTCTATGTTTTTTCTTTTCTCCCAGACCAGCATGGAAGAAATATTTATAATACTTTTTATGACACAAAAACAAAACAAGTGCAATATAAACATGTATAGTAATAAACTCACTTGTCACGGGCAGTAACAAAGGAATCATAAAGATATTTCACTCGAGGTGCAGCCTTCTCTTCTGGGGGAGGAGGTTCCTGAGATGCACTGAATGGTTGATAGGAAGCTACACCTCCTGCTGCCCCGGCCGATCCACTTAATTTTCTTTCTCTACCTGGAAGTAATTTATCAGATTAGAATTTTATGTACAGAAAATTTTATGTTGTGTCAAGTTTCACTTATTACTACTCGGAATAGCGCGAAGTTAACTTTGAAAGTTAACATCATATTGGTTTTACAGTGTTTCAAAGGGAAGCTTAAAAATCTGGCCCACTTGGCAAATATTTTCTCTTATTTACTATTGACACAAGAAAAATATGGTTAAAAAAATTTTTTCGTTAGATTTTTCAGCCAATTCATATGATTTAATGTTATAAGACTTTAAAAAAATTGGCATAGTAGCGTTTGACATGGAATGACCCATTTGTTGTTATATTGGCCAGTGCCGTAAATAGCCTTTTCGGCGCCTTACGCGAGCTTTTATAACTGCACCCTCAAAGACACCTATTTCCACCCAGCCACAGTACATAATATAATACATAATCGGTGAAAAATTCAAGTATGCTATTACAGTTCAAGAGATCTATCTCGTTAGGCTCTAGCCTTGTGGCAGGCAGACAGACAGACGGACAGACAGCGGAGTCTCAGTAATAGGGTCCCGTTTGCACCCTTTGAGTATGGAACCCTAAAAAGCTAGAAAATATCATATGGATGCCCTTCACTTTCTTATAAACAATAATAAAAGGTACACATACCGGCTCTAGGTCTTTTAAATGTTGCATTTTGCGGTGGAGGCGGAGGACTTTTTATAGCCTGTATGGCGCCACTTTTGATCAATTTACGAGCTATTTCACGCGCGTCTCTCGCTTCTGTTGGTCTCTTGGGAAGTATTGGCTTTTCGGGTTCCTGTTTGGGAGCTTTTAGAGCTTGTAATGCTTTTTTCTTCTTCTTAAGTTTTTGATACTTAGCTTGTAGCATCAACTCTTCTTCAGTTAGATTTGATGGAAAATGTAAATACACCATATTCAGGTAATTCTAGGTACGATTTTTTTCAAATTATAAACAACAATATTAACAAAAGCCATGCAAGTGTAAATAAATTGTAACATTTGACTTGCTTGACTTTGACAACGACATGAATGAAAGAATGATGAAGAATGACAGTGACAGTTAAAGATTTTTTTAAAAATAAGACTGCAGAGAGTACTGAGCAGTACAGAGTGATTGATTTTATATTTTTAAATAAAGCTGCCTATTCACGGACATGCGTGACGGGCGCGTGCAGCTGCAACCTGCAACTGTGTCTACTCTAAACGAGTACCAGTGAGAGGAAAATCCCCAAAACCCCTGATTACATATGGGTATTGTGCACGGGGTACCTACACTACACCCCAATATCTTGAGGTACCTAAACCATGCAAATAAAAAAAAAACCTTGTACACCCAGGTGAGCTATATAGGTCAGGTCCACAATGTCCATGTTCAATCTAAGATGCTGATTTTATGCAATACAATTAAAAACAAGCATAATTATTATCTACTTCGTCTAAGCGCGTTCATGGCTGCATCCTCAGCTGTGCTGCTTCGGAGCCTGGGGTGCGCTTTCACGCTTTTTAGAGTTCCGTACAAAAAAAGAAAAAACTGAATCCTTATGTGTCCTCGTGCGTCTGTCTGTTCGTCCGTCTGTCACAGCCGATTTGCTCCGAATCTACTGGACCGAATCAGGTGAAATTTGGTAGAATGTTGTAATCCTATGACCCAAACGCATATATGTGCAAAGTAAATAAATATTTTTTAAAAATAAAGGTCATTTTCGGGGGACAAATTAGGAAATTAAAAAAAAAAAGTTTTGCAAACCTTACCGTGTTATATAACAAATGAAAGGGCTCGTTATGAGGATCTCAAATATATTTTTGTTAATGTTGTAAAATTAATAGTTTTGATTTTATTCATGAAAGAAGACGAAAATTGACCATGCCCCCTGATCTCCTAAACTAGCCTAAAATTTTGAAAAAAAGTACAAAATATTGTTCATTGCTTGTAGATTACAGGAAAACTATAAGAATTCAATCAAATGTACGGAACCCTCTCCACGCGAGTTTAACTCGCACTTGGCCGGTTTATTCTTCTCCAAATATTACATGCAAAAATAATAAACGGGCAAGTGCGAGTCGGACTCGTACATGAAGGGTTCCGTTACTCCGTACAATGTTTTAAAACGCTAAAAAAACACGTTTTTTGTAAGACGACCCCCTTTAATTTTATATTTTTTTATTTTCAGTATTTGTTGTTATAGCGGCCACAGTAGGATACATAATCGGTGAAAATTTCAAGTGTCTAGCTATTACGGTTCAAGAGATAGAGCCCTGTGACAGACGGACAGACGGACAGACGGACAGACGGACAGACGGACAGACGGACAGACGGACAGACGGACAGACGGACAGACGGACAGACGGACAGACGGACAGACGGACAGACGGACAGACGGACAGACGGACAGACGGACAGACGGACAGACGGACAGACGGACAGACGGACAGACGGACAGACGGACAGACGGACAGACGGACAGACGGACAGACGGACAGACGGACAGACGGACAGACGGACAGACGGACAGACGGACAGACGGACAGACGGACAGACGGACAGACGGACAGACGGACAGACGGACAGACGGACAGACGGACAGACGGACAGACGGACAGACGGACAGACGGACAGACGGACAGACGGACAGACGGACAGACGGACAGACGGACAGACGGACAGACGGACAGACGGACAGACGGACAGACGGACAGACGGACAGACGGACAGACGGACAGACGGACAGACGGACAGACGGACAGACGGACAGACGGACAGACAGCGGAGTCTCAGTAATAGGGTCCCGTTCGCACCCTTTGGGTACGGAACCCTAAAAATAGCATATCAAATCACTGTGCTGCGGTAAAGTTTTCCACTTCGTATCGTGGCCAATATCAAGACGCTCAGAACGCGTTGTGGTCGTTCTGTGATTGCCACAACGCGTTGTGGCCGTTTTGGTAAGGGCCACGAGTCCACGACATGAATTTCGCGTCGTGTCGTGGCCGTTTTACAATAGCTACAACTGGCGCGTTCGCTCAATGAGCGATTTCGGTCTTTGAGCGCAACATATACAACGTAGTAAGTATGTGTAGTGTAATAAATCGAACTACGGGCTATTATACTAAATCACTATAGTATACTCGTACCTCATGAAATTAAAATAAAATAAATAAACGACGGGTTGCACTCCGGGAGTGCCGGCAGAGGTGAAAACTTGAATATTAACGTTGTGCATTTTTGATATTGTGGAATGGTTATGGAATAATTTTGCACGAATTGCTTTAATTATTATCAGTATAAAAGTACTATCATTTATGTGGTAGAATACAATATTTATTTATTGCGCTATCGTACACAAACATGACAATTTATATTACATTAAAAAGTGTCCTGACGCGAGTTTAACACTTTTTACACATTACAAAAAAAGTGCACACCTTACAGGGCCCTCTCGCACCCTAAGCGAAAATAATACCCCTAGACCAACGAGCCGGCTGACAGCTTAGTCGAAATTATAGTATAAATACTTCCTCTGCTACGCCGCGCCGGTTGTCATTCCGTCTTACGAATTTCCGATCAGGACACGTGTCCTGACGCGAGTTTAACATTTTTTACCCATTACTAAAAAAGTGCACAACGCCGCTTAATAAGTTTTCACTTCAAAAATCGCTATTTCCATACAAAAGTGTGCAGCGTCTCGGGGAATCTGTAAGGGAATGTCATTTTTTTTTTGTTTTTAGTCAGTTATATTTAACCCCTGATAGTCTGTTGTTTGTCTGTGTGTGTGTGTCTGATTTCAATGCGGTTTTTTTTTATGTGAAAGCAAGTTTTGCGGTGGTTCTTAGCTATGTTTGATGAAAATCGGTTCCACCATTTATTAGTTATTGGGGGTTAACGCTTGAAAGTCAGTGCTTTCTTTAGCAATTACCTAATAGATGGCGCTATCCATAGCAAACTACGACGACGTATCTTGATATCCGTATCAAGTCGTTAGTCTTCACAGTTGGGGGTTATTTTAATTTGCCTAGCAAATAAACTATACCTAACTAATATAATTATACTAAAGTTATCAAAATATGTGTAAACTATGTTAATCCACATGCCAAATTTCATCCTAATTTCTAACCCTTTTTAGCCGTTTTTGAGTGATTGGGTAACATACTTGAAACTTATTAACTTTTGCATTTACTTAATATTCAACAATACGTTACAGATGATGCCTTAACAATACGATACTGATGATGCCTTAAGGAGTAGGCAATTAACTAAGTGCAAGACTCAAATACCACATAAAAAGATGGTGGTGGGCCGGCTCTTGGATGTAATGTTACGACTTTAACCGGTAAAATAATATGAAAATGCTGATGGTAGATTTTGTTTAATTAAGAAGCTAGTACTTAACCCATTTCGATTAACTCACTTATTAATGCTTTCAAAACAGCATGACGGTAACAATGGATTGTTATTAATAACTACTCATAGCGTACGGAGATTTTAACAAAAACACCCTGAAAGATATTCTAGCCAAGTCAAAGCAAGTCGACGGCAAAAAAATTGACAAGTTACACTGTTAAAAAATATGTAATTTTACATGCAAAAAATTACATAAACCTGTAAAATTCCCGAAAAATCTGGGAAATTTACTGAAAAATAGGTAAAAAAAAGTTTCATATTTTTCCGTAAATTTCCTAGATTTTTCGGGAATTTTACAGTTTTATGTAAAATTAAATAATTTTATTGCATGTAAAATTACATAATTTTTAACAGTGTAGTTTTATTGGAGTACTAATTTATGGGACAAAATTTAGCAACACAAAAATTGCTATCGAGTTTTATTACTAACTAGATAAAGATCTAATTCGTTAGCTTCGATTTTTTCTGTTCTTGGTTGTTGATATCCACTTCTTTCGTAGTCGAGCTTATTGCAATTCTTGGTTTTTCCTACCGAATACATCTCCTATATAGCGCCGCCGCTTGCAAGTAACTCAATACGTAAGGATAAATGAAATATGTAAATGTATAGGAATTATTTTTTAAAGTATATGACAGATCGTTTATACAAAAAAATTGCCGCCTAGTAACATCGTGCTCGACTTGGCGGCACTGCCGTGCTCCTAGACTTCTTTCTAATAAGAAAGTTTGTGTAGATACGCACCTAAGTCGTCACTTATTACCCAATCGTTATCGACTTACATATATTCTTTATGATCAAGTTATCATTTAACAATGGCAGGTGAAGGATGGTTGATAGTACTGTTGGTTATAATTATGTTTTCACTAGAAAATGTGCGTGGTTTCCCAAAACGCAGGAAATTTGGCATAGCTACTGTGAAGCCTGAAATAGACGTATATGACATTCCTGCCCCAGCAGATACATCGGCTGAAAGAAGCTCAAGCTCCATAGTCAGTAAGTTGTTGTTGTTCGAGTGTGTAAGTGGAATACCAGTACTCTAAGTCGATACCTCAAATTTCTTATAGTCGGCTCAACTTGAGTGAGGTAGAGTCGAGTAAAATCTACATTCGTAATTTTAGGAAGTATTGTACAAAAATTGAGCTGAGTTCTTCCATAACCTGCGATGAGCATGATTGGAGGAGCTAAGGTTTTGAGGTATCGATTTAGAATATAGGTGGTCTACGAATAATAATACCTAAGTGTAAGATAAGTAAGGTACATAAGTATTTTACATACTAAGTATCAACGGCTATATTCCATGTCATCATATCAGCCACACCTTGACGACTTCCTGTCGTATTGGTATACGCTAGTATGCCACTCGGAGAGTCTAGGTTCGTTCCTTGGTCCCCTGACCAATTTGTCTGCCCCTGACCAAAATTGGAGAATAGCCTTTTCAAATGTCCTGGGTCTTGGGTATTTATGTATTTATAAAATGCTAATAGTATCGTTAAGTTAGTATCAGCTCAATTTGTGTGAAAGGTATGTCCTATACAGGACCTAACAAAACATACTGAAATTGATCGACTTTCCCCAAGGAATATACCTACCTCACCAATGGTTGTGGTCATATAATTAGGAACGGGGATCCCTTTGTTTCGGCATTTTTTTTGTTTTAATTTAATGTGGCATAACGAGTTAGGCATTTTTTTTGTCATAATAATATTTACACATAAGTACCTAATTGTTTTTTGGCATACTATTTCAGTAGGATTATAGCTTTGGCTTATATTGCATGCAGCACCTTCTCTTATGTCCTTCGTGCCCGACCAGCTGCACTAAACACGACCTGGTACACGGCGTCAGAAAGTGGCCTAAGAGTGGCGACTTACTGAAGGGACAAAATATAATGTGTCTTTAGAGCCAATCGATACGAAAAGAAGAAGAATGCTTATATAGTATTTAGGCTAGTGTTTTTTGTTTTAACTTTGATTGGCATAAAGTTATAATAAGGCTTAACAATATGCCTTATTATAACTTTATGCCATATATGCCCTATTAATTATGCCTTATTATAATATCGTCTTATAGTTATTAGGCACAAAGATCAAAAGGCATAATGGGAACATAGTTAAGTTAACTCTACGTATTTCTCCGGATTGGCGGACTAGCGTGTTGACCATTACACCACTGATGGAGGTCGTCAAACTTGGCTTGCTTGGTAAGCTTGGTAACATAAAAATAATATTTATTTATTTTTCTTTATCAAATTGCAGAGGACTATATAGAAGGATTTAATAGTGGAGTGGCATGTAAAAAGATCTGCCCTCCCCACTGCGAAAGTAAAGGATACCCTGGAATTTGCGTTAAATTTGTGTGTAAATGCGTTTACGACCCGACCGATTTAAAAATGGATCAAGAAGGAAAGACCCAATCATGGCTTAGATCATCCTTCGATTAAAACGTGAATTTTACTTTTGGAATGGCGCCATTGGTTTACTAGGCACTGGCAAAATAACCTTCGGCTAAGATAGAGCGCCATCATCAAAAACCTTGTTATTTCTAATTTAAAAAAAAAATATATATATTGCCTATGTCACCCGGGATCATGTACGGTTTCTATAAGGTTTCTAACGATACACATCTAAATCTGTTCAGCATTTTGAAGTTATTGCGGAATAAAGATATTCAGTATATGTGAGAACACATAAAGAGATGTACAAGAAGTTGAACGAGGTACATTCGTACAATACGAGTGCAAAACAAGGCAAGCCCGTCACATTACCGCGCATACTAGCCAAGTCTAATATCGACTCATATGATGGGCCCTGCTGAATATAACAGACTGCCCATGCTCAACAAAAACACAGATGCGTGTAGCCTGACTCCATAAAGATAAGTTTAAACGGTGGCTCCTTGAGAAAGTATTTTATAGTGTCGAGGCATGGTCGACACTATAAAATACCTCTTTTCTCTTTTAATTTAAGTAAATTATTAAATGTCTATTCTTTTTTGTCAGTGTAACTTCTAGTGTCGAATTATATTTAATTTTATCTATATTATTATAGCTCTTTAAGCAGTCTGTGATAATAGGTAGGTATGTATTATCACTTAGTAATAATAATAGGTACTTTATTATATCTTCAACGTGGAAAAGACATTGCCGTTATTAATGAAAGCACACGCTTTATGTAAGTACATAATGAAAATCAATGAATTATTTTGTTAAAAAATTACGTTTTTTTAAACTATTTTTTAAAAAATAATTTTATATGAATGTAGTGGTCTAACCTGTACTAGCATTTCTTACGCTTAGGTTTTTTTTACGTTGTATACTATGTTACCGTATGATTGTGAACACCGATAGTTTATAACCTACATATCGCGTGAGATTGTATACTGTCGATAAACTGTAAACTGCACCATACTGCTAACAAAATAAAGTTTTGTTTATAATCTATCCACGTCACACTGTTAAATTGTGAACAATCTGTTTGATTTATCATCGCTCGTAAAATTGTAAACCATCCCTCATTGGTCGGTCTTGGCGGTAGCTCGTCTGCGTCTTACTACTATATTTCTTATTGAAAAGGGGTCCTCCATATAATTTTATATTTTTCATTAATACCTATGTTAATTTATGAGTAGTAGTATGGCAGATTTTTTATGAATACTTACGACAGTACAAACGTGTGTATGTATTTTAGGGATAGGAATAAAGTAGAGGTTTGACAGTTAAACTTCAGTCAGTAGGTTCCTACTTACTCTACTTTATACGATAAAAATATGTAATAGGGTATTTGACTGTATTTTTTTATTATTCATATCTAAAAGTAACATTATCCAAAAACTAAAACAAAAATATTAAGTTATAACCCTTTAATGCACGTACTGCTATTAGGTTTCGAGCGCACGAAAGAGATAGCAAGATGCCCTGCCACACTTCTACTTTTCTTTATACGGTAATTTGTTGTTTCGTATAAACTACCCTATTACTAATTAATTACTTTACATAATAAAGCCATTTATTTAACCATTATACGTACCTTTTAAAATATTATTGTTAATAAGTATACGTACCTATACCAATTTTGGTGTTATTAAAAATGTTATGAAATATAAAATCTTGTTTCTCATTATCCTGTAATATCATCAGGTACTTATATAACAACTGTTAATGTACTTTTGCGTACTGTCATATAATTTATAAATTATGTCATTATTGTAAGTAATTGCTTTTAAAAAATTTTGTATCTATATATCTACCTTGATGACGAATTTCTAGCAAATTGAGATTAACTGGAAAAGCATTACTCACAGTTACAAACTGCATGACAGTAACAATAACAATGGACATCGTCATTAAGTATGTAGGCAAGCGTATGTAGGTATATAAGGAGGCCAGCTCATTTGACCTCTCATACATCCAAATGTATTCGGATTTCGTGTTAGTCTGCATTTAGTCGTTGATTTAAACACTTAGGTTTTTGGATTATTATACTGTCATTACCTTGATCGTGATTCAAACACGTTTTTTTAAACCCAGAACAAAGAAGTGATTTTCAAAATGGCTATTAAAGCGTGCCTATTGTTATCGCTAGTAATCATGTTTTTATCACAAAATGTGATTGGTTTTCCTAGAGACAGTGGTCATGCAATAATTGAAGACGTGTCAAGGTACGACAACGCTGCACCAAAAACTAAATTGGATGAACCTGCTCCCAATCCTGGTATGTACCAACTTAAATTTCATTTATTCAAAGTGCACACTATAGTTTCTAGACCTGGAGCTTTGACTCTTATGTATTCTGTGCCTGGAGTGCTATTTTTCACTGAGGGAGTTAGCAAAACAGAAAACGTGTAGTTTTCCATGTCATCGCTCGAGTTAAATTTACAAAAGAAATTTCAAGCTCACGCACTAAACATTCTCTTGCAGAGTCAAGCAAGCTATTGTTCTATAGATATCAGGGATTGGTAAAAGGCACCTATTTTATATTAGACTAGCTTTCGCCCGCGGCTTTGCTCGCGTATCCCACGGGAACATTAAATTTTTCCGGGGTGAAAGGTACCCTATGTCCTTCTCTGTACTCCTAATTATGTGTACCTATGCGAATTTTCAAGAAGATTGGTTCAGTAGATAAAGCGTGAAGAGGTAACAAACAAACAAACAAACAAATATACAAACTCACTTTCGTATTTTTATTTATAATATTAGTTAGGATTAGGATTAGGATTTTACCATTTTGATACTGCCAATGTATTCGACTTTCAGTTAAAGCTACCCATTGCCGGACTTAGCCAATCAGGTTCCCGCGTAGAACCCCCAAAAATAGTCGTTTTATTTATTTTAGCCTTGCTGGATGTGCATGTTGAATACGTAAATATTAGTCTAATGAAGACTGGTAAGGAATGGGAAAAAGGCAAAGCCGAAAAAAACATGGGAAACAAAGAACTTCTAAAGTCCCTTGCCAATAGACAAGTGGTCTCATATATTTTTGCTTGTTCCTTTGACAATTTTTACTCTATACATAGTTGAGTATTTGTACGTATATGGTGTAGTAGTATATTATGTATGTATATGACTGCCTCCATGGTCCAGTCGTAATTATATTATCTTTGGTCCAGTGGTCAAGACGTTTGTACTTATCCTAGGATTGGTTCTGGTCTACCCTTTGGGTTGCGGAGGTCAGACAGTAGTCGCTCTGTGTAAAAAACCAGTAACCTCGTCAAATCACCTAGATAAGGTAGCGGACCCCGGGCTCTGAAGCGTAACCGCTGACGATGCAACCGGGAATACGATTGAATGTGATGACATAGTTGAGTATATGTATGTATGTACCTACATCCGATACTATCTCTATAGCATTATTGGTACCTACTTTGTTATTCAAATTTGAATCATCGTTATCATCATCAGGTCTTTTTTAGTCTCCACTGCAGGAGCACGACCCTCTCTGTACTACCAGAGTCATATATTAGCCATAGCAGTAAGAGGATTTGGCCTACACTCTCCACGCTGGCCAGACGGGTTGGAGAGTCATTGGTGTTTATAAGCTTTGTTTAGTTTGTATTTCCTAAGTCGCCTTTTACGGCTTCATTTCTACAATCCAAATTTGAAATTGAATACACCAGGCTGTCAACTTGGAGGCTTTTTACTGGTTCTGCCGGCTTCGAGGCTATAAACATATATATAAGTAAGCTTTCGATATACATCGTCGTTTTTAAATATTTTGCAGTTTTAACGGAGCTTGCAAAATCAAATCCGCAATTGTTACTTATGCTGCTTATGCCTAAGGTATTTTATCTGTTTATTGCATCAGAGGCTAAGAATATGAGGTATACTTTTCTACAAATCCTAATCCATCTTAACTAATATTATAAATGCGAAAGTGAGTTTGTATATTTGTTTGTTTGTTACCTCTTCACGCTTTATCTACTGAACCAATCGCATACACGTAGTTAGGAGTACAGAGAAGGATATAGGGTACCTTTCATCCCGGAAAAATGTAATGTTCCCGTGGGATACGCGAGCGAAGCCGCGGGCGAAATCTAGTATTTAATAAAACCTCCGCCTAATTTTATACATCGAGTGGCTAAGTCAGATAATTTGCAGTGACACCTGCACTTTGTTATAACTAGATACGTTACAATAATTTGACAAATTTTCCTGTAAACAACTCCCGTTTTAAAATATCCAAGTGTGTGTAAAGTAAGTAAGTAGGTACGAATTTTATTTATAGAGTGAGCTGTTTACAGGATTTTTTTTTCAATAATTAACTCATTATATGTAGTTAATATTAAGGTAAAATTGCTATTAAGTAGCTAACTTCAAAATAAGTTTTACAGAATATCTTTTCGTAAAAACATGTTTGATATTTAAAGTTAACGTACTCATAGATTTTTTTACTGTTATAATAATAGGCAACTAAGTAGGTATTTAGAAAAATTAAAAATGCGAAAGTTTAAAAATGGATGGGTGTGTGAATTTATGTATGGATATTCTATTCTACTTTCCGGTTTGGAATAAAATTTATAGTAGAAAATTGTAGTTTTAGCGATTACTCGCGTTTTCTAGGTTCTAGGAGGTCGAATAGGTTTCGTCTTGTAAAAGTGGAGAGGACTGCGTACATCATTGGTATAGATAGGTATAAATTTTACAAAAAAATTCAAGCCATCCATATAACAACGCTAAAGCAAACTTCCCCCTGATTTTCTCCTACACTCCCCCTTTTTGAATTTTTTTCATAACATATTGTGCAGAATGAAGTCCTTAGTGTGAAATCTGTTGATAAATAACGCTACAGCAATCCCCCCTTTTCAATGTATAAATAAATATATAAATATTAATCTATACAGAACTAATTTTTTTTAAATAAATTTTCAGTGCCTTCGGTCTATCGTGTGGACTGCGGCAACGAGGACGAGGAACCTGCTGAAGATGCCATCTGCCAAGAACACTGTCTTCCCAAAGGATACTCTTACGGACTTTGCATCAGCAAAAGATGTACTTGCGTCTAACTACACAAACCCCGAATTTTGAATAAAAAATATTTTTTACTTTTTTATTTGTTAAGTTTATATTTTTTTATTGTAATTTTATACATGAGATAATTGAGACTCTATCAGTAAATAGGAACTTACTCGTAAACTCGTGGTTATGTAATAAAAGAAGTAGGTACTTATATTTTCTGACATTTTACGTTACTTTTACTTATAGGCCTACCTGGTTATTTATTTTAAGACAGGTACATTAATTACTCCTCCAGTGAGGCTTGCTGGTACGCTCCTTAAACCGGTCTCGCAGTTCAAGTACCTCGGGCACCTGGGTGACGGATACGCTGAGTGACGACATGGATATGGACAGGGAGCGTAGGGCGCTGTCTGTCAAGTGTAATATGTTGGCTCGTAGATTTGCTAAATGCACAAATAGTGTCAAATTAACCTTGTTCAAGGCATACTGCCAAGTATTTTATACATGCAGTCTATGGGTCAAATATGCACAGAAATCACACAGCGCCCTGCGTGTCCAATATAATAATGGGCTGAGGGCGCTTTTGGGGCTGCCGAGATACTGCTCCGCATCGGGTATGTTTGCAGAGGTTAGGATGGACACCTTCCAAGCCATAGTGCGAAAGAGGGTAGCCTCCCTGATGCATAAGGTGGCCTGCAGCTCCAACAGCCTCCTCACCATCATTGCTGGCAGGGTAGATGGGCCCATTTTAAAGCGCTGGTCCTAACTTCATGCGAGTTTTAACCGCGTGAACACATACTAACATAGACAGTAAGATCAATGTAACTAACAATAACAATATGGATTTCTTTGTCCGAATTAAAAAATATTATTATTATTATTAAAATCAAAAAGAAGAGGTCAGAAATTAGGCAGGCTATTTTTCACGTCTGTGTAGGTACATTTATTTACTCAGATGGTTTTTGGGGTCCCCCTAAATATTGTGCTGTTTAGAAATGTAAGCGCATAGAGTCCACGGAATACATAATTTATGGAAACAAAGCTGCACCTAATATAGGCGATAGCGAGTTCAAGAATCAAATATTTATTTGGAAAAACCAGCGAGATACTATGTACTTTGTCGATGGGAAAAACCAGATTTTTGTAGGCAATTTTTCTCATTACTAAGTTTTCTTCTTTATAACCTTAACTTTGTGCAGTAAGTACTATAACTACAAATGCTTATCTCAAAAGAGACCCGTTCCTGTAGGCTGAGAAAAAATGCTAAAAACAAATTGAGGCCTTCTACTTGTCATGTTACGAGTAATATATTTCATATTTATTTAATTTTATGAACCCACTGGAAAGAGAAAACGACATACCTAAGTATCTTAGTTGAGAGAAAACACGGATGTACGCTAGAAAATACTGGATGCATGCCATATTCAGTCGGTAATTTTTGAAAATCTTAGGAATGCTGAGATGATTATGATGAAGCTGCATAGTGTACTACATCAACATACTTACATATTGTTATGTATACCTACTTATATCCGTCTGCCTGCTCAACCTCTTCTGCTTTATGTACCTACCTAATTAGTTAGGTTTGTACTCTTAATGTATTCTGTGGTTCAGGTTCTGAAATTTATTTAAATAGGAAAGCTCAAATAAATTAAACTTGTTTGTTATGTATTTACATATAAAGTACTTATTATTTATTATCACTTAAAAATAATTATACCTAATTAGATATCACTGTATTCGGTAAGTCACATTTATTGATAGATGACAAAAGCTAATAAGAAAGAATAGAAATGAATAGTATATACATGGGCGCCGGCATCGGGGTGCAAGGGGGTGCACTTGCACCTCCCTGTCAGAAAAAAAACATTCTTTATTTGTTTTATTATTAAGTTACTGTTGCATTCAAAACTGAAGGCGTCTAGGTTGCTGTCAAAATTTTTCATTACCTTATCAAGAAATTCAGTGTCCTCCTTTACTCTTTGACTGTGAACAGGACCAAAAATGCCGACCATCGGCTTGAGAGTATGGACTTCAATATGTTTTCGATTAATGAAATATATCAATAAAATACCTGCGCGATTAAATATCAGAACAATCTCTAGTAGACATATTTACAAGAAAAAAGTGCACGATTTACTTTTTGAATCCTTAAACAACTAGAATTCATCGGTACTTACTACTTTTCAAATATGTATACTTATATGTACATAACTATGTAATTAATATGTTGTATGTATGAAAGTATTATAGTATTTATTTTATACGATATTTATGTTTAATTATTTCAAAGTACACACAATATATATATATCTGGATATTGTATCTATCTATTTAAGATGCCAACTATTCTTTCTGCTTTTCTTCTCCTAAAGGTTAACAAGAGGAGAATGCTTTAGCATTAAGTCTACTTATTGTAGCTTTTGGCTCAAAAAAATTTTAAATAAAAAATAAATAAAATAAAGTAAATCATACATTTATCTACATTCTACATGATATGCATACTTACATATATAATTCTATATTTCATATAGGTAAGTCAATAGCGTGGAGAGTGTAGGCCAAATCCTCTGACTACTCTGGCTAATATATGGTTCTGGTAGTACAGAGAGGGTCATGCTCCTGCAGTGGTGTTTAAAGAAGACCTGATGATGATGATGAAGTCAATAGTATAATGTGTAGATGCAGATGCACCTCACTAAATGTAATCCTGGCGGCACTCATTGGTAGAGACAATACGAGTACATACCTACGTGCAGGTACGATATAAAGCCGTACAAAAATAATCTAGTTTGATCACGTACAGTCTTATTTTTTATTTTTTAAATGATTTGTTTTATTTATAAAACTAAATGTCGGAAACCTTGACGTTGCCATCGTCGTGATACATTCCGCCTTTCTAAATACGGCTGCAATTTGTGCGCTAACAAAACATTGTTAGTAAAATGAAAGTATTGCTAGGGTCTGCTTGTATATGGTACGTATAAAGTATCAGTATCACTAATTATATGTATATTAAGTTACTTAAACATAACAAGATATAGTTTTAAAAACTAAAACAAGACTACTGAAAAATTCATACTGGAAACATTTATCCAGTTAATGCAAGCACAGCAGAAAGCAACAGCTAAATGTATACATTAAGTCCTTTTGTTTAATACCCTCCACGGTATGATTCCATTTATTTTAGTTTTTTGTTTATTATTTTATAGTCTATAGAGGGCGCTACATTAGATTTACTGTGACGTCACTCGATACCTCATTTGTCAAGGTATCACGAATATCTTTGAAGGTACGAGGGAACAGATGAACATACATACATAGCGACGAAACACATAACCCTCCTTTTGGCCTCGCCGTAGTCGGGTAAATATCTTATATGTACCCACGTCTTCATTTGTCACAATAACATCAAGATTAAGTTACTTGGATTTCTCACACAAGTTTATCGTCTCTTGGATATTGATCGTAGGAATTTGTGACTTTTTGTGCACGTTGGGCGAGCAAATCAGATCAGCCTCCTCTTTAATCTTACTCCAACTAAAATCTACATCCTCCGAAGTCGTAAGTCGAGAACAGATAACAAAACGGATGATATATCTCCCTCTATAAGTAGCAGCTACCATAAAGATCTGTTTCTTTTCAGTAATATTATCTAATAATCTTTTAGTGATGATGTCACCATCTTTCAGTCTGAAACAGACGAGCCCCATCGAAGGCTCTGGCTCTACAATAAATCGCTCGTCGGCCTGCACCAATTTAGCGAAATACTGGGCGAGGCTGATTTGGTTACGAATATAACTCCGTATTCCTTCCGCACCGTTTATCCTTAAAACTGTCCATAATTTTAACGCCCTAAATCTACGCCCGAGGGGCATTTGCCAGTGCCGGTAGTCTGGGATTTTAATGTCAGTTTTAACATCGTCCAGATAAATCCTCTGGACGTCGAATGTGTTGATAAGGTCATATCCATTTTTAACCCACATAGCGGAACAATCGAAGTGCACTTGCATCCATTTATGTGCGTTGACATCAAAGGAGTCCGCATATTCCACACCCGTCATGAGATGTCTGTATTCTGGACAGATGAAGGCGGTACCGGCATAAGCGGCGTCGACGTGAAGCCATACGTCTGCTTCATTACATATCGGTCCCAATTCGTACAAAGGATCAAAGGCACAGGTTCCCGTGGTACCAAGGTTTGCAACAACGTAGCACGGTATTAAGCCCTGGGCTCTGTCTTCTTCAAACGCCGCTTTCAATGTTTCGCCACGTAATCTTCCATCAGCGTCAGCCTTTAATAGTCTCATTGTCATTGAACCAAGTAATCCTGCCTTTTCAACCGATGAATTGCATTGGTCTGAAGTGTAGGCAATGAACTTAGATTTAATGATGCCTTCATCAAGGCTTGGATTGTTTTTCAACAATTTACGAACTTTTTTTTCTTTTGCCACGAGTAATCCAACTAGGGTTGCTTCACTTGCGGATCCCTGCAAGGAATAAATATAGCATGAACAATAAATAGCATTTTTATATTCGTAAAACCTTATAGGTAATGTATGAACCGTTATATTACCCAAAAATATAGTGAATAATATTTTTCCCCATAACATTATAAGTAGGTACCTAGTCATTTTCGAGTAAACACTTTTTGATCTTCCGACAGTTGACTCTGTTTACCCCGTAAGGAATAAAAATACTATAGAATATCTCTCTACAAATTTGAAAACACGGGAATCAAAGTTTTCTTACATTGCATTTAGGTACCTACAGAATGAGTTTTAGCCAAAATAACCTAAATTGATGGATGGAATTGGAATGCCTTACCCAAAGAGATCAAAAGTATTTCAAATAGGTATCAACCTATTCAAGAGAAAACTCCACTCGCACCTTTTTGTTTATTTGTTGCGGCAGCATTATCTTAAATTGTTTGTTTTTTATTTAATATTATGTATGTATGTATACATGTATATAGTATGTGTAGTTAATTTCACCTATCGCTTATAAATTTATTTCTGCTTTTCCTAAAGGCTGACTGGTAGAGAATGCATTAGCATTATGTCCACCTTTTGTACCATTGTGGTCAGCAAACATTTAATTAATAAATAACATGTAAATACCTGAATAACACCACCACCGGGTCCTTTGGAGCAGTTGAGGAATTCTTCAGGGAGCCCAAGCAACTTGCCGAGCCAGTTCAGCGTCACTACCTCCAGTTCAGTACACGCTGGACTCGACATCTGCAGGAATCAAATATCTTCAGTCCACTTTATTCTACTAATCGGCGGAGAATATTGAATTTCCCCATTTCAGAAGAATTCAAAGTATTTTCAAATATGAAAAATATCCCAGTCTAGATTTCCACAACTTTTAGTAATAATAATATGTACTGAGGCTAATATAGCTAAGCTTACTGGTGAATCATTAAAAGCTAGTTCAATACATGAAAAAAAGTTTTACTTTGGAGACTGAATATTGTGATAACGTTTTTATAGGCTTCTCCCTTTGTTGCCTTATTTATTAATCAGTTTGTAAGAATTGTACTTATATTATATTAATTTTAAGAGGCGTATTCACGGCGTAAGCATAAGTAAGAATTAAATCAATACTGACCCAACTAAATCCAATGACTCCCAAGCCGTCGCTGAGGATATTGCCCACTAAGCTTGGGTATGAAGACCCAGTGGGGTAGAAGGCGTGGAATCGTGGAGAATGCCAGTGTGTTACCTAAAAACACGTCATAAGATATTCAATAAGTAGATGCGCATTACGCATCTTTAGATTTTTGTCATCAAATAAATAATTGGTACCTACTTAATTTAGAATGACACACATTTGAGGTCTGTTCGTTTCACCATAGTGAAATATTAAGTAAATAGTAGTGACATAACAGGGTAATTATAATTGAAGATCAAACAAACTAACAAAGTGAAGTTCGATCGAAATTATGTGAGAAACATCATGCGAAGCGGTTAAATTATAATTTACGTTGTAAATAGAATGTAGGATTTTGAATATTACTTTAAAAGTCAGGTAATTGACTGTTTGACTCAATTTAGCGATAACTGTGAACAAATTGTAGTAAAATAATGGTGTTTACTTACTCCAGGTATAATAGTGTTATTGAAATCCTTCAATACATCTTGCCATTCCTCTGGCTGCTCCGGAGCGTCTTCTGGCAAAGCCTTCAGCAAATATCCAGGCTCTACTGAAGGCAGAACATCCCTTGAACAAATGATAACTTTCTGTTACAAAATTAAGAACCTAATTACGTGAACTGATGTATCAGCAAAAGTTAATAAAAAAAAGAAAACTAATACCTATATGTCTCTTACCTATAGAAATACCTACAATCTGCATATTGTTATAGCCCAGTCAGTAGAGGCTCAAATCGGTACACTACAAAAGGTGGTGTAGTATTTTTTATTTTTTTTATCTTGTGTATATGGGTGCAACATGGGTGCAAAGGAGTAAATATCAACAGTGGTAACACGAGATATCTCGGAACAACTTTCGACAACTACTTAACCTTAAAAATTTGGAACTTTTTTGGTTTCTTGCTTCACTTCTATACGGTGCATCCTAGCGAAAAGTTACCTATTATCAAATTAAAGAGCATACAATTCTACGTCTAATGAGCCCAAAACTTAATATTTAGGTTTAAAGATATAGTAGAAAACCATGGTCAAAAAAATGAAGTTTTTCCCCAATTTTGTAAATAAAAGGCATATATAATATAGTTTTTAAGAATCTGCAGCTTGGAAATAGGCACTCTTAGAGAAAAACTTACTAAATTTAAGTTGTAGAGACTCAAATTCTGCGTGAACTGGGTTTCAAATTTTTCAACCTCGGTCAGCATAGCGGCTTTGCATTAAGACATTAGAAATATAATTGCACAATACAAGGCCCATCTTCCCTTTCTTGCTAGTGGCGATCAAACTTCGATGAAGCTTATTTTGCCAGTGTTCCGAGAGTTCCTTTTAATTAAGTAAGTTTAGTCGTGTACACTTCGTCTACTTACATATCTTTATATTCTCTCCATCTATCGGTCTTTTCTTTCTTTTTTCTGTGTGTATATTTTATTATTGGTGTACAATAGAGTGTTACTTACTTACTTAAGTACAAATATTTAAAGAGGCAGTTCAGTTCATCATTCTTAACTACTTTCCGCATTAACTGTGCCCATACCTCAATTGTCTACGATCCTTCAGTTCTGAACAAGAGACGCAAAGATTTGGCTTATTCAAATTACCAAGTTTATTCGACGGGTTTTGCACAGCGTTTTTTTTGTTGTTTAGGCTCTGTCTTGTACAACCACATTAATAGGCACCTGAATATTTATGTCATGACCAAAAGAGCTTGCAAAAAGACAGTGAAAGATTGGCTATTAGGTTTAAGCTATGGTGACACTGAGAAAATTTAGGATTCTTTTAAAATAGCTTAGGATTTGTTTGGCTTAACCTTTTTATTGAATTACTTTGTTTATTACAATAAGTGTTTGGCTACCTTATGATACATTATTCCCTCCCTACAATTGTTGGGTTGTTATAGTTGTTTGTTTATTTGGTAGATCTTTAGCTGTTAACTTTCCTTGGGGTGAGACCTGGTTACCTGAAATACAGGCTTTGCCTAGCTTAGGCACCAGTCTCCCACTACGTTTTGTATAAGTGAGATCGTGTAATAATAATAACAATCCTGCTTACAAATCAAAGTTTTTTAAAGTGTACTGTAAAATTTTGTTATTTATTTGGGAGAAATAAAGAATATTATCATATCATATTATTATCATACCAGAATAAAAAAATATAGTTATCTTTTTTTCATATTTCGTTCGCACATAAGTATATTGTGGAAACGTGTTTAATATTATTGACTGCACGTACAAGGACCTTATACTTATGGTTAATCAACCGAAATACATATGTACATGCATACTATCACGTCTTTATCCTTAATGGAGCAGATAGAGCCCAGGGCCGTAAGACGCAAGGAGCACTTCTAGCACGATGGTGAGCGTGAGGGCGGAAAAAGGAATCAAAATAGTGATGGGTTCAATTGTAGTAAATAAATCGGCAATAGTAAATATTGTGTATAAATAGGAACATGCTGTGTTTTACCTGCGTGGTTCCGGGTTAGAATAGGACCACTCCATCTCTTCCTGTGGATGTCATAAGAGGCGACTAAAGGACTGAGCACAAACATCTCGTGCTACAAATGCATTCCCAAAGAGGGTTGACGTCAGGCAGGCGGCCGGTCGTAAAACTATAGCCAAATCATTTGAACTGTTCCGGCTATTTCTTCTCCATTTTGCAAGGTCTTTGGCATCCTTGGGTGACCATTGACATGTATGTTATATTTGGAGAAGAAAAAGGGGGAAAGCGCACCCCGGGCTCCGAAGCAGTACAGCTGAGGATTCAACCGGGAACGCGCTTAAATGAAGAAGAAGGTGCGTGTTGTGTCGTTATGTTTATGTCGTGACCCATCAGTCTACTGAATATTAATTTTGTTATAAGTCATCAAATTAAAACGATGCGGTAATTGACGAATGAGGCATGATAATTGAGATAATGACGAGTATTTTTTTAATTATAGGCTGCCTACTGACAGAGAAGAGTTTAGTTTATCTCATGGATGTGTTAGAAACTTAGTTGTATTTGTAAGTGAACGATTCAATAAAAATGTATATATAAATAAAGAGATAATAACAAATCACTCCGAATTAAGTTTTAAACTGTTTTATGGGATAAGTACTAACTCAACGATACTATACCCACCACCCTTGAAAAATTTAAAAAGGTCATTTTGCAACTTGCCCTGGCTGGGGATCGAACCCAGAACCTCCGGATTGCCGGATTAGCGTGTTGACCATTACGCCACGAAGGTCGTCGATATGTAAGTAATATTTAAATATTAGTAGTGTAGTTTCTGGCAACCTTGTAGATGGAAAAAATTTATATATATATATATATATATATATATATATATATATGTATAAGTCGGTGATATGGAACGACTTACTCTTAAAAGAAGACACAAAAAAATAATCTTCCATAAAAAAATCAGGAATTGTAGCTGACGTTCCGGTGTTGCCCGCGTGTAAATTTTTTGACAATTCCACGGGAACCTCTTACTTTCCCAGGATAAAAGTATCTTATGTGTTAATCTAGATAATAAGCTAACTACTCGTATATGGCAAATTTCATTCCAATCTCTTCAGCCGTTTTGGTGTGAAAGCTAAACAAACATCCAGATAAACTTTCGCATTTACGAGTATAATAATATTAGTAGGATAAAAAAATATTTTGTATTTCATCGTTTAAATATATTTAATTTAGCGCCTGCTGGTGCTCGCACTTGAGAAATGCTTCCACATGAAACTTTGAAAGTCATAAACATTGGTGTATTCGGCAATGCTAACTAAATAAAATTAAAAAAAAAGTTTCATTTTGACTTCGAAGGCAACCTTTTACTGTCTGGCCCACTAGTCCCATTACACATGTCCCTTGATGGTAAAATACACTTTTTGTGTTTGAAAGATTAATTAAAATAAACCGTAAAAGATGTTTTGAATAGGTATTCGTATTTATAATCCAACTAGCTGTACTCTGCGCGCGTTGCTACGCCAACTGTTTTTTCCTAAACCACCCCTAAACTATAACAAAAAAAAAAACAAAAAAAAAATATCGAAGTCGGTCAAGCCGTTTACGATTTCATAAAGGACATACAGACAAACATTCATTTTTATATATATAGATTCACAATAAAAGCTAGCAAAATCTACTCGTCTTACGATTCACATCTGACGAAAGTTATTTTGAAAACAAAATTATATGTAACTTATACTGTTGTTATTAAGGCCGTACCTGAATTTTTCGGGGTCCAGTGCTGCCTCCATTTAAAATAAATCATTTTAAAGAAAACGGAGACATCATTTAAAATTTTGCTACAACCAAGTCCTAGATAACCCTTCAAACTATTTTGTGAACTACTGTTTACAGTTTATACTGAGACCGTTTAGCTTTATACTACGCACATTTTCCAAAAGTGGCCGTTTTTCGCAAATGTGTGTAGTAAAGCTTAACGTTCTCACTTTAATCTGTAAACAGTAGTTCATAAAATACTTTGAAAGGTTATCTAAGACTTGGTAGTAGCAAAATTTTGATTGATGTCTCTGTTTTCTTTGAAATGATTTATTTTGAATGGGGGCAGCTCTTGATCCCGGAAAATTCATGTACGGCCTTAAGCAAAATCTGCTACCATATTTAGAGTTCGACTACTTTCCTTTTTCTTTTTACATTACATACAGTATATTACATCAGTACATTTCCAGTAGTACCTGGGCGATCAAGCTTCGCTCGATAAAAAATATGAAGAAATAGAAGTTTTATAAAAATTAAACCTTTCTAGATCGTTTTTTCAGCCTCGAAACCCCATACAAACGAATTTTCATCGAAATCGTTGGAGCGACATGTCGTGTTTTCTATACAAACTAAGATACTTGCATACAATGTTAATATCTGCAGCCCCGCGCTCCGCGACGGTGCGTAGTGCAGTGGGATCACCGTCTAATGGAGTGGTTTTGTCATTACCTCCTCCATTTCCCACACTAGTAAACTTAATATTCACTAGTGTGCAGGTTTCCTCACGATGTTTTTCTTCACCGGAAGGAAGTGGCGGTAGTTAAAAATTACCGTATCATTTTCAATTACAACTCAGAGTCACGCCTAGTGGGGTTCGAATTCGTGCCTCACTGACGCAGAGCCAGGAGGGTTACTCCATAAAATAATACAATAATACGATAGTCGTCCGATAGCGACGTCCTATTTATATGTCAAACCAAATTTGACTTTAACATTATGTTTTAACGCTAAATTTTACTTGAAACTGAAACGCGGATACGCAGTAACGTACGCCTTGCGTACTGCTTTTGGAGTAACCCTACAGTATCTAAACCGCTCGGGCACCACCGCTTCTTCCCTTGTTAGTGGCTTTTGTATTTTTCACTATATCTGTATATAGTAATATACAGGCTGACTTTTTATCCACCTGCTAAATTTTTGGAGCAAGTTTAATCCATGGTACTGAACTACTTTCTATAAAAAAAGTTATTAAAAATCAATAAAAATTTATCGTCCTCCCATACAAATCAGCGCTCAGTCAAACGTGATTTTGACACTCTATCATTCTAACGTTTGCACTCTGTAACAATTAGTTCGAACTATACAACTTGTAATGCATTTAAGAATTGTTCTTTCTAACAATGGTATTAAGTGTTTGTTATACATTTTGACTCTCGTATTAATTAGCACATAGGCAATCGAACCATTTGGATATTCAGTCATTTAAACAGCCATGTCCCGGAAGGAGAACAATAGACCTCGCAAGCTATTATAACTATGCAACTACACTTTCCCCTTTCCCCTGGCTTAGCAAATCTATTTCAATGAAATCCGTCCATATACATGTATAACGCTACAGCAAATTTCCCTCCTCCCCCCCCCCCCCCCCCGTAATTCTCTCCAATCAAAATTCCCAATCAGTTAAAATAAATTATGGAATTTTAAAAATCGGTTGGAGAATGCGACTATCTCGAAACTGAAACGGTTCTCTCTCTCGGTGAAGAATCGCATAATTACGCCGCATATAACTTGTCAAGATCATAACCAGTTTATAGGAAAGTTGGTTCTTCAACAACTTATTAATTGTAAAATCTTTCCAGCCAAATGAGAACTAGTGAAGTTAAAGTGTACCTACGTACTTTCAGACATTTTCATAATCACAACTGATATATTTTCCATAGATATACTGAAGTATGAGTAGGTATCTGCCTTTTAACCTATGTGTCTTCTGCAATTCACATCACAATCAAAGGTCACACAACACTGGGTCTAAAGTGGATTAAGTACTTACAGTTTTCTAATATTGTCCAAATAGTCAGCGACCATATCAATAGCAGCCTTCCCGAATTCCCGAAACTGCTGCGAATCCATTTTGTATCATAAACACAACACCACTTTGTTTAACTTTTATTTTTTTATATAAACAAAGACACTACAGCGCTGCGATGCCGCTCAGTGGAGTAATGAAGGCATGGCCTAACGGGAGGTGGATATATAGGTGTTGTTCAGATCTGCTTTCTACCGACTCGACGTCCACTCTTGTCATCTAACTTAATTTATTTTGTCCCACGATAACAAAGATTTTTATTTCTATGGCATCATATAAGATAAGATTTATATACTTACATACACTTAAAAATGTATACATAAAAATAGAAAGGATATCTTATCTATGTAGAAAAAGAGGAATATAGAACAGGCATACTTTTTTTTTTAATTTAATAGTATTTTTTACCTGTCATACATTAATATAAATTCTGACTGAAAATTTGTTATTATTATTTTAATTACTTACCTACCTAAAGTTTACTCAGTACATTTATTTCTATTTATTAAGTATGTACTTATGTTTCTGAGCTCTACAAAAATGTAGAATTCGAAAAATAATGTGAATTATAATTTTGACCCGGACGTAATCTTGTAGCTATTACTTGGAATTGAAATTTTTCTGATTATTTTTCCGACCCAAATATCGACCAATAGAATTGCACCATTCCACGTCACGTGGTACAACCTACATGGTATTATACTGATAATTTTTTGATTATTTTCTCGTTGTACCACGTGACGTCGAATGGTGCAATTCTATTGGCCGACATTTGGGACGGAAAAATAATCCCCCGAATACCACACGAGCTTCAAAATTATCTGGCATTTCCCTCAAGGTTCCCTGCAAACAAATAAAGTCGTCAAGTTTTTTTCGGAAATACCCGATAATTTTGAAGCTCGTGTGGTATTATAAGTGATTATCTTGACATTTTTATGATGATGGTAGAAGACTTAGATTTTTTATTATATGATCCGAGGAGTAGGATGTGATGGTGCGAGAGTCAGGTCGCTGAAGTAGTCATTTTGATTTTTAGGCAACATGATCAGGAAGGGAAATATCAGGCTAAACACCAAACTCAAAATTAATAGTACTAAGTCCCGTGGTTGTCAATAATAAATGGCCACCGAAATATCTCATCTTACATCAAAGAACAATAAATAACACATAAGAGGCTGTCTTACATTGCCTCGTAGTTTTACTTTTTATTATCATCGTTCAAAACGAAACACAACTTTTTTCCACTGTAAGTTTTAATTCCCATTTATATTGAATTTTTTCCCCATTTGGCCATTTCTCAGTTAGGGGCTGAAATCAATATTACGGGTTGCTTGCTTGCTTTCAAAATTTGCACACTGAATCTTGCTATATAAACATGCACTAATGTGCTTCACGGGTAGGCATAGGCTTGGAAAAGTCGTAGACGCGTTACACCTATCACTTATCTCATGAACTGAGATAGAATACAAGATGTTAAAAGACGCGACAGCTTAAAGAAACCTTCAATAACTCTTGATGTCCCGACATACACGAAACAATAGATGTAGGTATAGATTCCAGCGAAATTTTGTTCATATTAAATTTCAGTGTTTCTTCAGTATCAGTATCAGGACGGACTAAACTTGCTCCAAAAATTAGCGCTCCGTAAAAACTTCACCTGTATAAACCTGTGACTCAATAAAACAATGTAATGATTTAAATGGAAAATCCTTTACCTAGACATAGAATAACGAGTACTTTTGTGACGTCTCTACTTTAAAATAGACGGGGCGAACATTAATGGATCATTAATTATAAAACTCATCAGTAGACGAGGACTATGTCAGAGTGTAACTAATTCATAAGAAACTGGTAGATGTATTTATGCATTGATGCATGGGTGATAAAATAATGAAGTAAATAAAGTAATGTAGGTAAGATTTGATTAGGTTGATCAAATCTTAGCTACATTTAAAGGAAAATGTCTGCTCTATTGGTGTATAAACTATCGCGCGTTGAACACATGACTTAGGTATGTATATACAAGCTTATTTCTAATTGTGTGGGTGATTCAGTTCATCACTTTGAACAACTTTTCCTAATAATGTATATTGAAATACGAAAAAATAAATTCACTTTCCTTAGTAACTTGATCAGGTGACTACCTATTTTAATTTGCATTGAAAGTAAAAATTTTGATGATTTTTTGATTGACAAAATGATGGACTGAATTAAAAATATAGACCCTTTAAATACCAGAATTGCCATGGCCAAAGGAGCATACAATAGTAAAAAGAAACTTTGCACAGCAAATATATCCAGAAAAATACGCAAACGCCTTATAAAAACGTATATCTGGAGCATAGCACTTTATGGATGCGAAACGTGGATACTGAATAAAAAAGATAGTGACAGGCTGGCAGCTTTCGAGATGTGGTGCTGGAGGAGAATGGAAAAGATCAGTTGGATGGAAAGTAAGACCAAAGAGGAAGTATTAGAAATAGTAGGAGAGAAAAGAAGACTGCTGGGCGAAATAGAAAATAGGAAAGGGAAAAAGATTGGTCACTTAATACGACATGACTCCTTATTTAAAAACATACTAGAAGGAAAGATAAAAGGTAGAAGAGGTCCAGGACGACCAAGAAAGAGCTATGTAGACCAACTGAAAGAAAAAGCAGGGGTCATGTCGTATCAAGCACTAAAAAGTAAGGCAGAGAACCGAGAAGTTTGGCGCATACTCCACCGACAAGAGCCACTTAGCTCTTAAATAAGAAGAAGAAGAAGAAAATAATAAGCTTGTATAATCAGGACTAAGCACGAACCTTTGTTGTTGCGTCTAACTTTTCGAATCGGGTTACATTCTTCGTGGTCGAAGATGGACCACAGACATAATTCCTAGTTATACCAGACAAAAGAGGTCGTAATAAGTAAATTATATCTGCTCTGTACTAACTTTGTTTTAATACGCCAATCCGCAACTCCAGATGTTGTTTGGCTCGACCTCCAGCCATGCCAAGGTGAAAAATGGCTTTTTTCAAATTCTCCTGGGTATTCGGTGCTAATCTGTATATCTATTTATTTATTTTAAATTATGTATCATCTTCAGGTCTTTTTTAGTTTCCACTGCAGGAGCACGACCCACTCTGTACTACCAGAGCCATATATTAACTAGAGCAGTCAGATAATTTGGCCTACACTACCCTCTCTACGCTGGTTGGGTTGGAGAGGTCTCATTGATGTTTATGAGCTTTGTTTAGCTTGTGTTTCCCAAGTCGTCTGCAACGATATCCACGGGAACACTTTGAGTGGTCCTATTCTACTATGCCTGGAACCACACGGCTAACCGTAAATTATGTAAGTATAGTAGATACCTATAATTTATTGTCTTATTATACTTCTTCTTCTTTTGCCGTACCTTGTCACGTTATTTCGGGTCGGCCCTCCTAGTAACACGGCGCCAGGACGCTCTGTCCCAGGTTGTCTGGATTTCTAGGATGTTGTATGTTGCCTTTGACGGTTGTAAACCACGTGGAAAGTGCCTTTATTCACGCTGGGAATGGCCAAACCCTTTTAGACACAATGCTCCTTGTCTTGCATCATCACATGCCTAAACCACCGCATACGACTCTCCGTCATCTTTTCTGCTATAGGCGCTACCTTGAACGAGCCGCTTATTTCCATACATTTTTGACGAGTCTTGTGACTCCCGCTACCCATGTAAACATCTTCATCTCATTTGTGTGCATTTTCTGTTCGTGCCCCTGTAAGACTGCCCAGCACGGATCCATATAGCATAGACCCTACCCTTCAGTTGTATGGGCATTCGGTTTGATAACCGAATGCTTATGAATAAAAGTGTGATCACTTTTATTTATTTTATTATTTTTTTATACAAGTTTATTACACAAGTATATTATTTATCATATTAAGTATACAAGTTTTTAAAATTTACTTTAGAGAACGCTTAAACTGTATTTATTTAT
Organism: Acrobasis repandana; assembly: GCA_963576875.1. NCBI lineage: Eukaryota > Metazoa > Arthropoda > Insecta > Lepidoptera > Pyralidae > Acrobasis > Acrobasis repandana. The sequence continues at coordinate 14,826,201 of OY756216.1, read as the reverse complement.
TACAACACACTTTTACATTGCCATTACAGTTTTTACCAATGCGACAAATACAAGAACTATTTACAACTAATACATTTCTCCCGTTCTGCAATGTTGATGTTTATATTTTGTCCTTATCTATTTCTTGACCTCTGTCAAATAAATTACTTATAACTTACCTCTGTCAATTATGGCTCTGGTCTCCCAAATATTTCACTTGGTATTATTAAAAAGCTATTTATTTCAATTAAAATAATTTCAGTATTGGAAATACTTTGGCTAATGTCCAACAGTAGATTTCCTACGGCCGAAAAGATGATACATAGGTACATTCTTCTTTATGCCTCATGGGGCAGACAGAACACTTTGGGTCTTGCACCTCTAAGAAGACAGAACCCAGGGCCGCGAGACTCAAAGGTCACTTTTAGCGTAATAGTTGGCGGGAAGGTGAAAAAATTAATCAAAATATTGATGATTGATGATTTGCATTTTCGCCCATCCCCTTGATCGTCTTCTACGATATGCTTGGAAAGAGAAGCAGCTGGTAGATTCTAAGTTTTTTTTCTCCCAGACTAGTATAGAGGTTGAATGAAAAGATGATGATGATATTTACCTCGCTTACCCTTTCTTGGCTTACCGAGTATTTTTTGTTAATTTATTCATTAGATACAACTTCCTTATTCGGTCAGGTCGCGGTCGGTAAGCCACAATCCCATGGCCGGTCACGGTGGAGAGTGGTACGGATCTTTTCCGAATAGATCGGTACCAGACCGTGGTCCACTGCTAAGCAACAATTAACTGCTTCTTCCGTAATAATATTTTTGTACAAGGGATTAATTGTAAAGTCGACACATATACCTGTCAATATAAGTACAACTTTTCCTAAGGGACTAATGCTAGGATTTCGATATTTTAAGTAAATTTTGCTAAAAAAATTTTGTAAGAGCAAAAAGAAAATATTTACAACCCACAATCGTTCCCACAGCAGAAATTATTGTAGAAGAGGATGTTCATAATGAGGGTTGGGGTCACCCCTTCAAGTATGTGTTGACTTTAGGTAGGTATATTTATTAGGCATTCGGAGCATAGACCCACATTATTCTATTTAATTCTGAAGGCGATGGACAAGAAACCGGCCTTACTTAGCTATTTAAACATTTTTCCCACTTTTGCTCTGTCTACCACGAAAGCGATAAATACTGTATATGTGTATCTTCGCACATTACGCGACTTTGCTGGGTGACTGTGGCGGCGACTTGGCGTGGTGGTGTCAAGTCTATTGGTTATATGTAGTAGGTAAGAAGTATCCGTAACTAAAAAGATTGATTGGTGTAGCTGAAGCGAAAGAGGCAAGTGGAGGTCCATAATCTCCGTCTACCCCTGTGGGAAACAGGCGTGACATACATCGTATGTTGTATGTATATTGTATATAGTAGTCTTTGATGTTAATAACCGGGCGATAGTAGTTTAACAGGTTCATAGTCCCGAAGCAAGTTGCAATCTTCTTTGTCTAATCTTCTACGAGGCCGTGTGGCCTCGTAGTAAAAGTGACACTGGCCATGAGGCACATAAGCCTCATGGACGTACTAGTGAAGTCACCCATGAGGCACATGTGTCTCATCGGACTGCGAACCTGTTAATAAGAAAAAATAGGAGAAGGAAAACCTAGAAGATCTTTCGAACAAATATAAGAAAAAATAAAAAATAATGAAAACATATAAGGAGGTTAAGATTTTAGCAGAAGAAAGCTCTTAAATGCAAGAAGTACTTAGTTTAATGCACATACTTTTTATATCTAGGATTCGGTTTCCGAGTTTGAATGGAATCAAAAGCAAAACCTGGTAATTTATACAAATTATAAATCGTGCTTGGAGCGTAGTTTATGTATAGATGCCAAAAACTGAACAAGGAAATATAAAACAAAAATAAACCGGCTAAGTGCGAGTTAAACCCGCGTGGAGAGGGTTTCGTACAATTGATTGAATTCTTATAGGTTTCCCTGTAATCTAAAAGCAATAAACTATATTTTGTATTTTTTTCAAAATTTTAGGCTCAGTAGTTTCGGAGATTAGGGGGGGGGGGGAATGGTCAATTTTCGTCTTCTTTCATGAATAAAATCAAAACTATTCATTTTACAATAATAACAAAAATATATTTGAGATCCTCATAATGAGCTCTTTCATTTGATATATGACACAGTAAGGTTGGCAAAACTTTCTTTTTTAATTTTCTAATTGGTCCCCTGAAAAAGACCCTAATTTTAAAAAAATATTTATTTACTTTGCACGTGTTTGGGTCATAGAAATACAACATTCTACCAAATTTCACCTGATTCAGTCCGGTAGATTCGGAGCAAATTGGCTGTGACAGATGGACGGACAGACAGACGCACGAGTGATCCTAAAAGGGTTCCGTTTTTTCATTTTTTGTACGGAACCCTAAAAATTGAGATTAGTTTTTTTTTGTTTTTTACAACTTGTTACCTAAAAATAGTTTGGCAAAAAAAAAGCAGTAATTACTTCCTTGCAATTGATTTAATTTCCATGTAATATTATTATTAACTTAAAAAGGTATAAATAAAGTAATCAAAAATTAAGTAAGTATTACAAAGCACTTTACAAAATTTTATGTAAATAAGTGTAAAACGCTAAAATTGGGCAAATACACAAAACATGAATGAATATGATAATAATTGTAAACTGAATTCAAAGTGTTTCTGACAGTATCTTCCGAAGTATGTTCTTTAAAATAATGCATTATATGTTACTAAACCTGATCTAAATTTTTGGTAAGTCGCTGTAATGCTTTAGTGTAACATAAAAAAAAAATTAGCCACAAGAGTTTTTCTCAGGTGTCTCTACGAAAATAATCCTGTAGGTCCTTATGTCCATTCCACAGTCGGAAGTGAATGTGACCGAGTATCTCTCAGCGTTGTCGTTGATTGGTATCGTGACGAGCAGAGGCAGCATTGCTGACGTGTGCTGAGCCAATTTCACATGTTCAATCCTTGGCACGAGGGCCCGGGAAGTAATCCGATACGACGCCTCACTTCGGAGAATGTGTTGGACGTCCAGCATATTCGTACCGCCTTCGGCTAACAACATTCCTAGAATAATCTTCCCTGTAGCGGTCTCTGAAAAATTACCAAATGGTAAATGAATTAAATTTTATATCATCTTCACTTCAACTAAAGCAGGCTGCATGACGTCCATTGGTGGACATAGGCCTCTCCTATTGTGCGTTTGCAGGGCAGGATGATTCTTAGGGCCGGCGCACATATTGCAAAGCGCAGCGCAGCGACTTTTTCACTGCCAAAATATTATCGACTTTGTATGCATTGAAATAAGACCGAATACGGAAGCTACACTACGGCACAAGTGTCGGTGACGAAATGGCGGCTCTCACTCGAGCCATCTTAATTCATTTTCGATCTTATTTCACCCAACTCAAAGACGATAATGCTTTGGCAGTGGAAAATTCGCTGCGCTGCGCTTCGCCATATGTGCGCCGGCCCTTAGAGAATGTTATTAGTATCATAGAAAAAATTGCTGCTGCTGAATTGCGCGCTCGTGTATGCGAAACTTTATTGATGCTTTAGTAATTTTGTCGTTTTCACAAGGACATTAAATAACAATTTGAAAAAATACAATATTTGGATACCTCACCTATTAACATATCAAAAACTTGCATCATAACTGGAGATGCGTATTCGAGTAATGCATATCGTAAAGATTTGATCATAAGATCATTACGATGAGGAATCATTAGCACCGTTGTTCTGTAACATTCACATGCTTCTCCGCAACTACAAGGATCTACTGGCCAAGTGTCCACCTTCGCTTGGAGAGTATCAATAGCAAGGTCCCAACGAGGTTGTGTTGTGACTCGAATAAAAAATTCTCCAAATTCGCTACGGAACCAAATCCACGTATTTGCTATTGGCGTACTGAGACATACCATTTGTAAATACAGTTTCTGTTCCATGGTATCTTGTGCATTTTCTTTTGGTAAAACAGATAAAGCGATTTCCTTATCAATAAGACTTAGTCTCATTACAAAGAACTTTTTCATTCTCGATTCAGCTTCGTTCTCTACAAAAACGACTGGAATGTCAGGCTCGATATCTGTTAGAGAAACTTTAAACGTTGCAGCGAAAGTAAATGGTGAGGAAACTTGTACATCAACTTTGAGCGGTCTGTATAGTGGCCCAGTAACTTTAGATTTTCTTACGGGATTTAACGATCCCACATTACCCCGAAGTAAAAATATAATATATGTATCAAATATTCTAGTTTTATTGTAACCATGGACCAAAAGAACACATGTCTCTTCTTTAACAAAATTGGCTGTGTATTTGATGCTTAAAAACATTTTTTTAACATTTTCTACGGATGGAACTTTTTCGACTACGAAGTTATGTGGGTTGTTATTGAGGATCATAAAGTTAAAGATTAAAGTTTCTTGACTTGTTGGTGCGATAGCTATTTGGCGAGTAGAACTTCTAAGTAAAGGGGGGCTGAATACAATGGGATCTTTTGGTATAAACATTGGTAGAGTTATATATAAATGAATTGACAGAAAGAGCATCTGTAAAAAAACTGGATGCAAAAAGTCTGTACTACTCAAAGGAAAGTAGAGTCTTAATAAATTCAAGGCTTCTATTATCAAGCACGCATTATTGATAACGTCACTTGTACAATCATCAATATCATCATCTATATCAGAAAAATATTTAAAATGATCAGTCATGAAAGGACAGTAGTTTATAATTACTGATGCCAATGCAAGTCCATCTGATAAATCTGTTGTTATATTTGATATAACTCTGACTGGTTTGTCTTCACTGTATAATTTTCCATGTTGCGTAGCAATTTGTTCATTGTACCAATCTAATAATACTTTTATTATATCTCTAGGCATCGTAGTAACACAAACACAATCAAAAAAACAGCTGTCCATTACGAAAACTTTATAACTTTGTAAAATAAAGTCAATCCAGCACTGTTTATTAAGTCTGTTGAATAAATTAGGATCTTCAAGAAGTTGTTTCGTTAACATAATATCAGCGTTACGTTTTGGAGTAACATTTTCAGAATAGATGACAAACTGGTCGTAGCTGAGAAGAAACTTGGCTTGTAATATCCACAAATTTGCCCCACGATTTCGCATCAAATTTATTATTTCTCTGTACGTATCGTGAATTTCTTGTATACTTTTAAACGGTTCATCAACGCCATGTATTCTAAAAATGAAAAATAATTATCATTACAATTCGTTTGTTTGCACGTTTGTACATTCGATCTTAGAAAAATACAACATTAGCTACATACATATTATAGGTGTTCATTACATGTGTATTTATATTTCTATAAATATACCTAATGTAAGATAAAACGTACGTTATTCTTCTCACGTGTTTCATCAATGGTCCGGCAATCCGTCGAATAAAATTCAGATACGACACATTGATTCCTTTAGTTTTTCCAGATTGGAAGCATAAAGATGAAGAAATAGCATGAAATGTGTCTGGAATAACGGGGTATAAATCTCTACGAAATCCTTGTTGAAACATCCACTTTTCTAAAAATGTGCAACAGTTTTCCAAATATTCATAGAGATCATGTTGTTCTTCCAATGGAAAATACGGATAAGGATTGTTCAGGTGTTCAACTAACGATTCTGTGTGCAATGTCAGTGGGCAATATGTAAAACAAAAGCTCGTTTCCACCTCACAACATGAACCACATTCGTGGTTAAATGATAATGTTAAATGTCTCGCGTATGTTGATTGACAACATACGCTAATTGTTACTTGAACTTGCGTATGATATATTCCATTTACTGGTACTATTTCTGCATCTAAAAATTTTATGAATATATTGGGTTCTTCTCTGGACAAGCAAGAAAAGGAATTCATATCTGACTCCGTTTCGAGTGTTAAATATATATTTTGGATTAATGTATTTCCAACCCGACATGGTGGAAATACTACACGATGCATACTTGGTTTCATAATCGGTTTTTGTCGAATTCCAACAAATGTTAAATTGTTAAATGGGATAGTCATGTGTTTGTCTAAAAATAATACTGCAGTTGAAACAAATCTCCCATGTCCCTTTGGATGAAATTTTAAGCGTAAACTAGCTTCCTTAGTTTTGTCCAACTCAAACTTTATGCTCGTTTCATTTACTACACACTGCGTTTCTTCTGACATTAACTTAAGAGTAAAATTTGGAGCCAACTTTGCTGTAATTATCGTTACATGCAAATAATACTTTGATATGTTTTTCATAGTAAAGTTAATTATGTTTGTAGGATCTACTGAAAAATCTATTTCAAAAATTTCCTGGGAAAGCTTTATCCAAGCCACTGTGATAACACCCATTACACGGCAGTAGCTTATGTCTTTATTTATGGTCTTTAGTTTTACTTTTGGAATATGTTCGTAATGTCTGAAAACAAAACAAAATGTTAACTAAGACATATTATTACATTAAAATATATATATTATACGTGTTTGAAAAAAGATAGTTACTGTGCGTATTCTCCAATATAATGTTGCATTTCCGTTGAAGACGAATTTTGATCTGGTGGACCTAATAAACCATTTATTTTGAAAGGCATATACACATCATACTCTCTTCGAAATATATCACACACTTTTATAAACATGGTTTTCGATTGTCCTCCTTTAACATGAAATTCAAAAATTCTTTGTTTCTCATTACCATTTGCAGCGTATAGATTAAATATATTTTCATCACCCGTATCTAATACTTCAACGACTGTCGTAAGTGAACTAAGATTTTGAAAAGTTACTGGAACATATGTTACCATATGGCAAGGAACTCGAGCCATGTATGTCATTTTAGGATAAATTAATAATTTTGGTTCAACTACGTTACCACTGACAGGTAAAATTACATTTTCTTTGTTATTAATCTTCAAATAAATATCAAAAGAAAATTCCAAAACACATGCTATTTTTACCATTATTTCAAATATCACTATAGTTTTCGGTCTTATAGTTCCACACATAGGTTTGATAGTAAGACCTGGTATTAACGGCTCAACTATATGGAATATTGCTATCTCACGAGATGAGTTTTCTAATTTCACTCTTTCAATTGTTTCTAAATTTAAGGCAACATCTTTAAAAATCACATTTTGTTGTAAAAATTTGATTGAGATTTTTCTTGTTATGACACTCAATTCAATGGGTATCACTTTTCTTATTTTACCAATTGAAACGAAATCCACTTCATGTATTTTGGTTTTTGAAGCTTTGTAGTTGTATATAACATCACATATTTTGCAGCTGTTTTTTGGAATACTTCCAGTATGAGGTATTATTTCAAAAGGGGTATCTGTGGTTAATTCATCCCATCCAAAATCAACAGGAACATTGAAGTAATTGTAAATTCTAATTGGAACTGATGTTATGAAACTTTCAGTGGTGACCATTCCAAATTTTAAAGTTTTTTCTACCAAATATAATGCAGGGTTACCCACTTGAATAAAGTAAGGATGTTTTCTGTAATATTTATTATCCACAGTATATTCGAAATACCTTTTGTGATTCCCTTCTACAAAACCTAAACAAAATATTTTAATGATAACTTCTGTGAAAGACTTCAGTTTAATGACTATGTTTGTGGCTTTCTCTTCGGTAAAAATAATAAATTCATCTTTGATAAAATTAATACTTATATCATATCTGCTGTTATTTTTAATCATTAATATATTTTCACCGTATGTATTTAGGGCAACTCTACCAAAATCAATATGAAATGGAATAAAAGAAATATTCATTAATCCATATGTTGGCAATCTTTCACGTATAGTTTTACAGAATTTTTTTGGATCTTTCCTTGGTGGTTCTAAAATTTCACTGTAACATCTGTCTCTTCCACTACTGAATTTTTCTATAACAGGTTTTTTGCAACGTGATAATTTCGATATTTCCAGATATTTGTAAGCTAATGTTTTTCTTTTGTTATGAATTTCTAATTGTGATCCTAGGTAGGTATAGTGCGGACTCTTTTCAGTTATTTTTTGCAGCGATTGTACATCAGGTATTTCGTTCTTTACAAGAAACTTAGCATTAAGTGTACATTTTATAATATAAGGTATAAAATTATCTGCCAAGTCACCGGGCTCGTTTATTGAATCATGTGAGTTCATTATGTTAAAAGATATTGAGTTGCATACTTTTAAACAAGTAGGTTTTATCGTAACGTATAATATTTTTGATGAGTTTGGTAGAATCTTAAATTTATCAGGAATAACGACAATACCAGTCACTTTGATATACTCTATTTTAGCTGCTACACTCATTGATTTATTTTGCAGACGAACTTTTCTTGTTGCTTTAGTGTTGACCTCTACGTCACCAAAATTAAGAACGTTTGGATAATGAGTCATGTTGCAATATTCAAACTTTCCACAAATATAGTACCGCCCAATTTCAGAATGTAATTCATTCTCGCAACAAATAGTGCCATCTATTTTTATCAATCTTAAATCGAATACAAATCTGTCATCGAATCCTTTTATCCTCTTAGATTTCGAGATGCACTCAGATTTTGGTATAAATGTTATAGCCACGGTATGCTCATTTACAGGTGTTATTTCGAATGCTCGGTGTGATGCAGATACTTCACGTGCTTCTTCAAATTTCTATTATAAACAGAATATCATATTTGATTAATAATGATTTTTAATGCTTCATATTATATAAGTGCTTAAATAAACATAATACAAAATATAACATGAAACGGGACTAATCTAATCTGATAAAGCAATCTTACCAGCAGTTTACCATTGCACATAGTCTTTAGAAAAGCCGAAGTGTGAAGGTTCACCTCCACATCAAGAAGCTGGGTGGTGGATAATCCAACAAAAGATATTGGGAACTCTATCACTTTGAATCTTTTGAAAACATTATCTGGATTATATGTCTTACAATAATCAGTATTTGTATTTTGAAAGGGAAACGCTGACACACTAAACATTACACTAAACTAAATAAAACGTTTAGATAGGTTTAAATAATTCTACTAACAAATTGACGCAAATATGACATTGAAACATTAAAACATATAAAAAAAGAAAATATTGTTTGAAATCAAAGGTTGAAATATTTCTAGGTCTATGGTTAAATGACATAAGTATAAGATTGATAATACAAAAACGAGGCTGAAATTTTACTAGTGGCTCTGTCGGTGATCTTTGCATCACACTCGTGACTAGAAAATTTTATCCAAAAAAAAGTTGTTCGGCCGAAAACAAATTACAGATTTCGAGCCTCACATCACACGCAAAGAGCAATGACGAACCTATGTACCTTATTAAATTAATGCATACGGGAATTAACGCGAAACGTACCTTTTATTTATTTATTTTGCTGACGTTTCATTCGGGTTTCACCGAACGTGGTCAAGCTGGGACCACGTTCGGTGAAACCCGAATGAAACGTCAGCAAAATAAATAAATAAAAGGTACGTTTCGCGTTAATTCCCGTATGCATTAATTTAATAATAATGCAACGCGATAGTTTAAAAGTACCTATGTACCTTCTCACAAAACTATCAATCAAGGCTACGTTCCTAAAAATCAGAATTCGAAAAAATGTCGTTCTGACTTTTTGACTTTTTTCAAAAAGGTTAATCTTATCTTTGTTTTAAACTCAAATTGTAATTCTATCATTCTTCGTTTTCAAAATATTGAGCGTCAAAATCAGAAATTCGGAAAAAAAAGATTTTTTTCACTCTTTCGGCCATAACTTTTTTTTTTTACTTTCTCGAATAATTATTTTTGCACTTTACAGCTCTCGTAAATACGCAAATTTTACGCCTTTTCAGGGTTCCGTAGCCAAATGGCAAAAAACGGAACCCTTATAGATTCGTCATGTCTGTCTGTCTGTCTGTCCGTCCGTATGTCACAGCCACTTTTTTCCGAAACTATAAGAATTATACTGTTGAAACTTGGTAAGTACCTAGATGTATTCTGTGAACCGCATTAAGATTTTCACACAAAAATAGAAAAAAAAATCAATAAATTTTGGGGGTTCCCCATACTTAGAACTGAAACTCAAAATTTTTTTTTCATCAATCCCATACGTGTGGTATCTATGGATAGGTTTTCAAAAATGGTATTGAGGTTTGTAATATAATTTTTTTCTAAACTGAATAGTTTGCGCGAGAGACACTTCCAAAGTGGTAAAATGTGTCCCCCCCCCCCCCCCTGTAACTTCTAAAATAAAAGAATGATAAAACTGAAAAAAATATATGTTGTACATTACCATGCAAACTTCTACCGAAAATTGGTTTGAACGAGATCTAGTACAAAATTGACATTTTAGCTTTGATTTTTAAAGTTTTCAACACCCATATTTCTGCCATTATAAAAAAATCGGAAAACTAAAGTATAAGTATAATTATCGAATTTGCTTACAAATTTTCTCGAGAATCAGTTGAGAAAAGCGACCTGTAGGCGAGAACAACCGGACATCCGGAATTCGGACACACGAAAAATTTTTTGCCGAAGCTGCGACGCACACGCTTCGCACTCAGTCAAATATATTTTAATGTTTTCGTTAACAGAGCCGTCAAAAAAAAAGGTAGATGTGACTATAATTTCAGTACCTACTCCCTTTCTTCACAGCGATACCAGATGAGTAGAAACGAAGTGCCCTCGCGAACGGGATAACGTGCTGGAGTAATATTGTAGATGGATGTAAGCACCGGGGGTGTGTCGTACGACTCTGGCAAATTAGTTCGGGGCGGGGGAGCCCCGCGCTCAGCCCGGGGGTTATCAGATTCAGGGGGTGAAAAATGACTTCTCAATGGGAGTTGGGAGGGCGGCTGCGGCGGCGAGGGGCGGGCGTGGGCGGCGCCGCCACGTGGGACCGGCTCGGGCGCGTCGCGACGCCCGGGCTCGCAAGCGTCGCAACTTTCTGGAACTATGAACAGGTGCTCGAGAGACGACGCTGTTTACTCCAATGCGGAATGTTAGTACCCGGAGTTGGAGTTGGATACTTGCAGTGTTTTTGGGACGTAGTGGTCGATGGATACAGTATACGACGAAGTGATGACGGATTGCGAGGTTCCCTTGGACGCCAGCCTTAACGGCATGCATCAGCTGGACCCGCCACCACCCGACGTGCTGTTAGCGTTGCTGGCGAGGAACAAGGCTTTAGAAGGTACGTTTACTTCGCTTCCTCTTCGTTACACTTTCTTGATAGATGCATCAATACACGTGAATTTGAATAGGTACCTACTTCTATGTGCTGTAGCCAACCAGAAAAGTTGCAGTTATATTTGTTTCTTCCTAAGATTTTTTTATTTTATTGGAAATAAGTATGACGATGTTATATCATTCAGGTTTCATTGGTGGACTTTTTCCGACTGGAAAGATAATAAAGGAAGGATAATAAGCGAAGTCGGGAGGAAACTAAAACCTAATTAAACAATGAGAGCATATAACTACTTTGAAGTTGAGAAAGACAGAATATCCTAGATTTATTATGTACCTACGATGATCTTATGGAGTTTTTGAAAATTAGTTTTTATTTAGCTTGCCCTGTTTGTTGTTATGGAGTTGTCTGTCTATAAGAATCGAAATATGCGTAAAATATAGCTAGTAAAAACAAAGAAAATATTATAGCTAGGATAAAACTAATTGGTAATAATAATATCGGGCTTTTTGGTTTCGATAAACCATATGACTAACCTACTATGATCTTAAATAGCAAAAATCAAATTCTTTAAAATGTTATTAGAATGAATGAAAAAAAGAAAAACAGTTTTGCTTCGTAACTATTGCATTTGACTGCAACTTATACATAAATTGCATAAAATGTTTTCTTCTTCTTCTCTTAGTGCCTCTCCATTACTGGATGTTGGCCGTCAGCTTCCCAAACTCCTCTCTATCCATTGCCAAGCGGAATAATTTCTCCACTTTGGGTATTCCGGTCCTCTCCCTTATGTTCCTCAGCCACGATTTTTTGTGTCTTCCAACGCGTCTTTTGCCTTCGACTTTGCCCAACATAATAATTTCAAGCAGCTGATATCGGCCATGTCGCAGAACGTGGCCCAAATATTCAACCTTGCGCTTTTTGATGGTTTGCAATAACTTTCGCTGCATTGAAACACGTTGGAGCACTTTTTAATTGCTGACTTTTTGTGTCCAGCGAATACGAAGCATGCGACGGTAACACCACATCTCGATGGTTTCAAGCAGTCGTCTCACGTCTTCTTTAATAGTCCATGCTTCGCTGCCATAGAGGACAACTGGCCAAATATAGCATTGGAGAATTCGTACATGGAGTTGTATCTTAATGCGTCGGCAGCACAACACTTTCCTCATCTTATTAAATGAAGCTCGAGCGACTTCTCCGTGACTTTATTTCTTGATCGGAGTCCCATACTTCATTCACCCAAGCGCCGAGGTATTTGTACTGTCGAACTTGCTCCAAGTATCTAAAAGTGAAATGTTGTAAAATAAGTAAGTAAAATGTAATTAAATAAAATGTTTTACAATTAAGTAATTAACAAAGGAAGCGCCATCTTTTATATTTGATGATCAATAAAAAATATATGTTTCTATAAAAATCTTTTTTACATAATTAACCTGTTTACGACTCCTTTCAACGTCTAATAGGTATTCCTTTGTATACTCGTAAGTATTTTCTGTAGATATTAAAATAATAATAGTATACAGTATAGGTAGGTAGGTATTTTATTTATCTGTGGTATCAGTAGGATTTTTTTGTAATATGTAGGTACGCTTAGGTATATAATATAGAGTGTTATCGTTCTTTGATAGCTGGGATAATAAATATAAGAACGTACTTAGTAGGTATTTATACGTACTGTTTCTCTTCTTCATCTGAACGCGTTCCTGGTTGCATCCTCAGCTATGCTGCTTCGGAGCCCGGGATGGGCTTTCCCGCATTTTCTTTTCCAAATATAATATGCATATTAATAGTCACCCAAGGATGCGAAAAATCTAGCAAATTGGAGAAGAAATAGCCGGAACAATTAAAACGATTTGAATATAGTTTCATGACCGGCCGCCTGACGTCGACCTTCCTTCGGAATGCTATTGTAGCACGAGCTTTAAGTGCAATTATCCTTTAGTCGCCTCTTACGACATCCACAGGAAAAGATGGAGTGGTCCTTTTCTGACCCGGAACTACACGGGTTTTACGTTTTTTATTTATACGTACTATTTATTAATTAATTAAAATCTTTATTGAACACAATGGTACAAAATGTGAACTTAACGCTAATGCATTCTCTACCAGTCAACCTTTAGGACAAATAGAAATTAATTTTATTGCAATAGGCGCTTAAAAATATACTTTAAATACACAATTTTGTTTAGTTTTATTTATTTGTTTAGTATATTAAATATTAAATCAAGAAACATTATGTTTGATACATACACACACAGACCTAGGAAATTATGGATAAGTATAAGTCTGACAAAATAAGGGCGTTTTACACTCACGCCACTACAAAATGACTTGTTCTATTCATAGTACATGCTACAATTATCGGGTGGTATGCACGTGTCAGGGTTTTGGTGGAGGACGTCGCCACGCGGCCGCAAGTACGTCCTATGCTTTATTTTCGTAGGGACACCTACTAGGGCTTCGAGTAATCAAGTTAAGTGCTCTTTCCAAATGCTCGGTAGCGATCGGCTTTTTTTAACACGAGACAAGAGCCAACAAACGCCTATTACATCGATGTCGCTGCACTTAGTAAATTGTTGTGTACTCATTCACCTGTTATACTGATTGTTATCATAAAAAGATGTTTATTTCGATAGTGTTCCGATATATTGACGTTCAAGCATTAACCTAATATTCCTCACATTAATAATAATTATTTCTATGCGGTATCTACGTTTTTATGTTATTCATCAATGCGGTACCTTCTTAACTCTATATTATGCTATTTAATATCAGCAATGCCTAATAAACTTATGTAATTAAAATTTCAAGGTGTTGTGGTCTGTTGATTTATTTATTAATCAGACATCTTTCTAGTACGAATTTTTTAAAGCAAGTTCAGTCTATATAGAATGCTGATTACATTCCCGAGAAACGTTCATGGCAAAGGCTAAATCAAAAAATTGGTTAATTGCAAGTCGGACTCGTATGTACAAGTCCGACTTGCACTTGACCAATTTTTCGAGTGGATTGTGTAACGGTTTCGTCAAACATCGGATTACCGCTACTGTTTGACAAAATCGCTAGCCGTTTGGATACGTGGTTAGCGGTTTAAATGAACGTAACACGTTGCTCTATCTTAGACAATCCAGCTGAACGTAATGCGTAGGTTTTATCAATTAGCGGATTATACTATCCAACTGCGACAAGACTGCGACATAGGCATAGTAATCAATAAAGTATCTCTACCAAATGTATTAGGAGTAGATTTATGCAAGATATAATTAAATATTGCTTTGCTTAATTGAATAGGCAAAACAATAGTAATAATGATTAAGTGACTTTCCCGATAAACTTGCCTGGCTGTTTGGCAAAATAAACTTAATCCGCTAGATGACAACAAGTCGAATCAGACACTTTTTTCTAAACGTCAAAACAAACATTTTCCATGGGATTTGTATGAAAAACACAACAAATGAGTCAAATTATATCAGTTTTTCTGCTTTAATAAATCTAAAATCATGCTGACAATGGATATGTAAGATCAATGACAGTGACACTATTAATTTATTTTTGACCCAGTCATCTTTAGCTTTTGGAAATAAATTTAAATGTCAATAGTTCTCCTTCAATTTAGACTAGTTTTATATTTTTGTTTTGGTGGAATTTTGGAATCTATGTTTATGAATATTTACAGAATAATACAATCGAAAAGTAATTTATATGCAATGCAATATTATCACTAGTCATTAAACAATCACTGCCAAGTAATACCATTTTGATAAAGTCCCCTATTATTTCAAAGGTATGATTATGGTGTTAGGGAGTAGTTTGCCGTCGGCGGCCACATGACTGGTTATTAATGTTATTCAACTAAACTGCATTAACCGAACAATATTGCTTTGTTATTTTATAACAATCAGAACTATCGTATCGGCAAACAATCTCGATGGGAATTCGCCAACTAGGTACTTGAGCGTGAGAGTAGGATATGGTAAGCCCTTTTTGGACTAATGGTAGGGCGGTATGAAAATTAAAACTAAAAAAAAGCGGCCAAGTGCGAGTCGGACTCGCCCATGAAGGGTTCCGTAGCAGCAAGTAACATAATATAAAAGTTCTAAAGGTAAATTGCGGTTTACGATATATGACGTATTAAAAAATAACTATCTATGATACCGAGACTGCTATAGTTTTAATTGAAAGTACATACTTTGAGGTAGGTATATACCACTTTTTTTTTCAGAATTATTTTAGTAATATTTCAAAAGTTACGGTGGGGGAAAACCTCAAATTTTAACTTAGGGGGTTTGATCTACATAGTTTCAAAGCAGGTTTTATTTTTTTATTTCACTTGTACGTGTGTTTATTCCTAACGTAAGTTAGGCTTGTTCTAATACACCCAAGCTTAAGAAAAGCTTAGCTAAAAATTTTGCACTGACAGATTTATATTTACTATATCGTAGCTAGGCATTGCCTATTTATGACAATGATTGAATGTAAAGATTGATTGTTTATGGTTTTTTTTATACTGGCTAAGTCTGAGGGCTAAGTAATGTAGAGCACAGAATATATTTTTGCCTTTTCTTCACATTGATTCAGTTGTGAGCTAAGAGGAGATAAAAGATAAGGCCTTGGTTTATTTTTTTTAACTAAAGCGGTTATTACACTATCCAATTTGAAAGAATCCTAACTAGGTAACCGGAAGATGTAATCGCAGTTTGGGCTGATTTGATCCGATTTAGAGTCAAAAAGCAGCCAAGTGCGAGTCCGACTCGTCCATGAAGGATTCCGTAGCAGCAAGTAACATAATATAAAAGTTCTAAAGGTAAATTGCGGTTTACGATTTATGACGTATTAAAAAAAACTAGTTACAAGATCTCGTTCAAACCAATTTTCGGTGGAAGTTTGCATGGTAATGTACATCACATCTTTTTTTTAGTTTTATCATTCTCTTATTTTAGAAGTTACAGGGGGGACGACGACACACATTTTACCACTTTGGAAGTGTCTCTCGCGCAAACTATTTAGTTTAGAAAAAAATGATACTAGAAACCTCAATATCAGTTTTGAAGACCTATCTACAGATTTGATTTAAAAAAAATTGAGTTTCAGTTCTAAGTATGGGGAACCCCCAAAATTTATTGTTTTATTTTTTGATTTTTAGGTGAAAATCTTAATGCAGTTCACAGAATACATCTACTTACCAAGTTTCAACAGTATAGTATAGTTAATAGTACAGTTATTATAGTTTCGGAAAAAAGTGGCTTCTTCTTCTTTCGAGTTGATTGGCTATACTATTACTATTATATTAACTTTTTATTTTATTTATAAAAAAAGTGGCTGTGACATACGGACGGACAGACAGACATGACGAATCCATAAGGGTTCCGTTTTTTGCCATTTGGCTACGGAACCCTAAAAAGGACGTTCCGACCGCTCTACTTCCTTATAATCTGTGAATTCATTTCAGAACGCAATACTTAGGTCACAAGCAAAGAGAACTATATACATTTGGAGAGTCACAAGCAGCATGTTAAACAGGATTAACCTTATAATAAAATTAATTAAGATTTGTTTTTTATGCGTCGCGCCTCAATTTAGGATGCAATTTTGTATAGTGTGATCACTAGCTAATAATTTAGGAACCTAACTGTTCCCAGTTAGAGCTAGTTCCTACACATTGGAAATTCTAAACGTTTCTCACTACTGGAGATAATAGTGCACTAATGTCAATTATCTGCATGCAAAAAATTACAAGTAAAACCAAAGAACAATAACCCATAGAGAATTAGAGAGTAAAACCAAAGAGTTATAATGTACCGTACTTGAGTAAAACGCTTTATAATAAAAAAATATCTATTGGTGACGGATCTGTATGGTGTTTTCCTATCTCTTCTATCGTGTCAAATCATGTAGTAGGTAGTGGATATGAAATTGTTTTGAGTTTAAAAGGAAGAAGTGTGGAGATGTCTCCTATTATTCCGGTGGTAGTACCGGAAGCGGTCACGTGGCGGCGCGTGCGTGCCGAATTGTCTCCTTCCGGTCTCCATTACCGCCGTGTGACTTTACCTGTCTTTTAATTTACAACAAAATGAATATTCATAACACTTTTAAAATACAATTATCACTTTACGAGTAAGTACCAGTTTAGCGAGGCATATACAACAAATTGCGAAACAACTTTACGTTTATATTTTTTAAATATTTTTTATTTTATTTATTTTATACAACCGTTTTTAAATATTTAAGCCCGTAGATGTAGCTATAATATACATGATGACTTTTTTATTACCCGGCAACATTTTTGGAGCAAGTTCAGTCCATGATACTGAACTACTTTCTATAAAAAAAGTTATTAAAAATCGATAAAAATTTTCGTCCTGCCATTAAAATCAGCCAAACGGATTTTGTATGGAAGGACGAAAATTTTTAATTGATTTTTAATAACTTTTTTATAGAAAGAGGTGCAGTATCTTGGACTGAACTTGCTCCAAAAATGTTACCGGTTAATAAAAAGTCAACCTGTATAACGTCTAAAACAAAATATACTAAACTATTTTAAGGGTGAGTTAAGTCCGTGATACCGAACAACTTTCACCAGGGAACATACATCGAAATATGAAAAAATATTTTTGGCTTTCTATATATTCCATATTCTATACAAGGATCAGCTGATCGGTCAACTTGTATGGGAGGCTAAAAATTCTTTTATATTTTAATATACATATGTTCGTTGGGGAAAGTTGTTTAGTATCATGGACTGAACCCACCCTTAAAATAGTCTCAGTATATTATGTTAGACTATGTACATTAATATATCTTGCTATACCTGTTCATATAATTTGCTGACGTAATAGAAATATATTATATATTATAGCTCCTCTGTGGTCGCTCGAAAATTACGGTGTAAAATATATCGTAATATATATTATATCTACGCCTATGACGAAAGGTAACTAAGAAAGTAGAAAAAGGAATCAAAATAGTGATAGGTTGCTAGCCACGTCGCATCGCCTCGATCGGCTTTGTACGATCTGCGCGGGAAGAGAAGCAGCTGGTACATTAGTTTTTGCTCTTCTAACAGACCAATTTCTTCTCTTCTTCTTCTCTCCTTGCTATTTCCCTATACGGGGTCGGCCCCCCTTATACTTTCACGCCATTTTTGGCGATTTTCTTCTAACAGACCAACATGGATTCAAAATATTCTTTTAAAACAATATACAGATTAAAAGTCGTTACTGTTCGGGGGTTCAGGACTCATCATCCGCTCACCGGGGGGCGACATCTGTCGGGCCTCACCCCTCGCGAGCCACCAGCCCACCTGATGTATTGAGCCATCGTATCATTTAGACCGATTTACTTTTTACTACACATGGGAATGCTAATCTGCTACTTATTTAACTATTTGGATGCACCTGCTATTTTTTTAAGGTGAAATGGGAGCATAAGTGGCGCCCTCATTTGAAATAAATTGTTTTAAACCAATGATAATTAAAAATTTGATTTGTATCAATGTCTAAAAAGACCTTCAAACTATTTATGAATAACCTTTGAAATTATTACTAATAGTCCGTCTAGACATTAGACTCCGTTAGACATTGATACAAATCAAATTTTTAAATATTACCATATTTAGTTTTAAACAATTTATTTCAAATGAGGGCGCCACTTATGCAACCACTTCACCTTAAAGAGGTTTTACTTATATTTTTCGGTACGATTAAACCAACACTGAAATTATTTTCGTACAACTATATGTTCTTCGGGGAAAGTTGTTCAGTATCATGGGCAGAGTTCACTCTTAAAATAGTTTTTGTAGGTATATTTTGTTAGGCTCTGTATTTAATAACATGATACAAGTAGAATACTAAGACAGTGACTTTTAGTAGTTAGAACTGATGTAAGTACATTATAACATGTAATAAATAAATTTAATAAATTTAATGAAACTTATTGTCACATACATTATCTATTGGTAGATAGATACTCGTATATTGTTTAGTTACCAATGCTTGTGTTTATGAAACAAAAACAAGTGATTTTAAAAAAAAAAATATTTTGGAAATCAAGCTTTTATGTTCAAGACGAATCAATAGCGCTCAAACTCGGTGGGGTTATATTATTTTATCATAGAGATATTGGGCTACCTTTCAGCTTCATCATGAGATCAGATCATGAATACGATAATATCTACATATGTATGTGAAGTTTCAGCTAAATTAAATAATGGGAAGTGGGTCTAATTTAGTTTGCAAGATTTGATTCCGAACACACAGACCACGGGACAGGTGAACCGTAATAAAAGCTTGTAAAATACATATCCATATCATATCTTTCAGCATATAGCAGAATGAGAGAAACATTTGTCAAAATACATTTCATATTAAATCTTTATAAGCTTTTCACGTGCCGAACAAAGCAAAGTCATAATTTCGTGGGCAATTTTTATAGAGGGTTTCTTTGATTACACGAGAATAAAGGGCTTCTCTGTGAAAGCTCGTGATCAGCTTTATCCCTTTGTTAGCGCTTTAATCAATCAGGGATGCCTGCCGACTGTTCGCGACTCGACTGTCGACCTGGGGTGTTATATGCTTCGAGAATTTAGATTTAGATTTTAGAGTAGGTTATAGATAGAAATAACTTATTTTTATATTTATTAATCATAATAATAAAAAGCGGCCAAGTGCGAGTCAGACTCGCCTATGAAGGGTTCCGTAGCAGCAAGTAACATTTTACGATTTATGACGTATTAAAAAAAAACTACTAACTAGATCTCGTTCAAACCAATTTTCGGTGGAAGTTTGCATGGTAATGTACATCATATATTTTTTTGGCATTGATTTAAAGAGGCAGTTTCAAATAGCAGTTTCGGTAAGTTAAAAATTATAAATGGCATGTTTAATAACTAGTTCAGCAGTTAAAACTAAACAGTTAAGGAAAAAAAAATTAGTAATAAAAAATAATGAACTGGATCAGTGAATATATAATTGAGCAGAAAAATAATTAAATGGGCGGTAAAAAAATTTAACGAGCGGTTCAATTTTTTTCCCTAACCTAGTAAAATGGATAAAACCGACCTAGCACTCGCCGGCCGCTACTGCGGTACGCTCGCTACGCTCGCTCGGCTCTTGCGTGTGTTGGTCGCAGTTCTAACCTAACCTATAGGTTTTCCTTAACCTAGTAAAATTAATAGAACTAGTAATATGATAAAATAACCGACTAATTGATTTTTTATTACTGTTCATGTTTTACTGTCGCAATATAATAATTAATCAATTGCCATTAAATTAAATAACTGCTCAATATGTTTTCCAACTGATCATAATAACATCTCGAATATTTAACTAACAGCTCAAAAAATTTGTTCCCTATTTTTTTTAGTTTTATTATTCTCTTATTTTAGAAGTTACAGGTTTTAGAGGTTACGAACATTCTACCACTTTGGAAGTGTCTCTCGCGCAAACTATTCAGTTTAGAAAAAAATATATGAGAAACCTCAATATCATTTTTGAAGACCTATCCATAGAGGTTACATGAGTTTGATGAAAAAAATTTTTTTGAGTTTCAGTTCTAAGTATGGGGAACCCCCCCAAAATTTATTGTTTTTTTTTCTATTTTTGAATGAAAATCTTAATGCTGTTCACAGAATACATCTATTTAGGGCGAGCCCTAAGACTATATTTATAATAAAGTTATAAATAAATAAAATACATACCTAAAAAGGTGACTGAAGCATAATATTTGAAAATATGAATTATAATAATTAATAGTGACCTGTTATAATTAGTGACCTACCCGGAATTTGCACACGTAATATGTGAAATTTCCCGAAGAAATGCTCTACATTTTTAGTAAAAATTGATAACAATCGCCAAAGTATAATCTGCAGTCAACCTATGAAAACAAGTAATTATTTTCAAAAATATTTTTATAATCAAGCTTTTATCTAAAACAATAGGCTGAAAAGTTTAAACTGCTGCTCAAGACGAAACAATTGAGCAGAAATTCGGTAAGGTTATGTTGTTTTATTATAGGGATGCCGTAACCATCTTCCGGATTTATTATGAGATCAGCAGTGCAATAATATTGCATTTCTACTCAACTTACATAAGTATGTAAAGTTTCAACTCGATCGAATAATTAGAAGTGGGTATAATTTAGCTGGCAATATTTGATTACGGACACACATACAAGGGACAGGTGAAACTAAATAAATAGCTTGTAATTAGTACTTCTCGTAGTATTTGCCTGCTATTATACTTGGTTTGAATGAGTTTGAAGAAGTGAACTACCTATGAAGAGGCGCCCCTTGTTAATCGGACTTATTTTTTTATCTCAATCAGCATTCCCCAATAAATTCATATCAAAACAGTGGGTGCAGTGCGTGACGCATGTTGTGTTGGCGAGGGATGGGAAGTAATTACACCTACTCGTATTTAAGTATTATTTCTGGCTAACTTTTCGATTGTGTAATGGCAATTAGGTAAGATTGAAAGCTAAATATATGGCTGCAGTTGATAT
The DNA here is from genome assembly GCA_963576875.1 of Acrobasis repandana. Lineage (NCBI taxonomy): Eukaryota > Metazoa > Arthropoda > Insecta > Lepidoptera > Pyralidae > Acrobasis > Acrobasis repandana. The sequence goes on along the minus strand of OY756216.1, from coordinate 14,804,522 downwards.
TGTACGGGTTTCTTTTTGTTAAAAAATAAGTAATCATGGTCATATCACGACAGTACCAAAATATTTATTAATATTTATATATATATGTAGGAATTTCTGAACGCAAACAATTTTAGTTTATGGTTTTTGGTTTCTAAACGTATACTTCCGTTGTATGATTTCTCTCGTCCTCTCTCTCTCACACGACGACGCCATTCAAATGTACACGGGTAAATTGTGCTCCGCAATAAAAGAAATTTTAACGAAGTCAGGTGTTATCATTTGGACCTACCCCTACATATATATATATATATATATATATATATATATAAATATAAATATTTTGGTATTGTCGTGATATGACCATGATCACTTATTTTTTAACATATATATATATATATAACGTCTAACAAAATATACTGAAACTATTTTAAAGGTGAATTCAGTCCATAATACTGAACAACTTTCCCCAAGGAACATATAACGAAATATGAAAAATATTTTTTTGTTTTTCATACAAACTCGGATCAGCTGATCAGTCGATTAGTATTGGAGGCCAAAAATTATTTTTCATATTTCGATATATGTTCCTTGGAGAAAGTTGTTCAGTATCATGGACTGAATCCACCCTTAAAATAGTTTCAGTATATTTTGTTAGACCCTGTATATATATATATATATATATATATATATATATATATATATATATATATATATATATATAATTTTGTAGATTTTATTTTTAAGTGACTTCTTAAAGGAGAAGCTTCGAGCTTCTCAGTTCGAATGTACTTATATATTTTTTTATGTATGTTCCTCAATAACTTCACCGTTTTTTAACACATTTAGAAAAAAAAAATATTTGAAAGGGTATACATGCGAGTTGGTCCCACCAGGTGAAGAAGATGATGATGATGGAATCCTCGAGAAATCAAGAGAACTCTTAAAATATTCTATGCGCACATATAGTGATTTTGATATTTTTGACAATAAATCAAGCATTTGCATTTAGATAGTGTACTTTGGTGAGGTAGAACTGATGAAGAACACCAGAAATTGAAGTCGCTTATTTATGTGTAAAATTATATTATAACCAACGACGATGATCAATGGTTTTATTTGCCTTCCTAAGCACTAAGGTGATCTAGCTAGATAAAGTACTTCTATAATATGCGCATAAGTACTTCTATATATCAGCATCTACCACAACATCGTCCTAGAAACTTTATACTATAGAAAGACCCGTCTCATTAATGTATCAAAAGGTATTTTTGTGGTCTCCAGGGGCCAAAGTCGCAATGCTCTTGTACAATTGATTTTGTAAGCATCTCTCAAAGGTCTGTAAATTCATCACAGCACCGTATTATAAACTATAAAGATCCGTTATAGAGAGAAATAAGAACACACCCAACCCCCTCTTATTACTTTATTGAAATGCTTCTATTAGAATATGTATTTTTGTGGCATCCAGGGTCAGAGTCACATAACTCGTGTATTTGGCGTTATTAAAACTCAAAAGCCTGAAAATCTATCACAGCATATCATATATACTCGTACTTCAAAGAGATTTGCTATTCCTCCAGAAATTAATAAATACAGTTAGAAATTTGCTTTTCCTCAGTTACTTAAATGGACTATTAAATAGAAAATTAAGAAGACACCCGACCCTCCTTAATACTGTATTAAAAGACACCCTTCTGCCAGAATATGAATTTTTGCGACGTCCAGGGTCACACATAACTCGTGTATTTTTCTTTATTATAATTCAAAAACCTATAATTTCATTACAGCACATCTTATACTTCAAAGTGATAAGCTATTCCTTCAGAAATTAATGAAGACAGTTACCTAAATGGACCATTAAAGAGAAAATTAAGAAGACACCCGACCCCTCATACAACACTGTATTGAATACCACAAAAATACATATTCTGGTAGAGGAGAAGGCTCTCTTCTACCAGAATATGTATTTTTGTGGTATCTTCTGCTTTATTATAACTCAAAAACCTATAATTTCATCACAGCACATCTTATACTTTAAAGGGATTTGCTATTCCTCCAACAATTCATAAAGACAGTTAACTTAATGGGTTGTTAAAGAGAAAATTAAGAAGACACCCGACCCCTCTCATTACTGCTGTATTAAAAGGCGCCCTTCTGCTAGAATATGTATTTTTACGATATCCAGGGCGCCGCCTCGTGCATGTTTGATGCTCACAATCTCAGCTGGGTCGCCGCGCCGATGCCTGCCCCGCCACCTGAGACCAGGTCTTGCTTTAAGATTTCGTGGAAAGATTTGTTCGATTACTTTCTTTGTTACTATATTTTTTGGTGTGTATCTTTAATATTATTAATTTCCTAATTGGTTATTGGTTCGATTGGTATTATATAATTAACCGACTTCAAAAAGAAGAAGGTTTTCAATTCGTCGTAATCTGATATGTTTTTTTATGTATGTAACCCGATTACTCGAAGACACCAAGACCGATTAGGAAAATTCTTTTTTTGTTTGACATTGTATACTTGTCAGGTGGTTTCCTAGATTTTTTTTATCAAAATCGGTTGTGTAGTTCGGTGCTGAAGTCGGGTTTTAGTTTTAAAAAAATATATTATTGATAGATCAAGTGTTATACGGTAGCTGATATCCCACCAAAAACATTCTGTAAAAAACTAGCCAAGTCTCGATGGAGCTGCTTGTTTATCTCTAAAAAGTAATGAAATCTAGAAAAAGTCGTGCCAAGTCTAAGGTTCCTTAGACTTGGCACGATTTCTGCGATTTCTTTATTATTAAAGTCAATGTTGTGTGACTTGGCCGTTGAACATTCTTTATACGTTAGTGGGTACAAGTCAATTTTGTTTACTCGTAATGTTATATCTGTTGTAACTACCTATGTTTGTTAAGCGAGATAATAGCCCATACTGGTATTGATAATTGGACGCTAGTGTCGCATTTTAGGCGGTTGTGTCGATCTCTAAGTTGTGGTTGGGCTCTTGTGTTTTCTAATCAGGGTCGATTATCCTAGTTTTTATAGTTTTCCCTTTATTTGGCCATCAAACTCTAACTTTGTACCAAATTTTAGCTCTCTGAGTTTATGGGAAGTACTAATTCTATTCTGATGATCATGAGTGAGTGAGTGAGTGTCATAAATGCGAAACTTTGCTTTCGCTTAACTTCGGAACTAAATGACCTACAGACTTGAAATTTTGGATTTTAAGTATGTGATTATAGCTTACTGGATGACGAAAATTTCTGCGTTCTGGTCTTATCCAGAGGTTCTCAAATAGGGGCCTGAAAATGCGGCGAAATGGTTCCAGTAAAGGATGGTACGGCAGTGTTTGCTTCGCGCTCGACTTGGCGGGGGCACTGCCGTGCCCCCAGATTTACGTAGACAGCTTTGATTTTGTGCTTATGATCGGTTATTCACATAAATATAAATCCATCTCCTCATACGTTTTTTGGACTATTGCGATTATATTCCACACCTTTATAACAGTTTTCAGTCAGTTTTACTCTTAAAAGTTTTATAATACATTTTATTCAATAGAAATTCTAATAAATAGATGCCAATGCAACCAAAATCTACATTTTTACTTTTTTCGGAAGTGAAACGACACCAGTGTTGGCATAAACTTTTCAAGCAAAAATCTCTATAGTCTAAATTTAGAATAAACGTAACATATTTACAACGAATTAAGTACACAATTAAAAAGTCAGCCCTAAGCCCAAAAGTACTATTTAAAGAATAGATAAAAGTTATCAATTTTCCAAAGCCATATTAACAAAAGTTATATTAAACTTTCACTGGGTTTATATGTGCAGCGTAGTTAGGTAGTACAGGGGGTGTAGGGTGGTTCTGTAATCAAGAAGAGTAGGTACCCCGTCCCTCGGCGGCCCCCGCTGAAACCAGCGCGACCCACCTCGAGGGCAATGTCTCAAGTCTCAACTCTATTGACTTACCGCTCGCTAAGAAATATTTATACATTTCCTTTGTTGATGTGAAAAGTCAATACTGCCAGACAAATTCGCGTATAAATACAAAAATGGGAATGAAAAATGTAGCGCTGTTTTGTATTTTTTGCTGTGTGCGATGCGTTAACGTACAAGGGTTTTTCATGTATTCACTGTTTTTAACTGTAATGTATATTTATTAACCGACTTCAAAAAAAAGGAGGAGGAGCTTTTATGTTTTTTTTTATGTATGTTCCCCGATTAATCGAAGATGCCTGAACCGATTTCAAAAATTCTTTTTTGTTTTAAAGGGTATATTTTCCAGGTGGTCCCATAGAAATGTTATTAAAATCGATTGTGTGGTTTGCTTTCAAACGAAAATAACTAGAAAAATATGTCGACAAGTAAACAATTGTATGATTATTTAGCTTTTCTGGTATTGAAGTCGGTATTTTGTTTTGACAAACATAACAATAATTATATTTATTTTCAGGTCGTTTTATTTCATGGAAATGCTTGCTATATAATTTTTCATATAAGTACTTATAGATATCTAAGAATTTAAAGTAAAAACATGATGTCATACTCTGAAAATAACAAAATCTGCGCAAATACATTGATGAATTAAAATAATTGTCGGCAAACACAAAATGCATTGTAATACCGAACATTTGTGCCAACAATCGGCGTGTAATGCTGCTTTTGTAGAACAACAAAAGTTAACCTGTCCGCTCGTCCGGTGGATAGGAATGATTTTAGGGTTGCAGGGGAAGCAATGACAAGCCGAGTCCCCACAATGCATTCTCTACTTTACAATGCAATTATTATTTACTCTCGTATATTAATTTGAACTTTATTACTTGAGTATGAAGCTTGTAGCGAATGTATTTATTTGTTGGTTTTAGTAGGAGTTTAGAAGCGCCATGTGCGTAGTGATTCGCATTCTGTCAGCGCCGTCATTAGAAAGACATCGACGAGCATTGATTTCAGTGAATTTCTTACATTCAAAAAATATGTCAGGATCTAGTGTTTATACTGTAATTGTAATTTATTTAATAATCTAAAATTTTACAGTAATGGAATCACCATAGATATACATATACCTATACTTCAATGCATGTTTACAACTTATTAAAAGTAATTTAAAAAAGGGAAAAATTATTAAATATGTACCTTAGTCTATGTGTATCTTAGTTACAAAATTTTAAAAACGTTTGTTTTAATTTGTGAAAAAATATATCTTTTTAACGTTTTTTTCCGTAGGCACACACTAGACTTTGACGCAGAGAAAGAAAAACGTTTATGGTTTTTCTTGCCCTGCATCAAGTACATAATGACTATTATTATTAGTCATAAAATGTACGTAACGTAACTAATTTCTGTATAGTAAAGAAAATTTCAGTGTTTATAATTCTATGAGCCTGGCCCTACTAAATATAGGAACTGAATAATTCAATTATGTATTTGTGTCATAAAATCTTTATGATTATATTGCGTCAGAATTAAATCCAGCCTATAAAGTCGCAAATCGAGCGATTAAATGGTCTAATAGCTAATACCATTAAGTGATAAATGCAACGGGCTGTGTATGAATAATTCCACACGACGGATACAATGTACGGCTTTCGCTAAACGACTCCATATTTTCAAAATCCCCATAGAGCAATAATATTCAATGAGTCGCATGAGATGAATGTATTTTTAGGTGTTGGGGGTGAGCGAGATGGGTAGAGGAGGGACACTGGATGGCAAATCCTGGAGATTAGCGCGACGAGAGCGACATGTGGCCTCCCGGCACTTAGCACGCCACCCTCGCTGGTGCACCGGCTCTCGCGTGTTTATATATTCTGCATGTTTACGCATTGATATTTATACGGCCATGAAATTAAAATAAGCTCTGTCACTTGCCCGACGAGTAATCCACTATTCGAGTTATTAAGCTCACGGAAACAGTCTGACAATCCAAGTCAAAATTGTTTCAGATGCCTACTCTACATTGTCCAGAAAATAAAGACTCGTATCTAGTTTAGTTATATTATGTTTATACGTAATTTTCTTTTCGATTTAATTTGCTAGCCAGTTAATGTGTCCCACTACTGGGCAAAGGCCTCCCTTTCTTTCTTCCACTGATCTCCATCTAAAGCAGCTTGTTGCCATTCATTTTGAAGTTGTCGATGTCGTCTCGTTACCTCCTCTGTGGTCTACCTCTACGCTTGTGCCCTTCTGGCACCCTCAAGGTAGTCATCCAAGCCCATCTCTAAATGCATGCGGTGCACATGCCTGTCTACCCGTTTTGACGCCGACATCGACAAACCCAGTTTATTTTCAATAGCAAACATAAAATCTGTTATTCAAGACATACAACGTGGAAGGGACATACCCGTAATAAATCGAACCACGGTCTATACTAGAATCATTATAGTATAATGAAATTAAAATAACAGCCAAAAAACAAAAATAAATTTCGGCATTTTCATACAAAAGTGTGCGCCGCCCGGGCGATTTGTATGGGAATGTCGAATTTTTTTTTGGTTTCTAGACTGTTATTTTAATTTCATTATACTTTAGTGATCTAGTATAGCCCGTGGTTCAATTTATTACGGGTATGTCCCTTCCACTTTGTATATTAGAAATGAGTGAGTACTGATCGGTTTTGGCAATTTCTGGGTTACCACCACATGTAATGTCGAAATATGAAAAAGTAATTTTTGGCCTCCCATACAAGTTGACCAATCAGCTGATCTGAGTTTGTATGGAAAGCCAAAAATTAGTTTTATATGTCGATATATGTTCCTTGGGGAAAGTTGTAAAGTACCGTGAACTCAGAATCCACCCTAAAAATATGTAGTTTCAGTATATTTTGTTACACCCTGTATACTTGTTATTTATTATGAAGTACTGAATTTGTCCTTATAATATGTAATCCAATACAAGTGACTCTTTTGTAAATAAAATCTTTAAAAATATAAAAGATTGCAATCACATGAATATGCGGGTAATTTGCAAATGTAACATATTCAATAAGTATCTCAAGTACTTGAAGTGCCCTTCAGCCATGATCCACACTCAACTTGTCAATGAATAGAGTCAGTGTTACAAGTACAAATACAATGAGAGCGGGACAAAAGATATTTTCAAAGCTAGTGTCCACTTGTAGGCGATCCGATCTCTATTTAGACGTTAGTCTATGATCGCACTGCACGATTTCGATACTATTTTACTTATATACTTATGTCTACATTCCATGAGCTCGGCATTAGGGGACACTTGTACATTAATTGTTACTGTAACGGTAGACTCTAATTTCCCTCGACTTTCCCATTTTGTGCTCACCTGGTTTCTCTAGGCTGGTAAAACGGATTCAATAAGTATCTATATCGGCCCATGGCTGTAAGTGCAGTCGCGTCCATTCCAAGATGGACTTAGTTCTCTCTGCTGCGAAATGCTGGCTGGGTGGGTACTGAAATGAACTTGTACATTTATTGTTACTGTAATGTATCCTAAGTAAGTTTCTATTTATCGTATTTTATAATAGAAGCATGCAAGTATCTCTCATCTAAGTTTTGGCCCTGGAGACAGACTACTTACTTACTACTCGTATATAGGATTTCCTATCACAGGGTTTTGAAGTTCTACATGAAGGTTATGGTGTTATACTATAACGGGGTAAAATGACAATATAATATTTGATTGACAAACATGTATCGCCATCAGTGTCATTGATTTATTTTTAACCGACTTCAAAAAAAGGAGGAGGTTATCAATTCGTCGGAATCTTTTATGTTTTTTTTATGTATGTTCCCTGACTACACAAAGACGCCTGGACCGCTTTGAAAAATTCTTTCTTTGTTTGAAAGGGTATACTTTCCAGGTGGTCCCATAGAATTTTTATTAAAATCCGTTGTATTGTTTGTTTTTTATACGAAAACAATTTGAAAAAATATGTTGTCAGTGTATACAATCGTTTAAATATTTAGCTTTTCTGGTATTGAAGTTGGTTTTTTATTTTGCAAAATATCAATTAATATTTAAATAAAAATCATCAAAAATGTAGTGGGCTCTCAGACTAAGCAGTGTGGCCGTGTGTAAGGTCGTGCGGGTCACTTGGACCCATTCGATGGCACCGAGGCGGAACGCCATAGGTAGGGTACCATGCCATGATGCCATAGAGGCATCGTCGACAACGCCATATGTCGGGCGCATTATCGTTCCGCGTCAGCTCTGCACCCCTTCAAGATTGATGGCGATTCCCTGAATGCTGCATTCAAATGTATTAGGGCATGTAAATGTTATGCGATCACTTAGCCAAATAGCTTGCGAAATTCTATTTAAGCTCGATGCTATTATTATATTAAAATACCATCAGAAATATAGCTACATCATTAGTGGAAAAATACATAGGTACCTACAACTCAAAAATCTCATAAATATCATGTTTTCAACTTTGCAGACAAAACTAAATTCCGCACAATCATTAAACTAGTAGTAGATATTATGTTGTATAGGGTCTAACAAAATATACTGAAACAATTTTAAGGGAAAATTCAGGCCATGATATTAAACAACTTTCCTCAAGGACAAGGAACATTATGTCGAAATATGAAAAATATTTTTTACCTTCCATACAAATCGACCGTTCAGCTGAACCGAGTTTGCAGGAAAAGCTAAACTTTCTTGGGGAAGGTTGTTCAGTATCACGGACTGAACCATGTCAGTATATTTTGTTAGACGTTATATTCTCCAATAGATTGGTATATTTTCAGCAAACATATTTTTTATACTTATACCAATCTATTGCTTAGCTCTGGAACAAAAATTATTGGCATAAAAAATACCTGCAACCGTCATAACAAAATACAAGTGCAAAATTCGACATTACGTAAAATGTTTATTTGCGTTCGTAATCTGGAGTAAAAGTTGCATATTAAAAGAATAATGTGTCATTAAGCTGGTTCTCACAGATGCTCATTAAATTATTCTCTTCGAGTTAATCGAGGTGTCGTTGTCGGGTCGTTGAACCCCAATTTGGTTTTCACTTCATTTCATTAGCTCACTCTCGCCGGGTAAATTCAATTGCGGGCTGATTACCTTTATCTGCTTCGTCGGCGATTTGAATTCTAGACGTCAGCAATTGAAGTTAGAAGCGAGGGAAATGATAAATTTTGGTTTGTTTTTTAAAAGGCTGGTATTATATTATAAGGTAGTATTGACTTATTTTAATTATTGTAAGCGTAATAGTTAACATGCTAGTCCGCCAATCCGAAATTACTGGGTTCGATCCCCAGACAGACCAAGTCGGAAAATGGCGTTTTTCAAATAGTCTTGGGTGTTTATCTATGTATGTATTTATCGTAAAATACATCATCATCATCATCATTTCAGCCGCATAACGTCCACTGCTGGACATAGGCCTCTCTCAAGGTTTTCCAAAATGACCGATCTAGAGCGGCCTGCATCCAGCGCTTTCCAGCGACCTTGGTCAGGTCGTCTGACCACCTTGTGGGTGGGTGTCCTACGCTTCGCTTGCCAGTACGTGGTCGCCATTCGAGAACCTTTTTGCCCCATCGGCCATCGGTTCGTCGCGCTATGTGTCCCGCCTACTGCCACTTCAACGAGCTAATCCGCTGGGCTATGTCCGCGACCTTTGTTCTCCTACGAATCTCCTCATTTCTGATTCGATCACGTAGAGAAACACCAAGCATAGCCCTCTCCATAGCGCGTTGAGCTACCTTGAGCCTTCTTATGAGACCCATAGTAAGGGACCATGTTTCGGAGCCATAAGTCATCACTGGTAACACACATTGATTAAGCACTTTCGTCTTGAGGCACTGGGGTATTTTTGACAAGAAGACACTGCGTAACTTCCCGAACGCTGCCCAGCCGAGTCGGATACGTCGAAAGACCTGTCCTCGAAGCTGGAACTTCCTGCCTGGATCGATTGACCCAGGTAGGTATACTGGTCTACAACTTCGAGGGTGGAGCTCCCAACAGAAACAGGTATGGGCACAACATTGACATTCGACATTACTTTCGTTTTGTCCATGTTCATTTTAAGGCCCACCTGTTGGGAAACTCTATTAAGGTCTCCGAGCATAGTACTTAAGTCCTCCATGGATTCTGCCATGACAACTATATCGTCGGCGAATTGAAGGTGAGTGATATACTCGCCATTGATGTTGATGCCAAGTCCTTTCCATTCCAGGAGCTTGAAGGCATCTTCCAGTGCAGCGGTGAACAGTTTCGGAGATATAACGTCTCCCTGTCTCACACCTCTTTGCAGTGGAATAGCCCTCGTGCACTGCTCCTGTACTCGGACTGACATAGTGGCGTTACTGTATAAACACTTCAACACTTCGATATACCGATAGTCAATACGGCATCGCTGGAAAGACTGAAGCACGGCCCATGTTTCGATCGAATCGAAGGCTTTTTCATAGTCCACAAAACCCAAGCATAGCGGCCGGTTATATTCAAATAAAGTAAAATACATAACACTAGTTTAAAACTTACTTTGGGGCTAGCGCAAACAGAGTAATTTGTCCCTATATTTTCATTTATTTATTGTAAAATAAACAACTCAAGTAATATGTACATATGTATATATACGTTGAACAAAAAATAAATATAATTTTTCCTTCTGTATCCCTTAAAATAATTATCTAAAGTCTCTTCATACTTGAATGGCAACTAAGGAGAACTTTAAGTTACAAATAGGGATAATAAAAAACAGAAAAATACTTAATAATTTTGTTTTTCACATGTATAATGTAAAAAGAAAACAAAATTATTGCGTATTTTTAATTTTTTTAATTTGAACAAGTCTCAGACAGGTATTAATTACTTTTCAATAAAAACGTATGGGTAATATTATTATTCTAAATAAACGTAAACAATATAAAAATAAAAGTCAATCATAGTAACAAACACGTAGAGTCGGTATAAAAATATTCACAGCACGATACCGAGCCATCTCGTTGGCAATAAAAAACGGAGGCTGTTGAGAGTGTCATTCGTTCGCTAGGGTCGTTTTCACCCTTGTTATACCACCAAAACACTTGGCACAAAAAGTGTAATGGAGTTTGGTAATGACCCCCTCCCGACTAAACGCAAATACGAGCTGCGCCGATGAGACTTTGTTTTTAGTAGGCACGTAGGCGGACAAAATGGTGGATTATTCGGACTAAGCATGTATTTGAAATAATATTTTATCTTTGTTGATTCAATTTCAAATAATTTACCAGAACAAAAACAATTAGGACGTTTTTTGGGTAGTGCTAAGTAGTTAAGTACTCCTCAGTTTGATAATACAAAATGTAGTAAAAAATATTATGATATAAAGTAACTCCTTATTACTTATAAAAGATACCAAAAGTGATAAAATACCATTGAATGTGGGTTAATTTGATTCACATGTATCATATATACACAGATACTTAAAAATAAAGATTTTTATAAAATTACGCAAATAAGTAAATTGAGGTAATGTAGTACCCCAAATATGTAACAATTGCTAGTAACAGTGGTCGCATACGAATCAAATGTATCGCTAATGGTAGCCTGGGGCAAACGGACCCTGCATAAATCTATAAGATTATGGACCCTTTTGTCCCTGAGCTAGCTCCTAAAAGTCAGAAGTGGTTTCATTGACTGTTTATAAACAGTGTTACTTTAAAGATATATGTTTTTTTTTATTTTGTTATTTTATGGATTTAATTAGATTCAATTTATTTTGGAAACATTTCAAAACTATTTTAGCAGTGGATTTTTATCTGCTGAAGTTAATTTATGTCTTGGCTGTCCAAAAGCGGAATTTAGCACTGGTGTAAACCATTGAAAAGCATTCACTGCAGTGAAATAAAATGTTAATTGTGAAGTTGATTATTTACGTCTATAATCATATTAAAGACCTTATTTGTTTTGTCACTTGATGTAAATTTTAGAATTATAAAAATTAAAATGCTAAATTTGACTTTACAACAAAATAAATGTTACAAATATTATGATAACTTATTGACGAGCAAAGATATATTATAACTAAGTTGTTTACATTACAATAATGTCTTTAAGAGGGCAGTAAAGTCCGACTGTGTCATCTGGTGTTGGAGGTCATAATCCACTTTGGGTCGATGGCATGCACAGCATGCACTTCTATAGTAAGTAAGTAAGGGGTGAGCGGAGTCAAATAGCGTATGGGTCCGAGAGCATTCAATTAGAGCCGGGGTCCGGTGATCGACCGGCTCCCGGTGAAACCGATACTGGTGAGAGATTGCTCTATTGTTTTTTCTCGCGGATAAAAAGTTACGCGCACGCGCCACCGTTTTGATAGCGATGATCGCGATGTCTGAATAGTCACTTTGTTTTTTTTTTGTATAAATCAAGCATCAATTAACTTTATACTTTATTATACTGAATAAAAATTAGTATACTGAATACAAATTTTTATTCAGTATAATAAAGTTTTAGTTGTGGTAGAGCCACGCTACCGGCTGACTCATCTGGGGAAGTACCACACTCACACAGAAAATCGACATCTGAGTAGTAGCTCCACCGCTACTATGCTTCGTTTGGTGAGTGAAAGAGCCGGAGCCCCGTCTCCCTCCTTCCCCCTCTGGAGAGGGCCCTGAAAGGCCGGTAACGCTCTTGTTACACCCCTGATGTTGCAATTGTCCATGGGCAGCGGTGATCACTTACCACCAGGTGACCCGCTTGCACGTTTGCAGTCCTAAAACATAAAAAAAAACGACGGGTTGCACTCCGGGAGTGCCGGCAGAAGTGAAAACTTGAATATTAACGTTGTGCGTTTTTGATATTTTGGAATGGTTAGGGCTTGTTTTTGCTTTAATTATCAGTATAAAAGTACTATCATTTATGTGGTAGAATACAATATTTATTTATTGCGCTATCGTACACAAACATGACAATTTATATTACATTAAAAAGTTTATCTCTCAGCTAAACGAAACAGCAGGCGCAGGCATACATTTTCGCCGCGCCGTAGAAAGAGAGGAGGATACTTTCTCTCCTACGCCGCGCCGGTTGTCTACTCTCCATCCATCTTACGAATTTTCGATCAGGACACGTGTCCTGACGCGAATTTAACTTTTTTACCCATTACAAAAAAAGTGCACAACGCCGCTAAAGAAGTTTTCACTTCAAAATAATACTGAGTGGCTTGTGCTGTCAAACTGAGTGTAATAAAATATACTGAAACTATTTAATGGGTAAATACAGTCCGTGATACTGAAAATTCGCTACATCTGATCAGCTGATCCGAGTTTCTATGAGAAACAAAAAAAAATATTTTTCTTATCTCGATATACATTCCTTGGGGAAAGTTGTTCAGTATCAAAGACAGAATCTGCGCATAAAATAGTTTCAGTATATTATGCAAGACGTTATACAGGTAATAAATAAAATGAACATTTTTTAAAAGTCAAGTAATTAAATTAATTTTATTAATTTTTTTAGGATCTAATAATTAAATGTAGTAGATTGTTGTCTACGAACTTAATTTTCCTTTATCTCTTTCTCTCCTAGAGATAAAACATGTACTAGTTAATCTCAACAAATAAGTAATACTTATAGTACGGACCCTACGGTGTATCACGGCAAGATACACGGTATCTAATGCATTTTCCCAAATGAAACCAAGCAGGTGTGTACCTGACGTGTGTTGGGAATGCTCCCATACATTGCGGAAAACGAATTGTTTACCAAATTCAATTACAGTTCACCACACAGTTCTCTGTGATTCCACGATAGACTACTGAATCAACCTCGTGGCTTTGTGAAAGTTCATTGTTTTTACGTGGCCCCTACAACACATTTTTCTTCTGCGGCATGAGGAAAATATTAGCTTTTTGTAGTACGTTTGTTCAATAAACTGTTTTGTTGTGGTTTTATATGGTCGCCTATAACGTAGATGGTAAGTATCTAGTCGCAAGTAGATTTTTGGTTTTGTGATAAACTTCACGTCCACCATTACTAATTAATCGTCAAAAGTCAGCTACTGCCTGACATGTTTCAACCATCCAGAGGTGGTCATCAGGGCGAATGTGATGCGCGACGTCATACGAAGACGTCCGAACCACACTGTGTGGTTGAGGTGTCACCTCCGGATGAGGTCGAAACGTCTCTGTCTACCCCGTGTTTCAAGCTAGACTCCCCCCCCTCCCCCCTAAGTGTCTAAGCGAAGCCGGAAGCCGAAGGCTGAGGTCCCCGCGAGGCCGCAGGCCAAGCTGCGTGGCGAGCTTCTATCAGCGTTTCTTCTCAGCAAGATTGATATTTTTACTAATATAATATTTTAAAATAACAAGTGAAAGTAGAGCAGAATCAACAATGTTGAAATCCCTTTACACGTTTTATGTTGTTGTTAATTCACTCATCTATCTTTTTGTTCCAAAGGTCTTGTTGATGGCAAAGGTATGTCAATATTTATTAATATTTAAGTAGTACTTCCAATACTTTGGTACAACATCGATATAGAATTAATACTCACGAGCCATCTACAAATTTTAATTTGGATAATGGTGTTGTCAAAAAGTTGATCGATCTCGTAACGTGCATCTATCTTCGTTACCACAGGTACTTAGCTCACTGTTCGCATAGTATCTATGTCTAGTAGATAATCAATTAAAATATAGAAACAGCACATACGAAATCATGTTGGAAGAAAATATAAATAATCACCTCCTACTGAAAATTTATATTCGAAATGGTGACACGTGTCTAGTTTAAAATAGTAGTTTGTGCTTAGAAATTAAAACAAATGAGGAGTTAAGAAACTCTTCCATGCTGGTCTGGATGAGTTTCTTAACTCCTTATTTGATGGAGAAAAGAAAAAACTTAGAAGGAACCAGCTGCTTCTCTTCCCGCACAAATCGTAGAAGCCGATCGAGGGAAAGGGCAAAAATGGTGATGCAGCTAGCAACCCGCCAGCAAGGAATCACATTCCTTTTGCCATCTCTCCCACTATTACTGTAAAAGTGGCCTTTGACCTCTAAACAGGCCAGGAACGCAAGATCCAAAATGCTCTGTCTGCCCTATTAGGGATAAAGACGTGATAGTGTAGTGTATATTTCCTTACCATAATAAAAAGAGAAGAAATAATTAGTATAAATTATATACGTATCTGTGATCTGTGATGATTGGGAAAACGGCGTAGCCATTATCCCAATTCGCAAATAAAAATAAGTTGATATTTCGTTATTTTTCTCAAAATGAGAGACTTCCAAAGGTAACGTAAATAAAATATTCAGGCTTATTTGCTTATATTACACTAAGTGTCAATCTTGCCTTCTTTATTTGCACAAATACCTTATCCCGTGACGTCAACGCCAAAATTTTGACAACATGCGGTTGTTACATCATTATTTACTAACAAGCTCTGCAGACAATCGACGACGTCCACGATAAAGGTGCAGAATTAGGGTTAGGTAGGTACGGCACAATTTTTTTAAACAAGAAATTATGTATTATTTTTTAAAATAAGTACACGACGATTATCAAGACTAAAGACTTGCAAAGAAATTTTTATTAACGTAATTTGACTTATAAAAATAATTGACTCATAGATAAAGTATATTCACATACAGGGAAGACGTTAAGGTATTTATATACCTACCTAATTTTTTTTCTACATCTGGTTTTCTAGTGTGCAATTCTTAAAGTTCACTGTAATACACAGTGATGCTTAAAAAATTCCCAAAGACACAAAAATGACTGAATACTGTTGTCGTTAAGAATTTGGCGGAAGAAAGAGAGACATGGAAAGCATTCCACCGACAAGAGCCCAGCTCTTAAATATAACAAGAAGAAGACTATTTTCGTAATTTAGCTTAGATTTTTGTAGGTATTGCACGCCTCATAAGCGAAGCGCATGAGGTAGTGCTCTACTCTCGCCTTACAAAAATCAAGTGATTTTTTTAACTAAATGTGTCTCTATTTATTTTCTATCGCACTTGTACAATAATATTTACACATAAATGTCAAGGAAAAACAGTAATTTCAACACTTATGACATTTTTAAAAGATTATGACATTATTTTTATAAGATATGACACTTTTAAATAAATAAAAACAATGTTTAATAAAATCATTTTGTGGACGTCCGTGTGTCTGTATGTATGGAAACTGGCGTGGTCACGATAACTCCCGAAAAACTTATCTGATCAAGTCAATTTTTTTTATACGCTTCAGTATTATCCAAAACTAAGTCCTTTCGAAGATCACGGTCTAATTCAATGCAGTTTAATTTTAATTGTGAAAAATGAGATTATGAGGCGTGCACTTTTGGATTTTCCAAACTATTTTATTATTTTATGTGAGTGCCGCACATATAGCGCATACCTGTTACCTTTTATTTGTTAGCCTAGTTAAACTAAGTAGTTTATATATCTTGAGAATGTAATGAAAATCATGTAATTTGCTGATTAATTTAAATATGCCGTAGTATACGTTTGTTGGGGTAAGTAGAATTTAATTCATTTTTCTTCCGATATTTTATGAACACGCCTACGCCTTCATTACATTAGCATCTCTCACAGGCGTACTGGAAGAGATTTCTTTTGAGATAAGTAGAGGTAGAGTCTTTGTACAACTTTTATTTTCCATATAAATTTTCCTTAAAAATATAAATAAATAAATAGATAATATACGACTCAAGTCATCTTCGGCATCTTGTGATGGTTAGGTATATACATAGAGTTGTTGGACATTTTTGGGTAGGTATTTGAAGCAAGCTGAAAACTTGTCTTATACAGCCAGGACTGCAGTCATATTAGTTAGGGTGTCACCCTAACTCAGAACTGCAGACCTAGCTGGGGAGTTAAATATTCAAAGATACAATTTTCTTTTACAAAAAAAGAAAACACTGTAATTTTTACACATTAAAATATAATATTTAAAAAGTAAAAAAATAAATAAGCCTGATCGTTTAGTTGGGCCTTTAACTTTGCCAGATGCTTGCAAAAATTTTTTGCAGTTAATCCAAAAATGTAGGTATTTGAACCGGGTTGAAATTTTTACTGGGTATTATTTTCGATTTGTCCCGCTACCCCCCAGCCAGGTTTGCAATTCTGAGTTAGGGTATTAAAGAAGAAGTATAAGACAAGTTTTTAGCTAGCCTCAAATACCTACCCAAATTTTATATTTTATTTTTATTTATTCTAGCTCTTCGACCAAAACTAATATTTGTATCTATATCTACAGACGTCATAAGGTCTAGAATACATATTTGATAACATTGTTTGTTCAGGATATTGCAGGTAGGTACTGTACGACACTGTTTGGTTTCTTCCGTAATTCGGACCGATTGTCATTTGAATACCGGTTTTCTCACAACAACACGTGGAAAATAGAATATATTTACATAATACATTGTTAACTTGCAGTGCCTTAGACACGCGTAGGTACTCTTTGTGGTTATTGACTTCATCATTATAATGTAATTGCTTATGATGAACTGCAAAATTTTATATTGAATGAACTTGACCAATCCATGTAATAGGTTCTGAATCATCAATGTTACGATTGTATGCTCTAGTGATACCTACCTCTTCCACGGCTTGCCATCGGTGTCTCCCAAAACGAATTGCAAAACTTGTCCAGCCATCTCAGATGTTTTCTTGTTTGTTTCACTTTAAAATAACGGGTTTGAATTGAACGGTTTGGATGGAAATAAGGTATGTTTATTATGTGGATTAACATACAGAAAACTTTTTATGCCAGAACAACTTAAGATTTCTGTGGGATTTTCAAATAAAAAAAACTACCTTTTACTACGCGGGAAAGAGCTAGTACACTATACTATACACTATCACGTCTTTATCCAGCCAGCCAGGAAGTGAAACATAAAAATATCTCTCTAGAATTCTACATTTAATTTTAGACGGCATATGTGCATGCTTAGTTAGCTAACATTAAATCACCTACAGGGCGATGAGTACCTGGATAGTAGAAAAACCGTAAATGTAGAAAAACATGGAGTATCGATGGAGATAGAGAGGGGAACATAAAACTAACGCTCTAGATCGATGATCTCGGTTACAAACAATGTTTGAGTATACGAGTAATTACGGCGTTGCGTAACTACAATCGAGTGACGGCATATGGCATGCTTAGTTAGCCAACGTCAAATCACTTACAGCGCTATGATGCCCTGGTAATTACCATTGTTGCGCGTAAAACAATGGGGTGGCTCGCCTCGGACGAGCTAGGCCAGTTGTGCGTTCAAGAAACCAGATGTGCAAAGCAGGAGTATGATAATAATTGAGAAAAAACATTAAATGCATGCTGTACATAAAGTTTTGGAATATTTTAATAGATCAAAATATGTAGACTTAGGTATCTATTAGATAAAATGTTAGTTATTATGCAGTTTTGTAAAATGTCGGTTTTGTGTGCCTAATTAGTAAAATAAAAAAAATTACAATATGTAGGGATAAGGAAAAATAATAATTACCTAAATGCATCATTATCTATTGTTTTGAATAGTCAAGGAGGCAGGTACATATGAGTACATTTTTGTAATAGGTGCAATTTATCACCGATTTACTATCTTGTGTACATACATATATGTATTTTGACATGCATAAGGCACACACACAGAAAAAATATACATTCAGAAACTAGACTTTTGCAAACACTTTTATACAAAAACCGAGTAGGCATATACATATTATAAAGAGCATAAACCAATTAGGCGTGTTCTCAATAATTTAAAGTGAAACGTTGAAAATCGGCCGAGCTCGCTAATTGCTCTGATACATAAATAAGTGGCTTAAAATTGTTAAAAATCGTTCCATACATTAATAAGATAATTATTAAAAATTATCTTATCACTAAACAAGAATTTATTAACACATTAAGAAATAAAAAAAATATTCATATCTGGGGTACGGCAGTGTCTCGGCCAAGTCTAGCAAAAGCAAACGAACAAACAAAGGCCAACTTTGTTTGTTCGTTTGCTTTTATGCTCAATAGCCTGTAGCATATTTCTTCATGCACTTTTGACACCCCTAATGTAATGTAACTTTATTTTAGAAGAAGGAAAAAGCCTAAATTTTTAGTGACCATAACGTACATTACCGATAGTAGCCAGTGGCGATCCTATAATTTTTTAGATGGTGCGATATCTAAAAGTGGCGCCCCTCTAAAGTTTTAGGTCGCTACTGATACTAGTTACCGTGTATGTGTAAGTATCACGATTTTGTATTTTTTAAAATAAAATTCAAACAAGGTGTAGTTTTACCTCTCTAAAATTTGTGATATCTTAATTTAGGTAAACCAAATTAGTTATTACGAGTATTGTTAGTCTATGGAAGCACCTACGAGTACCTAGTTAAGTATTGATAATAGGACATAATTAAGTGAGAAGGTAACCAGATCACAAACAGTGGTGACATTCCATAAAAAATGAAAATACAGGAATATAGCTATAGTATATTATGTCCTCTTCATTACTACACAATTTAGCTTCTATCTTGATCCACAATGAAGTTACAGGATGAAATGTGCCATGTATGGCTTCAGGAAATGATGGCCGCGCAATTGTGCATTGGGTCGACGTCGCGGTGGCTTGTGCAAGAAAGACTCCCGAGAAAAGTAATAATAAAAGCATAGGGTAATAGAGATCAAACATTATTATATTAATTGGACATACGCGTGTATATTTTATTTTTATATTGTTTGTGTACGTAAATGTATATGTAGTATGGTTAATGTGAAATAGTGTAGTTGTTACATGCTCATGATTCAATAATTTCTGTTTCTCATTGATAAATAAGTACAAATCACACTGATTGAGCTAGCCCCAAAGTAAGTTGAAACTTGTATTATGGGGTACTAACTCAACGATACTATATTTTATAATAAATTCATATATAGATAACACCTATGACCCTATGATGATTGAAAAAGGCCATTTTCCAAATTGCTGGCTGCGGATCGAACCCAGAACCTCCGGATTGGCGGACTAGCGTGTCGATGAAACCAATGTTTAATCTGAGGCTTTAGTATTAAGTCCACCTTTTGTACCATTATGTTCAATAAAGAGATATATATATATAAATAGTACTTACAATACATCAAGCCAATCAAATGCGCAACAGCACCTATTTAAATATATTTAATTTTAATAAAACGGTAGATCACGCAGTTAATTATCCCTGGAACATTAAACTTACATGATTTTGAATTCCCCGAAAGTGTTGGCGTGTGTGCGATATTATCTTGATGGCCGGGGCTCCGCCATCTGTCGGGCAGATGCGGCTGACGTCACGCGAAGCCCCGGGCAGCAGGGGCTTCGGCACGCGCCTATCCCAATGACCAGCTGACCCATCCTGATTTACTGACAACGGGTTGTGGAAACCCCAGAACTTACAGTTCGGTAAACTAATTGGTCCACTGTGAGAGTATACACGAACCAATTCGATAAAACTTCATGATTTGCAATATGTTTGAGTACATCATAGGTATAGATGTGAGTTAGTTAAAATAAAATAGCCTTGTTTGCTTATTCATCATCATTATCAACAGGTCTTTTTTAGTCTCCACTGCAGCAGCACGACCCTCTCTGTACTGCCAAAGCCATACTTGGCCAGAGCAGCCAGTTGATTTGGCCTTCAGACTGGTTGGAGAGGTCTCATTGATGTTTACTTATAAGCTTTGTTTAGCTTGTGTTTCCTAAATCGCCTTCTACGACATCCACGGGAAGACTTGGAGTAGTCCTATTCTACTCTGCCGGGGACCACATAGCAAATTGCTTATTTTTTACCTAACATGATTAGCATTTTCACCCATTCCCTAGATCGGCTTTTATGATCTGCGTGGGGATAGAAGTAGCTGGTACATTCTAAGTTTAATCTTTTCTTCCAGACCAGCATAAAAAATAATTAAAAAAAAACTTGTTATTATTCAAAATATTTTTTATGACAACGTTAACTGGTCAACAAGGTACACAATGGTTTTAGTTAATTCACCATTCAAAGTAATTGTTTACATAATTAGGCTTTGAGAATACTTACTGTCTATTACCCTGTATTTACCGATATCTTATTGATCAGTTCTTAATGGTCTACTTAATTAGGTAATAAGGAAATATCATGAACAATGGAAACAATTCAGACTGATGATTAGTTTATTCGCAGAATGCAATATTTTGCTCGCGACTCCAATCCCGTACATCTCTCAGGTATTGGGAATAATACAAAAAACAGACAGGAAGTGCCTGCTTGTTATTGAAAATTTTGTTGAAAATATATGTTCACCGTTCTGCCGTGTGGTCCCCGGCAGAGTAGAATAGGACCGCTCTGGCCTTCTGTCTGGCCATCGTGAAGAGTATAGGCCAAATCCTTTGACTGCTCTAGCTAATATATGGCTCTGGTAGTACAGAGAGAGTCGTGCTCCTGCAGTGGTGACTAAAAAAAACCCGATGACGATGACGATAGGTTCACACGTGGTCTACCAGTGTAGGAATAATGAGCCATTTTGAACCTTAATCAGGATTTATGGGCCGCTACAGGGCTTCTACATCTCGTTCTGTCTTGAGCAACGCTCTTCACTGCGGGCCAAGACAGTCCGATTGTCTTCACCAGGTTTGCTCTGGTCGACCGAGCTTCCTCTTTCCTTGAGAAGTCTATTCCCCTTGAGGAGTCCATTCCAAAAATTATGTTTTGTAGGTAGATAATAAGTAGTTAATATTAAATAGGTAAGTAACTCTAAGATAGATAATGTGCTAATTCAGATCTTGCGCTAGCAAGGATTTTTCCATGTAATTTATAAAAGAACGTAGAATTAGCAGCAGATTATAATGCACTTGCGATGATTAATGGTACCTTTGATTAGTCCGCCGCATTGTTATGTACGGCCGGCCATGACAGTAACTTTGACATGGAACATCTCGTTTGCATGTAACTAGGTAATGAAGTAATGGATTATGCCATCTAGGAACAATCTTTCCAAACTGTCTATACTAATTTCCTATTATTTAGTTAAATATCCTTAAGAGTCCCTAACCCTCATAGACAGAATCAGACTTACCCATATAAAAGTATTCTAGCTTTTATTTAGAAACGACGACATGTCAGATTTAGGCAACAATTTGTTATATTAAAGAAATATAGGCATATAACTGGTTTTCAGTCAAAATTTTAACTTGAAAAAGAATATAGTGTATTATATCATATTTAACCATAAGTATGGAAAACTTTTACACAATTATATTTTCTTTTAACTTCATACTTTGACTCTAGAAAACTTTAATAGTTATATGCCAAGATATATGCAATTTTATTACAAATACTGCCGAAATCCGACATGTAATTTCAAAATAAAAGCTGGACTACATTCGTATGGAAAAGTCTAGGTTAAATTGACTCTTAACTGTTATTGTATTTCTAGAATATTTTCTTCCACGATATGAAAGTAAGGAAGAATTGCATATAAATATCTATAAATTACATCAATGCTTGCTTGAAAAGACGTATTAAGCAAAGATTCGAGCCATCGAAGAATAACCACAGGAATAGCTACAGATAAAGATGCTGAAATCATTGTCTTGGTTGAGGAAAAAAAAGATAACTAAGAAATCGTGAGAAAGCCTAAGCTTGTAGTTAGGTACAAACTAGCAATGCATACCGCAAAGGGGAAATGTGCCGTTTCTGTACGTTAATTATGTGAGCAGTTCATAAATTTGCTTATCATGGGACATGAACACTTGATCAAATCTCAGCACGGTCAGAGATGCACGCGATGTCGCTGATATAAACAGCACAAGGGCGCTTTGATTGTTTGTCTATTATTATGTAATTGCAAAGTGACCAGCTGTACGTTACTGACCTGAATAATTTTTATGTTACTTTATAATATAAGAACTAGCCGCCACATGCGCAGTGCGCACTATGATTACGTCCGCATTCAACGCCTGCCAAGCAAGCAAGGTCGCAGTGGATAGGTTCTGGTAGACAAAGTTTAATTTAAGCCATTTTCCACTCGATAAAAATAAGGATTCAGGTCCGGATGCATAATTTTAAATGTAATAAATGAATTTATTATATTAATACTTATACTAAAGAGTATAAGCATGTATTAGGCAAAACTGTGTTTATCCTAGTTATTAATAAGCATATTGTTATGAGGCCTAAGGCTAAATACGCATAATTGTTTTAAATACTAATAACTATAAGTATACATTGGTATGTCCAAATAAATAATTTCCAATTTATATCAAGTCAATGTACTGTCTAGATTTTTATTAAAAAATCATATTGGCGGCATAGGGGTGGCCCAAGCAAGGGTCACCTTGCTGCACCTATAACCTATTGTTAAACTATGTTACATTTATTTATAATGCATTATTTTTGTTGTACAGTATGTATTTTGATATTTATATTTTATAACACTTAGACTAAAAGGCAGTATGGCTTATCACTTTAGACAACTGAACGTTATGCCAAACAAATAGCGCATATCATTGTTATGCTTAATTAATAACGCATTATACTAAAATTACAAATATGTCATAAAGTATTATACCTGTAACAATTTTACACTTTATGCAAACAAAATTATGCGTAATAAAATTATGCATGCAGGCCTGATCCCATTTTTACCTACACCCTTTGCAAAAGCTAATAAATAAATATAGAACTGAGAAAAAATACACAGATTTAAAGACTATATTCTTTGAATCTATGTAAATTTTCTCTGGGCCTTGGGCCTTGGGATATATATTTATATGCCAATATGATTTTATTATAAAAATCTAGACAGTAAATTAACTAGATATGAATTGGAAGTTCTTTATTAGGACATACCAATGTTATACATAGTTTAAAGCTTGAGCATTAGGACACATAACAATATGCTTAATAATTAACAATAATAAGGATAAACACAGTTAACTGATGATTAATTTATGTCTCTTGAAGTACTAAATGAAGTAACGGCTTTTTACGGCTGCGTTTCATTATTACCTATTTAAGTTAATTGTGATTGCGAAACCAGTTTTTACCGGGTGCATTCGACATGCTAAATTGAGCAAAAAGTATACTCGTAGATATAAACACTTCCTTAAAAATTGCCTTGACTTTGGACTTGAACCACTTTGCTTTCTGATTGTATTGTACCTATCCAGTTTAAAGTATCGAAGGGTTAATTGTTTTTTTTACTTTAGAGTAGTTTGCGTGCGACCAAAGCATGCATCATACATAGGCATAACAAACTACGCAATTATTGCTGGCCCATTGTCATAGTAAAAAAGTAACAGTTTTTTTTTATAATTAGCGTTTTATAAATAAATATCGTGATTTTACTGTTTAACTGTTACGTCATTTAACTCGATATCAGGAACTTAATCTCCTGATAAGTACATCTATATATACTTACATTATACCTACATACGTACTCGTACAAGCATTATGGGAAAATATCACAATATTGTGTGCTCAGAAGACAATTATCCACGAATATATTTTTTTATGAACTCTTTAGCTGCGAGTACGAGTAGATACAAGTAATCAATGTGAATTTCGCTACAAAAGTTGACCACACCTTGCAGGGTTTCAATCAAAGCTTGTGCGATAAATGCAAAAATACTCGTATAGGCAGTTATTTTGCCAGGAAGCATAACTAAATGGGGAGCGGGGCAGGCGGCATGCTCTCAATATTCAATTTCAGTCACAGCCTGCCAACCTGCCGCTGCGACCGTACTTACCTGCCCAAACCGAGGGCCCAAGCATGGCCGTAGCCAATAGAGGGGCAAAGCCTATCTGAAGATGCTAATTCCATAACCTATCGATGGTGAAAAATTCTAAAAATGCCGCCGCAGTATAACTTGAGTGATAAACGAGGGTATTGTCTAGAAATAAATTTTCTCAAAAGTCCCTTGATGTATTCGGTGCCTCTCCACTCTCTCTAGTGAAGGTTGGCGATCAGCTTGGTGTAGTCTTCTTTGTTCTTAGCTCGGCGGAACAGCTCAGCAGAGCTCACTGCCCCAGTCCACTCTCGAATATATCGTAGCCAGGATTTTTTCTTCTTCCAACCTTTCTTATTCCTGCAACTTTGCCCAGCAATATAAGCTTAAGGAGATCGTATCGATGATGTCGTAAATCATGACCTAAGTATGTATTAATAAGTTTGACATTTCTTTTTTCACACAGATCTAGAATCTTCTTACTGTTATAGCTTTGCCACACTACTTTTTGTTTGGAATTGTTAGGATTTTTTTTGCTGCCCTACGTTGTATCCAACTCTGGCTACAGCCACGAGTCAGGCGTCACGCTTGCGACGCTTTCTTTTTAAATCACCTCATTAACCAGCAAAAACGTGTTCACAGAAAAATAATAATGCCAACTTGAATTCCAACTTGAAACCTGATTCTTCGAGCTTACAGAGCACTAAAACCAGGTCCAACCTCAATATTACTCCTTTGTTTCATACCAACCAGATTAATTCATAGCGAACGAAACTGCATGGTTGTAATAAATTAAAAGACAAATACATTTGAGTACGCTTATCGAAAATATTTATTTGGTAAACAGTTCGCCCTTCTATAGACTCGCCCTTGCAAGGGGGCGTAGAGTAGGCAAATACCAGATACCACATCAAAGAGTCGGTGAAGTATCTTAATTCTGCAACGATAATTTTTTATACAACAAATTTAACCTTTTTTCCCGCGCAGATCGTAGAAACCGATCGAGGGAATGGGTGAAAATGCAAATGATGTTAATAACCAATGCGGCTAGCAACTCATCACTATTTTTATTCCTTTTTCCACCTTCTCGCCCACCATCACGCTAAAAGTGGCCTTTGAGTTTAGAGGCTCTGGGCTCTGTCTGCCTAGAGCAGCAAGACCCAAAAAGCTCTGTCTGCTCCATTAGGGATAAAGACGTCATAGTATGTATATGTATAATAAAACCTATTTTTAAGAGTCACGAATTGAAGTCGTGATTTTACTTGATAATTATTTCTGTTCATAACTACAAGTTAATAACTACACAAACCATACTTAATTTTTATTATATAAATAACTAAATTTGCTTGATTCACTCCGTGACACAATAATTTCTGATCTAAATAGAGTGAATACAATACAAATACAAAATAATTTATTACCGAAAAGAATACATATAATGAGCTTAACAAACGATTCCCGCACTACTGAAATCAATAGTGTTTCTGTTACATAAAACTATGTTATCCTAGAGGGAATGTAGTCGGATATTTTTGTTCAGTAATTGCCGGCTAACCAGCAAAGTTTCGTCTGGCAAATTCCTGGTTATAACTTGTTTGCCAAATACATGATATTGACACAGCGCGATCATTACGGCCGGAGGGCCCACTTATTAATTTTAATAAGTGGGGTGACTTCGGGTTTTGAGGGGACGATGACAGTCGTACCACGTTAGTTCTGATTTTTATGGATAAATATAATTTTAATAATAAATTTATTTGCAAATCCCGCAGTGTTTCCTTCGTTGGTAGTACAACATTATTTTACGACGAAATACAACCTATCTTATGTGTTTTTGCATCAAATAAGGACAAAATATTACTAAGTAATGATGACATAAAGTAAAAAGACAAAAAATAAATAAAAAAGACATAAAAATAAGCAGGTATAACTCATGAATTTTAAAACTAGTGGAGAGTAGAGACTAGCCTCTACTGACTAGGGTCTAGGAATGTTATAACTTAGATGCCTACCTATATTAATTCTATTAGTACCTATATCTTTTACTCAAGTAGCTTTTACAGCTAAGCTAAGCTATTTTGTCAGAAACCTTTCATCCGAACTATCTTTTACTCAAGTAGCTTTTACAGCTAAGCTAAGCTATTTTGTCAGAAACCTTTCATCCGAACCATCTTTTACTCAAGTAGCTTTTACAGCTAAGCTAAGCTATTTTGTCAGAAACCTTTCATCTGAACCATTTTTTACTCAAGTAGCTTTTACAGCTAAGTTAAGCTATTTTTGTCAGAAACCTTTCATGGAAAATCCGTCCCGACTCACGCTTCTTTTTTTTATGTTGAAACTTAAAAAACCATCGATAAATTTTTAAAGTTTTCTGCGTAGAACAATGTAACTTATTGTTTGTACGCGATGGTTTTAAAAATACGAGTTATTCCGTTCTGGTCCCTAAAATCTGATACCCTAGTGGATCCGTTTTGTTTTAATTATTTTCTATTCCGTTCTGATCCCCAGTCCAGGGTATCAGAATAAAGAATTAAATATTGTATTCCGGTCTGATCCCCAAGCATATTTTTGGTACAGTCAGTAACAAAATATTTGTACTGGAAAATATTTTTTGATCTGGTATAATAAATTGTCGACTACATTAAGGTTATAATCTTCATTAGAATTTTTTATACCTGGAAAACAGTGAGGAGTGGTGATGTAAAATAGAAAATCGGTATCATATCGACCAAGTCCACAGGACAGATTTTATATGTGATTACTGTAATTATTGTCTAAAGAAGGTTTTTTGTTAAGTATTTGATTTTTCATTGGTTAATTATTTACAATTTTATTTTATGTTATCTAAATCAAAGGTGCAAATTTATGATTTTATCTGTGATTGATAATAATTAATAAAAACTGATTATTTTTTCATCAACAACTGTTTTTTTCTTGACTGTACTGAACAGGTAGGGGATCAGACCGGACTAAACTATTTTAGAGTGGATCAGACTGGACAAAAGTAATAATAATGAAGAGTAGATCCGTTTGGTGGATCAGACCGGAATAACTCAAAATTACGATGCAATGGTATTGCACGTTTGTGTTTCGTTGACTACTTTAATGAAAAATAGCATTCCATATTATATATGGAAGAACAGATGCCAGCCAGGTGCCATGAAAAATAGCATTCCATATTATATATAGAAGAACAAGTGTCCAGCAGAAGAAACTATAATTGAAAATCCCTCCAGAATGACCATAGTCGCAAGAGTGCGTTAATTTTCGTGATCTTATACGAGTATTAACATTTTTAGTGTTTACTGTTATAAAATTTGTGTTAAAGATAATAGAACATTTATGGGGAAAAGGTGTATAATAATACCTAAAGTGGTCCAAGTGAAACTTATAATTCGCGTATTTGTTGGCGCTTCCTTTACATTTGTAGATTTAACGCGTTTTGACAAACACATATTTTGGATACACAAGATGGTTCTTCTTATGTCTGGGTTTAGTTGTAGGTACTTATATAACTTCAGATTTATCAAGAAAACGCCTACACCGAGCAATTAGCCATGACGCTGTATATAAGATAATAAACGCACGCAACACTTGCGCAGGCAACTAAAAACATTATAACATTACAGTTTACAGTTCACCAGATTTTTTAATTTTAATTTATTGTCTGAATAAGTAGGTGGAGAGTCCTATCCGTCGAAAATATCATAGATTTATCGAGGGTTTTTCACTTAACACTGAACATGTAATGAGGAATCTCCTTGACATTTGCTCTAGTTTCGCAGACTAACTTCAATCTATGTCTAATTAGATCTCCTCAATCCTAACTGCTTCGCTAGTTCCACCAAACATACTCGTATCTCAGAGATCACACAGTCGCTGGAGGCCTAAAGGCGGGAAGAGAAGCAGCTGGTACATTTTATGTTTTTCTTTTCTCCCAGACCGGCATTGAAGAAATTGTCTTTTACTTACATTTGGAACAAGACATCCCAAGGTCGGTTCGTTTTCATTATTACCTCTTTTTTGTTGGGAGGAAGTTGGGAGAAGGGAGTGTCAGTGTGGTCTTATCGAACAGACTATGTCACACATCCTTTTGTGGCTATTGTGTCTCACAAGGACAGGTGTATTATGTGGACAACGCTATAAAAGTGGCTACCTTCTGGAGAAAAAAAATACTTTTAGATTTCGACACAAGTAAGAGAAGTTGGGACAATGTAGAATATGCCAGTTGTCACCACGATTAGAGAAAAACGTGATTAATCTATCTAGTGATTTTACTAAGAAAATAGAGACAAAGGAGGTTTGATGACTGACATTATAGCCTCGCGGCTCCAACCCTCATCGCGCCCTATTGTCAGAGCTCCATAAAAGTGTTGGGCCGCGCGTGCCGCCCGCGGCGCATCTCCAAATTGCGTTTTAACCTAATTACAGAATGATATAATTTTTCGGTTCCGTTATAATCAGATAAGGCTGACGTTATCGAATTAAAGCGCCGTTTTCCAGCAGGCGGGATGCCAAACGAGCCGGCATGCAGCGTATCAATGATTCATGATAATTCTGTTATGTTTGTTTTTAAACTTTAAGGCTTCATAAAACTTTGATGGTATAGAGAAAGTCAAACGAAATCAACATAAATGTCTGCAACATAATGGCGAATGTACGCGTAGATCAGAATTTTAGGATTATTAGATTACAGAAGCGAGTTGGTGACCTACTCAGTGTCCAGGTAACTCTACATTACTGGACAATATAAATTAAAATCATAACTTATTTTTTAAAGGCATATATTTAAATCAATATATGTATATTCCCTTTTTTCGAACAAAATATTTTAGTTTTACTTTTGGTAAAACTTTAAAATATGTTGTTCGAAACTGAATTGCACACTAATTATGATACAGATACAGATACACTATCACGTTTTTATCCCTAACGGGGCAGACAGAGCCTAGGGCGGTAAAGCCCAGGCCACTTTTAGCGTAATGGTGGGCATGAAGGTGGAAAAGGGAAATCATAATAGTGATGGGTTGCTAACCGCATCGCCTATTCATATGATTCAGATTCTCGCCCATTCCCTCGATCGGCTTGTACGATCTGCACGGGAAGAGAAGCTGCCGGTACATTCTATGTTTTTTATTCTCCCAGACCAGCAAAGAAGAAATTATGCACACTAAATTAATCAAATTTGGTATACTATTTAATGGTATTTGCAGAACTGTTTTACTAAACGAATAAGGGTAGTATTTAAACGCAAATCAAAATACTGATTGCACAGTAAAATACTCAACTGAAAATATAACTAAACAAACCGCAATTTATATTTGTGGCGTAGTAAAATAGATAGAACTTTCCTGGCAGTTGGTCGCAGTTCTAACATAACCTAATCTATAAATGTGCCTTAAGGGGGGGGTAGGGTTTTAAAAGGCGAAAAAGAAAGCATATTTTTGTGATTTTTTTGCGGCGACATGAGTAATATAATTTAATTGAATTTAATTACATATTATAGTACCACTTTTGAAGTATGTCAGAAAAAAATTTCAATTAAAAATATTGATAACTAAGCCGGTGACTGTGAATCTCCAGAGGCGCCTTCTGAAAAAACAGTGTTTTTACTAAATCCGGTAACTCGTTACCGGATCATCCGACAGAAAAATATTTATATGCATTTAAAAGGTAATGTATTTCTGGAGGTAATCAGAAAGAGTTTTTTTTATTTCTTCCTATTTTTTAATAACAAATTAACCGCGATTTTTGGAGCTAAAATCGCGTTTTTCACTTCCAAGTGCTGCAAAAACTAGAAAAAAAAAAAACTCTTCCTGATTACCTCGGGCAATACATCACCTTTAAAATGCATATCAATATTTTTCTTTCGGATGATCCGGTAACGAGTTCTAATGTGCACCGTAAAACTACTTTTTGTCGAGGCGCCTCTGGAGATTCACCGTCACCGGTTTATTAATTATTATTTTTCTTTGAATTTTTTTTCTGGCATACTTCAAAAGTTGTATATTAATATGTCATTGAATTTAATAAAATTATATTACTCACTTCGTCACAAAAAAATCGTAAAAATATGCTTTTTTTCGCCTTTAAAACCATACCCCCCCCTTAACCTAGTAAAGACGTGCAGTCAGTATTTATGATGAGATTGTTGATTTATTTGATGTAAAAAAAGTATATAAATGATGAGATTTAATTGATGGGTGATTATTTATTTGATGTGCAATTTTATTCATAATATCCCTTTTTAAATAGTGTAGCTAAAATAAATTTTTGCTATTCCTACAGTAGTTTTTGGGGCTTTGTCGTACTTAGTTGTAATTTTTTTTGTATGTGTTATAGCAGCAAATAATTGAGTTTATCTATCTATCTATCTACATGTTTTCTCTACGATTCTTACTAAGTACAATATTTTATATCGAAAACCACACAGACGAGATGATCTATTATCCCCAGTTAATTCCAATGGTGTAAAATAAGGCTACAATAGCCATCGTTTACCAAAGGACAAGGTTTCCGATACAATGCAATTTCCCATTGTGACTCTCTGTAGCGGCCTAGCGGCTCAGTGGCCTATTAATACATTTCCTATATTGTACAATAGTTTCATGTTTATTTGAGGACAGTATGCTGGTAGAATAAATTTGACTGTACATTTATATGAGAAAAATTGTAATACTCATACCATCTACACAAGAAATGAAAATAAATTAATTAGCTACCTCAGCTTTTCAGTTAGAGGACATAAAAAATCTTTGTATTTTGAAACTAAAATTCTAGATACTACGAGTATACGTAAGGGTGTATTATCATATGAGTGACTATTTTACTAATATTTTTTTGGAATAGTTGATTGCAAATGTTTGAAATGGATAAAAATATCATATTAAGTGTAAATCTGTTTTGTAACAAAGCCCATCAGACAGGATAAGGTCCTGAATTGGGATTCTTACAGTGTATCTTTCTAACAGTGATTGTTTGTAGCTTTTGCAATAAAAATAATATTTAAATCGACCTGGGATAAAAGATACATTATAATATACATTGAAAAAGAAATGACTATTTTATAGAATAAAAATCTACATAAAATTACTTGTTTGTTGTTAATTTATTCCCAATTATATACTAATATAATCGGGCGACAAAAATTGTTTAATAAAAAAAATATCAACCTCTCCATCCTAAGTTATTTCTAATGGTTTACAAATAATATCAGTTTATGATTACAATAGCAATCGTTAACCAAAGGCTTCTAGCAAAGAACAAGGTCCTCGATAGCTGCATACGATAGCAGTTCCCATAGTAACCGGACACCACGGCCCAGCGGCACGCGACAGAAGCGGGAGCCCAAATTATATTGTGGGATCATTTCTGTCTACTCTTACAATTTAACGTGAGAATTCGACTTGTGATATAAATAAATTTGTAGGTAAGTATTTATGTATAATCACTAACATATAACTTTTGCAAACACACCATATGTAGGTATTTTTATTCCCCTTATTGATTTCTTAGGTATTGTCTCAAAAGCAATGTGTAACAAAATAAAACTTGAAATTTTCTCCAACTGAAACAAGTTTGGGCAGATTCCATTTCAATTACAATACTCTTTTTCAATTCAGCTAATAATTTTATTAGGTTAGGTAAGTATCTAGTATGTATATGTATAGCTATTAACATTTTTACTTGTTACTTTTGCCTAAAATAAACGGTATTTGTGTGGTCATTTGAGTACGGGAACTTAAATGCTTAAATTTTAGGAAAATGCCTTTAATAAGTTTGTAAAATAATTGCTGAGGGTTATTAAGAAAATATACTGCTTTTCTGCAAGGATTTGTAAAGGTAAATTACACATATTTATCGAAGAAAATAAGACTCGGTGAAAAAATACTTAAAATAAGATTAGTAGAGATTTGGGCGCGAACAATGATTAATAAACCGGCCAAGTGCGAGTTAAACTCGCGTGGAGAGGGTTCCGTACAATCGATTGAATTCTTATAGGTTTTACTGTAATCTACAAGCAATGAACTATATTTTGTATATTTTTCAAAATTTTAGGCTCAGTAGTTTCGTAGATCAGGGGGGGGGGGGGATGGTCAATTTTCGTCTTCTTTCATGAATAAAATCAAAACTATTCATCTTACAATAATAACAAAAATATATTTGAGATCCTCATAACGAGCCCTTTCATTTGATTTATTATACAGTAAGGTTTGCAAAACTTTTTTTTTAATTATCTCATTTGTCCCCCGAAAATTACCCTTATTTTTAAAAAAATATTTATTTACTTTGCACATATGTGTTTGGGTCATAGGATTACAACATTCTACCAAATTCACCTGATTCCGGTCCAGTAGATTCGGAGCAAATTGGCTGTGACAGACGGACGGACAGACACACGCACGAGTGATCCTATAAGGGTTCCGTTTTTTCATTTTTTATACGAAACCCTAAAAAAATCCCTAATAATCATGATCATTATCTTATTCACCGACATCAATTGCAGTGACAAATACGGATGCATTTTATCTTTACTTCCTTTGAATTGTTTTATCTACCAATAGGTACATGTAACTACTTCCACACATGCAAATTACATGGTTTTCGGAATAGATTACAAACAATCGATAAAATAATAGATTTAAAGATTGTTTAAACAGGTCACAACGAGTTTTTATAACACGTATATGAATATCTATTAGGGTTCCATGCTAAAATAGTAAATAAATTGTCATGCCTAAACGTAGGTACCGTTCCTTTGTCTAATCAATTACATTTTATTATAATTATTGATATTTTGCAAATTAAAAAACCTACTTCAATACTAGAAAAGCTAAATATTTAAACAATTGTATACATAGACGACATATTTTTTCAAGTTATTTTCGTTTAAAAAACAAACCAAACAACCGATTTTAATAAAATTTCTATGGGACCACCTGGAAAGTATACCCTTTCAAACAAAGAAAGTCTTTGAGTAATCAGGGAACATACAGTAAAAAAAAAACCAAAAGATTCCGACGAATTGATAACCTCCTTCTTTTTTTGAAGTCGGTTAAAAATAAGTTATTTAAATAAGTTCCTATCTAGTTAAAAAATGCAATCTGGCACAATGTTTATGACAAATATACGCATACAAAAAAAAATGAATTTTCTAAATCGATTCACAAAGGAAGAAGTTATCGGAGAACATACAAATAAAAAAACCGGCCAAGTGCGAGTCAGACTCGCGCAGCGAGGGTTCTTTACAAGCTTGTAGGTATATAAACAAGTTTAAAACTATTAAAAATATTTTTATAATATGCTGTAACTAAAAATTTATGCTTCTCGCAATTTTTCCTTTATCTGTGATATAAGACGTTGCTTCGTACCAAATTTCAAGAGAGAGTTCACGGGAAGGTACCCTGTAGTTATTGATTCCCTTGCGAGTGTTGAAAATTTGCGGCACAAACGGCTGATCTTTTGATTGCGTTGGTTAGAAGTTTGATTTTTTCACAGCTCTAAGGGACAGTAGACTCAAGTATTTAATATGAATTTCAGCTTGATACCCCCACGCGTTCCTGAGAAAAAGGGTATTGTCAGACGGACAACAAACTGATTCTATAAGGGTTCCGTTTTTTTCATTTAAGATACGAAACCCTAAACATATACCTATATACATTCAAATTGTGAAGCTCCTTCTACTTTTAAGTCGCTTAAAAATGAGCTACAAGAGAAGCGCTTTTAAGAGAGTTTTCAGTGATAAAGTAGTTTAAATGAGGTAATTTAATTGCAGGCACAATACGAGTACTTAGGATGAGGATGAAAAATTTAAGGTACGGAACACCCGATGGTCAATAGACTCTTTTATTTTGGAAATAAATTCTGTGTATAATATAATATATCTACGTTAAGATATAAATTCGGCTTAATCGTGACGTAGAAATCGCCGAGTATATAAATAAGACCCGAACGTTATTGTTTTTATTTTAGGAGTTTGAGTGTAACGGTGTTTGCCATGACAATCATAGAGATTTTGGATTCACTTTTAAGTATTCCTATATCATGGGAGCTGCTAGATTTTTTCGGTAAGGGGTAGTTTATTTACAAAATATACTAACGTTTATAAAATATTGTAAAAGAGAAAGTATTCTTGTTTTGTCATTGTAAATGTTGTGGTTGGTATATTATATAACAGGTGATGGCATATTGATAATAAAGATTTAAAAGTATTACTTACATATGTAATGGAAAAAGCTACTAGATATACTTACTGTTTTTCTATTAAAGTAAGTAGATATACTTGTACAATTATTGTAAATAGTTAATTCAGTAGTGATAGTATATACAACGTTGTATATCTGTTCCACTTACATTTGATAGTGCAGACTTGTAGAGTAGCTAGTAGGTACCGGGAAAGCTCTACAGCTCACTCTTCCACCGTTTATCTCGAAAGTCTTCTTCTTATATTTAAGAGCTGTGCTCTTGTCGGTGGAGTGCTTTCCATGTCTCTCTTTCTTTCGCCAAGTTCTTAACCTCCTTAAATGTTTTCACGTTTAATTTTTCCTTTATTTGATCGAAAAATTTTTTCCTTCCATTATTGTTTTAAAAAACTTATCGTGACGCAGTAGATGACGCTCTTCTATTTTCTATAATTTGTAGTATTTGCCTTTTCTCACCCACATTCTCTAATACCTTTTCGTTTGTAACTTTTTCTGTCCAACTTATTTTTTTCAATTTCCTCCAGAACCACATTTCAATGCTTCTAATCTATCTCTAGCCTTTTTAGTCATTGTCCACGTTTCACACCCGTACAAAGCAATACTCCATACAAATGTGTTGATAAATCTTTTACGTAAAAATTCTTTGATACTAGAACAAAATATGTATTTTTTACTCTTAAATGTATTTTTTTGCAATAGCAATCCCCTTTTTAATATCTTCTGTGCATCTTAAATCTTCGTTAATAATTGTACCTGAATATTTAAAACTTTTTACTTGGTCTATTGTTTTATCATTAAATTTGATGTTTTTAATTACTAGGCCTGTTTTTGAGACAATTAAAAACTCGGTTTTATTTATATTTATACTTAATTTATGTTTATTAAAAATATTGTTCATTGCTTCTATTAATTTCTCCAATTGTTGTGACCTACTTTCAAGGGCTGCTATGTCATCTGCAAATCAATTTTTTTCCATTAATACTAACTCCTCCAATATTGAAGGTCTACTAATCTAAACTAAGTTTCTTAAAAAAAAACATTTTTTCGATCAAGGTTTTATTGTGAGGCTTAAGAATTTATTAAGGTAAATGTAATAATCACAAACTCGATGAGATTGCGTCGTTTTATTACAGGGTTCCGATAGCCACCTTCCGCCTCCATCATCAGATCAGTTTCTTGTCATAATAATATTGCATTGTCATCTGATTCACATTAGCATACAAAATTTCATCTCAATCAGAAACCGGGAAATTGCTAACTTTAACTTGCAAGATTTGACCCAAAAAAAAAAAAAAAAAACTGGGCAAGCTAAATAAAATCTTGTAAAAATATACTAATATAATATATAAACTATTTTAAGGGTTTATTAGGTGCATGATACAAAACCACTTTTTCCAAGGAACATGTAGAGAAAGGAAAAAATGAAAGTAAAAGAATGAACGATCATCAGCTGATCCGAGTTTTAGGAAGCAATATTCTTTTTTTAACTGAATCGACACATTTATTTGTTTAAGTATATTATACCTATTATACGTAATTTATATTACGGTTAGACAGACTTTACAAAAACTGAAAAAGTACTTGGAACAGGTAGAGTAGGTATGTTAGTAGCTACTGGTTGTTCTTGGGTACAGAAGGCTTTCATCTAGACAAGAAGTAGTCGGAATTTGCTCACAGAGTTATTACTGTGTGCTTAAATAAACTTAATAGCTATCAAAAGTTTGTGAGTCACGGTAGTTTACAGATTAGGATTTATAAGATTATCAACAGCTTGCGATAAAAAAGAGTTAAATTAAAACCAATACCTACTCGTATGTTTTGATATATCAACGGTAAAGATAAGCTCCAAGGATTCCAGTTATTTTATGTACGTCATTACGATTCGTTGGTTATGTTATCTATTAGGCGGCATTATTTTTTAGGGTATCACATTCCAGAAATCCAAATGTCGTAAGATTCCTAGAATCAACAGTCAATATTATGTAACGTTATTGTGATGATTAGTTATACTGGGTGTTTCTGATAGGTGAAATAATATTTTTTAAATTAACGACACATTTTGAAACCCCACACAAATCGAGCAATCGAGTTAAAAAGATTATTAATTATAATACTATAATTAATATTTTTAAATTTACTTCTTATGTAACCTGGTCACGGTCTGAGTATGCCCCTAAAATATTGTTTCCAGCTATTTCTTCTCGATTTCGGATTCCAAGGGTTGGGTGACCATTGACCTTATTATTATTAGGTATTATTTGGAGAAGAAAAAGCGGGAAAGCGCACCCTTGGCTCCGAAACAGCACAGCTAAAGATGCAATCGGGATCGTAAAGTGCTAAAGTGAAGAAGAGAAACCTATGTAAAAGATTTGCATGATCGCCAAATTGGAAGATCTAAAGGAAATGTTTTGTTTAAAACAAAACTCGGGCTTCATTCCCAATAATTTCCAAATGGGCGCTCACGTGTCACACCCGATCAAGATTTGCAGTAGAGAATCCACAGAAATGCATACTTCATCCGCGCAACCCTCAATTACGACGGACAGGACGCGCGCACGCGCCGGTGCCCCCGGGACCGTGCACGCGACCACCCCTTCAATTTATACGAAATATGACTGGTAAGCATAAGCCATCCTTGCTGGGTCGCTTTATGCAAGAATTTTCGTGGTTTTATTGATTTACTGGAATTTTGGGTAGAGCTAAGACAATGTAAAAGAATAATATTAGGCCAGTCAAAATTTGCACTTTTGTCTAAAAAAACGATGTAAAGCTCCATTTTTGGTAATTTATTTAGACCTCTTAGGGTAGTGTGAAACTAGATTTTGCAATCAAAAAAAAGTTGTGCTACTTGCGTAATACGTGAGGGACTGCAAACTTTTAGGAGTTTTTTCAGTTTTTGCAGTTGAATTCAAAATCTATGGCTTTTCGGACATAGGACATTGGATATTGTATTAAATTTGACAAAAATTTAACCTACCCACAGCTCCGTAAATATAATGGTCTTGAAGATATTATTTTTTTAAAAACTGCATATTTATAAAAATAGTGTCACTTTTTGTTATATTTTAACTAAATGCAACAATTATATGATAATCACGCTTTTGATTTAATTACCTTTCATTTAAGCGTAAAAAGTGCATGGCCAGTAATCTATTGTAAAAAAAAAACTAAAATTGCAATTTAGCTTGCCGAAATTTATAGTAAAAACCACAACACGCGATATAAAGCTAAATTTTTGGTATGTTATTTGCTCTATGTTAATAGCTCTTTACTTCAGAAAAGAAGCGTCGAACTTTGACATCTCCTTTTAAGTATGAGCCATCTCATAAATACGGCTGACCTAGTGGCCTCTGCCGGGGTTGAATCAAACTCTAATCAAACCTAATCATGTAATAATGAGTGGCAACCGGGCCGTTTAGGGAACTTCAAGAAAAATACTGGCCATTACGAGTATGAATTTAAAAAACATATGTTCTCAGGGCAGTAAAGAGCTATTATGTAAGTATATAATACCTACTTACCTAATAGCTCTTTACTTCCCTGTGCAGAAGGAAAAGAAAAGCGTCAACTTCGCCATCTCCTTTCAAGTATGAGCCATTTCATAAATACGGCTGACCTAGTGGCCTCTGCTGGGATTGAATCAAACCTAAACGTGGCTTCATAATACGTGGCACCCGGGCCTGGCCGTTTAGGGGGCTGCGTCTATCGAGATTTATGGCTCGTAAAGTTGCACACACCGGTGCTCTCGCGCTCGCTTGTATAATTTATAGTCAACGGTCATGCTTGGCCACGGACTAGACCGGCCCTTTGTGCGATATTTATAGACGCTGCGAGTGCAGGTTGTAGGTGAATGAAGCTGGATTTCGTGAGAGGAATATTATCCCATAGGTACTTAATGTACCTACCTATTGAAAGTCAAAACATAATGTTTTATATCGATGACAGAGAGCAACAGAACAGAAGTTTCTGAAAAGACTCATGGTATTGATTTTTTTACTTATCATGAAGAATGTAGAAATACCAATTATTACCAAGTACTTGATAGGTATAAATATAAACGATCTAAATCTAACATAATAAGGAAATTGTCTTCTAAAACATTTTAAAGCGTTGCCTTCTTAATAAATTACTTACTTTAAATAAAAAATTTCGATGACTCTACTAGTACTATTTACAGACAGAACTCGGCAACTTACTTTAATAAATTAAGTAAATTGGGCACTTAAAACGCCAGGTTAGTTCTTTTCTAAGTAGTTCACCTCTCAGGTATGAAAAAATGCTGAAAGACAGAAAAGTAAACCCTCGTTCATGTGCGAGCGGCGGGGTCAATATCTCTCGCATGGAAATGTTGCGAAAATTCTGTTCAGCGATCGATGGGTGGACCGTGTTCGTGTGGATTGGTCGATGGGCGTGGTGCCTGTTATCATCGAATTGGTGCCGACCAATGGCGGTGAGGCCGCGATAAGAGGGTTGGGGTTGTACGGCGGGGTGACGGCAGTGCGCCGGTAGATGCGGTCCTGGGCGGCCGCGCAGGGACCATGTTGGGCACCATGATGTATCCTACCGCGGAGGACGCTTCACTGGAAGACATGCGCGTCCCGCCGATCCAACTCGAGCACCTGCCTGAGGTGTTCCTATGTACGTACGTTTGGTGTCGTGTGCCTTGTTGATGTTTGCTAGTGTGTTTGTGAATAGTGCTATGTTTGTGAGTTGGGTTATTTTCGGTTTATGATACGGAGCTACTAGTATAACGTGAGCATTTAAACGTATGGCTCGTAAAGCGAATAAATGGAGTTCTTATAAGAATCAGATTAGAAGTTACTGGAACGTCATGATGTTTCAGGTGTCTACAGCAATTAATTAATCAATGTGATGAAAACGTAGTCTAAAAACATGGCCTTTCTTATATGGTTATATAATGATACTACCTATACCATACCTATACACATTTTAATTATCACATCTATTACACATGGAGAGGGAAAATTCTGAGAATGTACCTCTAAGTACTTGCTCTTGCTATAATCCTGATCGAACTCCTGCAAAATGTCTTTGATATTACTCATCTTTCATTCACACTCTAGTAAATCTTGTCACATCCTTTCTACGAATAAGTACCTATATGCCTAACTAAACCATTTCAACATTATTTTTAATTTCAACATTAATAGACATACAATATACAGATCTGTGCATAGAAAGATAGAGACTCCCTGTCACTCCACATCGTGATTGTACAAGTAGTAGGTACAGTTTGACGACCTCCGTGGCGTAATGGCTAACACGCTAGACCGCTAATCCGGAGGTTCTGGGTTCGATCCCCAGCCAGGGCGAGTTGGAAAATGGCCTTTTTCAAATTGTCCTGGGTCTTGGATGTTTATATATATGTATTTATCATAGAATATAGTATCGTTGAGTTAGTATCTCATAACACAAGTTTAAAAACTTACTTTGGGGCTAGCTTAAATCAGTGTGATTTGCCAAAAAATAAATAAAATAAAATAAGTTTTCCAACATTTATTAGTCCAGCGAATCATTATCGCATTTCGACACCTGGCTAACAATACGCTTTGTAGGTACGAGTGTCCGACACAAAATTTCGGCCTCCAAAACCTGGCCGACAGTTACGCTTTGTATCTGTACGATTATGCGACACAACATTTTGACCTCCAAAACCTGGCCGACAGTAACGCTTTGTATCTGTACGCAGTAGCGGCAGTAGCGGCGTTAGGGTAGGGCGCTGTTGGGCGACCGCCCAGGGCGCCAGATAAAAAGGGGCGACAGGGGGCGTTTTTGGGCAAGGGGGGGGGGGGGGGGTCACAGGTAATAATAAATATATAAATAGCGGCTGGTTAATGGCGGCATCTCCTAGACTCTTATTTGTTTGTTTGTTTGTTTGTAATAACTTTATTGTACTAAGAAAACACATAATTAAAGACAAAAACAACATATAGAGTAATTTGTATGCACCCCCCTCCCTCCCTTTGTTTACAATGGGGCGGAAAATTTGAAGAATCCTATATCGTACTTGCACCCCTCCCCCCTGTCGGCAGAAATAAATCCTATAAGATTGAAGCCTAAGTCAGAGTCTGAATTGCAGTTTGTGGGGGGAGGGGGGGGGGAATCTCGCCCGGGGCGCTGGTAGAGCTAAAACCAGCACTGTCTGTACGATTGTCCAACACAACACTTCGGCCTTCAAAACCTGGCCGACAGTAGCGCTTTATATCTGGACGATTATGCGACACAACATTTTGACCTCTGAAACCTGGCCGACAGTAACGCTTTGTATCTGTACGATTGTGCGACACAACATTTCGACCTCCGTCACCTGGCCGACAGTAACGCTTTGTATCTGTACGATTGTCCGACTCAACATTTCGACCTCCAAAACCTGGCCGACAGTAACGCTTTGTATCTGTACGATTGTGCGACACAACATTACGACCTCCGTCACGCCAAAAGTCGCGCCTTCTAGTACTTACTATCTTCAGGTCTTTTTTAAGTCTCCATTGCAGTAGCACGACCTTCTCTGTACTACCAGAGCCATATATTAGCCAGAGCAGCCAGAGGATTTGGCCTACACTCTCCACGCTAGCCAGACGGGTTGGAGAGGTCTCATTGATCTAGTACTTTAAGCATACCTTTTCTTCAATGATTGACTCGCACCATCTTACATGGTTCATAGAGTCTGTACAAAAACTTTTCTATTTAACTGCAGCCTAAAGTGCCTGGCTTGTCAGAACCTTTCCTGCCTAGATTATTGTACCTCTTTTTTAAACTTTAAAATTGTTTATTGTTTGAACTGTGTAAACATTCAATAACTTATTTTCAATACTAGCAAAATAAATTTTTTTGCACATAAAAAGTGTACAAATGGCGGCCTTAGCGCCTTCTGGATGGTGTTACAAATTATTAATAAAATTGAAAAGATATTACCTGCAGGAATAAATGAAGAATATATAAGTTGATATTAATATAAAAATAAATATATACCGATACGATTACTATAAATAAAATAAATATACAATGGATATATGTAAATATAATACATAAATAGCTAATATACGGGGTCTAACAAAATATACTGAAACTATTTTAAGGGTGGATTCAGTCCATGATACTGAATAATTTTCCTCAAGAAACATGTATCGAAATATGAAAAATACATTTTGCCCGTCTATACAAGTTGACCGATCAGCTGATCCGAGTTCGTATGGAAAGTCAAAAATTATTTTTCATATGTTCCTTGGGGAAAGTTGTTCAGTACTGACTGAATCCACCCTTAAAATAGTTTCAGTATATTTTGTTAGATGTTATATATGTATACGGATAAATAAATACATTTATGGACTACAGTAACTCGGTGATCCTAAAAATATGAGCGATAGTTCATTCGATTCGGATCAGAACGCCGTGTAGAAAAAATTTTTTTTTTTTGCAGCAGATCAAAAATTATAACAGTTATAAAAAAATAACTATGAAAAAAAATCTAGTTTTCGCTATGGTAATTGACCAATAACTCGAAAACTATTCGTGCTAGCGAAAATAAAAAAAGTATCTGCTATAGTACCTAAGTATCATACAAACATTTTCTATGGGATTTGTAAGAAATACCAAACCGTGACGTCATAGTTTTTTGGAGTCAAATAGCGCCTTTTTCCTAAATTAATAAATCAAAAGTCACGATCTAACTGCTCTTCTCAAACATAACCATCAAGTATATTTCTTATATATATATTTATTATAAGAAATATACATTCATACATAGTATCTACATTGGAAAAACAAAAGCCACCTTGTGGCGCAGTCGGAAAAAAAATATATCAACATTACACGAGCTTTAAATATTTTGTTAACCTAAAAAAATAAATATTTTAAAAATATAACTCACCTTCCGGCGCAGTCAGCATAGCAATGATTTGAGCAGGAGCTGCTGCCTGTGCTGTGGAAGCTGGCAAAATAAGAAAAATTTGGTGGTCTAGTAGACATCTTCATTCCTTTTGGAGTAAAAACTTTATGTACCTGGGGTGCTGAAACAAAAAAAAATGTAAAACAAATTACAACGTGCCTCATAGAGACAACTGGAGACCCAAGAGCTGGTAGTTTTTTCACCCAACGGATTAGCTTATAGCTATCCAGCGGGGAAATGCTGCCAACATTTTGGGCACGTTGCCTCGATGTAGCGTTTTTGATGAAATTTTCTATTTATTTAATTGATTTTTTTTAT
Source organism: Acrobasis repandana (assembly GCA_963576875.1). Classification (NCBI taxonomy): domain Eukaryota; kingdom Metazoa; phylum Arthropoda; class Insecta; order Lepidoptera; family Pyralidae; genus Acrobasis; species Acrobasis repandana. Next base: position 14,761,473 of record OY756216.1, on the reverse strand, counting down.
TTTATTTAAAGATTAATGTATAGTTTTAGATATAGTTTAGTTTTATATTAATAGTTATACTTAGTTTAATCACTTATGTTATTTATGAATAAACGTTTTTTTTTATCTAATCAAGATTTTAGTATTTATATAAATTACTAATTCCGTTATTTCAGCATTTGACCAAATTTTTCAATCATAAATTTTATTTATTTAATCTTGGAACTTAACCTTGTCTATTTGACCTTCTCAGTTTTTTATAGAAAAGTAGGTTTTGCAAGCGTCTTTTATACTCGTAATGTTTATGAATGAGAAATAGAACATTTTCAATAATCGGGATGACTAAAAATTGCACGGGTGCGATGTTACTAAGACAAAAATGGTAAATTGCAGAGAAATGTATTAGTTGTAAATAGTTCCTATCTTATATTATCGCATTGGTGAAAACTGTACTTAATGACGATGTAAAATTGTGTTGTAGTTATAAATAAATAAATATCTCAGTATCTTTTGTGGACGAAAAATTCGTGACTTTGAAAATATGTTAATTGACCAAATATCTCAAAATGGTTTTAGATTCAGAAAATTCAAAATTACAGTTACCTAAGCGAATTATTATGTAAATTACTTTATTATTTATATAAATTTATATTGACTTTTGCCTTAAAATCAAGGTCAAAAACGACACAAATAACGTCAAAAAAATTACATGTATTTTAAAGATATTTTGTTGAAAATATCAAAATTTTATTTGTAAAATCTATGATATTGAATATCTTGTTTGTTAAGCAAATACCTCAAAATAGTTTGAATTTAGCCTTTAACAAGATATATTAGTTTAAGAAACTAAAATCTGACTACGGGAAAATGCTTGCTAATAAGTATATTTAACCAGTTAATGCATGATCAGTAGGTAAGTAACAGCTAATAAAGTATGTATATATTTTTAAAATGTGCTTATTAAGCTCTTCCGTTTGATACCCAAAGTGCCTCACGCGGTCATCATCATCCGAGCGTATTCCCGGTTGCATCCTCAGCGGTAAAGCTTCAGAGCCCGGGGTCCGCTACCTTACCTAGGTGATTTGACAAGGTTACTGGTTTTTTACACAGAGCGACTGCCGTCTGACCTCCGCAACCTATAGGGTAGACCAGAACCAATCCTAGGATAGGTACAAACGCTAGATGGCGTTCGGGACCAACAGCTTTACGTGCCTTCCGAAGCACGGAATTTTCTTTCTTTTCGGATAATCAGGTGATTCAAGCCTGCAATATCCTAACCAGACTGAAAACAACTTTTCACAAAGTATACTTCCCAGTGGGATTTGAACCCATGACCTCCGGATCACAAGGCAGACGCCTTGACCACTGGACCACGGAGGCAGTCAAAGTGCCCCACGCGGTATGATTGATTAATCTTATTTTTGAGTTCATTAATTTATGATCTATAGAGGGCGCCATATTGAACTTAGTGTGATGTCACATAGCCTATATCCAGCGGACAGCTGAGACGCTTCCAATCAGAGATATTGGAGGCATGTACATAAGGTATATTATAGCTCTTTGCTTCCAATGATACCTCATTTGTCAATATACCATGGGTATGTCATACTTACTTAGGTACATATATAGCGGCGAAACACATAACCCTCCTTTTAACATCGCCGTAATCGGGTAAAAAAAACAGATAAAAAAATAAATATAAATATATAAGAACACATTAGTAATAGAAAATCCAAAATTATAATTATTTGCAGTATGTATTATTTCATTTCCATATGATGATAATACGGAACCCTCATTCGATAACGAAATAAGACAAGTGCGAATGGGACTCCACTTGCACTTGTCGCTTGCACTGAACAATAATAATATGTTAAAAATTAAATTAATACTTTTTTGGGTAATTTCATATCTACATTAGTTTACATAATACTGGAGATATTTTTAAAAATGCAACTCTTTAATTATTTTGTTTCTTACTGAAGAGGCATATTGCTAGATTTTAAGTATTGATTATATATATATAATTACGAGCATAAATATTTTTATTTCTTAGGTAGCGAACTAATGTTGTTTACGATTATGCGAAAATATACTTACCTATTTTACAAGCTTTTATTTAACTTGCAATGCATGTATGTAACTATGTTTGTTCGGGTGGAATCTTGCAACTCAATTTTGAAGCAGATATCTTCAACCGATTGAGCTGAAATTTGCGCGCATATATATATCGCGTGACAATGCAATATTATGATGACTTGGAGCTGATCTGACGATGGAGTTGGAAGGAAGCCACAGGAACTTTGTAATGAAACGGCGAATCCCCATCGAGTTTGGGTTTGTTGGATTCGTCTTGAAGAGTACTTTGCCCTTAGATGGTATCTGGGATCTGATGATTGAGCTGGAAGGTGGCCATAAGAACTCCGTAATTAAACGACGCAATCCCGTTGAGTTTAGGCTTATTGGTTCTATATTGACAAGACCTTTGGTCTCACAATAAAAGCTTACAAAAAATGTTTTTTTTTTTATAAAAAGTTATTTTAGCTGCTAATAAAACAATAAATTTGAATTGTACAATGGCTAGAGGCTTCCAATGTTGGGGTAGTTATCCTGCTTTTGAAAATGAAATACAATTTTATTTTTATTTTGTTTAAAGCAAAATAAACGGGCAAGTGCGAGTCGGACTCGTACATGAAGGTGCGTAGGTACGTACGGGTTTTTTCAGCATTTTAAGACATTTTACGGAGGTCCGTAAAATGTCTTAAAATGCTGAAAAAACCCGTTTCTTGTATGACGACCCCCTTTAATTTTGTACTTTATCTTATTTTTAGTATTTTTTGTTATTGTGGTCATAGTAATACATAATCGGTGAAAATGACAAATATCTGGTTTATTCAAGACCCAGGAAAATTTAAAAAAGGCTATTTTCCAACTTGGCCTGGCTGGGGATCGAACCCAGATCCTTCGGATTAGCGGTCTAGCGTGTTAACCATTACGCCACGGAGGTAGTTCTTTAGAAATAAGTAGCACCTAAGTACTATGCTTTCCTTTTTTTTTACATTTAAAGTTTGTAAATTTTCAAGGGTACTTGAATCAATTAAATAAAATAAAATTAGGTTTAATTTAATACTTCTGGTCTGAATTAACAGTGTTACACACAGTGGGTTCTATGGAAGTACCTAGCTAGATAGTGAAAGTAACATAGAAGGTGAATTTATGTTGAAACGGAAAATTAGACCATATAATTAGTACCTGATAACAATAATATAAATATATGTAAATAAATTATAAATACATGTAAATTATAAAATCTTATGAACTAAGTATTTATTATTTTTGTGACGAATTGCACTGTACATTATATTCCTTGAGGAAAGTTATTGAGTATCACAGACTGGACCTACCTAAAATAGTTTCAGTATATTTTGTCCAACCCTAAAATATATACATGTTCCCTGAAAACATTACCTATACATATTTCTTAAAAAGTACGAACTGGGGAAATATTTCTGATTATACTGGCAACATTTACAAAATGGACGCGTATTTTTTTACATTATTTAGAGATCTAACAAATTGAATAATTAAATAAATGGATTATTAAATTCGGTAGGTTCGGTATTTTTAAGTATATCAGCATTTTTGCAGTTACTAGTAGAAACAACACAAAACGGCATAAGTTAATTAAAATTTACCCCTGTTGCAAAACGTCAACACGTTTTTCCGCCAAAGTAATACTTTGCTGTTTTTTTGGTGCATCAGTTTTGCGACGGTTTCCTGTTTATTCTGTATTCTGAGTCGAAACTAAAAGAGTTCCGTCTAGGGACTTCGGAACTCTAAAAATCGGGCAAGTCCACAGAACAGCTAGAAGTTACCTTGGATTAACTTATTTCCTCAGACATAAGTAATTGTTTAGAGTAACAGTATCACATGATAAGATGCCGATAATATTGCGATCGGATTTTTGTGGTAAATCGGTTTACTGTTCGGTAGTTCCCTGCCGCTTGTTATCTCAAATTCATCCACGTGTAAGCTGAATTAAGGTGAAGGTTGCATCTACACTGCCATTTTATTATTTTTATTAAATACCTACAATAAATTAAACATTCGTGGTAGTAATCATAAGTTACTATAATTTTTTTGCAGAGTTCAATCTATAATAACATGAATTAGGTACCTATATACAAGGTTACTTATTAAACACCGGCAACATTTTTGAAGCAAGTTCAAAACGTGATACTTAACTATTTTCCATAAAAACAATTATCGAAAATCTATAAAAAAATTACGTCCTCCAATACAAAATCCATTTGGCTGAGCGCTGATTCGTAGGGGAAGCAGATTTATTTTTCGTTTTAAGATAAGTAATTGTTTTTATGGAAAGTAGTTCAGTATCATGGACTGAACTTGCTCCAAAAAGGTTGCCGGTGTTTTCAAAGTAACTCTAACATAGTTACAGTAACATAGTTATTACGTACCAACTCCTTTAACCGGAATGTTTGCGTTAGTTAAGTAGGTAAGTAATATCTTCAAAATGGGCGACGACGGCGACGCACCGTCAGCTTAAAATTCAGCTCGGCAGCCTATGTGCCTATTTCAAAACATTTGGTCATTATAACTTCAAATCGTCTAGACACGTATAGTATTTATTTACACCCCAGCGTCAGTAGAAAAATATTCGTTTGAATATTAGTAAAATAAAAATTGTGTAAATTATAACTTGAATATTATGTATATTGTAATTTAATTTAAATTTTATTGATTTAAGTACACTTGAAAATTTGCAAACAATAGGTACATATTGTATCATTTTTGTTTGCGGTAATTTTCTATATGACTCATTTTTAGGGTTCTGAAATCCAGACAAAGTACCCTTATAGTTTCGCCATGTACACTTTTAGGTTAGCCACGCTGACAAAGTGGTAAAATAAATTGTTGAAAAAAAAAATTTATATGGTACCTCTCCTGTACCTAAAATGGGTATGTTTTTATTTCGCGTATCCCATTTTGATTTTAACATGGAGGGGTTGTAAGTAAATACAACTTTAAAATTAAGTCATTTATTTGCGAAGTATCACTACATAGTATAAAACAAAGTCGCTTCCCACTGTCTGTCCCTATGTATGCTTAGATCTTTAAAACTACGCAACGGATTTTAATGCGGTTTTTTTTAATAGATAAAGTGATTCATGAGAAAGGTTTATATGTAAATACATACCCGTGCGAAGCCGGGGCGGGCCGCTAGTTAAACTATAAAGTGCTAATTTTTGTTGGAGTCGAGCGTCCCCTTATATAAAATCTAAACTGCTTGCTTGAAAATTAAATTATAAAAATACCTCCCCATATTGTCACTTTAAACCCTTACAGTGTGCATGACCCAAACCCGACACGCACTTGGCCGATTTATAGTACTTACTTAGATCTCTACATAGCCATCCTCTGACATCAAGAATGTATTTATTTATTTAAAAAGGTACCTACGCTTACAGTGGTAACACTATTATAAAGTAACATAGAAGGTGTATATACAGTATTAGATTAGGAAATGAGCATATACAGTTAAAAGTTTTACGTATATGTACAGCATACACAGCATTTGCTTCAATACAAATTCGCTACCGTAAATAGTATTTTTAGTCTCCACTGCAGGAGCTCGACCCTCTATGTACTACCCGAGCCATACTTGGCCAGAGCAGCCAGAGGATTTGGTCTACACTCTCCACGCTGGAGGTCTCATTGATGTTTATAGTTTTTTGTTCAATATTTTTAAAGAACAGACTTAAACATATATGTAAAATTCGGTAAAAAAATAGTGTAATTTATACAATTATTATACTCGTAAGTCATACAATTTATGTCATTAATTTAAATACAATTCATTTATCAAAATTCGTCAAATGAGTATGGGGCTATTTCTATTAAAAAAAAAAATTAAATTTTATTTTTAAAGATTTTAATGTTATCAGCTGCTTTGATCTCCTGCGGCAACCGATTATACACTGTTGGACCCATGACATGCGTTAATTTACCAGACTTTTCAAGTGTACACGGAATTGATGCTAGTATGTCAGCGTTTCTAGTTTTCATGGTCAAATTATTATCACCTTTTTTTGGGAACGTCTGAATATTTTGGTAAACATATACTGCTACTTGAAATACATATAACTATTGCTGGGAATGTCATTATTCTAAGTGAAATAAATAACTCCTTCGCATAACATAACTTCGGAGCGCGTGCGGTCGCCCGCTCAGCTCTTTTCTGCATACAGAATATGCGTTCCCATTCAGATGAGCGTCCCCAGCACTCTAAGCTTTGTTTAGCTTGTATTACCTAAGTCGCCTTCTATGACATCCACGGAAAAACTCGCAGTGGTCCTATTCTACTCTGCTGGGACCACACGGCATAGAACCTATAAGTATTGGCACGATAAAGGAAAATTGTCTCTTCATGGTATCCCAATGAATGTGTGGTCTGTTGCAGCTAGTATCCCGAAGTGTGGCGGCTGTCATGAGATGATAGTGGACCGCTACGTGCTAAAGGTGTCGGATAGGACATGGCATGCGGGCTGCCTGCGGTGCGTGGAGTGCCGGGCAATGTTGTCGGGCAAGTGTTTTGCGAGGAACAACCAGCTTTATTGTACCGACGACTTTTTCAAGTAAGCCTCTTTTTCTTCGAAGAAATTATGAGTAATTATTGGCATATATTGTGGCACATTTGATATGAGAAACGATACACTTTCTTATTTGTGGTATTATGAATCTGAATAACACTATATAAATGGAACTTTTTCTCTACCTTTATGGGAGAAATGGCAAAAATCGCGCGTGTGATCCAGTTGGTATACTTATAAGTATTTTTTTTTTACTTTCAAACCTTTTTAGTAGTCTAATTAGGGTTTTTTTACTGGGTAAGATAAAAGGTAGAACATAGAAAAAAAAAGGTCAATTTCGCTCTTTAATTTTCACATATTCACTGACTTTACAAAGCATACCTACTATAAATTGAGTTTTTTAAATGTTTATTTGTATAATTTATATTTATCTTAGGGAAACTTACATTATTTTTGATTCCCTATTTTTTTTTTCTTCGACCTCTTGTCCTAACACCATAAATTTTGCAATGTTTTGCGTATTTATTGTTTACCTATTTGTGGAATGGAACTGTCACGATAAACAATAGATTAGATTAAAATACTACAAAATTAAATGAGCAATACCACAACCAAGTCTAAATGGGGCGATGTTTTATCGTAAAAAATACCGTACTGATAAATATACTTTATAAAACCTGAAAATTGTGTGCCAGAGCTCAGTTGTGTCTCTACTCCGGTTACTAAGACAAATATTATTTATTTAATACCTATTCACTTACAATGGTTATATCTTCTCTTGATAAGTAAGTGAAAGTTTTTCATAACCATATAATTTTCTTTTTTAAATCGTTTTTTTTAATTTCATTAGAATTAAATACCTAAGAGCTTTTTCAATGATAAAACATTTGTAGGTTACATCGTCAGCCTGCTGTTGTTGTATCGATATAATAAAAAATATTTAATTATAAAATATAATTGTATAAATTCTGTCTATGTCTCTAATTTTTTTTACTTTACTTGAATAATTTATTTATTTATTTAAAAAAACTTTATTGTACATATAAGACAGTAATTACACATAGTTTCAAACATAATGGTACAAAAGGTGGACTTATCCCAAAAGAGATATCTTCCAGTCTACCAGTTAGACAGAGGACAGTTAGGAAGGCAGAAATACGTACATAATGAGAGAAAAATTTGACTTTTTAAATTTAAGAATTTTATTCTTCTCCCAATTTCTGTAGATTTTCTTTTCTTTCCGGCTGACCGAACGAAAATGGGTTTAATTTTTAATTTCTTTAAAACATTCTGTTAACAACCTCTGAACTATTTACCAGAAGCTGTCATCAACATTTTTTAAGAAGCGTTAACACGTTGATAATGTTGTTATTTTTGCGGCTGTTGTCCCAGGCGCTTCGGTACCAAGTGCGCAGGCTGCGGACAGGGCATCCCGCCGACGCAGGTGGTCCGGCGGGCGCAGTCCCACGTCTACCACCTGCGATGCTTCGCCTGCGCGGCCTGTGCCAGGACCCTCAACACGGGAGACGAGTTCTACCTCATGGAGGACGGAAAACTCGTGTGTAAACCTGACTATGAGGCGGCCAGAGTCAAAGGTGAGGTGATCATGTTATTTGGAATTTTTGGATAGCAACTCAATAGTATAATTCTTGAAATTAATGACATTTTAATTAAGTTCAAATATTTTATGGGCAGGTTCTATAAATAAATATTTAATATCTTTTAATTAACTATAGAACCACATAGTCGATGGGCCACTTTCTGTCTTGTCCGAGTGGGTCATGTAACATAGATAGAGAACCAACGACAAAGCAGTCGCCGTGGCCACATACTGGTCAAAGATGATTTGAAATTGAAGCTAAAGTGAATAACCATTTCGACTCGATAAGATGAAGACTAACTAATATGTTAAAGCCACCATGACTATATCTTGAAAAGTAGAGATTTCCCGTGATTAATAAAAGTTGTTCGTAATATTAATCTTATGATTTAATTTTATTCGTTTAAATCATAAGATTCAACTAAGTTAATATTTGCTTCCAAATTGTACACTTCAGCAATTCTGTGAATGTTCCGGTTGTAAATTTAAGTGCAAACGACACAGGCGGCGAAGGTTCTTTGGACGGCGACGCGGCAAGCAAGAGGCCGCGGACGACCATCACGGCGAAGCAGCTGGAGACCCTCAAGAGCGCCTACAGCAGCAGTCCGAAGCCGGCCAGACATGTGAGGGAGCAGCTGGCACACGACACCGGCCTAGACATGCGAGTGGTGCAAGTCTGGTTTCAGAATCGGTGAGTGAACATTATTTCTCTATAATCCATAAACAAATGACGCGTGTAACGGTTCTATGAATGGTGAGTAAGATGTCGCGGACGACCATCACGGCCAAGCAGCTGGAGGCCCTCAATAACACTATTGAGGGCCTCCAGCTGCTGTAGACACCTACAGCAGCAGTCCGAAGCCGGCGAGACACGTGAGAGAGCAGCTGGCACACGACACCAGGCTTGACATGCAAGTGCAAGTCTGGTTCTAGAATCGGTGAGTGAACATTATTTCCCTATAATCCATGAACAAATGACGCGTGTAACGGTTCTTTGAGTGGTGAATAAGATGCCGCGGATGACCATCACGGCAGCAGCAGTCCGAAGCCGGTAAGACTCGCGAGGGCGAAGCTGGCATACGATACTGGCTTGGACATACGACTGTGCAAGTCTGGTTCTAGAATACGTGAGTGAATATCTATACTAATATTATAAAGAGGAAAGATTTGTACCTATTTTTGTATGTTTGTAATGAATAGGCTCAAAAAGTATTGGACCGATTTAAAAAATTCTTTCACCGTTGGAAAGCTACACTATTCCCGAGTGACATAGGCTATGTGTGTACCACGGGCGAAGCCGGGGTGGACTGCTAGTTGTTTATATATAGCAAAAATTTTTATTTGTATATGGCGAGGAAAATAAATTTATTTTGACTGGTGAGGCAAGAGAGAAGAGGATGAAAAGGCCATTTTTGTGAAGTGCCTCCAGCAGTCAACGGTCCAAAGTAAGTGACCCACATGAGTATGGTAGGTTTTATAGTGATTATAGGTAAATATATATTAGAATTAGAACGAGTTGAGTATGTTTCATATTACCTTATGGCAAATTTTCTATTCTTTATTATTATGAATTATTTCCTATTTCTTTTACAATTAGTGCTATCTTAATTACCTACTAAATATATGTAGAGCGTCGTACTTTTTTTTACTTAATTATATTTCACTATCAGACAAATTTTCGTATAAATACCTAAAAATCTTTCACAATAGGGAGGCGATTATGAATTTTTTCTCACTTTTATCAACATTGTACCTCAGATGTTTAATAAATTCAAAGGCGTATTTTGGTAATGCACCCGTTGCAGTCACGGAATTTTCTTTAGTCAAGAGTTTTTACAGGAATTGGTCATGCAGCATATAAAAATCAATCTTTCAAGCATAAAGAATGAATAAACCAAGACATCCGAACATTTGTAATCGATTCCGAAGGCGGAAAGAGAGTTAACGTAAATGATTTTGAAACGGTTTGTGCCTTAACAAGACGTTAACTGTGATTACAATTTTTATGACTATGTATCGCTACGCATGGAAGTTCCAAGGAAAATAAACTGCCAAAAGCCGTTTAACATAAAAAAAAATACAAACAAAAGGCAAAAGCGTAGACGAAGAGCGTATTTAAGTATTCATATCTAGTTTAGTTTTATATGCATAGTTACGAGTACCTACAGTCAGTTTAATTGTACTTATGTATGATATTTAAAATAAATGAAGTGTTTATTTTAAGAAAATTTACATATCTTATTCTTGATTATTGATTTACTTTTGTATTGGTCTGGGCGAAAACATACCACCTGCTTTTCTCTCGCACATAGTAAAAGCCGATCGAGGGAATGGGCTAAAATTAGAATGATGTTAAAAGGCGATGCGGGTAGTGATGCATCACTATTTTGATTCCCTTAACTACCTTCTCGCCCACCAAGTGGCCTTTGGGTCTTGCGGCCTTAAGTTATATCTGTTTAGAGACGTAAGACCCAAAATGTACTGTCTGCCCCATAAGGATAAAGACGCGATATTCTTGGTTTTGATAGTGCAACGAAAAAGACATTTGTTTATATTTATAAAAATTAAGTTAAGATTACTAAAAATATATTAAAATAGTGACAAACTAAAAATACAACGTAAAACTAACAACTAAATTAAAACTAAAAATATTTAAAAATAGAACTAACTTATAAAAAATTGAGGCCAAATCGCTGCCGTCACAGGGCAAAGTACCCAAAAGGCTGGCGGCAATTCCGCGTTGAATAGCAACACTAAAACAATATTTTAAAGAAAAATCAAACTAAACAATAACAATCGTCAAATAATTAAACTGGACTATTAAACTAGAATGTAATTGTTAAACCAGATGGTAAAAGCATCAAAACCAATTAAAAGTATTAAAATGTTAGTTAAATAGGTGTAAATCATCATCATCCGAATCAAAAGTTTATTCAGTAATTACATGTAATGCAATACAATAATATTTCAACTTTCAGCTGCACGCTATAGAAATGGAAGATTTTTATTAATTTATTTTTATTAGGTACATATGTAACTAAAATTTCAAAAAGATGAAGAAACAATAGGTATAGTATAATTATATATGACTGAACTTTGTATTGCACGCCTCATAAGCGAAGCGCATGAGGTAGTGCTCTACTCTCGCCTTACAAAATTCAAGTGATTTTTTTAACTAAATGTGTCTCTATTTATTTTCTATCGCACTTGTACACATAAATGTCAAGGAAAAACACTAGTTTCAACACTTATGACATTTTTAAAAGACATTTTGCCTTTTAAATAAATAAAAACAATGTTTAATAAAATCATTTTGTGGACGTCCGTGTGTCGGTATGTATGGAAACTGGCGTAGTCACGATAACTCCCGAAAAACTTATCTGATCAAGTCCATTTTTTTTTATATGCTTTAGTATTATCCAAAACTAAGTCTTTTCGAAGATCAGGGTCTAATTCAATGTAGTTTAATCGTAATTATTATTATAAAAATACAGGTGACATATTAAAAATAATTTTGGATGTGAGGTTTGTTGAAAGAGTTAATACCTATGTATGATGAGTACAAATGTGTAACTGGCAAGTAAGAAAAGAAGTAAAAAGAAATTTGAATAAAGAATGTTGTGATTTTGTTTGTTTTATTAAATATAAAAGACGAATAAATGTAAAAGAAGCGATAAGTTAGTTAATATTTTTTATTTAAATTGCATTAACTAATTGAGAATGAAAAGAACAATCAGTGGTAACACTTTTCTTGACATTCGTGACGTAGTCTTGTGTCTTTTTCTTGTTTTTGCTTAGTTTTTTTGAGATTTCTCAAAATCTACCGGTCCGAATCGGTTTAAATTCACAGAAAATCTGAGTTGTATAGAACTCTTTGGAAAGCTACTTGTTTGGTTCCGATCGGTTTAGTTGTTCAAGAGTTATAAGCGGGTCACATACACACCCACACACACATACGGATAGGGTGCATGACACTTGCTCGTGAGTGGTCAGGGAGGATTCCTGAGACCTTTAAACGTCGAGATCTGATGAAAACTCGACTTTTCAAAAACGGGGTGAAACTAATAACGTCCCGAATTTTAAAAATTTTCAATTTTATCAGCGGGAAGTTAAAAATAAAAGTTAAAAATAATCTCCAGTCGTGCGTTAAAGCCGACACATACTTTTCTTCGTTTTAAGTTAGCAATAAAACAATCAAAATCAATTTAATTGTGAAAAATGAGATTATGAGGCGTGCACTTTTGGATTTTCCAAACTATTTATTTATTTTATTTTATTAATTCAAGTACACTTAAAAATTTACAAACTACCTATGTAAACTTTGTAGTAGATTAAAATTAAATAAGAAACTCTATTACAGGTAAAGCAATTTTAGGAAATCAAAATCAATTTTCACATTTACGTTTTCATACTTTGAACCTCTGCAGTATTCTAAGGCTGACCTCTGTTTTGTTGCGGCACAAATTTAATGTCTTAAGTATTACTTATGTATTTACGTTAATTTATTACGTAGGTATGAATGATGAGAATTTTTATACTCTTGAAACAACAGCTGAAAAATTATTTCAATACAATCTAATCCTCCTTTTTGCTTTTTATAAATGTTTATCAATGCAGATAAGTACGAGTACTTATTACTTAAAAACGGCTAAAAGGAATCAAATTTAGCACGGAGAAGCTTTTTAACTTAATTATCGCATACCTACTAACTACATGGCCACTTACACACACGAAAAACAAAACAAACCAAATTACTTTTATTCTGCAACAAGTAATTTTTATTTAAAAATTAAAATAAAAACGACTGCAATTATATTTAAAAAAAAAAATGTTTTAGTCATGTCAGCTGTAGGTACGAGTAGATAAGTCAGCTGAATCTGTTTAGTTCTTTAACCACACAGGCAAATCCGCATGTAACAGCTAGTGGACAAATAAAGGAATTGATTTCACGTAAAGTAGGTACCTACTGTTGAGAAGTCGAGCGTCGATATCGGTGGGTTTACGAGGCGAGGCCAATGCTCAGGGCGTGACGTCCGCCGTGACTGCGACTGCTCGCGCGCGACACAACATTGTTCGCGCACAACAGCCGCAAATGTTGGATAACATTACGACAAAGTCAGAGGTCAGCCTTAGAATGCTACAGAGCCATTGTATGAAAAAGTTAATCTGAAAATTGATTTTCTGGAATCGTGCGGAATACAGTACGGATTTTAAAAAGCAACGCCTTACGTCGCAGCGTGCGAATGTTAGTTTTGTACAATCAATGGAACCTCTTTTTTCTAAACGTCAAAACAATAATTTTATATGAGATTTGTATGAAAATCAGAATAGTGACGTCATAGTTTGTTGGAGTCAAATAGCGCTCTTTATTAAGAGGTTATTTGACTCAAAAAACTCAGTTTTTCTGCATTACATAATATATCTAAATTCATATTGAAAATGAATATTATTAATGGCAAGTATCACTATTTTGTGACGTTTTATTCTCCTAACAGTACCAAATAATTTATTTTTGATCCAGTCAGATGACTGGGTCAAAAATAAATTATTTGGCACCCAATTTAGGACGTTGTTGTAGTAATCCGGCGGAGCTAAGTAGGTACATACTTGTAACGCAGCATGCAGGTCCCTGCGGACTGGGCAGAGCTATCTTAAACAAAGACTTCGTTTTATAAAGTTTGCTAAGAATAATTTTTAGAAAGTTACTTTCAAAAACGTAAAACCACAGAATAGGATACTAGGTACACCATACTAGTCAGTCAAATCCGCGGAGGGAAGTTAGTTTGTTAAAATAACTTAAAGTTAAGTAATCAATGGAGTTCCCTTTGTTCGGCCAAAGAAGGCAATTTATGGCGTTGTTTTAATAATCCGGTGGAGCTATAACGCAGCACGCGGCTCCCAGCGGACTGGGCGGAGGCACTTTAATTAATCAACCTCCGTTGAAAGCGGCGCCCCGCGGCTCCGCTAATGGTACACGCAAAACATGGGGTGTCCTAGCCGACTGTTTGTACTTCATATTATATGATTATTTGCTTTAATCGGAATCAATCGGAGCGATAACATTGCGCGGGGACTCGTTTGAGTGCACTTCACGTAATTATAAAAACTAACAATACTTAACAAACAAACTAAAAGAACATACAGTGTCTTAAATGCACTTTTTTTTAGTTTTGCTCATGACCTCATATGATCATTACAAAAAGTTCAGGGAATGTTTGTAAAATTAGCATTTATAGGTACAATGTGAGACCGGCGATATATTGACACTACTTCACATCCCTGAACGATTTTTACTTAGAATAGAAACAGGAAAATGGCTACGGACTTTTTAAACAATTATTTCTTTCATTTAAGTACTGTATGTACTTATAGTAGTTTTATAAGTACCAAATCTGGAACCAAAAAATATACCAGCTGCGTGTCCCGTGCAATTGTAGAAGTCGATCAAGGGAACATTGAATCAAAGTAATTAGAACTTAGAACGTTTAGCTGCCATTGTTGTACCTTATTACCTATAAAAACTTATACAATTAATTAAAATAACTCATGAAACTGAAGGTTTTCGCAAAAAAAGTACCTATTTATCAAATTAATAAGCGTTATTTATTAGTCTATTTATTTTATAAAATGAAATTGCCATAACCATTGATGAACTCGACTGGCTCCGATGATTCAAATTAGCTAGCTATCAGCCTTGTCAAAATCTTTACTATCACACTATGTAACACGTATGTGTATGTAACACACTGACACTAACAATTAATACGAGCCCACTCACTATACAAGGTGGAAGGGACATACCCGTAATAAATCGAACCACGGTCTATACTACTACTACGGTACTACGAACTACGGTATATACTAGACCATTATAGTACGAGTACAATGAAATTAAATTAACAGCTAAAAACAAAAAAAAATTCGGCATTTCCATACAAATGTGTGCAGCCACCCGATTTGTTTGGGATTGTCAATTTCTTTTTGGATTTTTGACTGTTATTTTAATTTTATTATACTTTAGTGATCTAGTAGGTACCTATAGCACGTGGTTCGATTTATTATGGGCATGTCCCTTCCACGTTGTATTAGTCGATAATACCCTAAAGTGTTTATTGTAAATATTTTTTTTCTCTTTTGTCTTAACCAAGATTGTCAGGCTGCTTACCTCCTGTGGGGAGAGGCTGGTATACTGAGATACAAGCTGTGCTTAGTATTGTCAGGCTGCTTAGCTCCAAGTGGGGAGAGGCTGGTATACTGAGATACAAGCTGTGCTTAGTATTGTCAGGCTGCTTAGCTCCAAGTGGGGAGAGGCTGGTATACTGAGATACAAGCTGTGCTTAGTTCAGACACACTAGTCTCTCATAATCTTAGATATTTTTTTGTCATCTACTATTATTATAGTTTTATTATGTATAATATTGTGGAGAAAATAAAGAAATTTAGAATTTGAATTAATATTAGGTTTTTCAAAGCGATTTTTGTTTAAGATCAGTAGTAGATTTTATTCTGAAAATGAAGTATGGTAGAAAATTTACTGATATAGTATAAAAGTTTGTAACTTATGTAGTATAAAAAAATTAAATATCTATCATTTGTTATGCAGACGAGCCAAGGAGAAAAGACTAAAAAAGGACGCCGGCCGTACGCGGTGGTCCCAGTACTTCAGGTCCATGAAAAGTGGTAGCGGGTCTCCTCGACACGATCGCCTGCTGGATAAGGATGAACTGAAGATCGATCTCGACTCCTTTAGCCATCACGGTAAGTATTTATAAAGGTTTCAAAGAGAAAATTCCACTGTAACAATTAAGCTAACCTAGAAGATCTACTACAACAAGCTCAGTCAAGATACATACTCGTATTTTTAAATAATTATTTAATGGTCCTATGTAAGAGTCCTTTAAATCCTATCTTTAGTTTTTCGTTTCTTTATTCCTAGCCCTTAACCTAAAAAGTTTCAAGCGTAGGATGGTGTAAATTCTTATACGAGTCCACTGGTTTTCATAGTCGATTGAGTGGCGGACGGTGTCGAAAGAGGCCACCACAGTCCGCTTAACAAATATCACTACAGCCGTACTAAGACTATCCACTTTTACTATGTTACATATTGTTCATTGAGTATAAGCATTTATCACAAACTACATCAATTTCATAACCTTTGAAATTATTACTAATAGTCCGTCTAGTTTTAAAACCCGTTTTAAAACTAGACGGACTACCCACAGACCTAGAATCGCGCCTTACGGCTATAATTCTATGGGACTACCAATGTTACTTTCAAAGGTTATTCATAAAATAGTTTAAATTGTCTTTTAGACATTGATACAAATCAAATTTTTAAATATCACCATATTTAGTTTGGAACAATTTATTTCAAATGAGGGCGCCACTTATGCTACCAATTCACCTTAACACCTTTTGTAGGAAATTTCTGCTCTAGTTGTATATTTTGGGGTGACAGATACGCTTCTTCTGCGTCTAACCGCGTTTCCGGGTGCATCCTAAGCTGTGCTGCTTCAGAGCCCGGGGTGCGCTTTCCCGCTTTTTCTTCTCAATATACGAGTATAACATGCATGTCAATGGTCTCCCAAGGATGCCAAAGACTTTTCAAAATGGAGAAGAAATAGCCGGAACAGTTTAAATGATTTGGCTATAGTTTTACGACCGGCCGCCTGCCTGATGTCAACCCTCTTTGGGAATGTATTTGTGCGAAAAGTTTGTAGCACGAGATGTTTGTGCTTAGTGGGTGACAGATACGCTATCATCTCTTTATCACTGTCGGGCTAGACATAGCCCAGTGCCGTCAGAGCCAATGGCCACGTTTATCGTGAAGTTGGAAAAAAGAATTAAAATAGTGATGTATAATTCAAATTCTCAATTCAAGATTTTATTTTGTTATTGGTTGTCGTTTCTCCTTCAGTCTACCACTTGATTCCGACAGACACAATCTCGGTGCGAACACTATACCGACAATATCCGTAATCTGTGTTTATATCTATATGATGATGATGCTCTTATACATAAATCCAGATTAAGCTAAGGTTTTACGGTTAAGTTGATCGTGATGACTGTACTCGTAGCAGGTAAAACAAAAAAAACCCATATTGGTTGTTTATTTATTTATTTATTTACTTATTTATTTATACTTTATTAAGCCAAAAAAGCTACATAGGTAGACTTAATGTTAAAGCATTCTTTTCCCGTTGACCTTTGGGAAAATTAAACTAACAGCAAGGTCGGCGTCTAAACACCAGAGTGTTTAGATGCCGACCTTGCTGTTAGTTTGCTTAATACTAACAAGTATTTTACATTCTTCCATGCTGGTCTAGGAGAAAAGAAAAAAGTAGAATGTACCAGCTCTTTTTCTTCCAGCGCAGATCGTTAAATCCGATCAAGAGAATGGGCGAAAATGCTAATTATCGTAAAAAGCGATGCGACTAGCAACCCATCACTATTTTGATTTCTTTTTCAACCTTCTCGGCCACCAGATTTGTCCGTATCTATTTATTTATCTATTATCTATTTATCACGCTTGGGTTTGAGGGATCTATCTGCTTAGACCCGCAAGACCCAAAATACTCTGTCTGCCCATTAGGGATAAAACGTGATAGTATTTATTTATGTATGTATTTTAAGAATATTTTATAATGTATTATACAAGTATTTTTTTTTATTTGTAGAGCTCAGCAATGACAGTTACAGTACGGTGGCTCTAGGAGGCGAAGAAGGTTCTCCGGCTGGAGGCGGTGGGGGCGGCGCTGGAGCCCGATATGCTGCCACGCCGCCGTACCTTCGGGCGCATTCCCCGCCGGCACCGCACGCACATTACCACTACCCACCCGATCACCTCGTTTACACGAACATTGGTAAGTTATTGTTTATTAAATTAAATATATATATATATATATTGGTTATTAGTCACTAGTTATTTGCTGTATTAGTTTGCCGTGTGGTTCCTGGCAGAGTAAATAGGACCACTCCGCGTCTTCCCGTGGATTTCGCAGAAGGCGACTTGGAAAACACAAGCTAAACAAAGCTTATAAACATTAATGAAACCTCTCCAACCCGTCTGGCCAGCGTGGAGAGTGTAGGCCAAATCCTCTGACTGCTTTGGCCAAGTATGGGTCTGGTAGTACAGAGAGAGTGTTCCTGCAATGGAGACAAAAAAATACCTGTTGATGATGGTGACTCGTCACTAGTAATCAATCTAACCATGGCACTGGGACGCGAACTAGGTGCTTTAACAGGCAAAAGTGATTTTCGAATTTCCCATCGGCCCTTAATCATGTTTTTACAAACTTCTAGTTAGTTTTACCTGTACCGTTGTCTGTGTGTCCATAAACAAATCTTTTAAGCTAAATTAGACCCACTTCTCATAATTTGATTGACCTAAAACTTTACATAGGTACTATGTAAGTTTGGTGACAATGTAATATTATGGTACCAATGGCGTGATCTAATAATGAAGCCGAGAGCTGGTCACGGCATCTCTGTGATAAAATAACACATTAATAAGCCTAACGAGTATGGGCTCAATTGATTCGTTTTGAAGAGCACTTTAGACTATTTAGTTCATTGTTTCATATTAAAGCTTGTTTATAAACATATAGATATAGATAATTTTAATAATAAACTTTATATAATTTAAAAAATACTTACTATAAATCTTCTATCAATTTAAGTACTATACTAGCCATTACTGATCTATAGTGGACCTATAATGGTGGCTTTAGGCTTGAAACTGCGTCAAGCGGAGACCCGCGATGGGTTCAGTCCGTCTCTGTCACAAACTCTCAATCAATCAATCGTACCTTACCTTCTAGGATAATCTGTGGCAGTTCTCCATTATGGATTAGGCTAGGTTCTCACACAAACGCCTTTTTTTACAGGACAAGCAATGAGCGGTGCCGGCATAGGAGGAGCGGGTGCGGGCGGAGCATCAGATCTGAGTAGTTCATCATCACCGGCTGCGGGCGGGTACCCCGATTTCCCACCGTCGCCTGACTCGTGGCTAGGAGAGCCGCACCACTACTCGCCGCGGGGCTTCCCCTAGCGGCGGCCACCGCCGGCGCACGCGCAGCCCGCGCCCCCGCCGCCTCCCGCGCCCTACGCCCTCCCCGCACAGCCGCTAGAGCTCGTCGTTAAGCGCGAGCTGTGATTTTTAATAGACATTGACTCAGTAAGAGTACGGAAATCAATAGCAGAGACCTATCAAATATGAGGAACTGCTTGGCGTTGTGTACTGACATTCCTATATGCGAAACAATTGAAGAAAAATAAATACATAAGACATATGACCAATTGAAAAATTATTATCAGTTATCGATAACTTTTTACAACAACTACTTACAGATTGTGAAGCAACTGAAACCAGTTTCAGAGTCGATTATAGAATTTAATTCAAGATGTAAATAATCGTAAGTACCTTACCATTTAAGATTATTATAATTAGGACAACTTGTAAATATTTTATTAGATCTAATTCAGTGTGATTTTCAAAGCACAAAAGGAAATTTTAAAAGCCTTATAACAAATCCAGGTACTCTATGTATAAATAGATTTAGAAGAAAGGTATTATTATAAAATTGTTTTTAATTCAGTTGTAACATACATTGCTTATAAAATCATATAAGTCAAGATACATGTTAATTTATTCATTAAAAAAAAATAGGTTTAACATTAACGGACACTATGATAATACTGTACATAGAATTATTAATGTGATAAATATAGGTAAGTTAGCTCACTGTAAGTCCATAGTGACCATAATACTTGTGCAAAAAATCTAGTCGACAGATGAATGGTATATAAATAATACATACGCTAATCTATCTGTAGTTTTATTTACAAAGAATAATTTAACATATATTTTATTTACAGTTCCGTTGTTGCCACTCCCCAGTACTGTTGCATGCGGCCTTCGAGGTCTAGTGAGTCTTGTGACTGCGCAGACTTTTCCTGTATTACAGCGAAATCATATTCTAAATGGTACGGCATCAAGCGTTGCAATGAACCAAAATAAGCAGCGTTCGGACCTCCGTTTGGCAACCTTCCCGATCCAAAACGAAGGTCCTGTTTTAAATTTGTACCAAAAGATCGAGCACTTCCAAAATGTTTTGATAAAAATGGCAACTTATTTTGTTTACCAGTCAAATGTAATTGAGGGCTGCTACCTGAAATACCCTTGAAATTTCGTAAACTACTTACGTTTGATTTGATCCCCTTGGAGAGATTGTCTAGTTCTTTGTCAAACAGCATCTGAGCGTTTTGTTCGAGCATATACTCCCAGGATTTGAATTGTTCATCATTGGTGGAGTGGTCGTCGCTTTTTTGCTCTTCTTCCTTGTCTTCTTCAACACGGACACGGATTGCCCGAGCAACTCCACCTCGACAGCTTCTTCTTTCTGAAGCTTTGGCTTGCGAACGAACACTAGCGTAGTGTTGGCTAACTGAGTGTTGATGACTCACTGTTTCGCTTGGGGGACGATCACTCTGGCCACTAGGAGACGATCGATCGCTACAGGGTTTAGACGGGGACGCAGAATGGCAACACGCATCAACTCGAGAACAGCAACAGTCAGATCTACAAACAGATTTATTACTATGTATGGTTTGCCGTAATTCTCTCATTAACAAATCAACATCAGCGCGTGCTATATCAAATCTTATGATTATTACAGATATACAGTCTTCAACTCCGTAACTCTGAGCCAAGTCCTGTAATCGTTTTGCCGCCAGCACTGGGTTGCGTTCAGCTCTTGTTTCAGTCACGGCTGTCTCAATGCTAACTGCATTCCAGAATTTACCATTTGCCATTATTAAAAACTCATCGTCTTCTTTGATAATAGTTTGTATGACATCGGGATCTGGTATTGTATTTGGATATCTAGTAGAATACCCTAAACGCTTATTGTTTTCTACTCCTAAGCTTAAAGGTCCGTTTCTTCTACTGAGGACAGCTCTAGTGTCCCCTACGTTAGCAAGTCTTAAATTATAGCGTTTAGAAGCTTGACCAAATCCATTGTCTAGTGGAGTAACTGGTGAAAGGTGGCACATAATTAAACAAGCTCCTTTTCTTTGGCCCTTTTCTTTTAGTTCTCTATGAGCAGATAAAACGACATATTTCATATATTCATTAACTGTTTCTTTTATTGATTTTTCTTCGAGCAACAAGCCAGGAAGACATGATTGTAGTATTTTTGGCACTTCTGTATCAGTTTCTCCGTCGATAATTGCAAAAAGTCCTTCTTTATTACAAAATGATGGTAAACGAATTTGAGCGCAGCATAATTGTAATGATTTATTAGGACATTCCGTGAAACCAGTTGTCCAAGGTGTTGAACCAGTGAGTTCTTCGTGGAAGCCACTCTTTTGTGTCCATGGCAAAGAATTTCTGCCTGTAACATCTACTAAACTTAAAGGTCTTTGGCATCTGTAGGCGTTAAATTGTGAGGGGTCTACCTGTAGTTTTTTATTACAAGATATATCAAGGAACTTCAATTGTTTCGGGGCAAGAAGTCGTAAGTCTATACTATCAAGTTCGTTGTGTGCAAAATCCAGGATTTTTATTGATGCACTACATGCAAACATTGGAACAGTTCTTAATCTATTAGAATGAGCTCGCACAACTCTGATTTTGTTCAACTGTGGCAAATTATCAGGCAGTTTCACTAAAGAGTTTCCTGATAGTACCATTTCTTCTATTTCGGGCCAGAAATTAATGCAACTTTCAGGTAAGTTTGAAATGCAGTTATAGGCAATATGTAATATCTTCAATCCTCTAAATGCTATGATGACGTCAGCCACATTATCAGTTAAACAATTTGCTGTTAGATACAGGCGTTCCAAGCAATGCGATGACGGGCCTCGTGCATGTGGAAGACGATTCAATCTATTATTAGAAAGATTTAATACACAAAGCCTGTCGCAAACTGAGAAAAAGTTTTCTGGGAGTGATTGTATGCAGTTATTGTGAAGTAATATTTCTTTCAGAGGTGCTCTTAGCCTTGGCATTGACGGGATGGTAGAAATTTTGTTATGAGCCAATCTTAATTTACTGAGACTTGACAGCTCGCTGCAAAACAGGTGGTCTGGTAGTGACGTCAGCTGGTTGTTGCTGGCGTAGAGGGAGGTGAGGTCCGAGCAGCCGCTGAGCCACTGTGGTAGTGAGGTCAGTTTGTTGTGCGATACATCCATCTCAACTAGATTTATCGGTGGTACTGTTGTAATTAACGTCTCCAACTCTGAAATGTAAAAAAAAACAGTTTTAATAAAAATTTATTTGGCGACGGCAGAGTAGAATACGATGTTTAATCATTTCATCACACCTTCTCTCGTCTACAGGTATCGTTAGAGGCAACTAATAAGGGAATAAATAACAGAGGAGCAACGTCACCTTTGCGAATACTGTATAACTATCTACTGCGACTACCCGTCTGCTCAGCGTGGAAATGATGGGCAAATCCTCTCTATTGGAAGATGCTTTTAGTCCAGTCATGGACTAAGATGGCTGTTAAAATAATCCAAGGACATCTTAAAAAAATATGACTTTCATTTTATTTTTAGGTTTGCAAGCTTGTTTTGAAAACATATTGTTTTGTCTTAGTCTTATAAATGAATGAGAATTTAACTCCTAGCCTCAGAGGGTTGTAAAGCAGTATCAATTTATATCACTTGACGCTACCTGGCTAGCGAGTTGGAAAATGACCTTTTTCAAATTGTCCTGAGTCTTGGTTGTTTATCTGTATTTATTATAAAATATAGTATCGTTGAGTTAGTATCCCATAACACAAGTTTAAACTAACTTTGAGGCTAGCTACTTATTATCAACAAAGATTGAATACATGAGGGCTCAAAAAAATTTTTTGAAACAAACTCACGATTGTGTGGAGCTCGTAGTATCCTAAGAGAAGCGCCGTGAAGCGACAAGTGTTGCAAGGCGTTGTGAGCCGCGTGCAGTTCCCGCAGTCCTCGAAGTGCTGACACCACCAGAACCTCCACGGCATTATGCGATACGTCCAGAGATACCAGGTGCTGGAAAATGATTTATAAAACATGAAAAAAATTATGATATATACGCGATAATCTAAATATTGATATATAATATTAGGTCCTTACATATGAAATTGCCGATTTTAAATACTGGCAACTTTAAAATCAAATATCTTGCGTTTGATTAGGAATTCCAAATTCAAATTTATTTCGAAATAAAGCCAGAAAAATATTGTTTTAAAATTCGTATTTCATTTGTTTTAACATCATTTGTTTGAGTTTCAACATTGCTATAACAACAACTATGGACAAATTGAAAATTCGCGGTATTTACGAATACGAGTTCCACCGTGACACCAGTGCTGCAGAAACGACTCGAAGAATTAACGACGTGTATGGACCAGGCACCGCTAACAAACGAACGGTGCGTTTTTGGTTTCAACGTTTCCGTTCTGGAAATTTCGATTTACACAATGAGCCTCGTGGACGACCTAATACTCAAGTGAATAACGAAGAATTGAAGGCGATAGTGGAAGCGGATCCATCTCAAACCACTTCTGAATTAGCAGCAGCCTTCGGCGTAAGTGACAAAACGATACTTATCCACTTGCGCCAAATCGGAAAAATTTAAAAACTCGAAAAGTGGGTACCGCGCGAATTGACTGAAGCAAACCAACAAACACGCGTTGCTTGCTGCGTTTCTTTGCTTAATCGCCACAATAATGAGGGGGTTTTGAACCGTATCGTGACTTGTGATGAGAAATGGATCCTGTACAACAATCAGAAGCGATCATCACAATGGCTTGACCCTGGAGAACCGGCAAAAACTTGCCCTAAGCGAGAACTGACCAAAAAGAAGATTCTGGTTAGTGTTTGGTGGACCAGTGCTGGTGTTATCCACTACAGCTTCTTGAGATCAGGCCAGACGATTACTGCAGACTTGTATTGCCAACAATTGCAAACAATGATGGAAAAGCTCGCCATTAAACAACCGAGACTGATGAATTGCTCTAGCCCACTGCTCCTTCAGGATAACGCTAGACCACACACTGCACATTAAACGATCGCCAAGTTAGAGGAGCTGCGACTGGAACCTCTGCGTCACCCACCATACTCTCCAGATCTTGCCTCAACCGATTACCACTTTTTTCAAAATTTGGATAACTTTTTACAAAGAAAAAAATTCAAATCTGATGAGGCAGTCAAAACCGCCTTCAAACAGTTCATAGACTCTCGCTCCCAGGATTTTTTTTCCAAAGGTATCAATGATCTACCTATAAAATGGCGGAAGTGTATCGATAACAACGGCGCATACTTCGATTGATTAAATAATAATTTCATTAAAAAAAACTTGTTTCACTTTTTTGATACTTAACGGCAATTTCATATGTAAGGACCTAATATTATATGTTGTTATTCGACACCCTATTTTTATACGTTCGTTCTTCAATGTGAACCTGCTGGACACGAGTCTAATATCGACGGGACGAGCATTAAATGTTTGTAGGAACAGTTTGTATGGGAAAATAAAATTGTGGTTTTTACTATTTTTCTCGATATTTTTCTATTTTTAATCACCATATAACCTTCCTCAAACTTCCACAAATATTTCAAAAACGGTTAAAAAATTAATTCATTTATTTTCTGTATTAACACAGGACTTTTATGTCGAAAAATGTGAGGTTCTGAGATTTCCGCGACTCACAGCTAGTTACAGAATTTCAAAATTATTTGGAATAGCCACAAAAAAACTACATGGATGGATGATTGATCTTGATGATGATCTTGATTGATTGATTCACGTTAAAGAAGGAATCCGGTAAGTATTAACTTAATAATATCATTGGCTTACTCGTATTTTCAAAAACCATAGATAGTCTAATTAAAGACACATTGCGAATTTTCAATGAAAAAATGGCAGGAACTTACTCCATAGTTGCCAAGAATGATGCTTCCTTCGAGTGGGTTGTGAATTCTTGCCATTAAATTGCGTCTACCTGTAGTTTTTTGTTACATGATATATCAAGGAACTTTAATTAGTCGGATTATACTTACTATCAAATTCGTTGTGTGCAAAATCCAGAATTTTAATGATGCACTGCTTACATGCAATTGTAACCGATCTATTGTAAACCTTTTTAATAAGTTCTTTCATGCTGGTCAGGGAGAAAAGAAAACATAGAATGTACACTAGCTGCTTCTTTTGTAAGTAGATCGTCAAAGCCGATGGAGGGAATGGGTGAAATTTTGAATCCTGTTAACCCATCACTATTTCAATTTCCCTTATACACCCAGGTGCATGCCCAGGCATGAAAGTGGTTTTTTTTATTGTCATCCTTAAAATGGCCTGTCCATCTTACGGCCTTAAGCTTCTTAATTAAATGCAAATGTTCGTAGGAACTTACTTCATAGTTGCCGAGTATGATGCTTCCTTTGAGTCGGTTGTGTCGAAGGTCCACGCTGGTGAGCGGCGCGCGTTGTTCGCCTTTGTTCTGGTCTTCGAGACCCATCTGTGTGTTGTCTAGCTGCAATGTTACAAATAAAGGGAATAATAAAATTGAGTTCCTACGAGTACTAGTAATTTAACCTCTCACATCCGAAGCGGTCAGATTTGGCCGCTCGAACACAAACAAGTTTCAACCTTATTACACAAACAGTCGCAACCTTATTACAAAAACCTTATACCACAAACGAGTATTACATTGACATAAAAATATTGGTTGACAATTAATAAATTAAACGCTAGATAACGTAGATAGGACCCACAGCTTTACGTGCCTTCCGAAGCATGGAAATCATCTTTCTTTTCGGATAATCAGGTGATTCAAGCCTGAAATATCCTACTCAGACTGGAAGCAACTTTTCACAAACTATGCTTCCCAGTGGGATTTGAACCCACGACCTCTGGATCACAAGGCAAACGCCTTGACCACTGTACCACAAAGACAGTTAAAACCTGTTAAATAGCAGGTGGTAAAGTGAGGTAGGGAGTACTTACTGAACCGACACCAAAGCTACTGACAAGATTGTGGTTGGCAATGAGGCTCCGCAACTTGGGGAGTTTCAATGCGCAGTCCACTGACCTCAGTTCGTTTTCGCTCACATTCAGTTCTTCTAATCTGTAAAATAATGAAAACAATAGTTAGGAAACATTATGATTGATTTTTATTCAGGAAAGCAGATAGTTTCTTTGTTCTGTCGTAATGATGGCAGTACCTACAAGGACAGAAGGCATCTAGGGATATTAAATCAGATCCTAGTTCTTAATGCATACTATTATGGTTTTCACAAAGGTTAGGATTGCCTAAGCGTATTACATTTATCACGTCTGCCGCATGAGACAGGACAGGTAGGCCAAACTGACCACATTGTGGGTACCAGATATGGTCGCCGAAAGCGAGGCAGGCCTATGCGGAGATGGCAGGATGACTTAGATGCATACTCTACTGATTGGGACTGTAGCTCTGAGTAGGGACGAGTGGAAGTAGGAAGGGGAGGCCTTTCCCAGCAGTGGAACACCAACATAGGCTATTTAAAATTACATTTATGTACTTGTGTATTTAACACATAGCCGTGTGTTTCCCGGCAGACTAGAATAGGACCACTCCAAGTCTTCTCGAGGATTTCGTAGAAGGTGACTTAGGAAACACAAGCTAAACAAAGCTTATAAATATCAATGAGACCTCTCCAACCCGTCTGGTCAGCGTGGAGAGTGTAGGCATTATCATCTTTCTGCTCTAGCTAATATATGGCTCTGGTAGTACAGGTAGGGTTGCCCGGTTGTCCTCCTGCAGTAGAGACTAAAAAAGACCTCATGATGATGATGTATTTACACCCTTCGACTATCTGTCGCATGTGTGGTCAACTAATGAGTCAGATTTTTAAAACAAAGCCTTTGTAAAATCAATGATGGCATCTTACGATAACACTATTATCGTTAGATAGGCGTTGTTAGTCCTATGACTAACAACGCCTATCTAGGCGTTAGTTGCTTATTGCTAGGTACTATTCAATTCATAATATTCACATTTTTAATGTACCTACCTAAAAGTTTCAGTGGAAAACGCATAACATCTATACTTTCTGTGCTTGGTAGGTTCCTATCTAGCACAAAAAGTAGAGACTAAAGTATCGGATAAAAATGATTTAATTGATCAAAAAAATGTAAAAACAAATTATATCAAATGCTGTAATAAAACAGAATAGACATCGCGTGCTAACGAAGAATAAGCCACATGAAAATGAATGGGTTCAATAACCTTGACTATGCTATGAGTAAGAATATGGAGCAAAAATATAATCTTATTACCTATTTACCAGAAAATTAAAAACAGGAATAACAAATTTGATATAGGGATTTATTAGGTTTCATTTAAGCAATTTAGAGCTTTTATTTCTTGTAGATTGTAACAAAATCTTTCGAATATGACTGCATTTTATTTATTACTAAAAAAAGGTATTCATCATGATCAGATATATATCTCGTACCGTACTGACTGTAACTAGAATAAGTAATGGTCAGTTAATAATTCACGATAAAAACTCTCGCATAATATTATAAGAAAATATACGAAAAAGTTGTAGTACGTGTAGAGTTAGATTTAAAGATTATTTATGTATTTAAGAAAGTAAGTGCGAGAAGTTTTTGGATTTTTTTTTTTGCACAAGCTTTTATTGTTAGGCCAAAGTACAAATGAAGTAAGCCCAAACCGATAGGGTTGCGTCGTTTTTACAGGGTTCCTATGGCCACCTTCCGGCTCCATCATTAGACCCGCTTTTTATCACAATAAAATGGCATTGTCATCTGATTTACATAAGCATACATAATTTCATATCATTCGGAAGGGAAGTCAAGTTTTACTTGCAAGATTTGACCCTAAGAAACATACTAGTTGCAAGTTAAATAAAAGCTTGTAAAAAGTTACCTGTAACAGATCAAAAAGAGAAAAAAAATATATTTTTATGATTCGTACATAGTCATAATGTATGTTCCCTAATTACGACTATTCGCAAGTAAATAAACTCTTGAGGTGTAGAGGTAGGTACCTATAATGTTTTTATTGCATAAGTTTTTCACACAATAGGGTTTCGTAGAGCACCTCGAGGCGACTGGCCGTATGTTAATGCGTGCCCTAGTAACTCGTAAACCGTGACAGACGAAATTAAAAGTTCTTATAATAAGTACATTATTATTTTGGATTGTATCGTATAAGTGTAGAAAGTTAATTTTGTATTTTTTCCAGACCTTTGAAGGAAACATAAGTGTCCCCTTACTCTAGACTTTTCCATATAAATGTAGTCTAGCGTTTGTTTTGAAATGACATGTCAGATATCGGCAATATTTTGTAATTGTAATTAAATTGCATATATCTAGGCATATAAATATTTTTCGACGCCAAAATATGAACTTGAAAGAAAATATAAGTTTTCCATACTGATGGTCAAATATGATTATGATACCCTATATATATTTTTTTATATTATAGGGCGGCAAACGAACAAGCGGGTCACCTGATGGTAAGTGATTACCACTGTCCATGGACAACTGCAGCACCAGGGGTGTAACAAGAGCGTTACCGGCCTTTCAAAAAGATATAGACTCGTTTTTTGAAGGTTTCAAGGTCGTATGGGTTCGGGAACACCGCTGCAGGAAGTTGATTCCACAGTTCGGTCGTACGTGGCAGGAAGTTACTTTTAAAACGTACGGTGATTGATTGCCAACTATCAACTATATTCTCTTATAAGTTCATATTTTGACTGTGAAAACCAGTTATATGCCTAGATATATGCGATGTCGTTGAAATTACAAAATTTTGCGGACATCTGACATGTCGTTTTAAAATAAAAGCTAGAGTACGTTTGTATGGGAAAGTCTGATTCTGTCTAGGGTTAGGGGACTTAAGCAGCATAGCACCTATCCCTGAAAGAAGTATCCATTAGTATTTAACTAACAATTTGTTGTACGTACTTACAATCACTTATGGTATATAAATACTTGATAGAAACTCATAATTTAATTAACGGAGGAACCATTGGCTCGATGGGAGTACGCATTACAAGCGCTTTCGCAAGTTAAGCGACACAGGGCGTAGTCCGCACTTGGATGGGTGACCACAAGTGGCATTAAAATTTTCTCAAGCTTCTACGTACTTTAGAAGGCATGTTATGCCGTTGTTCCTGGCTGTCATCATTCAATGGCAGTCAATCTACGTCAGATGCCTTTCGGCAGCTTGAAAAATCTGACACTAGTTTTGGCCACTTACACACGAAACTTAACTAACAATCACAGAAGAAAGCTCAATTCTTATTGTAGTGAAACTAAATACAAATGCATATGTTCTGAAAGCTGTACTTAAGATAAAACTTGGCGAAGGAGAGTAGCGAAGGATCTCAATTTTTTATTTCCGCTGATGGTGTTTTTAAAGAATAGACCAACATTTTCTTCAAGGTGTAAAGTTTTAAACTTACAGTAAGTATAATAAACACAGTTAAAAACAATCTTGAAATCAACGTAAACTTACCAACTATGACATTATTTCTTCAAGATTTTATTGCTCAACATTGCGAATCCGTGTCTATTTTAGCCGTTACTACTATAACCCTCACTCACATATAAAGTCAAAAACAACACTAGAAAAATAATATGTTTATAACACCGGCACTGGTACAGGCGCGTGCGCATAGACTGACCACGGGTTGGCGCGCATGTTGGCACGGACGACTGATCGCGGGTCCAACGCAATCCTGATTACCTATCGATGTTACATAGTACATACGCATTGTTGTCCGTATATCTACGAAGGATCTATGCAATACCATTAATAACGCCGCTTGTTTTGCTCGTTACCGCCGGATTCCCTTTCGAACGTCTTTCAACATATTATAAGTAGGTAAGTAAGGGATTGGCACATATGTGGCATGGTAGTAGGTAGAGTGAGAGTAATCTTTCTAGAATATAGATATAGGGAGGTAACTTGTTGGGAAGATTTTATTATTATATTTTAATTTGATATCTTTATTCTAAGTTTGATTTTAACACTTCGCCTGCTGAAAACGCACCGTATGTGTTTTCCTCTTTGGCAACATACACAATGCATTTCTCAGCAGTGGAAGTGGAGCTTTGAATTTGAAAAAGCTCTGTTCATTTCAGTAACACTAAAAATATTTTTTCTTCTTCTTCCTAACGCGTTCCCGGTTGCATCTTCAGCTGTGCTGCTTCAGAGCCCGTGGTGCGCTTTCCCGCTTTCAAATAATTTTATGTTAATGGTTACCTAAGGATGCCAAAGACCTAGTGTTGGAGAAGAAATAGCCGGAAGAGTTTAAAGATTTAGCTATAGTTTTACGACCAGCCGCCTGCCTGGCGTCAACCCTCTTTCTAACCCGAAACTACACAAGTAACACTAAAAATTTACTATTTATTCTTAGCTTGATTTTAAGAGAGCTTTGGATTTGAAAAAGCTCTGTTCATTTCAGTAACACTAAAAATATTTATTAGTAAAATAAATAAGTCCTTGGTAGAAAAATTGAGTGATGTACAAGTATATTCAAAGTTTACAACTTTTTTTAGATGTTGGAATAATTGACGTACTCCGTACGTACGTAGACGTAGGCTGCATTCCGGTTTCAAAAGCGCGTGTTTATTGTAGAAAAATCCTCAAGTTTTTTTTTTTAATATTAAAAGCGTGTTCACAAAATTTTAAGTAAGTACATAAGTCAATGCCATTAGCTCTTTTTCTAACTCGTTAGAACCAATGTGCAGAAAAATAAATAATTTGCGTAATTGTACGTACAGTTGATTACATCAAAGGCCTAATGAGTTAACTGCTTATTGTACCTTTGCGAGTTCTAACGTTAATCATTTCCGCACATTTTACGTTTCCATAAACAACAAAGAGCGCTAATTCAATGTAAATATTTTGCTGTTTTTGTGTTCCTTTCTTTAATTACGTACCTACTGATGTATCCTTTGGTGTAGACCGAGCCCATGGTCATAAGCTCCAAATGCCACTTACAACCTGATAGTGACGTATTGTTAGCCGCATTACATATAGATATGATTCCTCAAAATTTTCGCCTCGTTTAAAGTTATCCCATTTCAACTTCTAATAAAGATTGAACACATTCCAGCAAGAATAGTAGTGATTAGAAGCACACGACGGCTCTTTTAAGGGTGACTTCAGTCCATGATACTGAACAACTTTCCTCAAGGAACATATATCGAAATATAAAAAATAAATTTTGGCTTTCCATACATACTCGGATTAGCTGATCGACCAACTTGTATGCGAGCTCAAAAAATATTTTTCATAATTCGATATATGTTCCTTGGGAAAAGTTGTTAAGTATCATGGACTGTATCTACCCATTAAAATAGTTTCAGTATTTTTTGTTAGACCCTGTATATACCAAAGTTGCGCGACCGAACTTTGGCAAGATCGTAATCTTGCCAAAGTTACCTGCAAAAGTTGTTGCCTGCAATGCTATTTGAACTAGCAACACACGTCGCGTTTTTCTCGAAGCAATAAATAAGCCGCCGATCTTCAAACGCGTAACTTCGGCACAATGTGTTTAGACACTAAATCTTGTTTTGTTAGATCTCCTTTTGCGCCTTCTGAGACAGTTAACACATCTAAGTACAGTGTAAGTGTACACATCTAGGTACAAGCTAAAATATAGAATCATCTAATCTAATTTTTCAGTCCAATTTATTGAAGCATGTTACGAAAAAATAGGGTAAAACCAGTAACGACGATACGTTTTAAAAAATAACCGAAATCCGAAAACCATTTTTGCTCCCATTTAACAAAAAAACGATATAAACTTAACTGCTTAATTTTAGCAGTTAAGTTTATAATGTTTTTTTTGTTTCGATTTCTTTTTCTGTTAAATATGCGTCATGACAAGTTTTTCCCGGAAAATAAATGCAATGAGGATATTAAAATGTATAATTGGTTGAATGAATATCAGTTTTTGTGCATGCTGTAATTATTTCAATTTGCATATACTATTTTATTACCTAATTTTGCGATATTTATTTTATCATACATGTTGTTCGTGTCATGTCATATCATGTTGTCATGTTATATGACAATCACAAGCGAAATAAACATTTTGTTAATACATGTAAGCTACGTATCTAAGAACATGACAAACATTCTAATCCATTTAGTTGTTTTGCGTGATTGATAACGAAAAAATGGTATAGATATATATCAACCAACAAGTTGTCTGGTTGATCTCGCGATCGTATTTTTCATTGTACTATATGGTGACAGAATTTGAAGCAGCCTTAGGAGACGTGGGTTCACAATTTGAAATACCGTGCTTGTTTTTGAAAAAATCACTGTTTTTAAACTACTACAGTTTATTTCTCAAAAAAATTTCATAAAAATCTTAAGGATCTTCTACAGGCAACTACAATAGCCAAAACACGATTGAGCATTTTTGGCTTAATAAAAAAAAATCACAAAGATACCTCTCAATTTGCCTAAATTTGCCTTTATAATACATATTACTATTTTATACAATCACCTTTTCATATGAAAAAAACCAAAAAATGTATTATTATATTATTGTATAGTTTTGGCTACAAAAAAAATTATGAATATAATACAAAAAAGAATAATAAATAAAACACAGTGAAATATTTGTCGAAAGAGAAGAAAGGCCCGGGGCCCTGCTCGACGATATTTCGCAGTGCTTTATATTCATTCTTTTCTTTGTATTATGATATTTATATAATACTTTTTTGGTATAATTTTCATATAAAAAAGGGATTGTATAAAAAAGTAATATGTATTATAAAGGCAAATTTAGGCAAATTAGAGGCATGTTTGTGATTTTTTTCTATCAAGCCAAAAATGCTTAATCGTGTTTTGGCTATTGTGGGTGTCTGTAGAAAATCCTTAAAATTTTTATGTAATTTTTTTGTGGTCTAAACTGTAGTAGTTTAATAACAGTGATTTTTCGAAAACACGCACAGTATTGCAAATTGTGAACCCACGTCGCCCTAAGGCTTGACGACTGTCAAAATTCAAATTCAAATATTTATTCAATAATTATGCCTTTGCAGGCCCTTTTATAAGTCATTAGGCTTTGAATACATTACATATAAAATTAAAATTAAGAGAAAAGCTACCGATACTAGCGTTTCGCAACGACCACTGCTGAGAAGAAACGCAGAAAGAAACTCATTTACACAGTATTGGTCGCGTACGCGCCAGAAGGGCTTTGTCATAATTATGTCTATCAATTTACAAATGCTGATCAATGTCAACACATTATCAAGTCGAGAAGAATTGAAGATCAAGAATAAGAAGCATGGTGGATCTCGAGACATTTTATGCCATCAACCTAAGTGTGGACCGCGATTGGGGTACCTACCTATCTATAGTGCATACGAATCTGCTGGTTCTACAAAGGGCTATCAATAAATCAATTACACCAAGAGGTTAGCTAATAGGGGTTGCGGAGTGAACGCAACCTCACGCTCTGCCGCCCAGATATAGATAGTGACCCAAGTACGCAAGCACTCACTTAAAATTAGCACACAACGGAAACCCCAGGGGTACACGGTACCTCTAGTTCTAGTCATGGTGTGTGCCAACGTTACTTTATGTGTTTTAAAATTTAATAGTGAGACTACCTTGGTAGCATCAGCATAGAGTCGTGAAACGGACATTCTTTAAAAAGACCTTAAAAAAGTTACTAAATTAATGCATACGGGATTTAACGCGAAACATACCTTTTTTTATTTATTTTGCTGACCGTACGCATTAATTTAGTAATGATGCAACGCGATGATTTAAAAGAATTTTAATTTACCTAATTGTATTTGAGATCCAAGAAGAAATTGAAACATTTTGTAGATTGGTATCTGAAACCTGTGTTTCAATGCTGGTCTGAGAGAAAAGAAAAAAACCCATAATAGCAGCTCCTTCTTTTCCCGAGCATATCGTAAAAGCCGATTAAGAAGGGGAAAATCTGAATCATGTTATTAGTGGATGCGGCTAGCAAACTAGCAACCTAACACGTTCACAACCCGTTTTCGAAATATTAAACTAATTCTTGTTCGGTACCTCCCTCTAAAAGCTAAACTTTGAACTTAAAAAATAAAAATAAAAAACAAAACTGTAAGCGTAGTATATGTACTGAACTTTATAGGAAAACTATCACAGCTAAGTTAGCTTTGTTAATTTAAGAGTTACAGCCGCCTTACTTATAAAATGTACCTATTTTTATAAAAATCGTACAACATACATAATTCTTTAAAAATGTGTTAAATTGTTTGAAACTCTACTCTAAGTGTGACCCGACTCACAGTTGGCTGAGTTATTGATTAATAAAACTATTTTTTTATCATCTTAGGCATATCATGTACATTGTACTCTGTACAGAACAAATTGATAGTAGAATATAATCGGTTTTGTTTATTTTTTGTTTAGCGGAAACGTGTGTTGGAATCATGAATGTACGAACTAAAACACAACCGTTCGAATCATTTAAGACCTTGGAATCTTCAAGGCAAAAGTAAATTAGGTAAGTAATTACTACTATCATTACGTTATCCTGTAACAAAAAAATGTATTTTGAATCTTTTGCTCGTAAATTAGATTAGATTTACGAGTATTTAGCGGTTTAGGCACTGGCTCTACGTCGTTAGAGGTGACTAAAGGACTAAGCACGAACATCTCGTGCTACAATTGTATTCCAAAGGAGGGTTAACGTCGAGCGGCGGCCGGTTGTAAACTTTTCGCACAAATACATTCCCAAAGAGGGTTGACGTCAGGCAGGCGGCCGGTCGTAAAGTTATAGCCAAATCATTTAAAGTGTTCCGGCTATTTGTTCTCTCCATTTTGAAAGGTCTTTGGCATGCTTGGATGACCATTGTAATGCATATTATATTTGGAGAAGAAAAAGCGGGAAAACGCACCCCGGGCTCCGAAGCAGGGCAGCTGAGGATGCAACCGGGAATGCGCTTAGACGAAGACGAAGAGAGCGGTTTAGGCACTGGCTCTGCATCTGTGAGGCACGAGTTTGATCCTCACTAGGCACGACTTGTAAGTATCTCTGAGGTTGTACTTCTCTACGGTCATTAGGGTTCCGTAGCCAAATGGCAAAAAACGGAACCCTTATAGATTCGTCATGTCTATCTGACCGTCCGTATGTCACAGCCACTTTTTTCCAAAACTTTAAGAACTATACTGTTGAAATTTGATAAAAGATGTATTCTGTGAATCGTATTAAGATTTTCACACAAAAATAGAAAAAAAAAACAATAAATTTTGGGGGTCATACTTAGAACTGGAACTCAAAATTTGTATTTTTATTAAAACCATACGTGTGGGGTATCTATAGATAGGTGTTCAAAAATTATATTGAGGTTTCTAATATCGTTTTTTTCTAAACTGAATAGTTTGCATCAGAGACACTTCCAAAGTGGTAATATTTTGCCCCCCCCCCCCCTGTAACTTCTAAAATAAGAGAATGATAAAACTAAAAAAATATATGATGTACATTACCATGCAAACTTCCACCGAAAATTGGTTTGAACGAGATCTAGTAAGTAGTTTTTTTTAATACGTCATAAATCGTAAAATGTTACTTGCTGCTACGGAACCCTTCATGGGCGAGTCCGACTCGCATTTGGCTGCTTATATTTTTATGTAACACCACTTGATTCCGGTGAAGGAAAACATCGGCAAACTAGTTCACTAGTGTGTAATTGTGACTAGGTAACAGCCATTGAGCTACACAGATGCCTCAACAAACCACAACCACTAAACGAGTAAACACACTCGATAAGATTATTAAATTTATGGTATATTTTATATGATATATGCATGCATAGGATACACATCTCAAAATAGTCTAAACAGTCCTGAGAACATCTCAAGACTGTGAACAAAGTTTCAAGAAAATTAATACTTAAAACGAAAAGAAAATAGTGGTACTCTGGAAGTGACGACAAAAGTGAAAACTTGGACAAGGTGGTGTCGGTTACGGTAACCGCGACGCGAGTTCGAGGTATTCCACTTAGGACACCCATCTGAATAGTACCAGGTGCTATTCAGACGGGTGCTCTTAGTGGAATACCTCGCGAGATCAATGGTTTTTTCTCAAAAAATGCCCAACGCGTCTCAAGAAGTTTTCACTTCAAAAAAATGCATGCCAAGCAAATGAACTTCTGGAAATCTAGTTATTGAATTAGTAACACCTATTTTAAGACTAAAGGCTTATATACAATTTTATATATTAGCAGCAACTGTTGCAACAATAAAAAATATAAATAAGATAAAGAATATGAGATAAGGCGATTGTATCAGAGCGGAGTGGCATCGTAAGAAAAGTAAGAAGGTAACAAAGTATATTGTTTTGGAGTTACATACGAGCAGTAACGGGCCGAAGGCTGCGTCTGAGATGAGAGCGCTATGCTTCGCCAACCGTGCGTTACGCGACTCCGTGTATGACCATACATTAAAAAGAGAACACATGAGACACTACCCACTAATAGGAATAAGTTTATATATATGTAACGGGACTTAGCACGAACCTTTTTTATTGTTTTGTCTAACGTTTCGAAGATGAGAAACATCTTTCGTGGTCGCAGGCTGACTGGAGAGCAGCGGTGTCGTCTTGTTTATGGTGAACGCAGATTTTTTGATAATAACACTACCCACATTTTATAATGTCATTAGTGTCACTACCCACATTGTCTTTATATTTTCGTATTAACCCCGGTACACACTACACTAACTAACAAGGTAAAGTGTTTTAAAGGAGTAACAGATCAGTAAAGGGTTGAAAGCTACGTTCAGACTCGATCATTCGTTGGCGATCATTGTAAAATTTATTGTTTGCACGAAAAGAGTATAGATGCTATACTTACAATAATAAATTAATTATATAAACATCAAGATAAACTAACAGCTCGCCCCAAATTATAAACACGGTTTCCTGTCTTAAGATTTCAGGCCCCTCTTACAGATATCTCGAAAACCCAAACCCCTTGTCCATTGCCAAGAATTTTTTTTGTTAATTTCTTCTCTACCAAATCAAAGATGGGCGTATGAATGTTTGAATGATGGCAACGCGGGTAGTTTGCCGTCTTTTAAACATTCATATGCCTGACTCTAAGAGAGAATGAGTACAAAAACCAATGCTTTTTAAATTTATGTTTTTTTTATTTAACATTTCCTCATCATTATTAGAAAGTTATTTAAAATTTACTGAACAATGAATATATTTTTATTTCATTTGAGCCACGCAGAGTCCACCAGCGTGTCTAAAAAAATGAGCATTGGCACATAATTACGTTTATCTATACATTAAAGTATAAGTAATAAAGTAGTTACTTTTCTATCACTCTTTATTTTATTGTCCGAGGTATGACGCTGTACGCGATCGTTCCATTATGTGTCTTTGTTATAATTAATTTCGTCGTAAAAAGTTTATGATATCGCGTGAAACTTTCGTGGAAACTATCTTCAAATCCTCTTTTTATCTTCCAGTCAATGACTTGTCTTGCAGTCAATGGCATGCAACTTGTTGCAGTCATTTTAATATAAAAGAACGTACCTACTTTTAAATAAACGGGCAAATGCGAGTCGGACTCGTACATGAAGGGTTCCGTACCTCCTCCGTACAATGTTTTAAAGCGCTGAAGAAACACGTTTCTTGTATGACGACCCTCCTTTTTTTAAATTTATCTTATTTTGAGTATTTGTTGTCATAGCGGCCATAATAATACATAATCAGTGAAAATTTTAAGTATCTATTTAATGTCATTATAAAGATCTAGTTAAAAACGCTGAAAAACATGTTTTTTGTATGACGACCCCCTTTAATTTACAACTTTTTTTTAAATTTTAGTATTTGTTGTTATAGCGGCCACAGCGGCCACACAATCGGTGAAAATTTCAAGTGTAGCTATTACAGTTTAAGAGATAGAGCCCTGCGACAGACGGACAGATAGACGGTCATAGACGGACAGACAGCGGAGTCTCAGTAATAGAGTCCCGTTTTCACCCTTTGGGTACGGAACCCTAAAAAGAAAGATATATTAAACAATCGAAATAATTCAAAGTGCGTCCTATTAGGTATATTTACATTTATTATAAAGTGGCCTACCGCGTGAGTATTCTGTTCGTCTGTATGTACTTAACTAACTCTACAATTACGAGTAATTTACAAATTTTATTGTAGGTGAGACTTTCATGTAGAGCGTCCTCCAGGAAGGCTTATGAGTATAATGGAATAAATTATCAATAAAATCTGTACAAAGCTTAACGTACATACGTCGGTTAACTATAAAAATTCAATGAGTTTAACAAAATCGACATAAAAATATATTGATCCGACTGCTTTGTAAAAATCTACATAAAAATATATTGATCCGACTGCCTTGTAAAAATCTACATACAAATATATTGATCCGACTGCTTTGTAAAAATCTACATAAAAATATATTGATCCGACTGCCTTGTAAAAATCTACATAAAAATATATTGATCCGACTGCTTTGTAAAAATCTACATAAAAATATATTGATCCGACTGCTTTGTAAAAATCTACATAAAAAGTAACAAAAATACAAATTGACTCCTCCGTCCGCATTTTTCGCGGTCATCGGTTGAAAATTCTGGATGTCACGAAGCCGAAAAAAGAAACTATTTAACTAATAAATATTTTAATGATATGCTTAAATTATTTGCAAATAGCATGTAAAATATTTTAATTTATTTGGTGCATTTACTTCGACATGAAAAAGACTTCAACGATACCTCTCGTGAAGCAACAAGATATACTTAGTTTTAAAAACTACCTAACCTGACCACGGAAAAATTTATTCTGCAAAGTAGGTACATTTATCTAGTTATACAAGTACAAGCACAGCCGGCAGCAAGAGATAAATAATGTATATATTTTAGGAATGTGCTTTTTAAACCTTTTCATTTGATACCTTGCAAGGTATGATTCGATTTATTTTATTTTTAGTTCATTATTTTATGGCCTATAGAGGGCGCCCCAGTGGATTTTACGTATATGTGACGTTACATAGCCTATAACTAGTGGACAGCCAAGACGATTCTGACGATACTTAATTTTTTTTGAAGTGAAAACTTCTTTAGCGGCCTTGTGCACTTTTTTTGTAATGGGTAAAAAATGTTAAACTCGCGTCAGGACACGTGTCCTGATCGAAAATTCGTAAGACGGATGGAGAGTAGACAGCCGGCGCGGCGTAGGAGAGGAAGTATCCCCCTCTCTTTCTAATGTTTCGTTTAGCTGAGAGATAAACTTTTTAATGTAATATAAATTGTCATGTTTGTGTGCGATAGCGCAATAAATAAATATTGAATTCTACCACATAAATTATAGTACTTTTATACTGATAATTAAAGCAATTCGTGCAAAATTATTCCCTAACCATTCCAAAATATCAAAAATGCACAACGTTAATATTCAAGTTTTCACTTCTGCCGGCACTCCCGGAGTGCAACCCATCGTTTTTTTTGGTATCATAGACATATTTGAAGGTACGAGGGAACAGATGAACATACATACATAGCGGCGAAACACATAACCCTCCTTTTGGCTTCGCCGTAGTCGCGTAAAAAATGCATTACTCTCTCACTATTACATAGCTATATTATTGTATTTACGTACCTACGTAGATAATAGTTGCGATAATCTTAATTTTTAAAACATCGTACTAAATTCCAGTAATACCAATTTTGTTCTTATATGCATATATAACGTCTAACAAAATATACTGAAACTATTTAAAGGTGAATTTAGTCCATGATACTAAACAACATATATCGAAAAATGAAAAATAATTTTTGGTCTCTCATACAAGTTCGCCGATCAGCTGATCCGAGTTTCTATGGAGAACAAAAATTTTCTTTTCATATTTCGATATGTGTTCCTTGGGGAAAGTTGTTCAGTATTATGGACTGAATCTGCCATTAAAATAGTTACAGTATATTTTGTTAGACGTTATATATACATAATTTGCATGTACCATCGGTCTATCAAAAAATCAACTTTGTGTACGCTTTATATCGGCTTAAAAACACATGTGGCCAAGAAAAAGCCTTAATCGCTTACTATGGCTATGTGTGTTCGGCTTTAAGATATGGACTAATCGTCTGGGGCAACTCTGTGTTAATGGATGAAGTTTTTCTTACAAAAGAAATGTGTGAGTACCTTATGTGGTGCTGGACCAATAGACAGTTATAGATCCTTATTTAAAAAACTCAAATACTGACTCTAGCCTCTATGTACATATTAGAAATATGCTTGTTTGTAAAGAAAAATAATAATTTATTTAAAGACACAATATCCCACTATTGAAAGGTATCCCAATCGCCTGGATATTCCAAAACACACTACCGATTCGTTTAGCAGAAACAGTTACAACATGGCAATAAAGCTCTACAATTTTTTACCAGAAAATCTTAAATCATTGCCATATTCAAAGTTTAAGAAACAGCTCAATACATTGTTAGTGACCAAATGCTTATATACCGTTGATGAATTTCTGGACTTTAAATTTTGACATGCAGTGCCCGTATCATCATTTGACATAATTATTATTATTTCAAAAAAAAATTGTATACTATAAATTATTGTTAATTATTTGACATGCGTGATATTATTCAATAGTGACTATTATTATTATTTTGTTGTGATACAGCACTAATTTAAAAAATAAATAAATAAAAATGTGCATGCCGATTGTTGGTGCAACACGCTTGTGCAATAGATCTAGGTGTAAATGACCTGTAACATCAAATGTATTTCTACTGTGTTTGCTTGCAAATAAATTTTTTCATTTCATTTATTCATTTTGATTTAAATCAATTTCAACTTTACATCGATTTTTGTAAGGACATAGTAATTAGTAAAGTATCAAAAGATGGCGCTTAAAAATGAATCAAGCGAAAATGTCCGGTTGGTTATGGTCCTGGCTTTTTCTTTCACCATTATTCGTGATCTTTGAATTCATTGGATGACCTTTGATACTGATATGTGTGTCAAAGGTCATCCAAGACAGGTTATCTTTGGAGAAGCAAAGACTGGATAGCACATCGCAAGCAGCACAGCTAAGCTCGAAACCAAATGCTTATATCACAATATGAGGAAAAAGATTGGCTTAGATGTGGTAGTTAAAACCAAATTAAAACGGACACATCGAAGTATTTGTTTGAACTCAGATTCATCCGAAACGCTTTCATGATTTATTTTTAAGTAGGATATACCTATACGAAAGTATTTTTTTAGTAGCCGTTTATGTCCCATAGTTGGGCAAAAGCCTCCCCTTTTCGTTTCCA
Source organism: Acrobasis repandana (assembly GCA_963576875.1). Classification (NCBI taxonomy): domain Eukaryota; kingdom Metazoa; phylum Arthropoda; class Insecta; order Lepidoptera; family Pyralidae; genus Acrobasis; species Acrobasis repandana. Next base: position 14,719,960 of record OY756216.1, on the reverse strand, counting down.
ATTACTTCTATCCTCGGCTGATTCCCTCCATTCTTTATCGAAAATCTGCTCTCCATTACACAAGTGGTTGACGTCGGAAAGAAGTCTGCTAGATTGAAGTGGAACTGGGCGGGTCACGTTTGCCGCATGGTGCCCGAAAGATGGGCCCACACAACAACAGCATGGGTACCTACAGACGGAAACAGGTCGAGAGGAAGACCTAGGATGAGATGGAGAGACGAGTTGTCCGCTTTCGATACGAAAGTATATCAGACTATAATGCAAGGACGATTCAAAATACTCTATACTATACACTTTAGTTTTTACAATTTAAACAAACGCGATCTGTTGGTATGCACTTGCAGCATTTATATTCAAGTAAGTTTATCAACCGTTCGAATTGAGGTGACAATAATTCAACAAGAAAATATACGGAATTGACATACGAGTATCATCCAGTCATTAGATGAACAGCACGAGCAGGGAACGTCAAGGTATCCGACGTAGCTTTAGTTGCAGACCTTGAGTGGCATGAAATATCTTGATTTTCTCCGTGCTTTAGAAAGCACGTAAATCCATTGAAAATGAGTTTTATCATGACATAGCAGTCTAAAGCAAATAGTCAACCCAGGTAGGATTGACTCATCAACATTATAATTTCAGCCGCAGGAAGTCACATAAAGCCACAGCTGGATACTGTCCTCCTCCAAAGATTTCCAAAATGTTGGTTAGAGTAAGTGTTGTCCATTTATTTATGTGCCGCCACTGCCATATCTCAAGGAGCTAAAACCACTAGACTATATGAATGACCTTCGTTCTTCCACAAATCAAGCAACGCTGAGTAAAGCCCTCTCCACAGAGTGTTGTTGAGTCTCCTTATGAGACCTTTAGTGAGATCAAGTTGCAGAAACTCCTATCTCTAGTAACTAAGATTTTTTTAAATAAATGTATCTACTCTACTCACTGCGTTAGCTGACACATCTCTTCAGGCAGCTCAGGGATCTTGTTGTCACTCAAGTCCAGATGTGTCAACGCGTGCAGAGTCCACAGTTGTGGCGGAAGGGCTGGCAAGGAGTTCCCTCGAAGGTGCAGGACTCGGAGAGTGAAGGCACTGGTGGCGTGTTGGGATAGGGCTGCGCCGAGAGACGTCCGCCCCCCGCCGCTTAGGTCGAGGACATTGGGCGGCTGCGTGCTTTGGGTACCCTGGAAAAAGAAAGTGTTAATGAGTTCAAAAAACCATACAATAGAAGAAAATTATTCCTAAATAGGTATACAAATATTCGTACCATGACACTACATAGGGTCAATATTCTGAGTTGCGCGCTATACTAAGTATTTTAATTTTAACTTAGCATTAGTGAAATAACTAAAATTTAATAAGAAACATAAAAGAAATAATTAAGACTTAATAACTATAAAAGAGATAAAAAATGAAAATGAAAATTAAATAGTCAAGTTCATTCTAAATTTAAAAAAAATGTTTAAATCTAATTGTCGCAGCAATAAAAAAATAAGTGATATTAGGTAAATGATAAATGATAAATGTAAATACATTTAAAATAATGATCGAATTAAATTAAGGAATGAAATATAAAGGACCAATCTTCTATGTAATTTTTTAATTCCAAAGCGTCAAAAGCTATTCTAACTAAAAACACACGTCGCTGATATGCAGATGGTCACAAACGTCCTGCGTATTCTGTTTTATGAACTTAGAAAATTGCGATTCTTCCGTTTGGCTTGTTTTAATGTCGTCATTTGAAAACCGTAGGTTTGTTGTGGTGACGCATACATCTTAAGTCGGCTACCTACTACTATGTACTATGCAAATTGTTACTAATTTGATAATGTTGCTACGTAAATTTATTGTATGAAGGAACTAATTTTGGCTGCGACTCGGCATGACACCTACATATGAGTGAGTATCTTTATGTGTTTTGTTATAAACATAAGAAAAAGCTTGTGAAATTGCGACTCTTCCGTTTGGCTTTTTTTAATGAATCATTTGAAAACCGTAGGTTTGTTGTGGTGGCGCGTAAATCTAAAGTCGGCTACCTACTACTATGTACTAAGCAAATTGTTACTCATTTGATAATATTATTAATTTTCCTGTTACATGCATTTAATATTTCCTATATAATAAATATTTCAATATTTTTATGTACCGTCAACAGCAAAAATATATCACCAAATAAAAGCGTTTTACATAAGTACTACATTATAATTAGGCACGATGACCTGACTAATTTTATTATTGCAATACAATACTCGTACACACCGGAATATCACATTTCTCTCTCAGCACCGTTGGCTCCAAACTATCCAGAAAATCCTCGCCCTGCTGGCTGAACACGTCCAAACTGTCGAGCTCCTCATCATCCATAGCCATTGTGTCCCTTTCCACCATCTCATTACACTTCACTCACAACACGAACACGTTACATCGAATGACATTTTAAAAGTACTGCGGTGTGCCCCGTGGGGCCGACGAACCTTTTGGCATTGTTATTCCCAAAGACTGCGAAACCGTCTGTGATTTCAATATTCCGATCACGGATATTATCGCTTGCATAAATGGTATTTACGCGTCCTTGATCGTGTATTGTTTTGAGGGAACCACGAGTAGTTATCAAGGATGTTAATATTTGACGCTATTTTCTAATTAACTTTTTTACTGAATTTACGTTTTAGGCACCGGAGAAAATTCTAAATACGTTTGTGTTTTCTCTGCCGGCGATGTCGACTGAATGTCCCCGCTTCGCTGTCGTGGGCTCAGTCGCTTTGGGACATCTCAACCGTGACATTTCTTTCAGGGTAGTGTGCACAATTTCTAATTATCACACAGAAATGCATATAAAATTAAAGAATTCGTCTTTTCAATTAAGAACAACACTTTCATCTCCTCATTTATATACTGTGAAAGTAAAATTGTTTGATAAAGAATGATAGGTGCTTGCGGCATCACCCTAACACGTAATTATCGTTACGTAGTGTGTATTTTTTGTACTTAGATAACAATTAGATGTTACTTCTAAACTTGATCACACACTTCACCAAGTTATATTAAATAAAGCTTGAGTTGTACCTATCCAAATATTCTTCTATTTATTAACAAAGTTTATTTTCAATTGAAAAACATGTTGAATTTCTCCAGAAATAAGTCTCCTAGTACAAAAAAAACTAAGAACAGAGAGAGATAATAACTGGGAGAGCCGTATAATTTTGTGCCTTTTGCTGTGGAGGACCCTAGGGTCCTAGGCCCTAAGACCCTAGGGCCTAGGCCCTTGAGGTGCGGAAGCAGGTAAAATTAAGAATATATTTATCCTTATATGGCACGACTGATTGACGTCTCGGGGGACCCAAAGAATTTTGCATTTTGATTTCGGACAGCGTTTAAGTATTGTTATCCAACGCAGAAATGCCGCCAGCCTTTTGAGTACCTCGCCCGTACGGTTGCGATTTAGCATATTTTTTATAATTTAATAGAAGTTCTATTTTTCAATATGTTTAGTTAGTTAATAATTTAGTTTGATTGTAGTTTTTACGTTTTGTTGTTAATTTACTATTGAATTTTTTGATGAATAGCTAAGCCAAATACTTTTTTCTAAGATTTAAGATAGATTCTACATCATCATTAATAGGTATTTTTGATAATTATTTATTATTCTAATACTTTTTTATTTTATTATATTTCTACCATTATGAACACATTTTATTTTGTTTTTCAGAATGTCTTATTTTCCCAACCCTAAATTGTTTATTGTAATTGAATGAACGTGAAATTACACATTGAAATGTGAAAAGCTCAAAACATCTCGAGATTTCCACTAATTTGCCGCAGACATGACTCGGTTAGTTAGTTTGGGAAGTGTACCGGAATGAATCCTCGATCATTGCAGCGTTTGCGCATTCTAGTGCATTCCAGATGTGGAGTGAAACATGCACCTAAACACACTTATCGAGTAGGTAGCTGCTGCCTACTTGCTTACTTACTGTAAAATTTTCAAATCTATATTAATAGGATAGTCTATAGTCGTAGAAGGCGACTTAGGAAACACAAGCTAAACAAAGCTTATTAACATCAGTGAGACCCACGGAATGTCTTTGTTGTTCTGTGGTGATACCTCTCCAACCGGTCTGGCCAACGTGGAGAGTGTAGGCCGAACCCTCTGGCTGCTCTGGCTGATATAAGGCTCCCTACAGAGTGAGTCGTGCTCCTGCAGTGGAGACTAAAAATACCTGATGATATTAATAGATGTGAACGTAATAGGGATGTAGACTGTGTTAGAAAAATATTATTTTATTTAGTCCGTCAGTTAGGTTATTATCCAAAAATAATGGATCCATATTTTTCGGTTTTTCAAAGTAGTAAAAATTCACAAAGATACGGTGCACCGAACTTTTGGAGTGGGGGCGATTGACAATAAAAATCGCACTAAGTAGTGATGTCATGCGAAATTTAAATGTGCTATATCTTCATCATTATTTTTTAATCAGTAAAAAAAAAATACGTAGGTATACAATATTTTTCAATGATCTACCTGATGAGCCAAAAATATTTTTTTAATCCATATCCGTCCAATAAGACTTATTTTTATATGTTTCGGATCGCTAAAACCATTGGATCATGAAAAAATATTTTACAAAAAGAAAGCTATGACTCGCCACGACTAGTTATTTATGCAGCACGTACGGCAATATGGACACATTTCAACGGAGTTATAATTGAGATATAACCACCTACCTCTTTAAGCCAGCAGAACCACATGTTTCTCTCCCAAACGGTGTTGAATCCAAGGAAGAGGTGATTCATGCCAGCGTCCCCTAGAACCAAGTTTCCTTGACAACGTGGTTTCAGACATATCACCAGACGTTGGGCTTTTGGCGGGCACATCTCAATATTTCCACCGCTCAGCTCTAATACCTCCCATGAAGCTCCTAAAATTTATAATAAAAATATTACATGTATTACAGGATGTACTCGTAAATATACTGCCATTGTTTGAACGAACGACTGAGCTAGTCAATATGAAAAACTTTACCTTTGAGATCAATTTTGGAATCTCAAAAGATATTTCGACATTCCCTTAAATAAATTATCTGACCTGCTGAACACTATGTGTGAAAAAGTAAAAAGAAAATTCGTTCATAATGTCGCGTTGAGTAGCCCCTGCTCAACAACTGTCCATTTAAACCTTGATACAACTTATTCACTTACCTAAGGTATGTAGACATGATCCAATTATGTGAGCAGCTCGAGGTTTCCATTGCGGGAAGACGTGTCCTTTCAGCACGTAAAGAGTGCCTGAACGCAGCACGCCCCCAGATCGGGCCGCCGGACCTGCGCACCAACGCAGAGAATGCCTCAACTCAGGATCAACTGCAACGCGAAGTCGCCTTTCGTCAGACCTCCATCCATGCACCGCCAAAAACTGCTCCTGAATCCGCAACGGATATTCATCATGTTCCAAACGTCTACTTTTTTCTTCTCCAATCTGCAGCCACAAGGTCAGCTCCTCTCCAAAACCGAGTTGCTTGTTAAGATCTTCTACTGTGTTGTTGATGGACACTTTAAGTAGCTTGCTGGGTGCATCAACAGCGAAAGGTTCGAGGCCATCGAAGACTCGGATCCAGCCGGACTGGTTGGCTGGGCGGGGTTTAAAGCCGCGCGTAGAAGCGAGTCGACGCAGTGATTTCCGACGAGGATGGTGAGGCGATGATGCGTGCAGGCCGTCGTCGCAAACCATGGCGCACGCCACAGATGGACGCGAGGCGCGGTGGCCGGCGACGCAATGCCCGCGCGCCGGCTCGGCACTGTCCCGTGCATCACAATTAGGTCGGACACGTGGTGGGGGTGGGAAGCATGTTGCTCGGTCAATCGGGAACAACGAGGAATACTGATGATCCTACTGAATTTTACATTAATTTAGTATGTACTTGTAAAGTCAAATTGAATACTAATTCAACTTGATAGATACTCGTAAATTGTTTAGTTAATTTTACTAAAATCATTAATGTATAAACATCTCAGCAGACTAGGTAGGTATAAAAATAATCAACTGCTGACGTACTTCCTTAAATTATAATTTAATAGGATTATAAATTATACCATTTATAATACTGAAGATATGTTTACGTATGGTTATCTTTAAGTACCTCTACGTTTACATAATGTAAAGTTATGCCAGCTGTTCCAACAGAAGAAATAATTAATCGCCAAAAAATGAGAATTTCAGTCCAATTTAATAACAAGATAAGTAAGAATACAACACTATTTAATTAGGTCTTTACCTTTTACAGAAAGTAGGTGTGGAATAAGGTATCAAAATCGTGATAGATTTCGAGCCAGCCCGTCTATTGACATGCTTATGGTTTGTGTCGTTTTTGTCGAGTCCCTCGATCATCTTTTACGAATACCACGCAGCTGACAAATTTCATGTTTCTTTTCTCTTTTGCCTGACCTTAGGGTCCAAAGGCCTCAGCTTATCTTTCGGACTATATTTAGGACATCAACGACAAGCTCTAACGTACGTACGTTAGCACAGAAGACAGTAAGGACTATATTTAGGACATCTACGACAAGCTCTAATGTACGTACCTACGTTAGCACAGAAGACAGAAGGACTATATTTAGGACATCTACGACAAGCTCTAACGTACGTACGTTAGCACAGAAGACAGTAAGGACTATATTTAGGACTTCTACGACAAGCTCTAACGTACATACGTTAGCACAGAAGACAGTAAGAGTTTACGTTACTTTAACACATATATTATCTAGATGGTGAAGTACGTACAGTAAAGTTACGTTACAGCAAAATAGGGCAAAGGAGCACGGCGTCGGTTCCGCGCCGCCAGGCACCCCACCTGCTGACTCACCTGCGTCTGCGAGGGCGAGCGCCGTGACCCTTCACTGAACGCATACGCAATGGACACTGTACTTCCATTTTACCATAGGTACTTACTCAAAATTTGTTTGATATATAATGTGGGTGTCCAAACAAAAAAGGCTCCAGTTGTTTAGTTTCCGAGATATACTTACGCAGTTTTGTAAAGTTGGGTGTAAAAATCTTATTTCGCGATTTTAATTGATTATTATGATTATGATCTCATATGTTACGCTCAAAGACCGAATTCGCTCATTGACCAAAATAATAGGCCACAACGCGTTGTGGTTGTGGCTATTGTAGTCATCGTCATCATCATCATCTTCATCACCGTCATTATCCTCATTATCATCATACCATCCATGGGCGACTAGGTGGAAACGCTCAGAATGCGTTGTGGTCATTCTGTGTTTGCCACAACGCGTTGTGGCCGTTTTGGCAAAGGCCACGACATGAATTTCGCACAATTGTGGCCTTTTATTTCGCTCAATGAACGCATTTGGTCTTTGAGCGTACCTAACATATATTTATAAATGTAATGTATGCATGTAAACGAATTTATAAAGATGTTTTTAAGTAGCAAAAATTTTATATTATTTTAAACTTTGAAAATGCATTTTCTGGAATAAAGTTTTTTTAGAGTTTCAACTTTAAATGTCTAATAAAAAAAAATGTGCTAGTTTTTGAATATTCCCCACAACTGAACCCTTTTTGCTTGGACGCCCACATATAATTGTGTACCTGGCTTTCTTGAGGAGCTCCATGCCCCAGCGAGAATACGCATTAAGTAAGAATTAGGTAGTGTTTTCGTTTGTTTTGCACCAGGTTTGGTATCCAAAGTGGCATAGAATATTTACTTAGAGCTTCTCTATGCTTCGAAACTTCGAAAGGCGAGTGGTTATTGATACATTAGGGTCGCTACACACCAGATGTATTAGGTCGTTACACGCAAAATCAAAACAAACAATCTTATTTTATTGATCTCTTACGAGAATTTGGTATAAGTATTTGGACGACTCTAGATAATTTGAAATGTATTTAGGAAAAATCATCAATAAAATATCGGAAAAGTAATTATTGGTAAAAACTACCGAATTTCAAACTAAAAAAAAGATACAAGCACGAGGAAGTACATACCACGCATGTCAGAACTGTCTTGAGAACCAACCGGTATTAGTTACTACACCATTACTACACAAAAACTTGCTACATATGATTCAACACAATGCAACGACACTGCCATTAAAATAGCTACGGGCTATAAAGTGTTTTATTCCCATTGACAAACCACAAACCAGGATTCCTGGAGAATAATATGACGAGGAACAGGATTTACGGCTTGTCTGTAATAGCTACACGCATGTGAAAGTGTTGTCTCGCACTCTTTATACTGTACCACACTGTACATAAATTTCTCTACTTATATTTATTTACTGATGGTATATGAAAAAGATAAAAACAATGTGTGAAACTTTATTTTATTTGTTTTGCATTGTCAATAGAAAACTGTATCGTTGTATTATTTGGGTTTCACAAATTTTTGTATGATTTTTGATGGGGTTTTCTTAAAGGTACCTAGTCTTTATTTATGCGAATATTCTTTATCAACGATAAATCGTTGACTCTGTTCTATTCCTGGATAAGATTAGAGATTTTTCATATAAATCTATGAATGCAACATATTTTTAAATATAAAAAAGTTTATGTTGGACGAATTTTTTTTTATATCGCATATATTCAAAAGTAGCTTTGTGCAACGGATAACATTTATTAATAATATCCTTATGATATACTATTATTTGTTAGTACTCGTAGTGTATTTTATTAATGAGTATATATAAATACATATATATTATATGTCAATGTATGTATATTTATGTAGGTATTTATATTATTGAAATATAGTAAGTATTTATAAAGTAGTTTATGTAGAAAGTAAATATTCCTATCGATCTTGTACCCACTTTAAGTTTTCTAACAAACCAAAGGTTGTCTGTCAGGTAATGCTTTTAGCACTAAGCCCGCCTATTGTGCTATACAAATTGTACTTTGTACAATAAAGTTTAAATAAAAGAATAATACAAAATTGTGGTATACTAAGAAAGTTTTATTAAATAATTTCGACTTATACTTAAGGAGCACATTTCCACTTCATCACTTCCAAGGATGGTTTTTGTGAATTTTGTCAGTACACGTACAGGTCGCGTTGCAGACGCCTTGTCGGCAGGTGTCGGGGTAGCTCGCTAGTTTATCGCAGTTGGAGTAGAAATCTTTTTGGAGGCAGGCGTTAGTACAGAGCTTCCCCCCGACGCAGTCGCCAGGACAGTCGGCACAGTATGGACCGACTTTGTATGGATATTGGGTTTTAGTTTCAAGGTTGCCACTGAAACAATTATAATTTACTAGGCTTTCAATATCTCAGGAGATCTGGTGCTCCAGATTTGCCAGAAAAATTAACTTTTGAAGGGCTAAACCGATTTTCATCAAACATAGCCAAGAACTATCTCGACAGACAAGACTTTTGATTAAAAAAACCGCATCGCCTTGCCAGCGTGGAGAGTGTAGGCTAAAAGATTTAGCCTACACTCTCCACGCTGGAAAAACGGGTTGAAGAGAGCTTTGTTTACCTTGTGTTTCCTAAGTCGCTACGTCATCCACGGAAAGACTGAGTGGTCCTATTGTACTCTGCCGGGAACCACACGGCTTGTTTGCTCGAATTTGTGTCGGATATGAAGTAGGTCCCTATTCTAGATCTATCCTAGACGGAGGTCAGACGGCAGTTGCTCTGTGTAAAAACCAGTAACCTCCTCAAATCAATTAGGTAAGGTAGCGGACCAATAAATACTTATTTACTGACTCTTCTTCTTATATTGGGCTCTTGTAGATGGAGTGCGTTTTGCTTTTACTAACTACTTATACAAAATACTTACGCAGGACAATAATGGCAAACGTAGTTGTAGAAGGAGCCCCAGGGCCCACCCGCGCAGTGGGCGACTCCACAGCCCACCTTATGGCTCGTGGCCCAAGTCATTTGCGTGTAATGCCCCACAACGTGTATGTCGAACTTCGGGGAACCATATGTAAACTTCTTGTATTCGAGGAACCAATTCTTTAGTGCAAAGAACCTGAAATCATAAACAGAATATTTTTTATTTTATTAAAACTAACGTGAGATAAATCCATAATTGATTAATTGAAAACGGTTGACTCACGTGATATAGTCGGAAAAGGCCGACCAGGTTTCGATCGATTGAGACGATCGATCGAAACCTGGTCGGCCTTTTCCGACCTTACATTACAGAATATTTATTTAATAAAAACGTTCTATCGTCTCCGCATTGAAAGTATACAATAATACAGTATGTTTACTTCGTGATATAAAAAAAATAACAATATGTAAAAATAAACAATAATAGATATGAAGGATAAAATCGTTGAATGTCAAATCACATTCGCGCAAACCTTGAAAGTATTATTTCGAGTTTGCGATTACTGTATCGTGAGTAAATCGGATGATTATTCTGCTCACGCGCAGCTTGATTAATTTTCACTTCAAATCCGACACTTTAATACCGCCAATTAACCTGCGGAAGAGTGTGTACAACACGTCGTTAATTTTAAAAGGGCAAGATCTACTCGCCTTTATTAGCCGTGTAATCGGTGATTATTTGTTCACGAATTTACTATTATCCACACGATTTACATTTGTACGAAGTTGCGGAAAAAATACTTTTTGTTGATGGCACTACGTTACATTCGCAATAAACATATTACGAAATAGTTGTTTTATAAAAACATCTATGAGGATATCTACAATAAGTTTTTAACAGTATAATATGTAGAAGGGAAATTTAAAAATCTAACAAATGGCTACCGTAGTTATTAAAGAGCTGCTGCTCATTTCATTTATATTTAACACTAGCTTCCGCTCGCGGCTTCGCCCGTGTGGATGTCGGTTATCGCGACCAAAATCTATTTCCGTCCTCATGATTCAAAGTATCTCCATGCCAAATTTTAGTCCAGCCGTTTCAGCTTGAAAAGGTAACAGACAGAGTTAATTTCGAATTGACCTATATGTTATTAGTATGGATTGAGTTTTCCGCGTACTTAAAAGTCGTTCATATTTAGAAGCTATAGTAACAAATTTCATGGAAATTGGAGCAGATTTTAAATATTTTCCATACAAACGTTGAATCCATATTTCGCACCCTGAGGGGGTAAATTCTAATAAACCATGAAACACGTATTCAATAAAATGTTTTTAAGAGCATAAATTTAAATTTTTATCAAAATCGATTCAAATTTAAAGATTTTTCATACAAACTTTAAACCCGTTTCACCCCTTAAATGGATTAAAAATTTTCTAAATCCCTTCTTAGTTTGCGTCCGCTTTTTGAGTTTAAACATATTCAATTTCAGGGAAATCGGAGTAGGTACTTAGATTTTAAATATTTTCCATACACACTATCAACCCCTCTATTATTTAACATTTGGGGATGGATTTTAGAAAACCGGAATATAAGTGTTTGATTATTTGTATTTAGGAGCTATAGTAACAAATTTCATGGAAATTAGAGGGATTTTAAATATTTTCCAGACAATCTTTTAACCTCTATTTCGCAACTTTAGGGGTTGAATTCTAATGAACCATAAAACACGTATTTAATGAAATATTTTTAAGAGCATGAATATAAATTTTTATCAAAATCGATGCAAATTTTAAATTTTTTTATACAAACTTTTACCCCATATTTCACCCGTTAAGGGTAAAATTTTTTCAAAATCCCTTAGTGTGCTGTGAACTTAAACAACTGTCCAAATTTTACGTTTCTATCATTAGCGGTTACGGCTGTGCGTGCGTGCGTCTTATGAGTATGACAGTCAGTGGGAATTTCTCCTTTTATATATATATATATAGATAGATAGATAACGATATAAAGTTTTATCTTGCAATACCTACCTAAAAAATATACAGACTAATCTCTAGATCTAGAAGGGTAGCTAGCTTATTGATATAGCTTGTGGTAAGTGCTGCAGTCTGTAACTGTAATGTGACATTTGATCGGAAACTTTTGACTGAACTGAACTCTCGGTTGCTCGCTTTGATCATAGTTAAAGCCTAAAGAAAGATAAAAGGATATATGAAAAAATTGAGAATTACCATGGTGTCTTCTGCAAGGAGACGAAGAGGTTCTGCCCACAGTTGCCCAGCTGAGGCACGGCGTTCTCGCTGGGGTCATTGTGTTGGAGGAACACGCATTGTTCCGCGTACCGCTGGGCCTGCCGCGCCGCTGCTGGGTGCCAAGACTGAAATATTTAACCAACATTATATTATTTAACTTACGAGCGAAGTTCTTAAGTCTACTTGGATAAATATAAATTGTTACCATTACAATTGACAAAATAATGCTTCATAGACTTAACTTTAGCCGTGTGATTCCCGACAGAGTAGAATAGGACCACTCCAGTCTTCCCGTGTATGTCGTAGAAGGCGACTTAGTAAACACAAGCTAAACAAAGCTTATAAACATCAATGAGACCTCTCCAACCCAGCGTGGAGAGAGTAGGCCAAATCCTCTGTCTGCTCTGGCAAATATATAGCTCTGGTAGTACAGACAGGGACGTGCTTCTGCAGTGGAGATTACGTCTGAGAAGAGTCCGTTCTACCGCAAGTCCTAAATCTGTGGTCCATCGTACAGAACTAACTATGACGAATGACGAGTGACCATCATATCGTTTACTTCAATAAAATCGACATTAATATATTGAAGTCCCAATTTGCTACAGTTGCTTTGACTAACATACAATTACATAACTACTGGCGGTCATTGGCCTATTTCTGCTTGAAAGTAAGTATAACGTGCCAAAATATAATGCATTTGTATAAAAAAGAATATTTAAAAAAAAACATCAACTGGAGCTTACTGGAGTTTTAGGCGGGAAGTCAAGGGGTTCAGTTGGTGAGATTAGGTGAGGGTGATGTGAGGTCCCTGTGGCATTTTCAAATACCTTCGACCACGCGAGCAACAGCTATAGTCCATCCGTTCAATTGGTTTGCGCCGACGGCATTCATGGCATTTCAACAAATGAACTATAGTAAAACATAAAACCGTTTAATAACTCACCATTAATAACATATTAGAAGCAGTAGGCCGCACTTTCGTCCGAAAGAAATTGTGATAGAGAACTATTTTCCGTCTTACGATCGCTCGTCGTGGACTCAGGGCGTCGTCGGGTATTTTGGTATGTGGAAATAACTCTGGAAACACAAAATTCATCATCATGCCATAACTTCTATCTCCATGCCAGTCACTGATATGAGGGCACGGTAGTGCCCAAGAACATTTATTGCCAAAACATTTTATGATTATCTAAATATATTTTTAACTGGTTTTTCATGTGGAGGATGTAATCTCAAAACTGTTTACTACTAGCTCTTCTACAAGTATTGTTTTTACCATACAGTAAATATATATCCTTTACTAGCTTTTGCCCGCGGCTTCGCTCGCGTATCCCGCGGGAACATTACATTTTTCCGGGATGAAAGGTACTCTATGTCCTTCACAGTACTCCTAACTATGTGTATGCGAATTTTCAAGAAGATTGGTTCAGTAGATAAAGCGTGAACAGGTAACAAACAAACAAATATACAAAATCACTTTAGCATTTATAATATTAGTTGGGATTGGGATTGGGATTATGTACACTAAATACAAGAACCTATATCATCTATAAAAAAATCTCTACAATGGCATAAGGCATACATAGGTATCTATAATTTTACCTACAGGTATATATTGCACTGAGTCTAAGTCTAAGTCTACCCGTGTGGTTCCGGCTTAGAATAGGACCACTCCATCTCTTCCTGTGGATGTCGTAAGATTCGACTAAAGGACTAAGCACAAACATCTCGTGCTACAATTGCATTCCCAAGGAGGGTAACGCTGGGCGGCGGCCGGTTGTATAACTTTTCGCACAAATACATTCCCAAAGAGGGTTGACGTCAGGCAGGCGGCCGGTCGTAAAACTATAGCCAAATCATTTAAACTGTTCTGGCTTTTTCTTCTCCATTTTGCAAGGTCTTTGGCATCCTTGGGTGACCATTAACATGCATGTTATATTTGGAGAAGAAAAAGCGAGAAAGCGTACCCCGGGCTCCGAAGCAGCAGAGCTAAAGATGCAACCGGAAATGCGCTTAGACGAAAAAGAAGTATATATTGCACTGAGTGTGTTGTCTATAAAAAATATGATAACGATCAATCATCATATTTTTTAGGTTTGATAGTGTTGAGTACTTTTAAATTACGCACCATATTTTTTTTTTCTCAAGACTGAATAGAAAGATTTCTATTAAAATCTTCAAACAAACCTGTAGGTATTATTGCATTACATTATATACAGCAATGATATAATATCATACTTCATTCACTTACTACATAACTTATTTATAATATTGTTTGTATGATGATCATATATCGATTCGCGAGCAATCATTCCTTCGAGAGCAATTTTTTCATAGAGCGTAGGTATTTTCAAGAACAAGAGATAGGTTTGGATACCCCTCACTACGCCAGTTAGACTTTCATTTCACCTATTGTCTTAAAAGAAGCACTAGGTAATAACACATAATGTATAATAGTAAAGTAGGTAGGTACTCACGTCTTTCTCCTAAAGATACGCTGTCCATTGACACCACGGCGTTTAATATGAGGAATCCATGAAACCATACTGCACGGAGCAACATTTCTGCAACAATATCAAACCAATAACTGAATAAAATTACATATAATTGTTTACGTACCTATATATTTTCAATGTCATTTATTGTTTCAATTTCCTTTTAGTCATATGTCATAACGGTAACATAATGTAATATTATGTAGAAACCATTTTATGTAATTAGACTTAGACCGCTATTTAATTATATTTTCCCTTCCTTCCTTCCCTCAAAAAAAGAGCTTTTTAGTAGCTTTAGTTTTAATATATGTATTACATTTGTATAACATACTAAATATTAAGCACGAATTCCCAAATTACAGATAAATCTAGTTTGGGAATTAATGTGACAATTTAAGAAAACGACCACATTATTATTCGTCTCTAATTTTTTCGATGTAATCTGCCACGTCCTCGGAACCCTGACAAAGCCGCCTGCCACTCGAGATACAGGTTTATTCCTAGTTCAATGGTAGGCTGCCGAGTGAGGAAACCTTCGACATGCGACTCAACACTTGTCTATTATGTAACTTTGCAACAACCTGTATTTACTAGATTTTAGGAGACACGACAAATAAAGTTTATTTATTTTATTTATTTTTTATCAAAAGGTTAATGCTCTAAGGTAGCTTGAAACGATGGTCAGACCATTGTTTCAAGCTACCTGAGAGCAACCTAATAAAAGAACACCTAGCACCAAGATCTCCAAGGCACTGGAACAGGCAAAAGATCGTGATAATTGAAGCAAGATCGTAAGGAAGTTAGGTCGGAAGTCGATCGGTTACATCATGAGGCCTAGCAGTGAGCAAAAGGAAAAGGAAGAGCTTGAAACAGCTGTGGTCGGTTAAAATCATTCAGTACCATCATTAATTCGGCCGCAAAAAGCCTACTGCTAAACATATAGACCACCTATAATACATACACTTACCCCCGATTCTTCAAAGAGTTCGCTTCACAATCCTATTTGAACGCGAGTTAGAGTTAGAGTGTCTGTATCCATAAAGACATACTTAGAGTTCTAATTATGTCTTTATGGATAAAGACATAATAAGAACTCTTTAAATTTTGGAAATCCTTAGCTTTGAAATTGTCGTCGTCTGTAAATTAACCTCCAATATTTTGGAAAGGTCATTTCTTGCCGGTCTAATGAAGATGATTGTCAATATTGCCTTGCGAGCGGCGCGAGTTGATTTCTTGTATTTATTTGTTATTGGCCCGGCGGTCGCTCTATGAATGTAGGGCGGCTTGTTGCATTTTAATTAAGTACTTATTAAAAGAGTATTTTACTAATGCATGAAAAGATTACGACAACACTTCTTCTTCGTCTAAGCGAGTTCCCGGTTGCATCCTCAGCTGTGCTTCCGAGCCCAGGGTTCGCTTTTCTGCTTTTTCTCCTCCAAATATAACATGCATGTTAATGGTCACCCAAGGATACTAAAGACCTTGCGAAATGGAGAAGAAATAGCCGGAACAGTTAAAACGATTTGGCTATAGTTTTACGACCGGCCGCCTGCCTGACATCAACCCTCTTTGGGAATGTATTTGTGCAAAAAGTTTTACAACCGGCCGCCACCCGACGTTAACCCTCTTTGGAAAGGCAAATGTAGCACGAGGTGTTGGTGCTTAGTCTTTTAGTCGCCTCTTACGACATCCACAGGTACGACAACCCTGTCGTCTTCTATATCTTGACACGTTCAGCGCCACGTGTATACCTAAAAGATTGGGGTGTATATGTAGGTATACACGTGACGCTGAACGTGTTAAACTGAAGTAGATAGATAGAGGGAGCATAGGGTAACAGGAATCAAAGGTCAAGTTTGCCAATTGCGATTCTGTTGTTTGTTGTTCCCATGTTTTTTTCCGTTTTGCATGTCGTCACAGGCCGGAATCTCCTAAGGTACGCGCAATATGCGTCCCCGTTTCCCGTTCCCGCACCTCTCCCCCGTTTTCGCCTCGATGACTCACGTTGGCCGTCAAGAACCGGGGGAGAGGTGCGGGTGCGGGGAACGGGGACGCATATTGCGCGTACCTTAGGAGATTCCTTTCTGTTTACTCTTACTGTATTCTGTGATGTCGTGTTGTAGGCTTTATTATGTAAGTAGTTATTAGGGATTTGACTACCCAGAGCTGAGCAACCAGCATTTATCAAGTAATTTCTATGACTACTCAAGAGATTGTTCCATGCTAGGCTGGGAGAAAAGAAAAAAATTAAAATGTATCGTATAATGATCGTAAAAGCCGATCAAGAGATAGCGACCAGCAACCCATCACGATTCTTATTTTGTTTTTTCTGCTACTTTATTCTAATAATAATGCTGTAAAGTTCTCTAAGATTTGTTTTGTAATTATGTATTTTGGACCTATAACGAGAACTTTAGGTACGTTTAGTATTTATTTATGTATTTCGGATGTACTTTCAGGTATTTTATTTATTTTATTTATTCAAGTACACTTGGAAATTTACAAACATACACATTTATACATATTGTCACTGCGTTATTTATTTGTTTGTATGATATGTATTTATACTGCGCAAACCCCCAACATTTACTCAAATCACTATTTACTCAAAGGTTGGCTGGAAGAAATAGCTTTAGTGATAAGCCCGCCTTTATATTTTTTTTTTTATTTTTTTTTGTCATCTATACTAATATTATAAAGCGGAAGAGTTTGTTTGTTTGTTTGTTTGTTTGTTTAAACGCGCTAATCTCAGGAACTAATGGTCCGATTTGAAAAATTCTTTTTTTGTTGGGTAGTCCATTTATAGAGGAAGGCTTTAGGCTATATAACATTACGTTCCGACAACCACGCGAACGAAGTCGCGGGCACAGCTAGTTCAATATATATATAACTTCTTTATTGCAACAACTATAAGGGTGAAAAAATACCACGTGAGCAGGACTTAGTGAGCGGGTTCAAGTCCTGCTCACGTGGCATTCCATTTCTTATTTCATTATTTAATTTGAGAATGTTCTTCTTATCTTATAGTTGTTGCAATAAAGAAGTTATCGAATATTAACATTATTTTAATTCTCTTTTTTTACCTTCTCGCCCACCATCATACTAAAAGTGGCCTTTGGGTCTTACGGCTTAGGCTCTTTCTTTCCCGTTATATTCATTTATTTATTTATTAAATCTTTATTGAACACAAAGGTACAAAAGGTGGACTTAACGCTAATGCATTCTCTACTAGTCAACCTTTAGGAAAAACCTACCTAACGGGTGAAAGAAAGAGTTGATTGTGTAGGTAGCTCCTATATCTAACAAGCACACATTGCATTTTATTGCAATTTACATGAACACATTAATCAAGCACTACAATTATTACAAATTACAATATTTTCATGGCTCATATGCATATGAATAAGTTACAAAACCGTTCGTAGGTAAAACCTAACCACTAAATGACATAGGTACTTTGTCCCTTACTGGGAAGTTAGAGTCAAGGGTTGCAAAACCCAATGGCCGCTGTATATTATATAATAATAATAATTTTTTATTTTACTCTTTGCGTACATATTAAATGTTTACATAATATATCTACTTATTTCTAGGCTGACAATTTACAACAAATAGTTATAAGTATATTAAATTATTTAAAACAGTTTAGGCATAGAGAACAGTTTGGTTTACTAAACAATTTTAATCACTAGTTCCTACGCTTGGCATAGGTAGCCTGTCTTGTAGGCAACTAGTGCAAGCCAAGTTACACATACTGTCAAATACTGAAATCTTACTAAGATTGATAGTTAGGTAGTATTAAATATCTTTTTTTTTTAAGGTAATAATTTCTTAGACGTTATCTGAATTTCAAAATCATATAAAAGATTGTAAGTAGGTAGGTACTTATTTACCAAAAAAAGTAAAAAAACTTAATTGAATTTGGAAAGTGTGCTGGAAAGACCAGCCTCATTCAGTTTCTTGTTAACAAGCTCTAACAGAACATGACACTTACCTACCTTTGAATTATTGCAGTTTTTCTCAAACTACATAAACACTACACAGTCTTACGATTTCGGTGAAGTCATCGTCACTTTATGTCTAATGTATTTTCGAGTATATATATCATCAATATCTATATTTGTATAGTATAGTATACAATATCGGTCACGACCACGTCTCCCGAGAGCTGATATTGAAATAAATCTCCGGCAAAGTGGCCGTGTAGTGCCACGCACGCAGTTAAACGATCCTTGGTAAATACCATTAATGTGAACAAAAAAGAGACACAACAAAATATTGTAATAGTTCCGTACTAATAAACTTTGAACTCCTTATGGACACTCTCGTTTACAGCCTATTTCAGTCCATAGCTGAACTAAAAGCCTCACCCAATAGACGCAATAGACCACGCTAGGCTGATGGTTTGACTGCTTCCGTGGTCCAATGGTCAAGGCGTTTGTCTTGAGATCCGGAGGCCGTGGGTTCAAATCCCACTAGGAAGCATACTTAGTGAAAAGTTGTTTCTAATCTGGTTAGGATATTGCAGGCTTAAATGTAATAATAATATATAAATCACCTGATTATCCGAAAAGATGATTCCGTGCTTCGGAATGCACGTAAAACTGTGGGTCCCGCCCGAACGCCATCTAGCGTTTTTTAAACCTATCCTAGGATTGGTTCTGGTCTACCTTTTGGGTTGCGGAGGTGAGACAGACGGCAGTCGTTGTGTAAAAACCAGAAACATCGTCAAATCACCAGGTTAGGTAGCAGACCCCGGGCTCTAAACCGTTACCACTGATGATGAAACCGGGAATACGCTAGGATGGTGAAGAGGCAGGTGGTTTGGTGATCGCAGTAGATGGTATAAAGTTTTTGTACAGAAGACGTTCTCTAGTACATATACCGTCCCTAGTCGCCTCTTCCGACACCCGTGGGAGATTAAAGGGATGGTGACAAATCGTATTCTATTTTGCCGTAGCCACACGGCAATGACACTTTGCCTTATACAATAAAAATAACAGCGGTATATCTGTGCTTTTTTCTACACTTGTGTATCATTGGTTTACAACTTAATTTGTTGCGGATTTTAACATACTTACATGCTTAGAGCCTCTAAGCATGTTAGAGATCCCCCACACTAGCGTCTTCCAAGCGTCGTCGTCGTGTCAGCGTTTGCGCAGCGTCGATGCGTCGTCGTCGCTGCGGCAACGCGACGCCAGCGCTGGCCAGCTGCCGAACGCCAGGCTTACGCAGCGCTGGCGTCTCGTCGTCGCGGCGCCAGCGCAGCGTGCGGCAACGTTTTTTGGGAACAAGTTAATTGAACTTGTTCAACAACACAACACAATCCAGTCTCCTAGAGATGGGCGGTGGATAAATACCCAATCTACCCGTTTGGGTATTTACCCGGTTAATTGGGTAAATACCCGTATCTACCCATGTTGCGAATTGCACTTGTTCGCAAAAAACGTTGCCGCACGTTGCGCTGGCGCCGCGACGACGAGACGCCAGCGCTGCGTAAGCCCGGCGTTCGGCCACTGACACGACGACGACGCTCGGAAGACGCTAGTGTGGGGGATCTCTAACATGCTTAGAGGCTCTAAGCATGTAAGTATGGTAAAATCCGCAACAAATTAAGTGTAGACTCTTTAACACTCAACAGAGCACAGATAAGTACACTTACCTTGTACGGTGAGCAAACATCTACCTATCTGATGCCTCGATTCATTAATGAATTACCTCCCGAATTACGGGACCTAATTCAACCTAAAAATATTAAAGTAAAATTAAAGAAATATTTCTTGGAGAATATCTGATGTTTATCTGGTTCCTAAGTAGGTATCTATTATAAAGTTATTAAGTACCGATGTAAATAAATAATAACATAAGGACAAACCTGCGTGGTTTATGTATGTTATTTATGTAAAAAAAAATGTTATTCTTTGTATGGTAAATAAAATAAAACAATAAAAAAACTTACTAGAGCATTGCTTACCCTAAAGCACTTAGGTAAGTATTTATGTACCTAATGTATGTACACAAATATGTAGTAGACTTCCATGTTTTCTTTATTTCGTATAAGTTATTGGTCTACATTTGTATTTTAAACTACCGGCATGAAACGTCATCTAAAGATGATAGCCGTGGCAAATAAGTAAAATACCTTCTGTAAAATGGAGCCTAGGAGTTCCAAAGTGCCACCAAGGAGGCACACACATGCATGACACACGTAGGTTCATCCCCAAAGAGCAATAATGTACCTTATGTACCTTTTGTTCATCCCGCTTTTGTAAGTTAACATGACGAATGCGACTCTATGCCGATTGTCTCTTGGACTCTAGAATGCAAAACAGGCAATACGGAAGTATCTGTCAGTAAATAGTGTGTTTATTTATTGTGTGTTGAGATGATACCCATTAACATTTAAGAGGTTTTTGTTATGCTAAATTAGATTTAAATTATGACCTCACATTAACTTAGGCATGTATCTAATTCGAATTTAATTTACTTTAGACAAAACCGGCCAGTAACTTACGGATACGGATCCCTAAAAAACAGAGAGCAAACCATAACTTGACACCGTAATAAGCACTGACCTTTTTATGTGCCTTAACAAAGGCAGAAATCTTAGAAGATACCAAAATAATAGAATGGTAATAAAATGCGACTATTATTCAAAGTAATGACTCAGATCGTCTATCTTGTTTAGTGCTTGATGTGTCCTAGAAACAAATAATTAAATACATATATAGGACCTATGCTAGACCTATGCAATTTATAAATTCTGAACGACCTGTTATTGACGACCTCCGTGGTGTATTGGTTAACACGCTAGTCCGTCACTCGGAGATTCTGGGTTCGATCCCACCAGGGCAAGATGCGAAAAATGGCTTTTTCAAATTATTGTCCTGGGTCTTAGGTGTTTATCTATATATGTATTTATTATAAAATATAGTAATGTTAAGTTTGTACATAACGCAAGTTTAAAAATTTACTTTGAGACAGTAGAGATAGATCTGTCTATATACATACGTATATCGTGATCACGTGATGGCGGGCCTAAAGTATTTATGTTCTATCAAGGAATATTTATATTTAATAAAATTAGTACTAGATGATAGGTACTATTTCAATAAGTGGAAAAACGTGTCTAGGCCAAGGCGGTGTTTTTAAACGAATCAAAAAAATCTTATCAAGATTTTTTTTTATTGCTTGTGAGCATCATTCTATTAATTATCGATTTTCATATGGGATATAAAAATCGACGAACTTTACCGTGCTTTATGTCCAAATCTGCTATGAAGCAACAGTTTACGTACCTAGTTGGGAAGTTTATAGCGTGAGAATAGGCAGTAAATATCAAATTATTTATTTGCATAAATGTAGATAAGTACATAAAAATATATAATATATAGTCTAGCAAGACCTCAGTGGTTACTTGCATACCAGCACTTAAACATCGCGTGCATCGTATATCAACGTATATGCCGCCGGTGTATGTAATAAAACTTATGGAGTTGGTATATTTTTATAAAATTTCTTTTTATCAGCGAACATGCAGAAAACTACCAGTACTCATTCTGTTCTAACTAGGACTAAGTACAAAAAGATATTTATGACTAGACAGGTACAAGTTTAACAATTATTACCTAATTAACTTGCGCCTAGCCGCCTCTATCAATCTACATAAATTGCGACTGTTACGCTTCAAGAGTCCAATTAAAATCAGTATCGGTGTCATGTGCGATATTCTAATTTAATTGATGACTTTGCATTGGTGTGCTTGTGCCCAATAACATTGATTGAAAATAGTAACGAAAATTTATCGACAAAATCAGTAATAATAAATAAATAGATAGATATGGACAAATCACACTGATTGAGCAAGTCACAAAGTAAGTTTAAACTTGTGTTATGGGATACTAACTCATCGTATTTTATAATAAAGATCCAGAACAATTTGAATAAGGCCATTTTTCAACTTGCCCTGGCTGGAGATCAAACCCAGAACCTCTAGATGGGCGTAATAGCATTATAAGCACTACGCCACGGAGTTCTATAATTACCTAGGTCATCTGAGTTAGTAATATATCGTAAAAATCGAACAACTCGCTTTATCCTTGGTAATTGTCCCAAAAGATGATGAGGTTATTTACATAGTTTTTTTTTTTATTAACATAATCGAACTTCTTTACAGCTTTGAAGTCAGAACTGCAAGGACTCCTCACCAACGCTCATCATGCTTACTGTGTGATACTTTCTGGCGTGGACACTATCACCGATTTAAATTCTGACCATGCCAAGATTTAGTCAAAAATTACTCAAAATTAGTCACCAAATATTAGATTTAGTCAGTCTGTAGTTTAGAAGTTACAAGCATGTTTTGGTGGCCAAGCCAGGAAGCATGCTTTCTGGCGTGGACACCTCCGAATCTCCGAAACTACTCGTATAGCACCTAGCGACGATCTGTTTTCTCCCAGATTTAAACCTGATTTAGTCAAAATTAGTCGTCAAATCTCAGAGTTGGTCAGCAAGTAATTTAGGAGATATTGAGCATTCAATATTTCTCCATACAAGGGTACAGCTAAGTAGAAAATCATTTCTGATATGTGTGTGTGACGTCATAAGAATGTGTGTTTTCATGGTCGTGTATTCGTCGTTGAGTGTATTAACCCTTATAATCATTTTTTTAATAGTTTAGGTAGGTTAATAATAAACATAAAAAAAGCAAAGTATATTCAAAGAGCTTTATTTCGTTCAAATTTTAACATGCTTGCTTAAGCGTAGATGAAAAATAGTTTGGAAAATCCAAAAGTGCACGCCTCATAATCTAATTTTTTTATACAGTGGTATATTAGTTTTTTATAAATTATAATTAAACGACAGTACTTAGAACGCTAATATTAACTAGGAATCAGCACAGTGTAATACTTTATATATTAAAAACAAAAGTATTCCGGTAAGATGATTTTTTCGACCAATTTCTCTGCCACATACATGGTCACATAAACACAGACTCACGGACGTCCAAGAATGATTAGTTTTAATGTTATTATTTATTATATTAAACAAATTAATTGTTTATAAAATGTACCATATGTGCTAGACAGATTATTTAACTTCATATTAGTGCACTCATATTATCCTGTAAGTGTTATATTAAAAAAAAAACGTCATTTAAGTTTCGAAAGACTGGGTTTTTTGACATGTCGAGAGTAGAGCACTACCTCAACGCTCCGCTTATGAGGCGTGCAATATCAGTTCCTTTACTCCATGCTGTGCTCCAGGTTGGAAGTACTGCAACACAAATAATATTGGTGAATAATACCTAATTCGTAACTAAAATCAGGGTTGAAAACCTTTTCTCTATTAAAAAATAAATCAAATTTAAAATTTTCTAAATTCGAATGCCGTCATCAACGTTAACGTTTTTTCAAACTTGACGGGTTAAAAATTCGCCTCCGTTTCATACAAACGTTTTTGGCCAGGCTGGTGTGATCTAGTTGTTGATGGGTTCACGACGTCGAGTGGGTTGCAAATTATTGATAATTTACACATTATAATTTAAATTATCTACCTATTTTATTGTAGACATAAGCACATGACTGAAACAAACGGTTTCAATGTGTGCAAGCATTGTAAGAAAGCTATTGTAAGCCTCTTAAGTTCCTACCTAGTTATTTTTTTTACCTTAGATTAAGGGAAATTTTGCTTAATTAAATTGTCAGAACAAAATGTTGTGATTTTATTGACCGAGCGAGCGAAGCCTATCAGTTTCGAGATAGGCCAAAAATATTTTCGCGGTCTGTCTGTCGGTTTGTTCCCGCCTACAGGTCGTATTAATCAACCGATTATCATTTTTTGACGATGCAATTATTGGAAAATTTTCAAAATGGCGGATGTCTGCCATCGATAATTTCTGTTATAATTTTTTTAAAGTTCGTTGTCAAATAAGTCCCTGATGTCGAGCCGCCGAAATGCCGCCGACAATGTTTTCCGACTTGAAGCCGCTTTGTTGCGAAGAAGAATGAACGAAGCAAGAAGTAAAGTGAGTAAATTGGTGATGATGGTGCACGCTAGAAAGTGATATTAATTAATAATAATCGAATTATAAACTTATATTATACTATTTTCTAAAACAAATCCCTCTTCATAAGAAAAGCTTTTTACCCAACATACCTAATGGTCGTAACATAATTTATGATATTTATTGAAAACAAAAAACCGACTTCAATACCTTCAATGACATAAATACTTAAGTATTTAGTTTTGATATTTCTTACTGATTTTATGGTTTTAATACTGGGGTACTATAAGAGAAATAACTATTCAAAGAAATACACATTATTTAATAATTGTTAAAATCCGTTTCACCTTGATACTTTAATTTCGATGCATAGTTACTGTTCTACTTGACTGTACGTCGTGACGGCAAGTAGGCTTAGAGCAGGGCTGAATTTTTACAACTGTATTTAGATAATTTCAATCCGGGATTATATTACTATAAAACTCAAATGTAATATTACATCGATCATTCCTTTGCATTACATATTTGTTGTAAATTGATTATACTACAATATTATTATGAAATTAGAGAAAAATATCTCCTTATATAATTTTTACGCTGACTGTGCTTCATAGCTCTTGGACTAGTCCATAGTATAAAATAATGTGTTGTATCTTTTAATACCAAGGACCGACCAATTCTGAGGTTTGGCGACTGATTTTGACTAAATCACGTTTAAATCTGGGAGAAAACAGATCGTCGCTAGGTGCTATAGTTTCGGAGATTCGGAGGTGTCCACGCCAGAAAGCATGCTTCCTGGCAAGGACACCAAAACATGCTCGTAACTTCTAAAGTACGGGTCGACCAATTCTGAGATTTGGCGACTGATTTTGACTAAATCAGGTTTAAATCTTGGAGAAAACAGATCGTCGCTAGTTGCTATAGTTTCGGAGATACGGAGGTGTCCACGCCAGAAAGCATGCTTCCTGGCTTGGCCACCAAAACATGCTTGTAACTTCTAAACTACAGACTGACTAAATCTAATATTTGGTGACTAATTTTGAGTAATTTTTGGCTAAATCTTGGCATGGTCAAAATTTAAATCGGTGATGGTGTCCACGCCAGAAAGTGTGACACATGCTTACTGACAGCACCACGTTCTCTTTCTTGCATCACGTTTACGGCATCTACTTATGACAAACTGTAATGGAGTGTGCGTAGAGCTTGACGTATCCTCAGCCCATACACACTGGAAATCAGAACCGGGAGTTGCATTTACTTGCCAAAAACTATGCCCTAACTGCGCATTAATTGTTATAGGTATCAGGGGCTTAGCTAAAGCGGTATCGATGATATGGGGCCCCCGGGCTACACGGGCCTTCGAAGTAGTGTATGCAAAATGCAAAAGTTCAAAATGTGTTAAAAAATTAATAACTAATTACAGATTGTTCGCCTATGAAACTGGCAAGCGCTAAGGAAGTGTGTAAGTGTGTGTGTAAAGAAGTGGAGGATAAAGTTAAGCATTTCCTTCGTCATGCTAAATTCAGGCAAATTCTGTTTTCGGGAGTTCATCATCATCGGCCACAAGAAGTCCACTTATGAAAGACCCTTCTCAAGGATTTCCAAAATAACCGATTGGAAGCGCCCTTCCAGCGTCGGGGATCTCCTCTTCCTTCCGCCTATATGCATTGCCGTGCCGCAGCCAGGTAGGAAGACCCCCGGCCCCCTTACATACTTTGATACAGGACCCGTCCAGGGCAAGTTACGCCACTGATAAGTATAGGTACCTACATGACATTAAATGCCTCTGGACGAATATGACACTTAGTGTCATAATCGTCCAGGGGCATCAACAGTACCAAAAGCTCCGCTAATCTGATGATCTAGTGTCTCTCGCTCTCTCATCTCAGCGTATTTCCAATTGCATCTTCAGCTTTGAAGCTGTGAAGCCCGGGGTCCGCTAGAATCTGATGATTTAGTGACGTCATCAGGTCTTATATCGCTGTACTTAACCAATAATGTTCTCTTCTTTCAAACCGAAACCCGAAACCCGAAACTCAAATTCCTAATAGTCGCTCTACCAATCCGTCCTTATATAACCCATAGCTCTAATGTCCAGTCGCACAAACAATCGTCGCTCATGTGACTTGACGTTTTGACGACCCGTCATTCCGATGCCCTGTCGAGCTCTAGTTTTTTGCTCCTGTGACATATTATACACTTCAACGAATAGAAACATCAATAGTATTATGTAGGTATCTATGTCATTAAAAGTTAACAAAATCGAACTCCCTATCCAATTTCAGAGTAAGGACTAGAGTTTGATCCGCAGAGTCCCAGCTCGCTTTCGAGTGGTCAGGGTTGATGGCGTGCGGGAGCGGCAACTGCAGCGAGTACTGGGATGAGTCCACGCCCACACTGGTCGTGGTCACTTTCAGGTCCACGTTCTCTTTCTTGTCTCCTGGCATCTTTACTCGGACGATGAGATTCTCACAACTGGCGGACATGGGCGTTTTTGGGCCGATCTGTAAAATATAGAAAAAAAAAGGTCAAGCGCGAGTTGGACTCATACATGAAAGGTTCCGTACCTTGTATGATTACCCCCTTTATTTTATTTTTTTACTTTTCTTGTTTTTAGTAGGTATTTATTGTTATAACGGCCACAGTAACACATAATCTGTGAAAATTTCACGAGTTTAGCTATTATGGTTCAAGAGATAGATAGAGCCCTGTGACAGACGGACGGACAGACAGACAGACAGCGGAGTCTCAGTAATAGGGTCCTTTGGATATGGAACTCTAAAAAGGAGATAGACCTAAGTGTACCATACTTAATAATTTCTTATCTGTGTGGGTAACTGCCTTTCAAGGAATAGGTAAGTCTTTACCGTTTACGGGTGCTTCTGTATTGACCTATCCGAAAGCGATACAACACAATTTATAAATTTATAAAATATTTATGTATTTTTATATGTAGGTCTATAAATGTATAAGAAAGTATAAATATGAATATGTGTCTTAGGTAAATGTTTAATAATGGTCAAATAGCTAATTTGAATGTACTAATCGTCCAAAATTTGCTTTCATCCGCACCACCTGTAGGTTGACTGGTAGAAAAGGCCCTAGGCCTTAAGTCCGCCAGTCACATTTTTTTTTGTAATAAACTTAAATAAATAAAATAAAATAAACACAACACGGCTGTAGGTACCTGTCTACTTAACGACCCGAAATACGCGCTCTAAACTGGCATCCGCTTCTTCTTATGTCATACCTAAATAGGTACTCTCTAACTTTTCATTAAATTCTGCTTTGAAAACTACTCTTGTGTAATAGGCTTTCCTTAGTAAGCTAGCTTACTAACATAAACTGTATAGTTAGTTATATGTCCCCGCGCTAGTAACATTTTTTTTACACGGCTAGCTCCTATCGGGATTAGGAAATTAGCCTGGTATTAGTAGTAACCTAGATAACAGTGGCTGACATACAGGGGCTGCCTTTAAAAACTGTCATTGCCGGATATTATTTAGCTCTACAGCTCTACCAAAAGTTTTCAAGTAATTGTAGTTCTAAAACTAAGTTAAATGAGCTAAAATGATGGCGCCACCGAACGTTTTTTAATCTATGTTATGGACAGTGCCATGTTAAATTTAGTTCCGATTTTTTCCGCTATATGGCGAGGTCATGGCGAGTCAACTAATTTATTTGACATAAAAAGATGACTTTTAACATGGCACCGTCCATAACACAGATTAAAAAACGATCGGTGGTGCCATCATTTTAGGTAGGTCCACTACCTGAAGAAATACGTCTTCAGCCGTCACCGCCTGCTGATAGTTCATCGTGTACTCCGGAACCTTCCGCCCTCCGAGACCAGCTCCAACATGACCGAGGGCATCTGCTTCCGCTGCTTCTTGCTCTTCGAATTCCTCGATGTTCTTGGGCGTGTTTTTGACCTCCGGCGGAAGTTTATCTCTTGATGATGTGATCTCGTAAGCTAATCGATATAAGAACAAATTATGTTAACTAGATAAATAGTAAGCGCTTAAATAAGTATGTACCTACTTATTTACGGATGGATAAATTTTATTATAGAAAGTACGTATCTCAGTGAATATAGCATTCACTGAGATACGTACTTTCTATAATAAAATTGAAAATTGCCAATATCAAGCGCGGATTCACCATTTCGGGCACGATATATGGCATATATAATTGGGCCCAGCAACCCCAATAGACTTTGTATCGTTATACTTGTGATGTGACGTCCATAAATACGTAACATAAATATAAAATACATGTCGCCCTGAAAAAAAGTCTTGGTCAGGGCGACATGTATTTTGTATTATTCTCCTTTAAAGAATGCACTATTTTTTTTAAACCTATTATGTGGGGTGTCTAAAGAAAGGAGATTACTAACTAATACACTAGAGATGTAATTTATAAACGATCAAGTAGGTATATAGGTACTTACACACTAAAGTTATTACTTATTAATTACGAGTACATAGGTACACTTATCACGTCTTTATCTCTATTGGGGCAGACAGAGCCTATATAGGGTAGCAAGGCCTAGGCCACTTTTAGCGTGATGGTGGTCATGAGGGTGGAAAAAGGAAATAACAATAGTAATGGGTTGCTAACCGATAACCTATTGATATGATTCAGATTGTTGCCCATTTCCTCGATCGGCTTTTACGATCTGAGCGGGAAGAGCTGGTACATTATATGTTTTTTCTTTTCCCCCAGACCAGCATGACAGAAAGTATTAAATAAAGCGCCTTATGTTATTAACAAAGCAAAACTTGTAAGTAGTTTGTAGTAGTACAGACGGTTAAGCTGAATCGAAACGTAACCACAGCTTAAACTGGATCGAAAACGTGACGTAAACGAACCGTAGAGATTTACATTAGCGCGATAAGGAATATGCATGTAATACCAATCCGGCTTATATTTTTATTTTACAATTTCCATTAATACGTTACCACGCCTAGTTAATCATTTTTCTTATTGACTCTTATTTGGATTAGAAATAAATTATTGAAAATATGCAAATATTGCGCGGGAACGGGAACAAACAAAAGGGAAATGACGACAAAGTTCACAAAAAGGAAATGACAAGTTCGGGTGCGTTCGATAGGACTGTCCGTCCATGTAGTTTGACTATCGATGACATTCGAAATTATGTACTTTTATATAGAGGTTCAACAAACATCACTGGCTGATAATATCGAAAGTACCCAAAAAAAGAAATACATGCGTTGATAGCTTCTGTCTCTAGCGGATATTGCTGACTTTGACGTCATATTTTAAAATGGCGTGTTTTAGTTGTTATAATGTACTTGCTATTTTTAATATTTATTTTCTACACCATAGGGTGGCGCAAAAGTACTGGCACTAAAGAAAATACTTTTATTTTTTTTATATGACATTTTCTGTCATTCTGTTGTTGAAAATTGTGTAGTGAACAAATGTAAAATACACTGAAAATAAACATGGACCGTTTTACTCCCCAAGAACGTGGAATAATTGTGTCAATGTTCTTACGGAATAATTCATCAGTGATAAGAACACAACGTGAATTTCGTCGACGATTTCACCACCGTCCGGCACCGATTGGTCGCACAATTCGACGCTTTGCCACACGCCTTGAAGCAACTGGCTCAACATTGGATAGACCTAAGTCTGGGAGACCAAGAACAGGCCGTTCAGCTGAAAATATCGATGCTGTGCGCGAAGATGTGGAAGAGTGTCCAGAAACATCAACGAGGCGACGTGCCACGCAATTGGGCATTTCCAGACGGACCCTGCAGCGTATTTTGGTGAAAGACTTAAAGATGTTCTCGTATAAAACTCAAATGACTCATCAGCTGCTGCCTGCTGACCACCGAGCTCGTCTAGATTACTGCCAGCGCGTCATAAACCTCAACCTTGAAGAGGATGATTTTCCTTCAAAATTGGTTATGAGTGACGAAGCGCATTTCCATCTCTCAGGGCATGTCAATAAGCAGAATACTCGGTTCTGGGGCACTGATAATCCGCGCATTATTCAAGAAACACCTCTACACCCACTAAAAGTTACTGTATGGTGTGGCATCTGTGTTGACAGAGTGATCGGACCCTATTTTTTCGAAGACGCTGGAGGCAATGCGATAACTGTCACTGGAGAACGCTACAGAACCATGTTACGAGAGTTTTTGATACCCAGTTTGGACGAATTGGGGCTGGAGCACATCTGGTTTCAACAAGACGGCGCTACGGCACACACAGCGCGCGACACTATGGACTTAGTGAGGGACGCTTTTCCAGGCCGAGTTATCTCTCGTTTTGGCGATTTGCCTTGGCCTGCAAGATCACCCGATCTGACCAGTCCAGACTTCTTTCTTTGGGGTTTTTTGAAATCTCGGGTGTATGTGAACAAGCCACAGACTCTCGCAGCTCTAAAAGAAAACATTCGTCAAGAAATAACGAACATATCGCAGGAAGTGTTACGGCAAGTTATGCAAAATGTCATAAATAGGGCTCAAATGTGTATCAACTCTGGAGGTCACCATTTAAAAGACATCATCTTTAAATCCTAATGGTACGAAATTTAATGGCACAAATATACATTTAAAAAAACCTAAATCTAGTTTTCTAATTTAGAAAAAATGTTATAGCTGAACCAAATAGGGTCTTTACTTTTGCGCCACCCAGTACATGTTTTTCGGCACTGATTTATTTTATGCGGCTATTTCTCGACGAGGACTATCGATTAAAAATATAAAAAAATGCATGCATACTCTCTATTGCCCTGCTCTGCCACCACGCGCACTACGTTCTTCACGTATGTACGGCGCAGGCTTCGGTTGTCACCTAGGCTCATCTACACTAATATTATAAAGAGGAAAGATTTGTACCTATTTTTGTATGTTTGTATATTTGTAATGAATAGGCTCAAAAAGTACTGGGCCGATTTAAAAAAATCTTTCACCGTTGGAAAGCTACACTATTCCCGAGTGACATAGGCTATGTGTGTACCACGGGCGAAGCTGGGGTGGACTGCTAGTATCATATAAGAAGAAATGATGATGATGCTGAAGAG
Source organism: Acrobasis repandana (assembly GCA_963576875.1). Taxonomy (NCBI): domain Eukaryota; kingdom Metazoa; phylum Arthropoda; class Insecta; order Lepidoptera; family Pyralidae; genus Acrobasis; species Acrobasis repandana. The sequence continues at coordinate 14,688,351 of OY756216.1, read as the reverse complement.
TTGATGATGAAGGTATGGAGACACAAGACTGCGTCACGTAGAAACTGGCATAATTCTGTGACTCTACACCACGGAATAAAAAAACTACACCATGTAATACTTAATGACAATAAACCAGTTTCTTCGTGACGTTGTCTTGTGTCTCCACAGCCCAACTTTTGTTTGTGAATATATATGTTGTAAGCAAGAACATCATCATATCTTCATACGTACCTATGGCATGGGCCTAGGTGACAACCGAAGCCTGCGCTGGGCTGGACAACGTACATAAAGCCTCGACATAGGTACAAGCTTTGTCGTTCTTAGACTAGCTTGCGCCATACAAAGTCAAAGTAAATTTTTTTTATTCCATGTAGGATAAATATATCACTTATTGAAGGTCATTATTTTTAGTGCAAAAGCTACCGATACTAGCGTTTCGCAAGGACTACTGCTGAGAAGAAACGCCGAAAGAAACTCATATAAACAGTATTGGTCGCCTACGTGCCAGAAGGGCTTTGTCATAGATGTCAGTTTACAAAGATATTACTTATGCCTAATACAATGTTATCAGAATATACCTAACATGTAAAAGCTTGCAAACGAGTGCCAAATCCAATTTACAGAAATAAGTAAGTAATACAGTTACATTATCACGTCTTTATTCCTGACCTGACAGACAGAGCATTTTAGATTTTGCAGCTCTAAGAGACAGATCCCAGAGACGCGAGATACAAAGGCCACTTTTAGCGTTATGGTAGGTGATAAGATGGAAAAGGAATCAAAATAGTGATGGGTTGCTTGATTAGCATTTACACCCATTCCCGATCAGCACTTACGATCTACGCGGGAAGAAGCAGTTTCTATTCTATTCAGTTGGTACATTCTAAGTTTTTTCTTTTCTTCCAGATTTGTATGGAAGATACTTGCTACATCATCATCATCCGAGCGTATGCCCGGTTTCATCTTCGGTAACCCGGGGTCCGCTACCTAACCTAGGTGATTTGACGACTGTTATGGTTTTATTGGTTTTTACACAAAGCGACTGCCATCTGACCTCCGCAACCCAAAGGGTAAACCAGAACGATCCTAGGATTTAAACAAACGCTAGATGGCATTCGGGACCCACAGCTTTGCGTGCCTTGCAAAGCACGGAATCATCTTTCTTTTCGGATAATCAAGTTATTCAAGCCTGCAATCCTTACCAGACTAGAAACAACTTTTCACAAAGTATGTTGCCCAGTGGGATATGAACCTACGACCTCCGGATCAAAAAGTAAACGCCTTGATCACTGGATCACGGAAGATACCTACGTTATATATTAATTTGTGGTAGGTACTACTTATTATTTCCAGTAGGATGGCATTTTATCCATTCGTTCCAGTGGACTTAGTGGCCTCTCGCCGCATCCAACCAAAGGATTTAAAAAAATAGTTTTTTTTATAGAACAGTTAGCAATGTCAACATCCAGCTTTCTCCAACTACCTACTTACTTCAGTTAGGTCGCCTGTCCACTGTCCACGTATATAACACGTAAGTTTGTTTATTTAGCTTAATCAGTGTGATTTGTCCGTATATATTTATTTATTTATTATTATTATTATTTACTTACCTGATGGCGTCAAATCCTCTCCTTGCAACACCTCTGGTTCCGGAGGTCGCAGTAATTCGGCTAACTTCTCCATAGTCCCAGCTGTTAGCTCGACCATTTTGCCTTTAATAATTTTAGTTGTGATAATTTAAACCCTAGATAATATTAGGTAAGTAGCTTGCAAGTAAACTGTATTTATTGAACAAATAGTAGTTGACGTGAACTTCGCACAATAGTGTTGCTATAGTAACCACAGACAACTTACGAATTATTTTGCTATATTTTTTACCCGACTACGGCAGAGCCAAACGGAAGGGTAATGATTTTAGCAGTCTATGTATGTATGTACGAATATGTGGATATTTTTGTGTGTGTGGAACACACGTAACATCAGGCCTGTGTCACTCCCCGTTTAGGTATCGAAAATGTACCTACATTATGACTATGCGCGCAGGCGGCCCCTCCGGGTGGTAAATTCAGTTATACGAATCGTTTGTCCAGAGTCATAAGGATGAAATTGGCTTGCAATGGATGTCTAGGTATCTACACAAAAAGGTGCTGAGTTCTGACGTGAGCTAAATTAAACCGTATCACTAACAACATTGAGTAGATATTCTTTGAATTTCATTGCTGAGTGAGACTTCTGTACGGAGTATTAGTATCTATTCTGTGGTAACATTCAAACTAGTTATCAAATTTTCACAAAAGAGATGTTAAACAATTCGTCACTATCGTCTGGGTGATAAAGGCTACATTTTGTATGGAAAAAATTATATTATATCATACTTAACGAATGTTACATACAAAAAGAGCGAGTCAAAAAAAAATTATTTTGTTTTGATATCAAGTATCAAATGAAAAGTTTTAATTAGCACATTTCAAAAATATATACATTGTTAGCAAATGGCTACCGAATTGGATAAAATAGAATACAAAAATTGCACCAAATTACCCGTAGTCGGGTATTGGTTTTTAAATGAAATCTTGTTACGTATTATACTGTGAACAAAAGCTAATATGTACTTTAAATAAATAAATATGAATGCCACTTAAGGACCACCACATAATGTTGCCAATGATCACTTTTGAGATGACACAAAAATTTTCATCGGTTTTTCATAAAATAATTTAAGGCCATACCTAAATTTTCCGGGGTCCAGTGCTGCCCCCATTTAAAATAAATCATTTCAAAGAAAACGGAGACATCAATTAAAATTTTGCAACTACCAAGTCCTAGATAACCCTTCAAAGTATTCTATGAACTACTGTTGAAAATTTAAAGTGAGAATGTTAAGCTTTACTACGCACAATTGCGAAAAACGGCCACTTTTGGCTAATGTGCGTAGTAAAGCTTAACGTTCTCATTATAAACTGTAAACAGTAGTTCATAAAATACTTTAAAGGGTTATCTAGGACTTGGTAGTTGCAAAATTTTAAATAATGTCTCCGTTTTCTTTGAAATGATTTATTTTAAATGGGGGCAGCACTGGACCCCGGAAATTTCAAGTACGGCCTTAACCCTTTCACCGCGAGAATTTCTATCAGTTGTCGTGCTCCCAGCGCGAGGAATTGTGAATTTCCATAGTTTTTGGTCGGATAAATCCGACGCTCGCCAAATGGGCACGAAAATGTCGGATTAATCCGACGATCGCGGTTAAAGGGGTAAAGTGCTGTTTAGTCTACTTAATTATTATACATAACATACACATTATTACACATAACCTTATAGATTATAGATTTATATTTTACAATGTAAATCTGATATAGATAGGTTATATTTACTTAGTTAAAACTTTAAAATAAAACAATTAAATAATAAACAACTATTAGTATTAGCATATTTATTTTAATTGTTACATAGTATTTTCAAACACTAGTACACAGAAATCTAGTAAAAATTAACCATACAAATATTTATGGGAAGCCATCATCATCCTCCTCTGCCATTTCCTTAGCCAGTTCTAAATCTTGCTGCTCCCTCTCGCGCCTTTCTTCAGCACTCTCCAGCTCCTTGCCGTAAGACTTGGGCGGGTATCTCATAGCCTTCACACTCTGGTTGTGAAGATCCAGGCAAAAAGATATACGCTGGTGGAAAGCCAGCTGAGGCTCCCGGGTGCAGTAAAGGTCAGAGCTCTCCTTGTTACTCATGTATCCCTTTTCGGGGTCCAGAGTAGCCTCAATAACTCCATCTCTAATCGCTTTTGCTACTATGAATTCCGCATCTTCAGCAGAATCCAAACCAAGCTTTCTTGCAATGTCCTTAGGTGATATGCGGGAATAAGATAAGCCAATAGAGCGTATTGCAGTCTTGATAACATTTTGTCTGAGACGAAGAATCAAAGTGAAAGTATGATCATTGCGGAACTGAGGGCCAAAGTTCTCAAGTACCTCTCCAAATCTCTGCAGATTGCCAAGTCTCACAGCTTGAGTGAGTTGGAAATACGAAGCCAAGGACTTCCTCAATTGTGCTTGACGGAATATAGCCCTCTCAGGGATATCTCCTAACAACAACTCAACAACAATGGCCAGTTTTTGTACTGTTTGACGAAAACCAACAGCAGCAGTCTGAGGGGCCTTCCTTAGTGCCTGCACTAAATGCTTATGAGCGTCACTGTACTCCAAACGAGCTGCCTTTATCCTGCCTAAGTAATACAAGAATCTTGCCCACTCATTGTTACTTGCATTCTCAGGGAAAACAGACTTGCTTACTAACTTATCAGCTTGATCATAGAGAGAGTAATGCAAATAATTACGCAGTAAACAGTTAATGAGCACGGCTTGGCCTTCATAGTCGTTTCGAAGTGTTGAGGTGCGCAGACGAGCATGCAGCAAACCTCTAATAAGGTCAAGCTTATTAGTAAGTTCAAATACTCTTGAATGATAAAAGTAGTACTTGGCTGCGATTAAATCCAGTGTCCTCCTGTTCTGAGCAGTTACTTTGTTCATTAGCTGCTGAGAGCATTCAGTAGCTTCTTCAAGCTTATTTGTGTCTAGAAGACGTAGCAACACCAACAGATGAATGTATGCATCAACCTCGGGGACAGGCGTCTTGGGCGCGCTTCTAGAACGTGGAGGTTCAATCTCTACTGCTCCAGGCAACGGATTTTCAACAAAGGCCAGCAAAGCTTCCTTGTCAGGATTTGATGGAAACAATTGGTTAATAATAGCTCGTAACACGTTGCCATTCAGTTTCCTTCGCGTACTGGGAAGAGATCTTAGAACCCTCATAGCAAATCTTGGCTCCTTTGAGGTCACGGCTTTGTCAATTTGTCTTACATGTTCCCGCAAATCCTGGACGCTGAGCACATCGGCGTCCTTCTTTACTTCACCAGTTTCCACATCACTAGCGGCAGCTGGACTTTCCACGTTCTTCATCTCCACATCTTGATCTACAGGTGCCATTTTATAATCTTCAGATCAGTATATTGATAAAATTAAGTTAATAAAAATACACCAAACTCGACCACGAAAAACTGAAATGTCACTCTCCTCCCTCACTTGACATTTGTCTTGTCAAAAAGTTGCAGAGTAACTGGCTGCGTTCCAGACTGTAATAAAAACATATTTAAGTACCTACATACCTTTTTTGCTAAATTCTAAATTAATCAATACAAAATTAACTACCGGTACATATTCATTTTGAACTGTCGAATAATTGAAGCATGGTATAATAAGATATATAGTACTCTCTTCCCACAAAAGCGCATGTCGTCACGATAAGTGTTACCATTACCACTCTGTGATTACCACTGATTGTACTTTTCAGTCAATTTAAAGACTTTCTCAATTTAGTTATTAAAATAAAATATAAAATAAAAAAAAACGAATGTTTACATTTGAGGGAGCACAGATTTTTAATAAGTTACACTCGGATATAAAAAATATAAAAACCATCGGTGCTTTTAAAAATAAACTCGCCCAGCATATTTTGAAATTATAACTAGAATACATAGGTAATATTTTCCTATTATTGTCATTTATTAGTTGCTCGTTAAAATTACTGTACTTTTATTTACAAAGTGATCTGGTCCTAGTCAAGTGTTTTCAATTATAAATTGTATATTTATTATTTCTCATGTAAGTGGCATTATGTCTTAATGAGAATAAAGTTCTTTAAACCGAAATATAAAATAATAACTAACAGTACTATTATGTATCCGGTGTAATTCATCTATTTGAGTTTTAATAAATTTATTTATTGAATTAATAGTTCATATTTGGTTTGTTAAGTTAAAAAATACATTTTATCTGGGTGATTCAATCATATATAATAGAAACCTGAGATAGAAACACATCAAATTGACAAGTGTCATACTGATAGCCCGCTGTTTCATCGGTATCGTTGTGTCACTCACACATTTATCGTTATTTCGCTCGGTGAGTTTTCTGTGCTTCTCAAACTTTTGTAGTGAACTATGATTACTGTGAAGAATACACAAGAAAAATCGGTTATTGTTCCATGTTATACTATAAAAACAAAAGTATCAAAAATCTTATTACATATTATATTTAATAATAATATGTAATAAGTTTTTTTTACATATTATTATTTAATAATAACATGTAATAAGATTTTTTCTTTTCCCAAAGAAAATACGGTTGCAAATGCGTGGCTTCAGGATTGTAGGCCGAAAACAACTTAATAAAAAAATGGTTGTCTGTAAAGTCGGTTTGAGGATTTACGGATGGTAGTTTAACGTGACAACGTCAAACATTCCGAACTGAGCCGATCGCTCGAGCCGATCATGCCTCTCTCTCGTTCGTGCCGCGTTCTCGCTTGCAGAACGCGACAATGAGCGTAACGGGACAATGACATCATCTTTTTCGTGCATGCAGCCCTTACTATCGAGTTATTAGACGTTGTCACGTCAAAACTGGTAGTACCTATACAACGTGGAAGGGACATACCTGTAAATTAAACCACGGTCTATACTGCATTATTATAGTTCAATAAAATTAAAATAACAGCAAAAAAAAAAAAAATTGCCATTTCCATACAGAAGTGTGAAGCCGCGCCCGGGCGATTTGAATGGAAATGTCGATATTTTTTTTTTGGTTTCTTTACTGTTATTTTAATTTTATGATACGGGTTAAAGGGTGTCGTCATACAAAAAACGTGTTTCTTCAGCGTTTTAAAACATTGTACGGTGGTACGGAACCCTACATGTACGAGTCCGACTCGCCCTTGCCCGTTTATTGTAGACATCGTGAATTCCGTTTAATTAATGCGTAATAAAAACATATATATGTGAAAATGGGAGCGATGTTAAATATCCGAAAAAATTTAGATCTTTGTGCCAAGTTCTGTGGAGAATCCTCAAATTTATTTATAAGAAATAATGTAGAATATTATTCAAATTGAAAATATGTGATGAAAAAATGTGATAATATAAAAAATAATGATAAAGTGATAATATAAAATATGTAATGGTCGTGGGTTCGAGTCCCACTCGTGGAGGATTTTTTCATCACATACATATTTTCAATTTGAATAAATTCCGAGCATTGTAATACTATTAAAAACTAATAATAGAATATTATTTCTAATTGGTATATTATACAGGGTGACTTTTTATCCACCGGCAAAATTTATGTTATGTATAAAGTAGTTCAGTATCATGGACTGAACGTGCTCCAAAAATTTTTCCGGTGGATAAAAAGACCAAGGGTGGATCCAGGGGGGTGGGGGGTCATGGGGGTCATAACCACCCCCCTGGGATGGGTTTGCCACCATCCACAGCTGTGGGTGGATGGTGTATGTATACACCTTATATAAGTATACCTAATATAAGTATACCTAATATGGGTAGGTGGGTATTTTAAGTACAGTACTAACATTGATTAATAAAAAACCTACTTTTTACTTGTATCTAATTATTCTCAATATTAAATTTTAACTTCTTGTGACTTGACCACGACTTTGTAACCCCCCTGGCGCCAAAGCTGGATCCGCCCTTGAAAAAGACAGCCTGTATACGTATACATTTACACTATTACGTCTGTATCCCTAAAGGGACAGACAGAGTATTTTGGCCCAGGGCTCTGCCTACTTAGAGTCTATATGTATATACAATTTACAGCAAAAAAAATAGTGACACTCCGGGAGTGCTGACTGAAGTGTAAGCTAAATATTGTACTTCTTTGCGTTTTTCCCTACTGTAAAAGTTGAGAATTATGTCTTGATCACGTGACTCACGGAAAGAGAGTACCATATCTTATTATACCATGATTTGAAGTAGGTATTGGTACGTTAGTATTATTTCTGTGGTATTGGCAAAGATATTTACATTAAGTATTACAAATATTATACGAAAAAAAAATTGTAGTTTTAAAATGTTTAAATGTTTACTGTCTTTTTTTCGGCTGGGAATAGACATGCATGAGCATGTGCGTGACATGAATCATCTGCATGCATGATGCATGCTAAAATTCAGATATAGATTTCATATACTAGCTGTGCCCGCGACTTCGTTCGCGTGGTTGTCGGAACGTAATGTTATATAGCCTAAAGCCTTCCTCTATAAAATAAAATGGACTACCCAACAAAAAAAGAATTTTTCAAATCGGACCATTAGTTCCTGAGATTAGCGCGTTTAAACAAACAAACAAACTCTTCCGCTTTATAATATTAGTATAGATTTATAATGTGCGGTGAGTGTGATATACTTATGGTTGGGGGATCCCCTCCCCCGGTCTGAAAAGAAACGCCTTTATTTCAAAATTGTTTCGAACACTTCAGTTTCTTTTGGAAATAATGTAGTGCATTTCCGTTATGATGTTACATTTGTTACATTACATACGGGCGGCGGCGCGCTGGCCGAATATACCTAAACTGCGGATTGACACCCCCCTGGTATTGTATTCAATTCAGCTAACCTAATACCTCCAAATTTATTTTGTACAGGATTGCAATCCTCAGTTTCGGCAAACTCAAGATTAAGTTTGAACATTACTGTACTCTGCTTCGCTTCAACAGTCGGGTAAATAGCAAAATTAAGAATTCAGATGCCGTTTAGATGTCTATTCTGTCGCCACAACGATTCCATAGACTAAAAACAAGACAAAATACTGGCATTGCCTGTGCCTATAGTTGCTTAACCAATATACTGTACTTGGGAAATACTGATAAAAAGATTATAATCACTAATGTTACAGTCGAATATTTTTGGATTACGATTAATAAAATATCATAAAAAACGTTTGTGCCAAACATCATAAGCTTTGTGAACGCTACGGCTGCAGGGGACCGGTTGATTCTTCACATAAAATTTCAATGTGTTCTGGAAATGGTTTGCAAAGAGGACGTGGTATCATGGTTTAAAGAATTGGAAAGCTATAAACGCATAGACGCAATGTGTACATTGTTAAATATGTGCTTACCATTCGAATTGCGCTTCATTGGAACATACTTGGAGGAGCTCGGTAAGCGCGACTTTCAGGAGTTGCGTGGTGCCGAACTCAGAGCCAACAACCCTACAGACCTGGCTGCAGACATTGGTGGCGCGAACACAGACCCTAGAACGCGACGAAAAATGGCTTTGTATGTATCGTTGTTGCGCTCGTGCAACTTCGCGTGCGCCACCACTTTGTACAACGCCATGGTCAGTTTGGAGCAGAGTGGTCTATTGAAGGGTCTATACGGTGATTTATTGGAAGAAATCCTTCTCCTGTACACAATGGCGTTACATCATCCCGCTTTTACCTTTGATCAAAAGTCACATTTTGGTGAGATATTAGAAAAATTGAAATTAGAAGACCAGAGGATACAATATCAAGAACAACCAGAGCATATAAACATAGCGCCAGTGAGTGTATGCCATACTCAGCCTAGTGTCACTCCTAATATGTCGGTCCCACCACCTAGCTTGTCTGGCTTGGGGCCTCCGCCTGGTATCATGTTTGTCAAAACACCCGGGGTGCAGGTCAGTCTCACTCTCATTATCATTTGAATGCCTCTTTAGAATATATGTCACATATCAGTTACAAAATTAGAAATAAAATAAATATGTGTTGTGTTTAATGGACACCCATTAATATCTATTGTGTTCTACTTTGTTTTGATTTTTTTATTTTGTAGGTATTTTTCTTATTTGTTTCATAAAATTATATTATAATTAAGTATATTCACCTTACAAATGTCTTTTTAATAATAATTAGTTATGCTGGTGTAGGTATTCTAATGTTTCTCTGAAAACATGTAAAATGACAATAATTCTAATAGGATTTCTATGAGAGAATGTGATTAAAGAACTGAATGTGATTGAAGAAACTGATTCTTTTCTTATTATTAACTAGTGGTTGTACTACTGTGAGAACAGTAGACCTCGCGAGCCCTTACAACCACAAAATAACCAATATTTTACTGTTTCCCTGGCTTAGCAAAGACATTTAAGAGTTTTGAAACCAACCTACCAATGCTTGAAATAAAGAAGAAAGACCCATCCTTTACCCATAAGCCCCACCATAGTATTTGCCCCTCCCTACTTAAACCCTTTACCCACCGCTTACATTTGTAAGCTTTTTTAATCGTTTTCCTCCTCTATTCTAAAAAGAAGAACTTTCATTGTACATAATCTGATGAGGGGGTCTAAATTAAAAGGCTCCAGGACTATGTCCGCTAGCCAGCAAGAGCAGGCAACGTAGGAACATTCCGCTGCAAACTAAACCCTTGGCAGTGTCAAACCCTGCAATTTTCTCTGTGTTTATTTATTTTTAAATAGGATGCTAATTTCAACTACTATGGTAGACAAACATTCGCACTTTCGGTAAAGAAGTGGCCGGCACCTGGAAGTCCTGGGTTCCAGTCACAGGATAGCATTTGGATCTTTTTATTGATTTTTTATTTTTATATCAGGATTCTAAGTTTATTCAGTGTTTTCAAACATAAACATGATTCGCAGTATCATGCTTTAATAAAAAGCAAAAAAAATTTTTTCATATTTCGATAATGTTCCTTGGGGAAAGTTGTTCAATATCACTCCCTCTCCCACTTCACGTACTTCAACTTCTTTCATTTCAATTTATTTTTAACTTTTGTACTACATATAGTCTATGGGTTTCACCAATATGGGACTGTGTAATCTACTCATAAAGCCCTTTCATTTGATACCGCACTATTTTCGTTCTTGTCATCCCATAGATTTGTATTTACGACATCATGAATGAATGCACTAATACAAAATATACAGAAAATAGATTTCTAGACAACTTTTGGGCGAATTGCCCGTTCAAGTTTATCCTTTAAAAAATTGTTTAGACAAAAAAGTTGCGTCTTAATAAGAATAACAAAAAGGTCTAATGTCATTTTTGATTTTTATCTAATAGCTGAGATATAAGATTTTTAAGTTTTGAAGCCCCATAACATAAGCCATTTTTTAAAATTTCGAAAAACTGGGTCGACATAAAAATTCTATATAATTACTGAACCTGCTCACAAAATTTCATGAGAATCGGTTATGAAATGCGGCCTGTAGGCGAGAACAGACAGATGGACAAAAGAATTTTCGCCCAGTCGAAACTGAGACGCTTCGCTCACTCGGTCAATAATTGATGATAATGAAAACATAATCTTATGGTAGGTAAATCTTAATTTACAGGAAAATGTGGTTGTTAAGGTCTAGGCTCTGAATACCTACCTAAACATTGATGTTTGGTATTTTACATAAGTAAGAAACAGTTTGTTTGATGGGTACAAAATACATACCTGTGTTTGATTTATTAAATGTAATTAGGGATTTCCGTGTTGAAGTAATGTTAACTATTGACGTTTGTAGAGAATTTATTCTCCAACATTGATAACCATATCAGTTAAATAGCACTGATTGCTCAAAATGATCACTTTTCAACTTACTCAAAATTTATTATACCTATCGTAGAAGATTATATCAAATAGGTAGGAAGTTATATAATTTTTAGGGTTCCGTAGCCAAATGGCAAAAACGGAACCCTTATGGATTCGTGAATTTCGTGATGTCTGTCTGTCCGTCCGTATGTCACAGCCACTTTTTTCCGAAACTATAAGAAATATACTGTTGGAACTTGGTAAGTAGATGTATTCTGTGAACCGCATCAAGATTTTCACACAATAATAGAAAAAAACAATAAATTTTCGGGGTTTCCCATACTTATAACTGAAACTCAAAAATTATTTTTTCATCAAACACATACGTGTGGGGTATCTATGGATAGGTCTTCAAAAATGATATTGAGGTTTCTAATATATATATTTTTTCTAAACTGAATAGTTTGCGTGAAATACACTTCCAAAGTGGTAAAATGTGTGTCCCCCCCCCTGTAAAAATTGGTTTGAACGAGATCTAGTAAGTAGTTTTTTTTAATACGTCATAAATTGTAAAATGGTACTTGCTGCTACGGAACCCTTCATTGGCGAGTCCGACTCGCACTTGGCCGCTTTTTTTTTAATACGTCAAATCGCAATTTACCTTTAGAACTTTTATATTATGTTACTTGCTGCTACGGAACCCTTAATGGGCGAGTTTAAATTATGGAGAACTTTTTATATTTGCAGTGTATGGTAATAGTATGCCCACTTTTTTATGTTTGGAATAATAATTTAAACGGAGCTATTTTTATTTTAGTTTAATTAAATCACGACCAACCCCTATAAACTAAGCATTTGGGTAAGAAGAAAAATATTTATATTAGGCACCATTTCCATATTCCTGGTCTGGTAGAAAAGAAAAAACTTTGAATGTAACAGCAGCTTCCCTTCATGTAATAGGCATTGCGGTTAGCAACCTATCACTTTTTCCATCTTCTTGCCACCATAATGCTAAAAGTGGCCTTTGGATATTGCGTCTCTGGGCTCTGTCTGCTTAGAGCCGCAAAATCTAAAATGCTCTGTCTGCCCCGTTAGGGATAAATACGTGAGAATGTATCTGTATTTGTATTTCCATATTGGTTGCGCTTCTGTCATCAATGCTTTATACATTTTACTATAGAATAATGGAGTACTCATATTCTTGCTTTATAGTGGTGTTAGGCGACTGCCGAAACTTAAATAATATTAATAACTGTTTTTAACACTTTATTGGAAAGCCATATTAAAAATGAGTAGCACAGCGTTGTTGAAGGTCTGTTAAGAACTGAGTGGAGAGAGTTGAGTGAAATAATGAATGCGTAAAATTGCTGATACTGTATGATGATAGCTTGTACAAGTGGTGAAATATTGCAATATAATGTGTGATATACATTTCAGCCTCAAAACACAGACTCAGTGCCTGAATTAAGTTCTCCACCAGTGTTGACTGGTGCGGGAGGTGTTGTGCCCTTGCTCGGGGAAGTTCAGCACCCCCCTCCCGGACTTCCTATGCCTCAGTACAATTTGGGAGAATACATGGGACAGCATGCCTGGCCAGGAAACATTATTGTTCCACAACCTATAGAGGTATGTAATATTAACAATAATCTATATTTAAAAAGAAACCGTTACCGCTGAGGATGCAACCGGGAATGCGCTCAGATGATGATGATGAATATTAACATTTAATTCCTATTAAATGTATGGTTGCAGCTTGGTAATACTGCATGGTCACAATACAGTGTAAACACCAGTTTTTGATCCTCAACCACACTACTTCATTCAAAGTATTGCTTTGGGTGAAATAATGATCTCTTGGACATACATTTTGGATTAAACATAAGTTTTTGAGTAAACTTTTTATAGAAATTTATAGAGGCCCTTAAATTTGCCGTTACTAAACATAATTTGTTAAGGTATGATTCGTGTTAATTCCCATATGCATTGATTTAGTATGTAAGTAATTTTAACTGTTTTTTATGGCCAGCAATCAGCATGTCACAGGCCACCTATTGTATCACTCTTACCTGCGTTTCAGGTGTTAAATTACCCGCCGGGTGCCGGGGGTAACCCAGCAGTGCCCCCCGCGCCGTCGCCGCCGCACGCGTCCCCGCGCGACAGCCGCGCCGCGTCGCCGCGCACGCGCCGCCGGCTGTCGCGCGACCGCTCCCCGCCGCCCGGCCCCCCACACGACCAGGGACTCGCGTTACACCTTGCTGGGAACTTCGAAACACTAGCTCTTGCCGAGGTATGTATGTTTATTTTGACTTTTCTGTCCAACTTGTAATGACCAGTAGTTTGCCCCTAACTGTGAACTCATGAACCCCATATCTCGGCAACCTCTTTACAGATTTGGCTCATGTTCGAACTTAAAAATTGTATTAGTATAATCTACACGCTTACCAAATTTCATTAAGTCCTGATTAAAATTAGTCAAGTTATAATATAAATTACAAAATACTATCTTGCACATACATATTTAAAATATGAAATACAATATATTTTTAGGTGGTGTATTTGATTGACCGGGAGAGAATGCCATATGGCATTAGGTCCGCCACTTGTACTTTTATTTTATTGTGCAATAAAGATTAAATAAATAAAAAATAAATTTGATATACAAATAAAAAACACAGTATTTTAACTATTTATTTAAAATAAAAATTACAAAATTCAGCCAAGTGTTGGGTAAATTTAAAATTTTTGTCATAAGAATTTTTTGTTACTCTTAGTGTCTTTATTTGACGGAACGTTTTTTTTTTTTTCGATAAATTTTATATGGTTAGGGGTGTGCTGCAGACAGACTCGTGAGGTCTGCAGCACACAGAGCCACTCGTATGGATCTCTGGATGTTTGATCCGCTGTTACACCAAAACGGCTAAACGGATTGAAATGAAATTTAGCATGTAGAAAGCTTATTACCTGGATTAACACATAAGACACTGTTTACCTTGGGGAAATACAAGCTTTCCGTGTGCATGATTGTGAAAAATGCCGCTGACATCTGCTAGTTTGCAACGTATCTCTTATTATGCGTAGGTGTTAGTGCCGTGTCTCTGTCGCACGTAGAGTTTGTGACAGAGATAGACGGAACCCGTCGCGTGCGCCCGCTTAACGTAGCGGACGTCCTTACAGTCCCCAAAATATATGTTTACAGTAAAAAAAAAACTGTAAACAATTATGAATTTATTGCACGCCTCATAAGCGAAGCGCATGAGGTAGTGCTCTACTCTCGCCTTACAAAAATCAAGTGATTCTTTTAACTAAATGTGTCTCTATTTATTTTCTATCGCACTTGTACAATAATATTTACACATAAATGTCAAGGAAAAACACTAGTTTCAACACTTATGACATTTTTACAAGACATTTTGCCTTTTAAATAAATAAAAACAATGTTTAATAAAATCATTTTGTGGACGTCCGTGTGTCTGTATGTATGGAAACTGGCGTGGTCACGATAACTCCCGAAAAACTTATCTGATCAAGTCCATTTTTTTTATACGCTTCAGTATTATCCAAAACTAAGTCCTTTCGAAGATCACGGTCTAATTCAATGTAGTTTAATCGTAATTATTATTATAAAAATACAGGTGACATATTAAAAATAATTTTGGATGTGAGGTTTGTTGAAAGAGTTAATACCTATGTATGATGAGTACGAATGTGTAACTGGCAAGTAAGAAAAGAAGTAAAAAGAAATTTGAATAAAGAATGTTGTGATTTTGATTGTTTTATTAAATATGAAAGACGAATAAATGTAAAAGAAGCGATAAGTTAGTTAATATTTTATTTAATTTGCATTAACTAATTGAGAATGAAGAGAACAATCAGTGGTAACACTTTTCTTGACATTCGTGACGTAGTCTTGTGTCTTTTTCTTGTTTTTGCTTAGTTTTTTTTGAGATTTCCAAAATCTACCGGTCCGAATCGGTTTAAATTCACAGGAAATCTGAGTTGGAAAGCTACTTGTTTGGTTCCGATCGGTTTAGTTGTTCAAGAGTTATAAGCGGGTCACATACACACCCACACACACATACGGATAGGGTGCATGACACTTGCTCGTGAGTGGTCAGGGAAGATTCCTGAGACCTTTAAACGTCGAGATCTGATGAAAACTCGACTTTTCAAAAACGGGGTGAAACTAATAACATCCAGAATTTTGAAAATTCTCAATTTTCTCAGCGGGAAGTTAAAAATAATCTCCAGTCGTGCGTTAAAGCCGACACATACTTTTCTTCGTTTTAAGTTAGCAATAAAACAATCAAAATCAATTTAATTGTGAAAAATGAGATTATGAAACGTGCACTTTTGGATTTTCCAAACTATTTTTACAATTTTTGCCAGATGGAAGGCGTCGATAGGCTACAAAGGAGGCATAACATCGGTGACGAGAGGCTACGCGAACTCACTGCAGTCCATCAGTATCGTTCATTGGAGAAATTAAACGGCGTCCGGAAACGGTCGGGCACGTTCTGTCCGCCGACGCGCTCGTCGTCGGACAGCGGGTCGAGCGCGGCGTCGTCCCCGCCCGGCACGCCGCTGCCGGCGCCGCGCCGCGCCACGCCGTCCGCGCCGCCGCCGATGCCATTCGTGCCCTACCCGCGACCTTACTACCCGGGTCCGCCGCCCGCCTACCGCCCCCCTCCGCCGCCCTTCGCCAACGGTGAACCTCCGCCGTACCCCACTCCACCGTTCACAGGCTTCGTCCCCGTGCTGTACGCGCCGCCTAAACTGTCGTGTTGGAACTGTGGCGCGGCGGGCCACGCGGGCCACGAGTGCAAGGAGCCCAGTATGGAGGAGATGACGCGCGCGGGCGGCTACCAACTCGACTTTGGCGGCGCCCCGCCCGAGACGGCCGACAAGTAGTGCGCGGGCGGCTGCGCCCAGCGCGCGCGCTAGCCTCAAACTTTGCGACGTCCGAGCGCGATCTGTCCATTAGTACCAAAGTGTCGGGTCTTAAATTGTAAATACTGACCTGAGAACGCGTGAGATTGGTACCGCGATGTACATTACACGGAGTAAGAGTTTGACATTTTTGATCATAGATCACATTCGATAGACCTATGATGTTAATCTTATGTGCGCTTATGAGACTAATATATCAAAGCAGTGATTTGTTGATTTATGTTTAAGAGTAATTGCACTTTCTTTTGTTCTTCTATTTTTCACATTCCAACTAGTTTCCTTTTGATTAATATTTTGAGTAAAACATTGATATAAAGTAAATACTCATTATTAGCTAACAAATTATTTTAATCCTCCCCACACACTTATGGTACCACTTTCTTGCCCCTAGAAGACATCCTTTTACTGTCTCTGATCTCAATGTACTGAGTACTTTGGCATTATCACTGTTTAGAAATTGTAGATGATTTTCTGAACTAGCATCTAAATTGAAAGTGCAATTAATATTAAACACCTACTGGCTGCTAGCTGTTATGTAAGAATTTGGAGGGAATTCCATAATTTATTTGATTGTGACAGCAGCAGGTTTTAGCTAGATATCGGCGAATAGTTTGTGAAATATCGAAATTATGTAACGCATCTCATGCATTGTTCATAAAATATAACAAAAAATCTGCATGACTTCAAAATAGAAATAATAGGTAAATGTTTTTTTTCATTCACATTATATTTGTAGGGCTGGTATAACTGTTTAATAAATAATTCGTACAGAAACAGATTTTCTCTACGCAATAATTTTGATAGAAACCAGTGACTTTATATGTTTTGTTACGAAACCTTTCTAATTATTTATTCTATAAGTACTTACTGATTTCAATTTCAAGAAGATTGCCTAAAACCAACCTCAACTATACTATTTCTTATATCTAGATTCTAATTTGATTACAAAATGATTACACTTTGTCCAAAATAAATTCGGATTTCTGATAATATCTTTGAAAATTATTTTTAATTTATAATTTTTATAAATTTGTCATTTTTGCGTAAGTAATCTATATGTAATATACAAACCATTACGCCACGAATATAATGTTTTATTTTAAAAAAACAATTGTCGACTTGATTGTAAAAAAAGGCAAGAGAATGTATCATATTGCCTTTTGTAATTTTTGTTTTAAATTATTTTGGAATTATCATTGCAATTTATTCAGTTATGCTTACCGGGTTTACATTTTAGAGAATGTGCCATACTGGAATTAATTAATAGAAAATGATATCGAAAAATCAGTTAGGTGATATCAATAAATCAGTTAATTTAAGAAATTGTATTAAAAATGAAAGAATAGGAATCGGTTTGATAAAAGAGGCGCGATTGCATTTTTAAAATATAAATTGAATTGTCGAAATAGGGCTTAAAAGGACTCGAGTGAGCAACAAGAAAAATAAAATAAGATTGCAGTACACAAAGTTCATTTTTAAATCGCAGGTTGTGCATCTCGCATTCAAATTACGTCTTCTCCCCGTATGAACCGACCCAAAGTTATTATTACAACTATGTATAACTTATCTATTTCCCTTCAGTAGTTAAATAATGCCTTATTAGAAAACTGTAAAGCCAATATTGAGGCCTCACGATGGCAGCTTAATGAGATAAAACGTGTAGTACACTCCGTTAGTACAAGTTGAAATCTCTATAATATATTATGTTACAGAGAATGTTATGTTAAGCGTCATATAACTTAAATATCATAGCGAAATAATGATTAAAATTGAGATTTAGGTAATGATGTGTATGTATACGGATGTTTGTTTGGTTTTCTCATGTTGTATTAGTTGTAAAATCAAATATGTATACTTCACTCTGCTGCTGTTTGATACATAATATTACCTTTGATTAGTTATTTGTGGTGTATTGTGAGTAACCTAAATCCAGCACACTAAATTACCATGGGAAAGCTCATGGAATTCCCTAAAATTCTAAGTATTTTATTTGACAAATGAGCCTGTAGTTGCCACAGTGAGTGTTGAAAAGTGTTACTGATACAGGGTATTTTTTTCTAGTGCGTTTGTAGCATGTTTAGTTCCACTTACTGATTATATTCCCTAAGGAAAAAGATCTCCCATACGAAATCCTAATAGCTGATCGAGTATTTCTATGGGTCGTCCTTTTATAACGCATATCGCCATAATCGCCAAATGTTTATTGGAAAGTATTTCAGAAATAGGGACTGGAGTGCCATTTCTGAAACGCTGTATCACTAAACGAATGGTTTTTCCATACAAAAAACCGTTCGTTTAGTGACTCCGCGTTTCAAAAATGTGTCCACAGAGCTTGTTCCGGACAATGCGCACTGTAAAAAAAATTTTTGTTATTTTATTATTATTATTTTATGAATGCTATGATAATTTAATATTTTGTCGAAATTATGTCATATATGTTGTATGTATGTTTTCTAAAAATATTCTTATGACACTATTTCGTATAAAAATAATAAAATATACTATGATATATAACAATTTTTGAACATCAATGTGGCAACACCATTCACCATGCTGTTGAAAATTGGATTATGACGAATTTTATACAAAACGAGTACTGAATTGTTTCCTTTGATCCAAGACTGATTTCTAATACTAGTAAATGATTGGGCTTCAGAAACTCGTATCTATATATTTTATTGACCGAATGTTAATGAAGCCTAAAAGATTTTAAAACAGGACTTTCTCCAGTCGTAAATAAGGGATGTAAGGTATAAATTTGCAGTGTTGGTTGGACATGGTTTACCACGCCAAAAAGGGTCAATTTTACCAAACAATACAGACAAAGCTGAATTTATCGCGACATCGTGGTTGTTCACATGCTAATAGTTATTCGTATTGATGATTACAGTGACCCAGTTTGGACTTGGTTTATCAATTCAGACTAATGTCTAATAACTTGACCACGCAGATAGTTCGTATGTTCACACGTTTGAATTGAACAAGGGATTTATTTGATCAAGCTCACGAAAACGCAATGCTCTTTAAATTAATGTTTATATAGTCATTGTAAATAACAGATGTGTAAGAGTTTGGCCACGTCACATTTGACGTGCCATATTTGTAAATATTCAGTTTTTATTAGATAATATTTAGAGATTGAGTATATTTGTAAATTACTTTGTAATAATTTGAGTGTCCCTATAGTGTAATATCGATTGTTTCTCACTGTCACAAATCACAATTTTTGCATTTTAAAAGTCCCAGTTTTGAGAAAAGTTCAAATTAGAAAGGTTGTATGTTTTTGCATAATTATTAAAATGTATATGTTTTTTAATCGTGTCAGATGCGTCACGCGCATGGGTGGGTGCTGGGTTTCGCCGAGGCTGATTGTTCCTAGCTTGCCATTTGTACCGTTGTTGATCACTGCACTTCCTACTGGGGTATGTATTCTCTTTCGTACGCATTTATAATTAATTATATACGACCTATCTATATTTAATTTGTATTTTAGATTTACAAGGTGCGTCAAAAAACGTATATTAAGTCGAAACGTTTCCATGTACTCAAAAATACTTCTTTTGGTACGGATCCAATCTGATTTCGTGAAAAAATCAGCCAAGCTGATAATTTGTCGCAATTTTTTTGTATAGAACAATGGATATTTCTGCACGATTTTAGGGTTGGTTAATAGTAAAAGTAGTTTATATAAAGAAATACCTACATAGATCTTTTCGGTATAACGTACCCACTAACGTACAGCATTTGATTTATTTATTCAATCCTACATATATCTACATATCATTCGATAGCACCTTTCCATACAGACTGACTGATAAAACATTTTAAGGGTAAGTTCAGTATATATTACGCAGTAAGCAACTTTTCTAAAGCAATCATCAAATCAAAAGCAAAAATCAAAGCAATCATCGTGACAAAAACATTGCCACGAGCTTGGTATCTTCTAAATTCTATTTTACTCTATTGGTACTAAAACCATTGAGTTCGAGGTCTTTAGGGCCATACATAAATTCCGGTGTCTAGTGCTGCCCCCCATTTGAAATAAATCATTTTAAAGGAAACGGAGATATTTTAAATTTTGTCTGTGAAGCTCTAGATAACCCTTCAAACTATTTTATGAACTACTGTTTACAGTAAAGTGAGAACGTTTAGCTTTTCTACGCATTTTTGCGGAAAACGGCCACATTTGACAAAAATAACCTTGACAGCACTGGACCAAACAACACTTTTGACAGCACTGGACCCCTAAAAATTCATGTATGGCCTTTAGTCGAATATCTTTGTATTTAGTTTCGGATGTTGATATAGTCAATTTAGAAAAGTAGCTTAATTTAATATCATGGACTGTATTTGACCTTTTAAGTGATTTAATAGTCATCTGTAAATCTGAAACATTATATAACAAAGAGAATCCATCTCCTGATTTGAAGAAAAATCTATTATTAGACACATTTATTAATCTTGTACAGATGGGGCTGTAAATTACACAAATTTCATCACTCCTTATGAAGGTTGTATGTCCTTGTAACGTAATTATTGTGTTATTTATATCTTAACAAGTTTATTATGATATTTAAAACAAGTTGAAGTTTAGAGTAAACATAGAAAGAATAACTTAATATTGTATGTTTAAGAACGCCTATAATATCCATAGACCGCTGTAGGTACCACTCGTCAAAGTAAGAAAATAGTATGGTAACTGCATATCATTTAGTGTTTGTGATTGTGATATAAAGCGGACTTGACACTACTTACTGCGTGCAATGTTTTGCTTTACGGTGGGATGCCTTCCTAAGGCGCGGACATGGCGTACCGCTTCCGTCTGTTTTGTGCCTGTCCGTTTTCATACATTTTGTATAGTATCTGCTCCGTAGTCTGTGCGCGTCATTCACTGCAGACTGAGGTGCGCGCCACAGTAGCAACGCGGTGCAACCGTGGCGCGCCATCTCGAAGCCTTTTCTTTCTTTTATACAAAATGTAGAATACAGTGCAAAACAGGTAGAAGCAGTACGCCGATGGCATGCTACGCCCGCGCCTCCTCTATATTTGATCCGCACCGCGCCACGCTCGCGCCTCTTCCATCTGACCCGCGCCTAAATGTGGACGGTGATAAAGTTGCGCTAAGCTCGCCAAACCCGCTGCTTTCAATCTTTACACTTAATAGTAGCACAAGTACTTTAAAAAGCGTCTATGTCTGCTTGTACAAACTATTTAGCAGAATACGAAGCCAATTTTAGATGAATATAAGTTAGAAAATATTGAAATAATTTCACTTAATTTTTTTTGCAACACAAATTACCCTTGAGACCCTTGATCATTAGGGGGGAGAAAAAGAAATTAAATATAAGTTAAATACTACATTTTTTACTATTTTAATAATGTTATGATTGCTCAGCAGTATATTGATTTAATGAAGAAGTTTAGAATTTTTTAATCTTCGTTTTGTGAAAATTTGAAATCGTACAGTAAATACAGGATTGTGATTTCTATGTAAAAATGTTTGTATGGAAGTCATCCCACTCTAAACCAAGACAGTCAAGTAATAGTTCCAGTGAACGAGTAAAATGTACCTAACTGTACTAGTACCAAGTGAAAATATTATTATACTACAACAGGATAGTAAATGAAAGTTGTCGTTGCAGTCTTCATGCAGCTTTATTTTTACTAGTGGAAGTATGAAGATATTTTTTTACTTTGTACAGAATGTTAAATGTGATAAATAATTTTGACATAATTAGAAATGTGATTTAGTAAGGTGTGTAGTTTATTATAAAATAAAATCGCTTTACTAAATAAATTGTAATATCTTACAGCTATCTATAAAGTTGTTTTCCCACATTTTTATATTTGGGTACTTATGTATTCTAAGCTGTTGTACTACTAATAAAAAGAATGAAAATCGTCAAACGCTTCAGGAAAAAGAATGTTTCGGCCCAGTATTGTAAGACCTCTGTATCCCACCAATGCTGTGAATCATTTGCTTCCTGAGAAATAAACAACCAAAAACTGCATTGAGTTGTTTGATTTTGCTAATTCATAATAGGTATATAATGATTTAAGTAAACATATCATCCATCTTCTCTTTTAAAAATAGACGTAGTTATGCAATACAGATCATCATCATCATCATTTCAGCCGCATAACGTCCACTGCTGGACATAGGCCTCTCCCAAGGATTTTTAAAATGACCGATCTAGAGCGGCCTGCGTCCAGCGCTTTCCAGCGACCTTGGTCAGATCCTCTGACCACCTTGTGGGTGAGTGTCCAACGCTTCGCTTGCCAGTAATACAGATCCAAAACACAAAATCATTTAACAAGGACATACTTTTTACTTACATATGTTGATATGTAAGTAGACATACTTTCTACTTAGGTACACAATATGTTGATATATAAGTAGAAAGTATGAACTACGCAGACGAGACGCGCGAGTACGCGCGTAAACGCGCGTATACGCGCTTCAAACGAGGTTCGAACGCAACCTTGTAACTAACTAAAGCACACGGGGCGATCATGAAACGCCCGTCTACAGCGCGTATACGCGCAGATACGAGGGGGGGTCAAAAAGTTCGCGGAACGGAGGGGAAGGGGGGTGAAATAAAATACTGTACTATTTTTCTTTTTCAATATATTCCCCCTTAAGTCGAATACATTTTTCAGATCTCTCTATTAACTTATTAATACCGTCGAAAAAAAATGATTTGTCTTTGTCCTCAAAATAGGCCGAAATCGCCGACTTGACTTCTTCATCATCGGAAAATTTCTTCCCCCGAAGCTCTTTTTTTAATTTGGGAAATAAAAAATAATCACAGGGGGCTAAGTCTGGACTATAGGGAGGATGGTTTAACATTTCGAAGCCACAGTGATGAAGGGCAGCCATCGCAACGCGGCTCTTGTGTACCGGTGCGTTGTCATGCAAAAGCAGCACACCCTTTGTCAACTTTCCCCGCCTTTTCTCCTTGATTGCTTCTTTTAATTGTCTTAGTAGATTAGCGTAGTATTCTCCCGTTATAGAAACACCCTTATCTTTATAATCTATTAATAAAATACCCTCTGTATCCCAAAAAACAGTTGCCATGATTTTTCCAGCCGATTGTGACACCCTGTATTTCTTAGGGGGGGGCTGACCCTTTTTATGCCACTGCATAGACTCTTGCTTCGACTCAGGCTCATAATGATGAACCCAAGTTTCATCTGCAGTAACAAGTCTTGCAAAAATTCCTTCCTTGTCGGCGCTACAGAGGTCTAAAAACTCCTTTGAATACTCGACGCGCAGCTGTTTCTGTGGTGGTGTGAGCATTCTTGGCACCCATCTTGCGCTGACTTTTGACATCCCAAGATTGTCGTGTAGAATATTTAAAATGGTTGTAGGTGATACTCCAACCATTTCTGCAAGTTGTTTCTTCTTCAAACGAGTATCCTCCAGTATAAGATTCTCCACTTTTTCAACGATGTTTGAGGTGGTGGCCTCAATCGGCCGTCCTGAGCGAGGGTCGTCTTCAAGAGACTCTCTGCCTTGCTTGAAAAGGCTATTCCACTTGTACACCATGGTTTTCCCAGGGCAAGAGTCCCCGTATACTGATAACATTTCTTCCAAAATTTTCTGAGGTGGTTTTCCTTGCTTAGTGAGGAACTTTATGACGGCACGAAACTCGATTTTTTCCATGTTCAAGTTTTTCTTCCGGATTCACTTGTTTGATCGACGACAGGTCAAAGGTTATTGACACAATCAGGTTCAAACTTGGCATATATACTCACAAAGAGTTGCTCATTAGTTACTACCTGCGGCAGGTCCCCCACCCCCCGCTATCCCCTCCATTCCGCGAACTTTTTGACCCCCCCTCGTACAGCGATACAGACGCGATGTAGTCGCGCGTTGCTTCTGCGTTTTGATCAGAGTCACTCAGCTGTAAGTAATTGCGTCGGTTGAGACAACGGCAAATTCACGGCTATTAGCATTTGTTTATAACATGTCAGAAACTTCACTAAGTCCAAACATCTTACTTTTCCCTTTACCCTAAGCAGAATCATAGTTTCCCATACAAACGTAGCCTACGTTTTATTTTAAAACGTCATATCAGATTTCGGTAAAAATTTAAAGAAATTGCATATAAGTACCTATCTAGGGTTATGATTGGTTTTCACAGTCAAAATATGAACTTGAAAGAGAATATAGTGTATTACCAGGCCTGTGTCACTCCCCGTGTAGGTATCAAAAATATACCTACGCGCGGCGGCCTTCTCGGGTGGCTAATTCAGTCGGGGCTGACGTGCGAGCTGTGACGCACGCGCGAGCTTTGTTCGTCGCCTAGGTACTTCACCGTGTTTCGAGTTTCGGGTGTTGTAGTGTTAGTACACGGACCCGGCCGTTTTAAAAATACTGAGCAGTTTTTAACTGTTTAAACAAGGATTGCGATCCAAATTTAACTTTTTTTAGACTTCCTAAGGACGCTGGAAGGTAAGATCTACTTTAAAGTGGTTATTATTATTATGTTGCCATTCATGATAGGTACACTAAGTAGGTTTAATACCTAGGACCTAGGTACCTACTTAGGTTACGAAAATAAGTAGGAACGTAGTTAGATATAAGTATATTATTATTCTTTCGAATTTCTGATGTTTGGTTTGAGATTGACGATCTGTTTCGTTATAAGTAGGTACCTACCTAACCCACCTACTTAGGAACTTTTCTGTTCGCTAGCAGAATAATTATGAAAGTTACAGAAATGGTATGAACCTACTAAGTAGGTACATCCTATAGAATTCGGTATCTACTTTAAAGAATTTATTTTAGCTGGTTAGATATTGCGCACGTTATATTATATTTCATTCATTATAGTTTACTACCAAACGATGATACATACAATCACGTCTTTATCCCTAACGGGGCAGACAGAGCATTTTAAGTGTTGCGGCTCTAAGCAATCAGAGCCCAGGGCCGCAATACGCAAAGGCAACTTTTAGCGAGATGGTGGGCGAGAAGGTGGAAAAAGGAATCAAAATAGTGATGGGTTGCTAGCCGCATCGCCTATTAACATGATTTGCATTTTCGTCTATTCTTTCGATCGGCTTCTACGATTTGCGCGGGGAGAGAAGCAGCTATGACCTCCGTGGTGTAATACGCTAGTCCGCCAATCTGGTTATGGGTTCGATCCCCAGCCAGGGCAAGTTCGAAAATGGCCTTTTTCAAATTGTCCTGGGTCTTGGATGTTTATCTATATACATATGTATTTATTATAAAATATAGTATCGTTGAGTTAGTATCTCATAACACAAGTTTAAACTTACTTTGGGGCTAGCTCAATCGGTGTGATTTGTCCTTACATATTTATATTTAAGTTTTATTCTTGTTTCCCAGACCAGCATGGAAGACCGATAATACGGTGCGCTAAATGGCGATAGTAGCTTCTTGCAGTAGTCAACCCTAGCGCGTCGCTCGCTGAGTCTATTTTAGTCGGCTTTTTGTGTATTTCCATATTTCCAGCTTTATTTTTTCCGGTAAAGCATCTCTCATCATAGTGTCTTGACGCTGAACAGAGTTTTTGATGAGAGAAAGTAGTTCGTCAAAATTTTCAGCAGTTAGTCGTAACGCCAACCTATACTCTGAGGGATCTTCCAATCTTAACTGTTTCAAAATCAAAGCTGAGGCTCCAGTAGCATATCTGTCACTGATCCATTTTATTTCCCAAATTCGTTTCTTCTTATATATTTCTTCCTCCAACATATTAATCAGTTCCTCTCGTAATAACGCGGATAATTTGATTATACATTGCCTTTTCAACTTCAGCTTCAGAGCAAATTGTCCTAAATTCATTTTAAATGATGGAGATCTAGCGTAAGAAAGACTGGCGCAAAAACTAGCACCATCGGCTGTGACGCCGTGCTAATGACTGGTACTGAAAAGGCACCGTGTAAACGACTAGTGTCGGTTTGGTGGTCACTGGCGGCGAGATTTAGGCGCCTGAAAATAGTCATTGTCTAAACGGTCTAAAGATGTGCTGTACGGTAGACACTGGCGCCGTAATTTAGGCGTCTCAAAATAGTCTTCGTCTAAACCTGCCTTTATGAACCGTTTGTCCAGAGTCATAAGGATAAAATTGGCTTGCAATGGACTTCTGTAGGTGTCTAAACGAAAAGGAGCTTCGTTTTGACGCGAGCAAAATTAAACCATATTGTTAACCACTGTGAGTAGACATTTCTTTGAAAACGTTTGCGGAGTGAGACTTCTGTACTACTGGTATTTATTCTGTACTTTTATCATTTTTGACCATCAGTATGGAAAACTTTTACACCCTTATATTTATTTCAAATTCATATTTTGACTGTGAAAAAGTAGATTGTGCTACAAGGCGTAAAGGTAATAGTTTTAACGCTAGGGCGCTACTTTGAATCCAGAGCGAAACAAAGGATGCCACAATAGAATCACGAGCGTAGCGAGGGATTCTACGGTGGAATCCTGAGTGAAGCGAGGGATTCAAGTATATCGCCCGAGATAAAACTATTACCGTACACCGTGTTGCACATTCTTCTTTTCATCTCCATCTATGAGAAAAAGCAAATATATACCTATAATGAACGTAGAATACCTATATATACCTAATCAGAGTTTAACAGTCAGTTACTAACCTTTATTTGGTGGCGTTTTTACTGAAGAAGTACTATGAAAATATCTTTCTAGGACCACCACATCGTAAACATTTTCCAGTCATTAGAATCGTTTCATTACTTTTCCCTTGTGTGTCAATTCTTTATATATTTAAATATGTATATTATACGTAAACTTCATATTTATTTATTAACGGCCTCATCAAGAAATTAGTCACATTTAAAATAGTTATAAAAATAACCTAATAGTTCCATAATAAAATTACTATTTAAATCAAAGACAACAATGGTGCGTTTTTATTAGTTTTTAATAAATTATTATTTTGATGCAAGAGAACCAAAACATTTTGACCTACAGTCATCCACGTAAAACGTGTTGTATTTTAATTTTAAAAAATTACGACGCCCTTACCTATATTTTATAATTTTAAAACTAAATTTTTTTTTTTAGCTGACTGCCAATATTATTTTTGATTCTATATTCGTGTTCGGTTTTCAAATGTGTTTTAACGCCTAGGGAATTTACTTTTTACTTTTCAGTGTCTAGAGAATCACCAGTGACTTTAGCCCCAAATGTTTGGGATAAAATCATCGTTTTTCGAATAGATGAGATGAAAACCAATTATAACCCTAGATATATGCAATTTCTTTAAAGTTTCAATTTTTTACCGAAATAATGACATGTCGTTTCAAAATAAAACGTAGACTACGTTTTTATGGGAAAGTCTAGGATATGGGGATTCTTAAGGTTAATACCAAGCAGAAGTGGCGCCTTCATTTGAAATAAATTGTTAACTTACGTTACGGTAGCTCTACGCAATACGTTAACTTTAAAAAGTTGTATCTGCCTAAAATTCTCCAACATAATCAACATCTATGGAGGGTAGAGCTATTTACCTACGTCAGATATAAAGGTGCAAGATACAATGTGACTAGAAATGAATTGTTTACACGCACGTGTATTTATTGGGATTATTTCCTTGTGTTACATCAAATTGGTAATGCAGCACGATACCCTTATTCCAAGCTAATATAGGTACTTATATTAAGATGATACATGAAGTCCAGTGCTGTCCCCATTTGAAAGGAAACGGAGATATTTAAAATTTTGCTCTAGTAAGCCCTAGGGCTTACTTACTAGAACAAAATTTTAAGGGTTAGGTATCTAGATACCTAACCCTTCAAACTATTTTATGAGCTACTGTTTACAGCACAGAATACATAAGAGTCAAAGTTTACAGTTTAAAGTGAGAAGGTGAAGCTTTTTCTCGCACATTTGCGAAAAACGGCCACTTTTGGAAAATGTGCGAGAAAAAGCTCATCATCTTAAGGCCGTACTTGAATTTTCCGGGGTCCAGTGCTGCCCCCATTTAAAATAAATCATTTCAAAGAACGTTTTCTTTGAAAGACATAATTTAAAATTTTGCTACTACCAAGTCCCAGATAACCCTTCAAAGTATTTTATGAACTACTGTGTACAGTTTATAATGAGAACGTTAAGCTTTACTACGCACATTTGCCAAAAGTGTCCGTTTTTCGCAAATGTGCGTAGTAAAGCTTAACGTTCTCACTTTAAACTGTAAACAGTAGTTCATAAAATACTTTAAAGGGTAATCTAGGACTTGATAGTAGTAAAATTTTAAATAATGTCTCCGTTTTCTTTGAAATTATTTATTTTAAATGGGGGCAGCACTGGACCCCGGAAAATTCAGTTACGGCCTTAAGAGTTTACAATTTGGAAAATACAATTTTTCGTGTGACGGAATATGAGCCCGCCGGCCAGTAATGACTGATACTTGTACCACAGAATACAGTAAGAGTAAACAGAAGGGACTCTTCTAAGGTACGCGCAATATACGTCCCCGTTCCCCGCACCCGCACCTCTCCCCCGGTTCTTGACGGCCAACGTGAGAAATCGAGGTGAAAACGGGGGAGAGTTGCGGGGACGGGGAACGGGGACGCCTGGGTGACGCATATTGCGCGTACCTTAGGAGTGTCCGGCCTGTGCTTGTACTATAAAGTCTTGCCAAGTGTCACTTCAATCGCTATCTCTTTTGCTCTTGTGAGGGTGGCCGTTATCGTATTGTTTGTCACATTTTACGCAGTAAAAAAAATCTAGGTCTGGTCTGAGCAATCTCAAAATTAGGATCCTCGTGAAACTGCAGAGTAAATAACGAGTAAGTAAATAGGTACCTACCTACCTAGGTATTTTTTTAGCTCCATCTTCTGAGTTCACTAGCGAAGTTTTTTTCAGTTTGGCCCGACAGATACAAACTTTATGTTTAAATCAAACTATCCCCCAAGTCCGAGGGCACGTACCGAAAGATCTGCGAAAGAATAACAGCGATATTTTTGTTGAAAATATTCCAGACGCCTCTGGATTTCTAACTTGTAGGTAATCGTTAAAAACTTATGTGACTACAACTTAAAACTGTTTTGAAAATTGTGGAATACATTATTATTTATAAACAAAATTGCTTCTATATTTACATAATACGTAGGTAATCAACTGAATTTCTATTTTTAGTCTATGCCATCCCACTGCAGGGTTAATGTCTCCCTACCTGCCTTCCCACTTTCGAGGGCTCCTAACCTAAGGCCTAGTCTTTACAAAAAGAGTAAATGTCCCAAAAAGTTTGGGTTACCAAAAAGAGGTGAGCGTAAACATGTAGAAGTAAAAGAAGGTAGGTGTATATCGTATATTGCTTGAGTTTATACCTATCCATATATGTAATACTCACAGGGTAGGCAACGAAATTATAAACATAATAGACAAAGAATCTACATAGAATTTCAAACTAAAATATTCAAAATAACTATACAATATGTAACAAAAACCCTGTCCGAGCCGTGAAGGCCATGTTGGGTAGCTTATGTAGGTTCTATTTATCGGTTTCTCATCAGAGAATAGGTACAAAAAATTTCCCCTGATAAAATTAAAATAAAATTCAGTTTTAAATTATATCTTACATGGCAACTCAGGGGGCGGAGGCGGGCGGAAAGCGCCTGGTCGCCTTGCCTGGCGATCAAAAGAGCCGACAGTCGATGCCGCGCTTTGACTGTTTCTAGACATGCCATCACTGAAACGGTGTTGTTGCTTTCTTTGAATTTGCCCAATTTTAGGGAAATAATGGAAATTTGTGAGGTTTTAGAAATCAGAAATCTTTTAAATTTTTATTACTATTTTCGTTTTCTTACTTTTTTTGAACTTGTCATTTATGTACTTATATGCCTTTTTCCGGTCGGACAGGGGTTTCTTTACATATTGTACCTATAGGTAAATTCATCGTAGGATAAACTGCTAAACCTCTACACCAACCGTACATTTTTAGAACTGAAATAAAACTCATTATAAATAAATATTTAGGGACAAGTCACACTGATTGAGCTAGCCCCAAAGTAAGTTTAAACTTGTGATGGGATCATGTTATAGAAAGCTCAATGATGCGATATTTTTTATAATAAATAAATATATAGATAAACACCCAAGACCCAGGCATAGCTACTTATTTATTAAGCTGTGACCCAGGACAATTTGAAAAAGGCCACTTTTCAATTTGCCCTAGCTAGGGATCGATCCGCCGGAGTGGTGAACTGGCGTGTTAACCACTACGCTACGGAGGTCGATAAAAATTATAAGTAGTAAATTTTGTTATTGATATTTGCAGAAGAAGCGGCAACAAGTAACTTACAGTGCAGTATTTTCTCCAACAACGTCAACTTATCACACCTGTTATCATTTTGGTAAAATTTTTGCCAGCTTAAATACGACGGGCACGTACCTACCTATAGTAAGTACCTACCTTCTACTCTACATCTAGGTCATGAGTACCTTTGATTAAATAGCTATTCACTAGGTCACGTTAAGGCCCCGTCAGTTCAGAGCCAAGAATACTGTGTTTTAAAAAAAAATACTGTAAATAAACTACAGCAGTTTATTTCTCAAAAAAATTACATGGGAATCTGAAGGCTTTTCTTCAGACACCCACAATATCCAAAACACAATAGAGAGTATGCATGCATTTTTTTTATATTTTTATTCGATAGTCCTCGTCGAGAAATAGCCGCAAAAAATAAATCAGTGCCGAAAAACATGTATATGGTGTAGAAAATAAATATTAAAAATAGCAAGTAGATTATAACAACTAAAACACACCATTTTAAAATATGACGTCAACGTCTGCAATATCCGCTAAAGACAGAAGCTGTCAACGCATGTTTTTCTTTTTTTGGGTACTTTCGATATTGTCAGCCAGTGATGTTTGTTAAACCTCTATATAAAAGTACATACATTTCGAATGTCATCGATAGTCAAACTACATGGACGGACAGTCCTATCGAACGCACCCAAACTTGTCATTTCCTATTTGTGAACTTTGTCGTCATTTCCCTTTTGTTTGTCAAAAGTTCCCGCGCAATATTTGCATATTTTCAATAATTTATTTCTAATCCAAATAAGAGTCAATTAGAAAAATAATTAACTAAGCGTGGTAACGTATTAATAGAAATTGTAAAATAAAAATATGAGCCGGATTGGTATTACATGCATATTCCTTATTGAGCATTCTTAGCTCTATAGAAAAAATCACAAACATAACTCTAAATTAGCCTAAATTTACCTTTAAAAAAGATACCTAGCTATTACTACTTTATACAATTACCTTTTTATATAAAAATGATACCAAATAATGTATAATCTAAATTACTATTTAATTTCAGTACACAAAAAGACAAATATAATAATAAAAAAAAACCTGAAATATTCGTCGAGAGCGAACAAAGGCCCGGACCCGTGCTCGACGATATTTCGCTGTATTTTATTTTCTTATTTTGTATTATATTTATAACTTACTAGCTTTTGCCCGCGGCTTCGCCTGCTTAGAAGTACATACTAAAAATAAGTTAAAAATTAAAGGGGGGTCGTCACACAAGAAACGTGTTTCTTCAGCGTTCTAATGCAACCGGGAACGTGCTTGGATAAAGAAGAAGACACATATGTAAGTCTGTGACTCAAAGACGGTCGTATAACATAAATAAATGAATAAAACGTTTTGTGAAGTATAATAATAAGTAAGTAGTTTTGTATCAAATGAAAAAACTTTTTATGAGAATATGAAACTGTTTTATTTAATATTTAATTTGTAATAGTTCCCTACTCATAGATTACAGGAAAACTTATAAGAAAATAAAACTATAATACTACCACTTGTAGGGGACAAATTAAAAATTAAAAAAAGTAATTATTAAAAAAACAAAAATCCCGACTGGCAAAATTACCCTAGACAGAATCAGAGTTTCCCATACAAACGAAGTCCAAGTTTTATTTTGAAACGACATGTCAGATTTCGGTAAAAATTGTAACTTTAAAGAAATTGCATATACTTACTCGTATCTAGGGTTATATTATAATTGGTTTTCAGTCAAAATATGAGCTTGAATGAGAATATAGTGTATTATATCATTTTTGACCATCAGGACCTATGGAAAACTTTTACACCCTTATATTTTCTTTCAAGTTCATATTTTGACTGTGAAAACTAATTATAACCCTAGAATCCTAGATATATGCAATTTCTTTAAAGATAAGATTTTTATCGAAATCTGATATGTCGTTCCAAAATAAAACGTAGACTACTTATTCAATTCAATTCAATTCAAAATATCTTTATTATCATAAGATATTTATAATATCTCTTAATAATAGTCACTTTGTTTTGTTTTGCACAAATGTTGACGTCAAATCGTTACTTACAGCTAAGTTTACGCCGCTTCCTAGTGCAAGCGCAAGTGCAGAAGAAGCGGCAACAAACTGCACTGCACGTTTTCTCCAAAGACGTCAACTAACAAACTTAAAATTAGTTATATGGATGGACTGAGATTACATTGTTTGTTACGTCATAATTAAATTAAATTATAAGAATTACGAAATTTAAAATAATGTCAATTTGTAAATTTAGTATGTACCAATGTACCTAAATTATGACATGTCTAAGTATACAAACCTTTAAGAGTGACCCGCGCAAAACTCAAGCCAGACCTTTTTGTCTAGTAATAGTCATCGGTCCTATAATAAGGCTTCTCACAAAGTACTTTCTTTACATAAGCTTTGAATTTTCTGTCTGGCATATCAAGGACCGATTCTGGCAATTAATTATAAAAAAGTATACACTTCCCCATAAAAGACTTACTGACTGTATTCAGCCTGTAATACGGGCTAACTAAGTCATTCTTATTACGTAAATTTCTATCTGTAAAATCACTTACTTTATTGAACATGGAAATATTTTTCCTTACATACATTATATTTTCAAATATGAATTGTGATGCAAAAGTAAGTATACCTATTTCCTTGAATAATTCTCTCAGTGAGTCTCTCGATCCTAAACCGTAAATGCCATTTATACGTTTGTATGGGAAAAGTCTATGCTAAGGGGACTCTTAAGTTGTATACTATAAGAGGAACTGGTATAAAAATCAGTTGCAATATAACCTAGAAGTTTAAAAAAGAAGACATTTTAACTACAAAACAAACCAAATAAAAAATGGGACAATAGAGAATATGCATGCATTTTTTTTATATTTTTAATCGATAGTACTCGTCGAGAAATAGCTGCAAAAAATAAATCAGTGCCGAAAAACATGTATATGGTGTAGAAAATAAATATTAAAAATAGCAAGTAGATTATAACAACTAAAACACGTCATTTTAAAATATGACGTCAAAGTCTGCAATATCCGCTAGAGACAGAAGCTGTCAACGCATGTTTTTCTTTTTTGGGTACTTTCGATATTATCAGCCAGTGATGTTTGTTAAACCTCTATATAAAAGTACATACATTTCGAATGTCATCGATAATCAAACTACATGGGCGGACAGTCCTACCAAACGCACCCGAACTGGTCATTTCCTTTTTGTGAACCTTGTCGTCACTTCCCTTTTGTTTGTCAAAAGTTCCCGCGCAATATTTGCATATTTTCAATAATTTATTTCTAATCCAAATAAGAGTCAGTAAGAAAAATAATTAACTAGGCGTGGTAACGTATTAATAGAAATGGTAAAATAAAAATATGAGCCGGATTGGTATTACATGCATATTCCTTATTCTCTGTTAATGTACTCGTATAAAGCTAACGCAAGTAAAAAGCGTTTATCAAGCCGTTGCGACCACTCGGTACGTAGTTTAATTAAATTTTTAATTTATTGTGAAGACGGCCGCATGTGGTGCCGAGGCGAGCATTCAGCCTCGCAATTTGCTTCTATCTGCTGTTTACTTACAAATATTGTACGTATTTATAATTATCTTTTAAACGATGTCGTTAATTTGCTCAGAAGTAAATACTGTTTGTTAAATTAAAAGGGCCTTGATGATTGTTACTTGGGTGCTTTAAGAAATTTTGTTGATGTTTGCGCTAGAAGGGTTGTTTTATTGCTTTTTAGGGTTCCGTACCCGAAGGGTGCAAACGGGACCCTATTACTGAGACTCGAATTCGCTGTCTGTCCGTCTGTCACAGGGCTCTATCTCTTGAACCGTAATACGTAGACACTTGAAATTTTCACCGATTATGTATTACTGTGGCCGCTATAACAACAAATACTAAAAATAAAATAATTAATAACCCTTCATGTACGAGTCGGACTCGTACATGAAGGGTTTCGTACCTCTGTACAATGTTTTAAAACGCTGAAGAAACACGTTTCTTGTATGACGACCCCCTTTAATTATTAAGTTTATCTTATTTTTGGTATTTGTTGTTATAGTGGCCATAGTAATACATTATCAGTGAAAATTTCAAGTATCTAATTAATGCCGAAATTAATTAATTTATGTTATACGTCCATCTTTGGGTCACTGACTTACATACGGGTACCACATGTCAATCTCAGTCGGTTGAGTAGTTTCGTAGCAAATTGGCTGTGACAGACGGACGGACGGACAAGTGAGCGAGTGAGTACGGAACCCAAAAAATATAATAAGTAGTTAGATATAAGTATGATAATATGACCACATATCTTCTTTCCGATCTAAGCTTAACTGGTTTCCTGTTCGTCAGCGCCAACAACAGAGAATGCTCTGTTGTCGGCGCTGACGAAATTTAAATATCAGTCTGAAAGCCATGACCGTGAGCTTCGCTCCAGTCATACTCTTCAACTTTATCTTCCGTTATTTCGGTCTGAATTTATGTCCAAGTCTTTTACTCTTCAAGTTACGCGACTCTGGAATGCCTTACCTGAAGACATCAAAAGTATCTCAAACAGATACTTATTTAAGAAGAAAGTTCACACGCACCTTTCTTTAAAATTTTCGCAGCAGAATTAGTCATTATCTTAAAACATTTGTATATTATATATATATATATATATATATATATATATATATATATATATATATATATATATATATATATATATATATATATATATATATATATATATTGTATTATATATATATATATAAGTTTTGTTATATATAAGTATTTATATGTATTAAGTGTATTATATGAATGTATTTCAGTATACTTGTAAATAGTAAATAATTAAGTACATCTTTAAAGCGCCTATCGCAATTAAATAATTTCTGTTTTTCCTAAAGGTTGACTGGTAGAGAATGCATTAGCGTTAAGTTCATCTTTTGTACCATTTTGGTCAATAAAGATTTTAATAAATAAATAAGTACGATCAAAAAAGTAATCACTCTGATTAAAATTTAAAAAAAAAGTAAGCATCTTTGACATTACAAAGATGCTTACTTTTTTTTTAATTTATGGCTTGACGCTACTGCGTATTTAGCCAGGAACAAGTTAATAAAACGTGGGAAATTCTTTTTTCCTAACAAGTTACAATCAAAGGTTGGTGTAGGCCTTTGATTGCTTTAAGGGAGCTTCTGGCGACAAATCTATACGAGTCCACTGGTTTTCATAGCCGATTGAGTGGCGGACGACGCCCGAAGAAACAAATATCACTACAGCCGTACTATGACTGTCCACTTTAACTATTTCACATATTGTTCATGAGCATGAGCATTTATAACACCAAACAACACCAATTTCATATTATAAGGTCCACTAAAATCAATTTGCAAAATAATTTAAAGAAAACCCCAACCAAACACCTTGACTTCCCGCCAAAAAAAAACCCACCTTGCTTACTTCTATTCTAATAACAAAAGATGAATTTATGACTCTACCTTTGACAATATCTACAGTCTACACCATGCAAGCCCTACTGCTGTATGTAGTAGTATAGGTATACCTACATTTGATGTTCTTGATTATAATTTATGTAGGTAGGTGTTTATGTCCTAAAATATTCTAATTATGTACTTTGGTGTAAAATAACTGATTAGGTGAATTTAAACGTAAGTTGATCCGTTATTTCGTTCTGAAACGTATATACTCGTACCGTAAGTTTTTATTGGGTCTATTGGGTCTCAAAATAGCCAGTTGAATTTATGATTAATAGAAGTCGATGCTACAGGTGACTTCCATTGTGCAAATAGTACGTGCTTATATCGTAGTACGTAGGTACTAGATGGGAAAAACTGCTAGAGTGATTGATGACAGTTTTATGAAGCGTATGGCACCCCAGGAAAAAGCGAGTGATTTTTCGTTAAAGTTACCTATTACCTAGTAGTATTACCTGTATATGTAATAAGTGGGCTTTGGCTGACAAAGGCTTTTTACTTTGTAGGTATTGACCGCCGTAAAGGTAATTTAGTTAGTACAAAATGAACACGTTTTTAATTAATGAGGTTTTCAAAACAGTTTAGACAAAACTAAATAAAAGGAGCTTTTTCAACGTAATGATAAACGTTAAACGTAACGTAGGCGTAGCTAGAAGCCTTAATTTGTTTCAGCGACCATGAGAATGACATGACTGACATGACATGACTATATACCTAGCTAAAATTCTAAAAATATATCACATTTTTCACATCTAAGGTTTATAAATTTAGTCGCCGATTATCAAAATTCTAAGAAAAATAATCATTGTTGGTGATTTTTCGTAAATTAGTAATCTAAGAAATGTGATATTTGAAATTTTTGCTAGGTATAGTACGTCCTCTTTAATCACTTAAAAAGGCGTCCTCCACATGTTAGATACAGGGTGTCAAAAGACAAGTTTACACACCGGTCCACCACTCCATTTTTTAAACTTTACGTTTTTTACTTTTTCTATAATTTTATATTAAGGCCGTACCTGAATTTTCCGGGGTCCAGTGCTGCCCCCATTTAAAATAAATAATTTCAAAGAAAATGGAGCCATAATTTAAAATTTTGCTACTACCAACTCCTAGACAACCCTTCAAAGTATTTTATGAACTACTGTTTACAGTTTATAATGAGAACGTTAAGCTTTACTACGCAGTTTTACTAGCAAACAGTAGTTCATAAAATACTTTGAAGGACCTCTTTGTACTACCAGAGCCATACTTGGCCAGAGCAGTCACAGGATTTGGCCTACAAAAATATACATGGCATTAATTGCTAAGCATAGCATACAAAGTAGGTACCTCCTATGATTTAATTATAAGTTGATAGTTGTCCGAATAGTGATCACAAAGTATTTAGGCAGCATAACTCAATTTGTAGGTAAATGAAGTTGATTTCCCGACTTCGACGCGACCGGCACTGGTAGCCGCCATTTGCAGCGTCGCATGTTCGGAGTCTCAGATGCTTGTCTCGAACTTAAGTATGATTTAGATGCAAACTTGGCGGCTCCTTCCTGAAATAACATAAAGTTGGTGCGAACTCGCTCATACCACGGCTCATACAGTGAGTGTGCTGTAAGTGAATTACGTGTGTTCTGCTCAAGTACCTATTGCTAAAAATGATAGTTAATGTTTAAACCACAGATCTGTATGTAGATGGTCTGTGGTTTAAACGCATGTTAGTAAATAACATTATTGTTGTTAATATTCTTACAATCTTTCTTTAAATAAGGAATGGTAATAGAGATTTTTAAAAGGAAAATATACTTTCCCCTTATACGTAAATGAATACGGAAAGGTACATAAGGAAGAAGATTTAACGAGTCAATGTAATCTACGAATTTCAAAAATCGAAATTAATAATGGTTCTAGGTACCTATACTAAATTTGCTCATATTTTTGATACCGTTGATGTATGATCAAGACTTACCGTATCTTTTTATCAGGTCATGACGACATATCTCCTTTGACTAAGGTACCTCGTTTTTGGCAGCTATCCGGAGACCACAATGGGGTCGGTTTGGCCCGCATACACATAAATCAGTATACCTACTATTGTTTGATCATTCTCACACGCTACTATGAGAAAGGCGAAATGTATGGTCCAATGGCGCCCACGTTTGATATACCGAAATTGTTTACTCGTCGTCGTAAAAGTCGTTAAGTAATAAGGTAAAAATTTAAATTCTACTAATCATTAAGCATTCAATAGCCATTTAAATTGTTTTATAAACAACCGTTGAAAGTATTAGGTTAGTCCGTATAGATTTAAGGCGCTGTATTCCACAACCTTTCGGTATTTGAGGAGGTACAGTGCAATATAGTACGTACTTGTAATGAAATAAGGTTGAAAGTGGCGATACCGTCACCAGTCTCAGTTCAAACCCCTGTCTGCCATTTCGGTTGTTATTTTTCAGTTTTAATTTAATAATTCAATAATTATAAACAAATATTGTTATTTTTTTTTGGTATCCCTCTTGCTCATTCAGCTATACTTTTTATAGACGTAAAAAAGTTGGTAGTTGTCGCTGAAAATATCAAGTAATTCGCGGTGAAACTTTTTCTGGATATAGCTTTTTTGCTTTTTTATTTTGCTAGTGTTAAATATTTTTTTGAAAGTATTTTCATGTAGTCATTTATTTTTGATCTTTGAACTTTACTCTATATTTTTTTCATGCTAGTATTCCATGAAAAACAAGGCTAACTGCGTGACGAAAAAATAGACGTTTTACGGTATTTTTCTGATGCACTTCCGCTAAAAGTGGCTTACATGGTCAAGTGGCCACTTTGGCGGAAACGCGTACCCTTCGCCGTATTTACCTACCTGATACATATGAATCATTTCGTAAAAATACACTTAGGTACCTACTAATGTAGATATAATATATAAAATAATTTGATTTCTCCTAAGTTCGCGTCTATTAGTACGACTTAGACAACTGCCTAGGCAGTAAAGACTGTATTGCTACGAGTAAAACAAAAAATAAACGGGCAAGTGCGAGTCGGACTCGTACTTGAAGGGTTCCGTACCACCGTACAATGTTTTAAAACGCTGAAAAAAAAACACGTTTCTTGTATGACGACCCCCTTTAATTTTTAACTCTATCTTATTTTTAGTATTTGTTGTTATAGTGGCCATAGTAATGTGAAAATCACAAGTATCTAGTTAATGCCATTATAAAGATCGAGGTAAAAACGCTGAAAAAAAAACACGTTTTTTGTATGACGACCCCTTTAATTTTGAACATATTTTATTTTTAGTATTTGTTGTTATAGCGGCCACAGTAATACATAATCAGTGAAAATTACAAGTGTCTAGCTATTAGGGTTCAAGAGATGAAGCCCTGTGACAGACGGACAGACGGACAGTTGAATAAAGCCTTTTCGGTAAAGGTATTTCGGCTACAATCTCTTATTCATATCACTACCTATTCTAAATGAGGAGATATTTAAAACTTAATATGAGGAATGAAAGCTCTTGGAAATGCGGTTAAAGCGTTGATAAGAGATAAAGTTTGCGAAACTCGAGTTGCATCTTTTGACTCGTACTGGCAGCGCTAAGTTATACTTTATATTATAACTTGACAGCTCCGAACTTGAGCGACGATTCTGCAAACACACTTGTATACGTTTCCGAGTAGGTTCTTACGTAACTTTTAACAAATGTACATTTGTGAAAACATCGTATTTGAGTAAGTATATTGTAAAGTTTATTGGGAGAGGCTTTTAGTCAAGCAGTGGACTGCTGCTGCAGATAGGCTAATAAAGAAGAAGATCGTTAAGTTTTCAATATCTTGATTTATCTATTTCTCCGAACGAAACTTGAATTTTGGGAAACTTAGATACCCAAGTATGTATTTAATTATCTACATATCTTGAGTAGGTAGGTACAATCGTAAGAGACATTCGTTGACCTCTTTGGTTTTAACATATATATAAGTGGGTAAAACTCTACATTGTAGATTTCTAAGTAATAGCATGTAAGCAGTTACATATACCTACGAGTAAAATATTATTAATTTCAAAAACAAAGTAGGTATACAATTAAATTGGTATTTCGGGATACTTGGTTAATAAATTAATTCACGGATGAAGACACAGAACTCAATAAAATAATCAAATATCTCCCCGAGAGTTTTGGGAAGCGGTAGTGGTGTAGTGGTGTAGCGTAACCTATAACCGAAAGGTCCCAGGTTCCATCCTGTCCGAATTTGGAAAAATAATCTGGCTCATGAAGGTCATTTTTATCGACCACTTCTTGTTAAAATATCGTGAGGAAACCTACACACTAGTTTTACTACCTAGTGTGTAAGAAAGACTGTTGTCACTAAATAGTCCGACCACTTCCTGCGCGACCCTCCTGCGGGGTGACAGACGGCGGCGGGGACGAGGTATCAAGTCAAGATGTCGGCGGGTAGCTGGTGGTGTAGCGGGGAAAGGCAACACGTGCAACTTAATGTCAAATCCTTTGTAAATGACGTGCTACCTCGCCCCCTCCACCGTCTGTCACCCCGCAGGATGGTTGCGCACGAAGTGGTCGAACTATAGTCATTGAGCTACGTCAAATGCCGACAGCTCGAAAAACCTGACACCAGTGTGCTCACAGTCGATAAGAAGAGTAAGATGTGGCTTTCAAAAGATTGTTCTTGAAATGATTTAGGGCTCAGCCAAGCAAATAACAACTTAGGTATCTAAAGACTAAAAGTAAGTTTGTAGGTACTTAGATGAAAACAACCAAATGTCGTTTGTTAACGAAACAGAATAAAAGGCTTTCAGAATAAATTTTATAAGGACAAGTCATTAGGCTGTACGTAAGAAATTTATTTTAGGCGCACATAAATTAACCTATATACAAGTCTTGATGAATTTAATGGTCGAAGGTCGAACCACACGCATCGACGTGACGTGGCGTAACTTACGTCGCGTTACGAGCCTACATGGCGTTTCATAAAATATAGGTATCTACCCACCGTTTACACCAATTTAGACCGTACACCACCATGCATGATAAACCTCCTTTAGGTAGGTATTGTGTTGTTCTAAATTTTGTTGATGGTTTCAAAGGAAAACATGTTAATGAGTACGGAATAACAGTTGCGGTATCGTATCCTCAACTTCCACCTCCTCCAAAACAAAGTTGGCCAAACTCCATGTACGTGGCGTTTCATAGAATTTCTACCCACCGTGCACACGACGCGCAAGTTGCGCTGGTAGAAATTGTATGAAGGACTCAAGTTGCGTCACGCATCTTGCGCTGCGTGTGGTATCGACACTAAATCTAAGCAGAATAAACCTGCCGTGTCCGTGGAAAACGCTTTTACATCGAGTTACTAAAAGTTTTCAATTTTGATGAAATTTATTTTTGAAAGAGCATATTTGCGAGAGGAGTCTGAGCTTTATCGACTGGCACTAACCATTTTGTGATGTAGCGCAGTGGTAGCAGAAAAAACCTATTCGTTTTAAAAGAGTCCTATAAAACAAACTGAATTCCATTTTATCAGAAAGCTAGAGGATTGTTGTTAGAAAACAAATGAACATTATAGACACGAGCAGTCGAGCATTATTACTTATGGGTTTTGTATAAAATGTTTTTTTTGTTCGATTTATTAGGTATCGTTTCAAGTTAAAATAAAAATATTTTACATAATTTAATTTAGAAACTACTTGTTCAGTTTAGAAACGCAGTTTTGATCATTTAATGAATACCTGGGCGATATAGCTTCGCTCGATGAAAATATAGTATAGAACCTCTCGGTGTTTTTCATCGAGCGTTTCATTTTTCTAAGAAAAATGAAACCTAGCTGGAATGATTTTTACATCGTACATCGAAATCGTTAAAGTCGTTACTAATTACGATCCTAATTACCTAATTATATTATCTATATATAAAAGAAAAAATCTCGAAAACTACTTAGCCAATGAAGATGAAATTTGAAAGAAAGGATTTTTGGAAATTTTATTCCTAAGGGGGTGGAATAGGGGTTGGCAGTTTGTATGAAACTTCGTAATTTTTTAAGTAAGACACATGAAATTTTTAATGTATTTTAGTAGTTAGTAGAAAATAATAGTGCATTTATTAGATTTTTATAATTACATCCCTATAGGGGTGAAAGAGGGGTTGGCAGTTTGTATGATACATATGAAATTTTTAATGTATTTTAGTAGTTAGTAGAAAATAATAGTGCATTTATTAGATTTTTAAAATTACATCCCTATAGGGGTGAAAGAGGGGTTGGCAGTTTGTATGATACATATGAAATTTATAATGTATTTTAGTAGTTAGTAGAAAATAATAATACATGTATTAGAATTAGATTAGGTAAAATAGGGGTTGCAAGTTTGTATGAATCTTCGTCATTTTTGAAGCGAGACATATGACATTTTTGAATTAGTGGTAAGTAAAAAATAATAAACCATTAATTGGATTTTAATAAATTGCAACCCCAGTAAAAAAAACAATCTAGTTTGTGTAGTCTACGTGGGCGAAGCCGCGGGCAAAAGCTAGTATATATATATATTTATACAAGAATTGGTAGTTTTAAGTAATAGCGGATAATCGCTCTACTCAATAAATTAATTTGAGTTAAGTGTACGCCCTAGTTGATTTTAATCTTGCCTAGTTTCGGCAAATCTTGGTTTTACTATTAATTAAATCGTACTTACCTTAAGGGAGTAATCACTTCAGCGCCTACTTGGGGCTCCTTTATCAATATAGTTACTCTATTTTATAATACAAAGATATATTTAACTTAATGTATTTAGAGATCTTCTTTTCGTGTACCTATATTAGTAACAAACTGGTATAAATCTTTGAGCAAAAGTCAAATTCTTAAGGTTTATTCAGTAATTAGGCCTTTGCAGGCACTTTTAACGTCAATCATCATCTTCTGGGCATACTTCCGGTTGCATCCTCAGCGGTTATGCTTCAGAGCCCGTCCGCTACCTAAACCTAGATGATTTGACGAGGTTACTGGTTTTTACACAGAGCGATTGCCGTCTTACCTCCGCAACCCAAAGGGTAGACCAGAACCAATCCTAGAAAAGGTAACAAGTTTCGTGAGTAAGCACGGAATCATCGTTTTTACGAATAATCAAGCCTGCAATATCCTTACCAGATTGGAAACCACTTTACACAAAGTATGCTTTCTCGTAGGATTATAACTCACAGCCTCCGGATCACAAGGCGAATGCCTTGACCACTGGACAGGCAGTCAACGCACTTTTAAATGTCAATAAGTTCTGTATACATTACGTGTAAAAATAATTAATTAGAAAAGCTACCGATACCAGCGTTTCGCAACGACCACTGCTGAGAAGAAACGCCCAAAGAAACTCATTTACACTGTATTGGTCGCCTACGAGCCATAAGGGATGTGTCATATGTCTTTCAATTTACAAATACTTTCTACTAATCTCTTTAATTTCCCTAAAGTTTGTATTTTTGTATCGTGTGTTTGAACCAGTCAGCTGGACATAGGTACGTCACTTTATGGCACTAAATAAATCACACTAATTAACATAATTGATGGCCGTTAATAATGTTAAATCAATCGTGTCTGGACACACAAAACACATTAGCATTATCAAAGCTCTTATAAAGTGGTTTTATTATTCTAGTTAGTTTCACCTGTAGGTACCTGGAAACATGTCAAAGTTTTAATAAACGGGCAAGTGCGAGTCGGACTCGTACATGAAGGGTTCCGTACCACCGTACAATGTTTTAAAACGCTGAAGAAACACCTTTAATTTTAAACTATTTTTTATTTTTAGTATTTGTTGTTATATCCGCCACAGTAATACATAATCGGTGAAAATTTCAAGTGTCTAGCTATTACGGTTCAAGAGATAGAGCCCTGTAACTGACGGACAGACAGACAGACGGACAGACAGACGGACAGACGGACAGACAGCGGAGTCACAGTAATAGTGATCCCTTTGGGTACGGAACCCTAAAAACTAAACCCGACTACGGAAAAATTCTAACTGAAAAGTACTTTTATCCAGTTAGTCCAACGTTAGCCCGTAATACATACGTATTATATTTATTTTAAGCACAGCAGGGAGCGGCAGTTAATAATGTATATATTTTTTGAAAAGTGCTTTTAAAGCCCTTTCATTTGATACAAGGTATGATTAATTTTATCTTTTAGTTTATTACTTTATGGCCTAAAGAGGGCGCCACCGTGAGTTAAGTGTGACGTCATAGCCTATGAACCAGCGGACAGGCAAGACGCTTCTGACGATATCTTTTGTCAAGCTGTCATGGATATCTTTAAAGATACGTGGAACAGATGAATACATAGCGGCGAACCTATGCACATAACCCTCCTTTTGGCTTTGCCGTAGTCGGGTAATTAAATAATTCATTAAATTAAGAATCTATTAAATTGGCGTTAAAATTTAAAATTAAAAGCAATACCATCTACGTTGTTGGGTCACTGTGTGAGAAATATACATAGTATTTGCCATTTGCAGAGACCTTTAGATAGATACTTTATTTGTGTTACTGAGGCACACACAAAATATAAATAAATGAACACTAAATATAAACAATATACGTCGACATTCGGTGTAGGTACACAAAAAGGCAGTGACTCAGCTATACACTTGCTCAGGGAGCAAACGCTGATTTTCAGTCATCACCATCAAGTAACACGTGAGCCTGTCGAACGAGTGATTAATTAATAAAAAGTAATAAAAAGAGAAGAAGAAATACAAGAATAAAGTGCAGACGTGTTGGAATTAAGAGCGTGAAAAAGAAACATTGAACATAAATAACATGAAAAGTAAGAAGTAGAGAAAGACTTTACATACATTTTGCCAACGAGATCTA
The DNA here is from genome assembly GCA_963576875.1 of Acrobasis repandana. Lineage (NCBI taxonomy): Eukaryota > Metazoa > Arthropoda > Insecta > Lepidoptera > Pyralidae > Acrobasis > Acrobasis repandana. The sequence goes on along the minus strand of OY756216.1, from coordinate 14,643,405 downwards.
TGTACTTACATACTAGAGAAGACGCCACATACCACAGTTGTGTTCTGTTCATCATATGCTATCACTGTTAACCTCACATTAGTCACTCGCTAGCAACACGCGCATAAAACACTCCACAATTCATTAAAGAAAATACTGTCATCTTAGTCAAAAATGCCTTGGTGTGTGTTGATATACTACACTAGTAATTCAAAGAACAAAGCAAAATATGAAGGAATAACTTTCCATCGGTAAGTAACTAGATTTCATTGATTGAAAATTAAATACGGATTGCAAAATTTCGGCTGCCATAATGAATGAAATGAGTGAATGATCTGTCAACCGATGGAATGATTCGTCATAGACTAACAAAACAGAAGTGAAATGTAGACATCATAATTATGCCTACATTTCACTTTCTTCATGGAAGCATCGAAAAACTATTTGTTTGCTACTCAGTTATTAATGTTTGTAAAACGTTTAAAAATGTTTGTTTTATAATTTTTATCTACATATGCTATAAATGCTTTACAAAAGATTCCTAAAATCCTATTAATCCTTTATAAAATTAAATCATATCTCGTAACGTCTCACTAGGACCTCCGAGGGCTCAAAAATTTTGTATGTGGGGGCTGACAAGTGCCCCGCGCAACTTGAAACTGCTATCAGATTTTGGATCCAAGATGTAATTATAATATAATTCTGTTTCCTCGTAACTACTACGCGGCTAAATCGATTTTGATAAATATTATATAACTATAAGCCGTTTACAAATCTTCATATATGTAATCTAAATATACATATGTAATTTAGATCTAATACCTACGTATATGATAATATAATACATTGAATACAGAGATAGCTAACAAAGAAAAAAAAACAACAAGTACAAGAAATCACTTTCTTCTAGTGCAAACCATTATGTAAAGTAATTAAATAAGAATAATAAAAGGTTACCAAAGAAACAGATATGTGCAGTTCAACTTTTACCTTTATAAATATGATAGTCGTGAGTCTACAATCTAAAAATCTATACAACCATACAACCATCCATACACCCATCCGTACATCCAGCCACACTTACCAACATTCGCATTTATTAAAATATATGTAGGATTTAATTTGAACCACGTACTCGTAGGTATGTAAAAATATATTGACCTTTCTGTACTACTCTTGTGTTTAGCCTATATTACCAAAAAGGACATGGCCGTGTTTGAAGACGCCGAGTCTATATATTCATGTCAATGCATTTTGCCATTTACAAAAACCTTCATTTTTTAAAGCTGAATAAACGCACGCGCGCTCCATTCTTTTTTCCAGTTAAAAGACCTAGACAGATAACTTACTTTTGTTAACTTATTATACCTAATTCCAATTGAATATTGTTTACTAAACTTAAAATATCTAGTACCTTACCTAAATGACATGTCTCGTACGAGGCGCAGTTATACTATCGATGTGATTGTGGCCTTTACCTTTTATTGGTTATTGACGTTGTTGTGCTCGCATTCATCTCGCGCTCGCTGAAAGCTGGATGCCATTTATAAATAAGTAACATATCACATTTTTCGATATATCACCTACAATAGTTTCAAGTCTGAAACATGCACAGCAGAAATACAACAAGTGTATTAGACACTTGTTTTATTTTTATCGCATTATAGCCGCATAACATCCACAGCTGGACATGGGCCCCTCCCAAGGATTTCCAAAATGATCGGCCTGTATCCAGCGCGTTCCAGCTACCTTGGTCCTACGCTACGCTTGTCAGTACGTGGTCGACATTCGAGAACCTTTGTAAGTTCAGTTCATCAGTTTGTCGCGCTATGAGTCCCACCTATTGCCACTTCAACAAGCTAATCCGCTGGGCTATGTCACTGACTTTTGTTCTCCTACAAATTTCCTCATTTCTGATTCGATCAAGTAGGGAAACATCGAGCATAGCCCACTCCATAGCTCGTTGAGCGACTATGAGAGCCATAGTAATAATGACCACGTTTCAGAAGTCATCATTGATAATACACAATGATTATACACTTTCGTATTGAGGCACAGGTGTTTTGGACGAGAATACTATTGTGTCTAATACATATACAAAATACCGACCTGTTTAGGTTACATTTAATAACTAATATTTGTTCAAGTTACCTGATGGCAAGTGTAATTTCATGTGTCCAGACTGGTGGTGGCGTCGTGGGTCGTGTCGCTGGATTCCCTCTAATATGGTTAAGTTCAGCGATGGCTGATCCAAGCGTCAACTCGTGAACGGGTAGGACCAGTTGGGACTGGTCACCTTGGCTCCGTTTTTTAAGACCACTCAGTGTAACTTATTTCTGTGAATTGGATTTGACACTCGTTCGCAAGCTTTACATATTTTTATGTTGTGATAACATTGTGTTAGGCATAATATCTTTGTAAACTGACAAAGCCCTTCTGGCGCGTAGGTGACCAATACTGTGTAAATGAGTTTCTTTCTGCGTTTCTTCTCAGCAATGGTCGTTGCGAAACGACTAGCATCGGTAGCTTTTGAACAAAAAAAAAAAAATTTGGATATAAATAAACATTACACGTAATGTACACTAAAATTATTGACGTGTAAAAGTGCCTGCAAATGCCTAATTAAATATTTAATTTGATTTATGAACTGTTGTTATGAGATGTGATCACATGAACACATCACAACAGCACTAGGTATGCCACATCTGACATTTTCATACTCCGTTTTCTGGAGAGGATTGTGTGGTGGTTTCTCCACTTGCTTCCACAACGTGGTTAGTGTCTAGCGAAGACCCTTCCGGAATCATTTTCCATGGGCTCTCCGCCGGTACTAGTGTCGCGACTGCTCAACACTAGTTCTTAAGGCGAGATATGTTTACAGCGTGCAATACTGTGCGTGTTTTTGAAAAATCACTGTAATTAAACTACTAAAGTTTATTCCTCAAAAATTTTACATAAGAATCTCAAGACTTTTCTACATACACCCATAATATACAAAACACGATTTAGCAATTTCGGCTTCATAGAAAAAAATCACAAACATACCTCTAAATTTGCCTAAATTTACCTTTATAGACATATTACTATTTTATACAATCACCTCAAACCTGATACACCACCTGTAAAATTTTTGAGGAATAAACAGTAGTATTTTTATTACAGTAATTTTTCAAAAACACTAAAAGTTTTCTTGGCTCTGAACTGACGGGGCCTTAATTCTTTATTTCCATTAATTACAATCTATTCTTATTAACACTTTCTCACTCCACTCTACAATACACTTTACTCCCAAGGTTCTGAAGTTATACTAATTAACCAAATTAATCTTTATTATGACATTACTAAGCAAGTGATTTGTCCAAATTAATTTTATATCAGCCCTGCAAAATACATTTAACGCCAAATGGGCGAAATAAAGTTAACAAAATCTTGCTCTGATGTGTTAAAAATGAGATATAATGGGCCATTAAGTTTACGGCGCTTTTGTCCGTGCATTTAGATTACTGGACAACTTCTTAGAATTTATTTTCAACTTTTTCTTGTTCAGTGAATTTCGGTCGACGTTTTTACCTTATTAAAATGAAGCACAAAAAGTAATCTGTGACATTTCATTGGCGAGAAGTTAGGGGTGAAAATAAGAGTACTTACTTAAGGGTTCACTGACGAGTCGTGGCACTTACGCTGAGTTTCATAATTTAATTTGATTTATTTTGGTAACATTGTGAATTAAGTTGGAACGAGTCGTGGGTATGGTGGGAAATAATTTCTTAAAACGCAAAGTTCAATCTTTTGGCTTCTACACCTTCACAATGTAAATATAATATAGCCGGCGTGGGCATGTCAAGTATGGCCCAACAGCCGCCGGGCATTAAAATGTATACTTTTAAAATATGTAAAATTTTATGCCATGTCCGCCAGCTACATTATTATTAATAAATAAATAGATAAGGACAAACAACACTGATTGAGCTAGCCCCAAAGTAGGTTAAAACTTGTATTATGGGATACTAACTCAACGATACTATATTTTATAAAAAATACATATACAGTTAAACAGCCGAGACCCAGGACAATTTGAAAAAAGCCATTTTCCACCATCCCTGGCTGGGGATCGAACCCAGAACCTCCATAGTGGCGGACTAGCGTGTTGACCATTACACCACCGAGGTCGTCAATTATTATTTCATATAAGTTGTTATGATTACATAGGTAATATGAAATATACAGGGCCAGTCAAATTTTTTGAGCAGCTTCAGTCCAGTATCATGGACTACTTTTTATATAAAAATTAAAGAAAATCGACAAAAATTCGTCCTCCCATACAAAATCCGTTTGGTTGAGCGCTGATTTGAATGGGATGGCGAAATTTATTTTTCGTTTTTCGTTAATTGTAGTTCAGTATCATGGACTGCATTAACTCTAAAAATTTGGCGGGTGGTTGAAAAGTCACCCTGAATGTTGAATTCGTTGATGATGATGAAAATTTAATTCATTTAATAAATTGGCACCGCGTCATGTATTTATTAATATTTATACCTACTTTACACATATAAATATACTCCATCAACTGGGAATTATAGTTCTTGTTTATGAATTTAAATGTCTCAACTCGATAAAATAGAATTTTCCGAAATAATAATAAAGTTAAAGGCCGTCTTGTTTCCCTGACCCTCTTCGACTATAAACTAAATATTTAGCCAACCTTCGGGAAAGTAGGCTACCAAACGATGGACTTGCTACGTAGGCACTAATATAGACCAACAAAGTAACCAAGTTAGTCTTACCTGTGGTTTTAATTTGATATTTTATTATAATAGACACACTTACCACATACATAATAGATACAATAATTGCCGTGTGGTTTCCGGCAGAGTACAATAGAATCACTCCATGTCATCCCGTGGATGTCGTAGAAGGCAACTTAGGATTTACGAGCTAAACAAAGCTTGGATATCAATAAGACCTCTCCAACCCATCTAGCCAGCGTGAAGAGTGTAGGCCAAATCCTTTGGCTGCTCTGGCCAAGTACACTGTTAAAAATTATGTAATTTTACAAGCAAAAAAATTACGTAAACCTGAAAATTTCATATTTTTATGTAAAATATCATAATTTTTAGCAGTGTATGGATCTGGTAGTACAGAGATGGTCGTGCTCCTGCTGTGGAAACTAGAAAGACCTGATGATAATGAGACACACTTACCAATACCAGTACTATTAGATTACGTAGCAGACGCAGTTAATTACATATTAAGAAATAACTATAAAAGATCCTTTCCATACTCGAACCTTCAATTACTCTAATTTCAACTAAAGGTGAACCTCTAGCGGTTATACTTAACTATTTGTAAGGAGTCATTATGATGTAGTTTTAAACAAGGAAAGCCACATTAAAATCCGTTTATCCACTTGGGGACCATGACTTACACACACACACACATGCGTGTGCGTAGGCTGGAACCTGGGATTTTTACCTATGACTCCTTTTTTATTCAGGATTTAAAACGGCAATGCCTAAAATCTTCAAACGATTCTATTTACAAATTCTTTGCTTTTAGAAAAGTAAACTAGAAAATAGCGAATGTAGGTGATTGAAGGTCTTACCCTAGTTCCGTTCCAATTTTGTCGCATACAATAGGAATTGCATTCGAATAAGTACTTCACACAAAACATTTGCGTTCAATAGATTTACAACGATATAGGTACCTATTTATTGAATGTAAGCGAAACTAGGTTTCAGATTTAAGCTGCAGGTTTGCCAACAACCAAACGGTCTTGGGGTTTATATATGTATTTATCATAAAATAATAATAGTATCCTTAAGTAAAGTATCCTTTATCACAATTTTAAAAGTTACTTTGGTTCTAGGCAAATCTGTGTAATTTGTCATTATCTATTTATTATTTTTATTTTAGTTAGTTTTTTTTATGTGTTATAAACGCACAACGGCCGAACGTGCTTCTTAAGCACTTACGTTGGTTTGTGAACATAGGTATATTATTTTCCGATCTAAAACCGTGAAACCTTTCAGGTTTATTTTTTAACCTGTCTATGTCTAGGGATCCTAATCCTGTATTCGGTTTCCTAAGTGAAATGAAGTCACTAACTTTTGCGACTCCGTTCACATGCATACGTCTGGAATCTCGTCAGTTTAGTGTTAAATTATGGAAAATAAAATCCTCACATCGTAACGGGAGATTTCAGAACCCAACAATGCGCGTGCCCCGACACACACTTGGCCTATTATTAATTATTGAATGAATGCATAATTCTGAACAACTTTCAGAATTTAGTTATACAGAAATACCAAAGAACTAATTGAGGTTGATACTACGAAACGTAAAAAATATTTTTCGTATTTCAGTATCATTATTTGTATTTACTGAAAAAGTTGTACAGTATCTGAAATATTTGCCCTTAATTAAAAACGATCTTAAATATAGAGTGCACATACCTTACTCCCAATAATACCTACGTCTATTTCTACATTTCTAATGAGAACAAAGAATTTCATTACAATTTCGTGCCTTGCTCAGTTTATTAAAGGTATTTTCAATAAAGAAAATAGAATTCAGGCCTCAAACAGCCTGTACACGTATATACACGGCCAATTTTAAGAAATTCTACAAGTTTGCAGTTTGCTTATGAATTATTTTGAAGTGTTACAAGTACATATACGGGTATACAAGTAGATATACGGGTAAATTGATCGGATATAACAATACTAGTGGCTCTGTGAGCCTCGGAGTCTGTCTGAGCATAGACCTTCACATATTGAACCCTTGAAATTTATCGGATGAAAAAGTTGTTTCTACAAAAAAGTTGCGCCTTTTTTCTTAGGTCACAAAAAAGTTTTACGACATTCTTGAATATTTTTCTAAATGGCTGAAATGTGTTATTTTGAAAAATTTCGAAAAACTGGCTCGACAAAAAATTCTACATAATTACTGCTCACAAAATTTTACGAGAATCGGCTGCGACCTGCAGCCAAGAACAACCGGCAAAATGGAAAACACAAAATTATTTTTGCCGAAGCTGAAACGGAGAACTTCATTCGCTTCGCTCACTCATAATTTCATACTTGGAATCTTACATTTCGAGTTGTTAAGATACTTTGGTTCGGTTATGTAGAAAATAATATTTCGAATATTGTAACTTGTACGAAAATTTAAGACTAGGATTAAAATAAAAAGTTAATTATATATAAATTATTCTATATTCATAAATAATACATTATACAACGTGTTAATGAAATAACGCAAAACCTCTCAGATGGTACCTCAGCCCATGAAACTGAACAACTTATGTTCTACAACACTCCCAAAATGCCAAAATAAAATTCGGTTTTCATACAAATTGACTCGATCAGCTGATCAGTTTGTATAAAAATTCATTTTTATTGGGTTTCGTGACAGTTGTAGAATAAAAGTTGTTTAGTTTCATGGGCTGATGTACCATCTGAGAGGTTTTGCGTTAGTTCATTTACACTTGGTAATTATCAAAATGTATAACTTTACACTCTTCTTATCGAGTGTGTTAATAGCTAACACTGGTGTCACATTTTTCGAGCTACCTAAAGGCATCTGACGTAGCTCAATGACTATCATCAAGTGACAACAGTAATAATTACACACTGGTGAACTGGAGAGTTTTTGGCGGGAAGTCAAGGGGTTCGGTTGGTTGGGGTTTGCTTTAGAACAAAATTAAAGATAGGCTCTAAAGGACTTGTATCCAAAGCCGTAAAATTATTAAATTAAAAACACTGGTGAACTAGAGTGCAGGTTTTATCTAGTAAACTAGTGTGAATGTTTTCCTTCATTGGAAGCAAGTTATGGTACTTAATAGTGACTTTACACTAATTACAAAGATTACTCATCCTTCTGATTTAGAGCCGTATTCTATTACATTTTTATTTTTCCAAAATACATACTAAATTATACTATACACCAAATTTATTCCAAGGAAATAAAAGCTAGCTAACCTTTTCTGCGCTAAAACTATTCACAGATATTATTCATGCCATAATGCTTCTTTTTTGGGCATCAAATCCTCCAACAGACCAGATTAGATAAAGTAGTGTTGACACTGCACATAACTCTGTATTACGAGTATGTGACAATGTCATAAACTACTATTACAATGTTTTTAATTTTGATCTCGCACTCTGTCGCACTACCCAAATAGTTAAATAGACTAATATACCTACACTGTACTTTCCTCTATACCGTATAAATATGATAAAAACAAATATGCTCATAAATACTTATGTCCTCGTAGTTCGGTCGCCGTGCTACATCAAACCAAGTTTATTTGACCCTAAATACGAGACGCAGTTTGCTTCGTCAATAATACAAGTTTTGAACATGTTACACGGTACCCCACGTCACAACGACTGATGATACTACGCAAAATCAGAAGCATTTTTGAGTTCGTAGGCAAAACAATCGTAGACCTTATATCATAGACCAAACACCTACAACCTCGTAGATTGATCGTAGACTGTGCTACGTCGTAGATAAATAATGTAGATTTGTACACTGCTGCAGCATAGAGCAGGCATCTAGAATCTAAAGGTTTGATCTTATGCGACGACCTTATAGTCGTCAAAGACCACATTAATTTATATGAAATAGTGTAATGTACCAGCTGCTTTTCTTCCCGCGCAGGCGTGGGTAACTAACTGACTGTCGTAATAAATATAAAAAATAATTTCATTACAATTTCATTCCATGCTGGTCTGGGAGAAAAGAAAAAACTTTGAATGTACCAGCTGCTTCTCTTCCCGCACAGAACGTAGAAGCCGATCGAGGGATTGGGCGATAATGCAAATCATATTAATAGGCAATGCGGACCCATCACTATTTTGATTCCTTTTTAGGGTTCCGTACCCAAAGGGTACAAACGGGACCCTATTACTGAGACTCCGCTGTCTGTCCGTCTGTCACAGGGCTCTATCTCTTGAACCGTAATAGTTAGACACTTGAATTTTTCACAGATTATGTATTACTGAGGCCGCTATAACAACAAAACTTAGAATGTACCAGCTGCTTCTCTTCCAACTGCAACTGTGATCATGTTTATAGGGGCTAGCAACTCATTACTATTTTGATTCCTTTGTCCACCTAGCCCACTATTACGCTTCTTCTTCTTATCGTGTCGACCGGTTATATTTTATTGGACCAGAAACGGGCCACCTCTATTGCATTCTCTGAAGCGGTGTATAGGTCGGACATGACAAAAGGTGGGACATTGTTTGTGGGGAAAAGCCGCACTCGCACTGTTTGTCATGCGAACTGTCCAGTATTTTCCACCTGACCATATTGTCTTTGCTGCGCCCTACCTGGGTTCGCAGTCTATTAAGCGCTTTCCAAGCGGGCCATGGCAAATCATGACCAGGGGGAAGTTCCTCACGTGGTGGTATAAAACTAGGCACAGTGTGGCTTCTCTCCCACAGTTTTAGCCTGGCGTCTTTGATGTTACACTCTAGAGCATTCGTGCTCTTCAGAAAACTGTGTCGGGTTATAAGTCTGTAAGGAGCTGGTTCGTAGTTATGTAGTGGGTGCCTTGGATCCTGCTTCTGTCTCCCACGCTCAGCGTCACATATTGCCTCTCTGCGGGCATAAGGAGCTATTCCAGCAAGAGCATTTTTACCGGTGTTGGCTTTAAACATCCTGTTATTATCCGGAAAGTTTCATTAAGTGCTATATCCACTTCCTGGACATGACTCTATCTACTCCTATTACGCTAAAAGTGGCCTTTGAGTCTTGCGGCCCTGGGCTCGCTTTCAAGACCCAAAATGCTCTGTCTGCCCCATTATAGTTAAAGACGTGATAATGCATATGCATATGGGTAATAATATTTAACTTCTAGTTATAATAATTTGTGTTTTAAATTGAAGCTTCGTCACAAGGCAGAAATATAATTTCTGTCGATAAAAATGCTTGTCTAATTTTTTCTTTATTTTTTTGAGGATAAATCACATTATTGCAATAAAGCCTATTTTTTCAGAAAAATATGTGTTCTAATATAAAATTTACAAATACCAAAGTACGCGAGTGATAATATCGCTGATGTTTACAGTGTCGGGTATAGAAATAAAACAGAAGTATTTTTTCATATTTTATTCGTTCTTTTATGTAATCGTCAGAGTTGTACAACTAAATAATCACAGTTGAAACAAAACGTAACTACTCGTACAATGTAATTAATGTCTAAAATAAAATACAAGTGTGCACCGGGTGTGGTGATCGCACCATCTTAGATTTGTACTGGGGTTCTGTGCTCTGCTGTCTAAGTTTAAGGCCGAGACTCTATTGGAGATGGGCGAAGGCGTGTTCTTTTGGCAACCAATAGAATTCCGATGTCACTAGAAAGTAGCCAGATATTAAGAACTAACCTCCATATTCAATAAAAAAAATGCCGTCTTAAATCAGTTATATAGTGAGTATGCTACCAATTTAAGGAGTGCAGACTTTTTATTGAAATTTCATTGGTTGTTAAATATAGCATATCAACGCTTAGCTCCAATGTAGTCTCTGCCTAATGTGTCCTTTTCTCGTGAACCACCGAGTGATATCACCGTCAAATACATTTCTTGTAGGTACCCTTCAACTGACTGGATAGAAACCACGATAGTAAAACAGAGTTAGTAATGTCGTAACTCGTTTTATTTGAAGTTTTATTAGTCTATGTCATATTACAAAACGGAGACTAACATACCTACTTGGTTTAAACTATTATCCGAAAGTTTACATATAGTAGGTATATGACATTTTCTCAATTGTCAGCGTTAATTTGTTATTAGTGGATCATGGTTAAAACAATGTGTTAATGTTAGTCTGTATTTTAACACATACTGTGTTGTTTGTGTCTGAGATTATTGATATTTTTTACGTGTATACGATATATTTATCCACACACACATGTAAAACTATGGCTAAACTAAATTATTAGTTAAAAGTATATAAAGGCATGATAATACTTTTTACTAAGAATTTACTCGCCCTGGTTTTATTAGAAATGACTGTCATTCCTAATAATAAAGACGAGTAAATGCTCATGCCAATATCTATCGTTATACAAGTAACAACAGAAGCCCTGGTTTTACATGTGGGTGTAGATTAATATATCGTCTACACGTAAAAAATATCACTATTCTCAGACCCAAACACGTCGACCAATATTACCATATTATTCGGTGGTACCACGCCAAAGAAACGTCTTATTGTACTCGTACGTGGTAGATTTTTAGCCAGTTTTTCATTTCAGTGCCAGACGGCAAAAAGTGGGATCGGATTTTTGAACCTCATTAAACCGAATGTGACGTTCCACGGGTAAAGGTACCTTGTAGACGCTGGCGCTTAAGACGTTTAGAAAAACAATTCGTACAATTAACTTAGCTTAAATAAACACAATGTCGTAAGTGCCAGCGTCATTAAGGTACCTTTACCTGTAGAACGTCACAAATGATGTTTCGTTGCCCGAAACAGGTATCAGTACAGTGTTGGTTAATTTAGTAAATTCTCCGAACGACTCCGTTCGCCTGGTTCTAATATCCGAACATAAAGAGCGCCGGGAGCATAGCGCCTGCAGCTGTTACCCACGTGGAATGACTGTTTTTGCGAAACATTTATACTGGCGTAAACAAGCCATTGGACGCAACATGCAACATATATTACGGCAATAAAACAATTTTGGAAGAACATAAAGGCGAACTGGTAATGTGGTCCCGCGTCTATTTAATTATCGCAGTCTTTTAATTGTCTTTTATCCAGACATTTGAAATATCCGTTTCTTTGTGAAAGATGAGATTTTATTTAAAATATTTGTAGCAAAAATGAATTATTATGATGAACAATTTCTCAAATGGAATGTTTATTATTTTTAGTTTTACCCGTTACATACAATGTCGTTAACGATATCTACGACGCTGAAAAAATATGTCTGGCTTGGGAGTTGTGCGCACATTTGTCATAAGTGTCATCCTAACACAGCAGTCTCCACAAGATACAATTACGATAAAAGTAAATAAGAATGTGGGTCACTCGTATCAAATGTACTTTACTGCGATAATTATATAGAACGCCTGGGACCTGCGGGAAGCCTAGGCCATATGCGCGAGCGTAAACGACCAGTGTTTTCTTGACATATTGCTTGCTATATTCTAAAAGTCACTTGCTTAATAGAGACAAACGAGCAATGGATGAAATGAAGGCTGGTCGTCGACGACGCGCGTCGTCTAGTCAAGTAGAGTTCACAACACGAAGACACGGCAGAGCTGACAGTGGAAGATAGGGCTATTGAGCGGCAAGTAGTTGTGGAAAAGTATCTCATTATAAACAGTCCAAAAAACTTACAATACAAAACGTTGTAAAGACTGAAATATAAAATCGGACCGAATCAACTATCGTATTCGTCTATATGTATGATACTGGCAGTGTAATGATATTAAAACTTAAATGATAATGAAAACCGTGACTAACTAGGTTTAGGTCTACTTACACGAATAGTAATTAACGAGAATTGCTTTAATATTTTAATGTATTGAATAATATTTGTCTTTAGTGCAAACTAGTGGTTGACCTTACAACAAGGTATTCGAAGTCTATAATTTAATAACCGAATCTACAAAATCTTAGGCTTTTAAACGCATAATAAAATCAGTCATTTTAACGCAATTCAGTACATTCTAAAATGTACACTGATCGTAATTCGATGCCGAGGTGAGACAGTTCGCAGAACCTGTTCATTATTTAATTATTTTACTATAAATTCTTAAAATTAACTTTATAAATTAGTGACTTCTAATGGTTTCATCAACTATCTCACGTCAATATCGACAGGATAATATCTAGCACAACACTCTTAATAAGTTATTGATATTTTCCTAGGTGCGACTAAGTTTATTTTTAAACATACGAATAAATAAAGTGCAAACACTTAACTCTACCTCTCTACATTAGCGGCGTCATAATGCTAATAAATTGGCACAGTCCCTCCATTCATTTAACGCATGTCGTGAGAGACGCGCGACGCGCGACGCACTCGCCTAACCGAACCACATCCTCGTAAATAAAAACACGACTCGGCCACTCACACATCCAACCTATTCATAATATCTTATTGTAGATCTCATTCAGTCTTGCACATTCACCTTTATTCACACTGGCACTCAACTGAAACTGATTATGATTACAATACCCTTTGATTAAAACAAAATTTAATCAAAGATAATACCTACAGTTAGATGAGTACCTAGACCGTAGCCGTTTCCAGATTATTATAATTCGCTAGAACTACACTGAGACATTAGGAGAGGAACACCAGTTACTGTACAGTTCGCTTACATTTTAGACTTGAATTATGTCAATAGTTTAATATTTAGCTAAGGATTTCAGAGGCAGCCGTTTCGTTATTATTGTATTTACATACCCCCTTTACATTTCACATTTCGAATGAGCATTTATAAACTCAAGATCCAAATGGACCGCTTTAACTAATTTAGTTGTTATTTATAAAATATAACATATTCTTTTATACTAGGTAGTTAAGTAATAATGATTTTATGCGGAAGGGCCAATAATTATGTGATATCACGTAAAGCTGTGGACTTACAAAATACTCGTATAAATTATTCACATTTATAGCACACTATCTACAAACACCCACGAATTAGATTCACCGCTGGCCCTCCGGCAGAAATCCGCTTATCTCAGTAACTTCCAATAAAATACTGACTCATAATACCTACGGCTAAATCGAATAAAAACTTATATCAAATATTTGGTGAAGATACACGTTTAAACTTTATAAAAACGACGCAATTAAATAGGTATCTTAAATAAGTACTTAAGCTAAACATTCTACTACAAATAAAGTCGTATAAAATTGATAAGAATTACAAGTCGCGCCAGGCGTAGTCGTCACGCCCGACTTTATTTACAAAATTAAAACTCCGAGGAGATGTGGAGGAGTGTCGCTCCCGAGAAAGCAGTTTACAGTGGCTTAGTGGGTAGGAGAGTGGGAGACAATTGACTAAGGTTGCGCAGAGCGCGCTGGGGTTGCTTGGCAGGGGCGGGGCAGGGCGCCTACAGCTGCTCGTCCATGTCGGGCCCGTAGATGTCGGCCAGCTTGTCGAAGCGCGGGCCCCACGCGCCCAGATAGTCGTACTCGTGCGTCTCGTCGTCGGTACCTGCCGCCACAGGGATCCTCATGAATAATACATTCACAACGAGAACTAGAGGGACTTCAATTTTTCGCTTCATACATTGTAAATGAATCGTTTCAGAGCACCGTCGTCATAAATGTTAAAGCAAAGTCACGTGTAAAGGATATCTCTCGTTGATGTCGGAGGTCGCAACTTCACATAAAATACGAGTTTCAGGTGCTATTCATATGTTGCAATTCACATTAGATGTTTTAGAATCTATAAAATGTTTTCTTATCTTTTGATTAAAAAGTTTTCTTACCACATGGGACGTTAGAATCTTGTTGAACTTCTAGATGAAAATGCCATGCATTAAAATTGGCGTGCCTGAAAACTTTCTTACCAACAATTTGCGAGAAAATAGTAAAACGCCGCTGCCTTGTAGAGTACTAGTAGTTTGATGGGACGAGACGGCGGCGTGTCGCGATCGCTGTAGGTGCGCCGCCTTGTGTTCCTCGCATATATGTACTCGTAAGTATACCTTTCAGCGAAAGAGCAAAAAAGAGAGAAAAGCTGCTACCGCGTTCTTACCCTAGCGTATACAGATCACGGAGAGTTGGAATTGCTGTCGTCTTATAGCATGTTGTTATCTATGACTTATGACATTCATAACAAATGTCTTTCTCACCAGAAGCAAGCGACGACAGAGAACCAGCGGTGCTGCCGCCGCCTTCATACGCGTAGTTGCGCAGGTCGTCGAAGGGCGGTGCGTTAGGGTCGCTGTCGGCGCGTCGCTTGTGCTCTTCAATAAACATGCCCACGTTGGTCTCGCCAGGCAGCGGGACGCCGACGCCCGGCGCCACGCCTACGCCCATCGGACCCACGCCCAGACCAACACCCATCAGCGGATCTGAATAAAATAAAAATGTATGTAGGTACTTAACTTAAGTATTGACAATCCCTGACTTTATTAGAAAGAATATATGTACCACTAAGTTTTACACTTGCTGTATTTGTTTGTCAGTCCGTCCTTAGAGTCTAAATATATAATATTATATACAGTTTTTTCCATTAAAGATCGGCTTTCATATCCGATTGAGTGGCGCCTGGCGCACGGTGCCTACAGACGCCCACCACAGTCCACTTAATACTACAGCCGTACTATGACTGTCCACTTTAACTATTTTACATATTGTTCATGAGCATGAGCATTTATAACACCACTACACCAATTTTTATGTTATAAAGTCTACTAAAAACAATTTGCAATATAATTTAAAGCAAACCCCAACTGAACCCCTTATCTTCCCACCAAAAACTCCCACCACCAGCCACCATCCATCCATTAATCAAATCAATATTCATTTTCACGTCAACCCTTCACAATCGAATGTCGCGTGGAACGTACGTGCCCAATAACTCCCAGCTCTCAATACTTAACCTGTTGCCTATCAATAAAACCTTCTGTCCAAACATTAAGCCCGAATTGTATTTTACAATTAAACGTAGCAAAGCCCCACGTAAGGGATTTAGGGTTTGTACAAAAGATATTTACGGTGAGAGGCAAAACCTGCTACAAGTTGCCGGGACCTTTCCTTTCATTGCCTTCGAAGGTTTCTGATTCGCACAAAGTCACGTTAAAAGTCAGATACTCAAAATGTTTTATTAAATGAAAAAATGGCCTAGTGTTTAACACGCCAGTCCACCACTTTGGAGGTTCTAAGTTCGATTCCCAGCCAGGGCAAGTTGGAAAATGGCCTTTTTCAAATTGCCCTGGGTCTAGGGCAATTCAAGCAAAGGATGTTTATCTATATACGTATTACGTATTCATTATAAAATATAGTACCGTTAGTATCCCATAACACAAGTTAAAACTTACTTTGGGGCTCAATCAGTGTGATTTGTCCCTATATATTTATCAAATTAATTAATTTAAATATATTTAAAAAAAATTCTCCGCATCTTAAATCCTAGGAGCCGATGGTGCAAAACCAGAATTAAAGAAAACCTTTCGATGTTAGAAAGTTTTGATAAAAAGAAATACTTTTAAATAAATGAATAAGTAATACGTGTCATCTATTCCAGAACAAATCATATTAGTTTATTTTTTGATAAAACGTTTTTTAATTGGTCTCTTTGCTAGTAGAACAATTTACAACTTCAAATATTCTTGAAACGCAATAGCAGTCGCTTATACATTATTTATTTACCTTTACTTCACGATCCAGCGACTAGATGGATTTGTTCATTTTTATACGACAAATATGTATGTATTTTGATAGCTTCAATTCAAGAAACGTTGTTATTATACTTACTTGGATACCTGATGTTTGTTTTATCAGAATAATAAAAACATACCTATTTTCTCATATTTGTTCAAAAATAATAAAAAGCTATTCTTTCACGGAATGTGGATATTTACTCGTGCATAAAAAAAATATTTTGTAGACGTAGAAATCCCTGTATTTATTTATTATAAAGTAAAAATAGATAACTTATAAGTACTGCGTTAGAATAAGTTTTGAGTACAAAGCACTTCAGTATAAACTAAAAAAATATGTAATAGAAGTAAATTACTTTGTGTCCGGTCTCAAGGGTATGTTGAATACTACGTACGTCATAATATATAAGGTTTAACAAAATATACTGAAAGTAGTTTATGATTCATCGAATAGTATTTTTATTATTTATAACTTTAAGAAAGCCAGAAAACTGAGATTCTATAAGGGTTCCGCTTTTACCTTTTAAGGTACGAAACCCTAAAAACAGTACAAATGCTATACTTACACGGTAGTTTAGCAGGCGCATGGTCAGGCAGTGGGCCACCTATCGGGATCTGTAGCGGCGTGATGTCAAAGGCCGTCATGTCGTCTTCGCCGCCCCCCTCATCGTCGTAGTTGATGATGTTCTCTCGCACGTCGTCGTCGGGTCCAGGGTACTTGATGTGAGCCTCACGTCGCCGGTTGTATACCACGAACACGAGCACCAAGACTATATACATAAAAAATGTATTAAAATCATGAAATAGTTCCAGCTTCTATATAAAATCAAAAACAACACCGACTACGCATGGGGCCGTTTATTACACACAGATTTTTTTTATAAAGAATTGCTCTATAGCAATACGCCTACACCTAGGTACTCGAATGTAGGTAAAAACGCTTGATCAGATCAGTTTGAAATCATAGCGTATAAACAGACATATAGTCAGACGAAAATCGACTCTATTTTGTTAATTGTAAATGAAGGATAAAACTTCCCAGAGGTTACTATTATTTCATCAATTTTAAGTCATTTTGTATAGTTCTACTAGCGATTTTTATTGCCAATTTAGTCAAAATAAACAAGTTATCTATAAAACTAATGACGTTACTGTTCGCTGTTAACATAAATAGGATGAAAAATTGTTTTGACATTGAAAAAGTGTGTTTGATAGTTGCGAAAATGCCTCTTTATAGTTGACAATTTATTAAAAATATTGCTTATCTTGGCCAATAAATGTTTGTTCCATACCTAAGAAAACTACTGTAGAAACTTCGATTTTCCATCTCAAAATAAGTATAAATTGTGAAATGCGATGAATGTCTAAGGCAACTAATCCGCTTCGACGTTCGTTTTCAACTTGTTACTTGGAACTTTTAAAGTTTTAATCCTTCTCTGTCTCTGTGACAGCCTTAAGGCCGTACCTGAATTTTCCGGGGTCCACTGCTGCCCCCATTTAAAATAAATCAATTCAAAGAAAACGGAGACACCATTAAAAATTTTGCTACTACCAATTCCTAGATAACCCTTCAAAGTATTTTATGAACTACTGTTTGCAGTTTAAAGTGCGAACGTTAAGCTTTACTACGCACATTAGCCAAAAGTGGCCGTTTTTCGCAAATGTGCGTAGTAAAGCTTAACGTTCGCACTTCAAACTGTAAAAGTAGTTCATAAAATACTTTGAAGGGTTATCTAGGAATTGGTAGTAGCAAAATTTTAATTGGTGTCTCCGTTTTCTTCGAATTGATTTATTTTAAATGGGGGCAGCACTGGACCCCGGAAAATTCAGGTACGGCCTTAAGGCGAGAAAATATCAAGTTCTTCTTCACCGATAATTGAGTCTGTTCCATAATTTTCATACTTTTCTCAGATTTCATATTTTTCATAAAAATATTTAATAGAATTGATAAAATTCAAAAGCGATTTCATATATTACGCTCTCCCGCTGCGTACTTTGATTTTGTGAATAATAACAAAAAAGGGTCTTCGTAAGCTCCCGCGACGGGCGACAAAACATGGGCATACGATTAAACTCATGCCGTATGTCATATGAGGTCCAAATAATGGATCTTCGATTATATCATCTTCGAAGTTCAGTACCATTTATTTAGTGCAATATCTACGTAAGTGACATAATTAACATGAAACTTTTTGGTATATAACCAATTAACCACCTACGGAAAACACTTATATGTATCTCTACAATTCTCGTATTTGACATTTGTTATGTCTGATTTTATAATTCCGTCAATTGTTATCTATTCAAAATCACTCAATGTAGTAATATTGTGATATTGGAAATAATAGAACTAAAGGTTTAGGGTTGCTTTTCGTCATTTCAATTTCCGAAAGATATTTAATAAAGGAAGGGACTGAAAGACCGTTGATTTTGGAATATAGAACACAGTAAACGCAGAGTCCATTATTTTCATTCTGTTGACTCGTATTATTGGAATCTAGACATAAACACGCAACTTTATTTTAATAAGTATTGTATTTACAGTTATTCTGGGATGTAACAGGAATTTACTCTAATGTGACTGAAAAACATCCTATTCTATAAAAATTTACCTAGTACAAATTATGCTTATTTTTATAGGATATGTATCAGACAAATGCTACACTGTAGTAAATAATTGAATTACTTACTTTTGTAGTGATAACTGTTACTATTAGACTATTATTAACTAATAAATGTATTAATATAGATTAAAAGTAGGTACTAAGAAAAACACTCAAAATTAGGTGTACTATTCTAAATCTAGATGAGATTATGAAAATTTTATGATAAATTTTTGTCGATATTAATTTGCGACAAATAGCATGCAAACAAATGGATGGAAGTGCTCACCTAAAAGCAAAAATAAACAGACAATGATAGCTATAATGAAATCTCTTGAGGGCGTGATGATTCCGGAAGCCAGTAGTTCGAGCTCGCAGTCGTGGCCGGTGTAGCCAAATGCGCAAATGCAGTCGTATCTCCTGGCGGGCTCCCGATCGATGCAGGTGCCGCCGTTCAGGCAAGGGTTCTCCACGCACTCGTTCACGTTGACACAAGTGCCGGCAGCTCGCGTCGACCCTCCAGGACACCTGTACATTGCGCGTTTTACCTCACCGTCGAGGGCTTCCTTGCCACGCGCACTGAGCCCCGTAAGCATGCACTACATATACAACTAATACAACAGCTAGATACACATATACTATAAATGGATGGTGATATGTGCGAGTGTGAGAGTGCGATGGGATGACGCTCTAGCGTTAAAAATGACACGCGGGAAGCGTGGCTAGGCAAGTGCTCACTCATGATTATAAGAAGGCAGACGAGGATGGCGGCGAGCGCGCCCATGCTGAGCTTGAGAGTGCGCCCCTCTTGCACGAGCTCGCAGTTCTCGCCCCAGAACCCTTCGGGACAGTGGCAGCGATAGCCGGGCTCGCGGTTCACGCACGAGCCCCCGTTGCGGCACGGGAAGTAGAGACACTCGTTCTTGTCTACGCAACCTTTGCCGTCCGCTGATAATACCAAACCCTCACCGCAACTAGACACCATTCCAATAATGCTTTAGTATGTTATAAAAGCGTACATAACATAATAGTACTTATTTATCATTACTTAAATAAATAATTGTAAATGTAAATTTTCATAATTTTGCATATATTAAAGCAAATATATTTATGTATATGTTAAGCATTTTATCAAAATAAATTACTCATTTTTTTAAATAAATAATAATATAGAAATCAGCGAAACTCAGTGCGCATTAAAAAAAAAGAAGACAAAAAAAATAATGTCAAGTTCTTTTTTCATTATTCAAAAGTAATCATCATTTACAAATTCATTGAATACGTTCGCTGCGGCATAGGCTTTTCTTTAATAATACTAAGTAAACAAAACTTATTAATTTAGGAATGTTGATATTATGTCAAGAAATAATACTTAATTTTATCAAAGAGATAAATTGACAGTAATAAAATACAAGTCATGTGAATGTAAAAATAGTAAAATTGAAACTTACGTGCATTCATATTCGTTCCAGAGATCAACGCACACGAATGGCTCCGTGCAGTGGACGTTAATGCACGGACTATTCGAGGGGCAGTTGCGATCAAGGTTCCTGGCCATGGTTGCTTGTCCCCACTGAGTGCCATTCATTGCGGGTGGCAGCGGCAAATGCTTGCCCTCTAATCTGATGTCATCAAGGCAACCTTTCTGGAAGTCCGCATAAACCTCAAACGTCCTTACACCAGTGTATTCAGCCTTGCCTCCTGCGTAGACTCCTTCCTGTTTGTCTACCAACAGCCATTGGTGTCCTTCAAAGGTGAAGGTCTCATTATATCTTCTTCCCTCACCACCATCTATTTCAAGAGTGGCTGCACTGCCATATCGACTGACTCGAGCTATATGCCACTGACCATCATCAACGGGAACAGAATTGAGCCACACATCACGCTCTTCGGTGCGAAGGGAATTAAGATTATACCTGAAGTGTAATCGTGATTCTTTTACTTCCAGTATACCATACTCTCGGTTATGTTGATCACTTACTCTAAAGAGCTCCCCATGGGGTTCACGAGTCCTGAAGCGAAGTTGAATTTGCGTGCTGAATCTATCGGGCTCGAAGCTTAGTGCGAATTTCACGTAACTTTGGGGTCTGAAGCTAGTGGGTGTAGTTGGCAAGTTACATGAGGGCCCTGTCCAACCAGGCTGGCATTGGCATCTAGCTTCTGAAAAGCTTCCCACGCAAGTACCATGTTCCCAACATCTTGAAGTAGTGTCAGCTTGATTACAAATCTCTTCAGTTTGTGGACATCCTGCAACAGAATTTCTTGATAGACCAGGGTGCGCCAGGTCATATAGTTTACTGTTGTGTATCAAGTTTCGGATGCAACCATCAAAACCTTTACCAATAGGCATATATTGCCAGTGATAGTGTGTAGGGTCGAAGTGTTCTATATACAAGCCACCAATCTGTAACGGAGCATTTACATTCAGGTACTCATTGAATGGCGGTATCGTTCCAGTAGCTTGACATGTTGAATCATCGAATTCTGGAGGTGTTCCATCTTCCATCTCTTGGATATCAGCAGACTTACAAAAATCGACTATCATCCTGACATTCTCAGTATCCCAGAAGATATCTATTCTATGCCATTCTCCGTCATCAAGAGACTTCTTAGTTTTTACTCTCAGCTCTAATGTACCTGATCCAAAATCAATGAGTAACCTGGGATTCCCTCTCTCTAATTCCACGGATATAAAATCAGATACCATTATTTCTTCAGGTTCAGGTGGTACTATAGGTCCATTGTAAATTAATACACCTTCAGATTTTCGTGTTATAAATTCAAAACTGAGATGTGAACTGTCACACATTTCTAATGCAGGATACCAAGCCCAACCAGTTCCTTTAAAGCTTCTCGATGTCTGTTGACATCTTGGTCCAGTATAACCTGGAGGACAGGAGCAGGTTAACCCGTATTTACCTTCAATACATCTACCACCATTATAGCAAGGAGAATTTCGACAGGTTTCGGCTTGAGTGAAATTCCTAGCTCCACACGTGCACTCGGCTATAACATCTACTCGTACACCAACGAGCGCGGTTTTGTTTGCATTAACCATATATGGCAAATTACTGATATCAAGCACGTTTGTACAGGAACCTTCACACATTTGATTTTCATAAATACATTCATCGATGCCAACCATCGTTATGTTTATTCCAACAGCTCTTTCAATTTCTTCTCTATGCATTAAAACTATACCATTTAATCGAATGGGTTTATAATAATGTGCACCATGTGCTGAAAATCTTATATCAGTGACTGGTGGATGTTTTTTTCTGAGTTGTACACTGAAAATATCAATGTTCTCCCTTTCAGTGTTAAGTAAATCTGCCAATTTATCTTTGAATATATCCAACTTGCTTCTAGAAACGCTTAGCGTTTTATAGTTCCAAACTCTTATAAAATCTTCATCTGATATACCTGATATTCGTATAGA
This sequence comes from Acrobasis repandana, assembly GCA_963576875.1. Taxonomy (NCBI): domain Eukaryota; kingdom Metazoa; phylum Arthropoda; class Insecta; order Lepidoptera; family Pyralidae; genus Acrobasis; species Acrobasis repandana. Next base: position 14,621,019 of record OY756216.1, on the reverse strand, counting down.
CCCTGAATTTATTAAAGCCTCATGTGATATATCTTTGACGTACACGGTCACGTTAGCAGGAACGTCTGTTTGAGTATGCTTTCGATCGTAAACTTTAAACTTCAGATGATATCTACCTTCTCTAGTTTTATGTTTCATCTGTATCATTCCTGTTTCTTCATTCAAGGTAAAGTTAGGGTGTTCTGTACTTTCCCAGAAGAATTTTTTATCAGGTAAATCCCAATCATCGAGATCGTAAACGTAGACTCTACCAATTTCAGTATCTGGTGCTTGTCCTTGGTAATTATACACAAGAATGTCTTTAGAACCTGGTTGCATTTTATTATCGTTCACGTCACCAATCACAACGGTTAGTGTACTTGTTCCAGTCATAGCTGGGTTTCCATGATCTTTGATAATAATGGGAATAAGATACTCTTTCTGTTGTTCTCTATCAAAAGATCTTAACGAGGACACGATGGCCATTCCATCACCGTTGGCTCCTTTTTGATCTTGTTCAACTTTGAAAGAAGCTCGAATAATATCATCTGCACCAGGGTCCAATCGGAACTGGAATGGAGGGCCATTACTTTTTGACCTATCATCGTCATCTGTAGCTAATATTTCAGCTACTTTTTTTGGAGTGATGTGCTCAGTAAGTACAGGCCTGTAATCTTTTAAGAATGTTGGAGCATTATCATTTATATCTTGAACAATTACAGTTAATGTTGCAGTTGCTGTTCTCGGAGGAACGCCGTCATCAATAGCTAAAATCTTTACTTGATGTCGCGGAGTATCTTCCCTGTCTAATGATCTCTGTATGCTGACAGTGCCTTCTTGATTTATCGAAAATTGACGTTTTCTGTCTGATGATCTATCGATAGCATAAGAAACTTTACTTTTACCACCCTGGTCTGGATCTGTAGCTTTAAATGTTTCTAAACTTTTGCCAACCTCCGCATTTTCATATACGGATACTTCTATATTAGCCCTTTCAAACTGTGGTTTATTGTCATTTATATCTCTTAGTTTAACTACGACCCATGAATAAGCTACATGATATTTATCGTTGTCATTATCTTCTCCTTTATCATTAACTTGTATTCTAAATCTGAAGCCATTACTTTGTAACTGGTCTTCATAATCTAATGGCTGCACTATTTTCAATGAGCCTGTACCATCATTATTTCTAACCATAGTAAATTTATCAGCACCATAACCACTATTTTCAATAACTTTATACTGGAATTTATTTGTTTCATCCTCATCGTGGACCGTCACAGTAAGAATAGGCATCTCAGGTAAATTAGTACCATCTGTTTCATCAACTTCGGTAAACCATTCATCTTTCGTAAACTGTGGCGGCATATCATTTATATCTTTGACTCGTATAGATGCCGTCCCCGTACCCTTTAACCCTCCCCCGTCGGAGGCTACTATCTGTATCGAATAATCTGGAGTCCTTTCGCGGTCTAAACAACACACAGCGGTTTTTATCACACCTGTTTCAGGTTCAATTTCAAATATTGGTGATCCGGTTTCTTCTTCAATCACATTTTTCTCAATAGAATACCAAAGCTTTGCGTTATTGCTTTCCGCCGGGTCATCATAGTCAATGGCGGTCATTGTCATAACAACCATGCCAGCTGTGCCGTTTTCTGTTACATTACCAAAGTAAACTCCTTGAGGGAAAATAGGCGCATTATCGTTAATGTCTTTAAGATTGACTTGAACATCTGCGTAGCCTACGAGACCTTCACCGCCTTCATCTTGCGCAAAAACTGTGAATCTCCACTGTGGGCGTCCATTTGGTTGATCACGATCTAATGGCTGTAAGCAATATATTATTAATTGTAAAATAAGAGAGACACGAACTTTTGTTTCTATCAAGGGTTTAATCATATGTTATGAGAGTACTGACATTATGATTAATATTCGGACGACATACGAATTTTCTCGTTACAGAGATATCTGTGTTCAGGTTATGACACAAATGGAACGCAATAAATGTGTGATTGCATTGTGAAAGCAAAGCACGTGCCGTCTTGTTGGCCGGTTATCTCTGCTCTCTACTCCATTATGTTTTACAATTATAATTGGCAAATACTTGAAACTACCGACATTAAACTGTAAATGTATATAATTCTGCTGTAAAATTGTAAAGTTACACAATTTTATACACACACTGACAAGCTTTTCTTAGAAAAATATCTTGACTTCACATAGGTTTTTAAATTGGACTCAACAGATTTAAAAGGATTACAATAAAAACTGTATAAAGCTTATTTGAAGTCAGTTATAAATTAAACTGTCATTGCAATTAAAGCGTAAATAAAATACTAATTTTAGTCGAAAATTCAATATTTAACTTACTTTGAGGACAAATATTTCTCCCGTAGTGCGATTAATGTCGAATTTGCTATTAGCAGGATTGTCGGGGTCGATGCCTTGGCCGGTGAGGAAATAAACAATGTTCTGTTGTCTATCCTTGTCACCATCAGTTGCCGTGACCTAATAACATTACAAGATTACGTTAATACCAAAAATAAAAATATACATACCAAATTTTTATTTATCCATAAATAACACCATATAGAAGTGAGATTGCTGATTGATGTCAGACGCAGCACTTGGGCTTTATACGTGGTTATTGAATCATAAAGCAATACTTAGCAAAGTTGCGTATAACAAGACATCCCCAGGCGAGTGTGTGATCAAACTGCAAATATTGGGTCGCGACAAACTCTATTATCGGGCTATACTATTGGATATAATAAAGCATGAGAAATACAAGTATTTACTATATGCCATAATTATGTTTTCATCGCTTCAGATTTATTTCGTTAATAATTTATACTTTAAGATTTCACAGCTATAAAGTAAACATTTATACTCAACTAAACTTCCAAATGGCAGCAACCGCAAAACGGACTTAGCTAACACAATCACTATTTTATAGTGGCTTAGAGGGTGCGGAAGTTTCCGCAAGTTATGAACCCAGCAACACCCCAGATTGTTTGCACCGGGCGGCGGCCACGGCCGGAAGCATCCCGAACTTTCTTCTTTTTAAGGATTCCCACTACGAAAGCTATAAAAGTTTTCAAGACACTATTTGGTGAGTTTAGGAAGTGATGACGTCCTAAAAAGGGTGCCAAGTCCTAATTTATATATAGAAGGTGACAAGTGGAAGAATGTTTGTCTAAGAAACTTTAAAAGTTGGTTTGGAATTCTGACAAATACACTATAGCTGATTTTAGGATCCTATTTGAAAAGTTTTAAAAGGTGACGACTGAAAACGTCCTAAGAAGAATGCTAGTCCTAATTTATACAAAAAATTGAAATGTTTGCAAGAATGTTAATAAGACTAAGTATTAGTGTAAGCTAGTTTTAGATTTAATGTTGAGCATGGGAGCCTCTAATAACAAGGGGCAGGGACGGGAGGCAGAAATGAAGAGGGTCGACGTTTCCGTAATTACTCGGATCATTTGCGAATCTCACTCCAATTATAAAAAGCTTGTCACTACAAACGACTTGGGCAAGGGCTTCCCTCTTACGGTGAATGGACATTTTTCCATCATCGAAAATAAAAGTCAAGTTACTTTAATTTTGAAGGGCTTCTATCTGAAATTGTTGGAGTATTGGAAATTAAGGAACGAATTTGACTAGTTGCTGAGTTAGATTGATTTTAGTAGGGAATTATTAGAAATCTACAGGTATGCCATATTTATTAGGATTCTCCCTTTTGCCAACTTTTGCTTAAATATAGAATTATATTTGCTAACTACGAGTATATTAAACCATCGGCATAGCATCGATAACAGTAGGTATTTTTATACCGTACCCACTGATTCACTTTAATTTAAAATTCGATTACATCCGTAAATTCTATATTTTTTACGTATTGAAGGTAGCAAAATAAGTTTCAAATTAATTTTATGTTTTGTATTGAAAAGGAGCTGAGCACTTAAATTAGGCAGCCAAGTTAGGCGGAATACCTTTCTCTTTCAGACTTAATGTGTATAGATGAATATTTAGACTTCATTTGAATATCGAATTTTCCCTCGAATATTTATAAAGTGATACGTTGCTACGTACAAAGCCCAGGTCTGTTAGTATATATAAAGGAAATTGATAAATACTGAATATAAAAATGACATCATCACCATTATCATTTCTGTTCAACTCAACATTAACATCAGTTATACGGCATTACATCCACTGCTGGACATAGGCCTCTCCCCAAGATTTTCAAAATGACCGATCTAGAGCGGCCTACATCTAGCGCTTTTGAGCAACCTTAGTCAAGTCGTCAGGCTACCTTGTGGGTGGGTGTCCCACGCTTCGTTTGCCAGTGGTCGCCATTCAAGAACCTTTTGAAAATATGAGCTTTTTTTAGGAGTAATCTCACCAATTCTCACATGTGGTAATTAACATGTATTTTGCACAAACATCAGTGACATCAATGCTATGTGACTCGTGTTTCATCAAAACAGCTTTTGTGATTTTACAGTTTATCTTAAAGTGAGAGCTGATCGTTTTGATGTCCTAAATTCTTTTTACCACTTATTAGTCAATCTGTAAATTTACCCAATAACACATTTATAAACACATACCTAGTAATTAATTACAGAAGCTTACATCTTTTACTAGCCAAAATCTACACAAAGCTCAATGAAAAAGTACACACACAGCACTTACCATAAACCTGTTGAATTGAAATGGTATAACGAAGCTACATCAGCAGTTACGATAAATTCCTCTAATATCGGCACTGCATGCATATTGCTTTTTTTGGTTCGATGACTTTCGGACGGTCGGATATTTTACTAAACATGATATAGGTGTATCGATAGTTTATTGTCATTTAACGTTAAAAAAATTAAAGATAAATTAATGTTAATAAAACCCAAAACCAAAAAACATTACCAAAACGGAACTAGAATTGTCATTTAGTCTATTCTGCTACCTATACTCAAACGAATTTTGAGAAATAAAGTTTACTTAAAATATCATGTTGTTAACCACACCATGAGATTTTAAACGATGACGTAAAATGCGTTTGAGTATTTAATAAAGCTTAAAAATAGAATTATGTAATTGGTAAGTTCATAATAAATTGCTTTGTATAAATTCGTCTATGACAATTTGAGTTCAAAAACTGTTTAAATAAAAGAAACCAAAAAAAACCTGTATCAAGGAATGGGGATAGGGTCCTGTCTCCTCTAGGGCTTGCGTGACGTACGCGCTGCGGGTGAAGCGGGGGGGCAGGTCGTTGACGTCGAGCACCCTGATGACCACCTTAGTGGCGTTCTCGTTGCGCCCATCCGACGCCACCAGCGTCAACTCGTACTGCGACACCCACACTTTAGCACACTACATGCTCATGCACACACTCCTGCTAAAGTGTCAATTAAGAGAATGCTATATACTCTACTACTTCCAAAAATAATTAACATTGACGAATCCGTCTATATATAAGTGAATATTAGAAATAATCTGTACTTTGATATAGAAATTTAATATCATTTAATATAAAATGCGCACTTGTTTAGTTGGTCAATATCTAAAATAATGTAATAAAGTTAATCCGCATTTTGCATAGTCAGAATGCACTTAATTGAAGTTTGTTATTAAATTCATACGAAAGCAAAGGTTCGTACGAACGGAAACTGTTCACGTTATATTCTAATATTTAGGTAATTTTCATCTATCCGATTTCATTAGAGGAACGGTATTATATGTATACAACGTGGAAAGGACATACCCGTTATAAATTGAACCACGGGCTATCTAGATCATTTGAGTATAATGAAATTAAAATAACAGCCAAAATACCAAAAACAAATTCGACATTCCCATACAAATCGCCCTGGCACACTTTTGTATGAGAAAGTCAAAATCTTTTTCTGTTCTGTTTCTGGTTCGATTTATTACGGGTATGTCCCTTCCACGTTGTATAAGTCGTCTTTAACGGCATTAATATTTGGCCTCCCATAAAAGTTGACTGATCAGCTGATCCGAGATATTATATTTTTCATATTTCGCTATATGAGTTTTGGAGAAAGTTGTTTAGTAAGACGTAATATACTTTTATAAAGGTTTCTACACCATTTAACACCATTAACCAATCAATTTTTAACTGGTTTGGTCAACATTAACGCAAGTTTTGATTTTAACATTACCATTATACAATATGTTATCTAAATCAAAGTTGCAAATGTATGATTATCTGTGATATATTATACTTAAATAATAAAAACTGATTATTTTTTCATCAACAACTATTTTTTTCTTGACTGTACTAAACAGGTAGAGGATCAGACAAGACTGATCAATTTTAGAGTGGATCAGACCGGACAAAAGTAATAATAATAATGAAGAGTAGATCCGTTTGGTGGATCAGACCGGAATAACTCCAAAAACCCTGTCCAAGCCGTGAAGGTCATGTTGGGTAGCTTGTATAGGTTCTATTTATCGGTTTCTCGCCAGAGAATAGATACAAAAAATTACCCCTACAAAATTAAAATTCAATTTTAAATTGTAACATGGCAACTCATCAATACATATAAGTAGTATCCCATTTATATTACAAGATTTACCAATATAGACAATGATTACTCATTAAAAGCCTGTGGCAATTATTTATATGTTCAACAATAAATATGTGGACTTGAAGCAAGCGAAATTCGCCATTGTTTCATTACACAAAAGCACGATTCCACAGATAAGTTTCATCCCGATTTCATAGCAACGCGTTTTAACGGATGTTGCTACTGTTATATAAATCACTTGATATGGAATGATATATTTTATTGGTTGCAACTCGTTTTTATTACATTTTTATCTTTTTTTCGTTGCATTAATAAAGTCACCGAACACGCTACCCGAAAACAACACCAGATTAATCGCAATAAAGAAGTTAATTTACGCCACGAAGAACTTTTCGGGTTTCGTGCAATAATTGAAAAGTACAAATTTGGAACGAGCTCTGCGGCTAACTCTTGCCCATCTGCTGAAATTCTCGTCATTATCGTTATAAAAATGGGGAAACTCGGGTTTCGTTTTGAATTGTATTCAAAAAACACTTCGATCTAGATGGCGGGAGTAAATAAATATTAAAATCGCCGGGACGTTGTTTAAAGAGCATTATCATAGCGGACGCGATATTACGCGACCCACTGAACTTTGGGCGATTCTACTCAAACCATTTCGGGATCCTTTCGGTTGGCGGTTTAAATAAAAAGTTTTTTGACGTTAGTATACTTTAAAATCAATTCGAATAAGATTGTCGAAAATATCAGTTTCAGTTAAATAACAATTTTAAACTGAATAAATAGACGTATATTATTTTTTATATGGTGCTAATTATGAATATACAAGAGTGGCTGTTTAGTATTACGCGTAGAATAAATGTAACATTTGTAGGCTTTGAGATGAAAATCTGGTAGTTTATAGCGACGCAACGTAGGTATGTAAACATGTTATTAAAAATATACTTACTAGTAATCTATAAATAGTAAAATAAGAATGTGACCTATAAAATAGCAAGAAAAAACTGAGTGACACAGCACCGTCAGCGACCTCATTCTGGAACTGCAGGGCGTAATAAACAAGTTGAATGCAAACGCAACAATAAAACAACAAGACGAACACAACACTAGCAACCAAACAATATTACAACGAAACAAAACAGTGCTACAAACGAAACATTCATGCCATGCAAATTAAAACGAGATCTAAAGAAATTCGATTCCTTTTAGCCACGGTAGCGCGCGAATAACGGTAGCGGCGGCCAGCATTTTTGCATTCACTGCTCGCTTGTCATTGTCAACCATGATTTTTAAGAATATGACAAGCAATTAGTTGAGAAAACGCTGGTCACGCTCATCCAAGCAAAATCGTGGCCTAGGCCTACACAACGCAGAAACGTGTCTGGATCGAGTCGAACCTGTAAGACCCGCTTCGGGAGGTTTCTGTCGTCTTCTTCTGTGATTTGGGTGCGGTATGTAGGCCTCTCGAATACGGGCGGGTTGTCATTCACGTCTTTGACATGAATGACCACGGTGGTGTAGTTCTCCTTCAGGTTATCCGAGGCGGCTAGCTTCAACTCGTACTGTTTACCGACCAAAACAATTCAATCAGAACAATGGATATAGACAAGTAAACAAATATTTTTGTTCGGAAAAACATTTCAGATAGCTTTGAAAAGGATTAGTCTCGTGATATTTAAGCGTATTTAAAATGTTCTTGCACGACGGAAAAATAATAAACGAGATAAAAAAACTCATCATATTTTTGTAACTATATCATAGAGTAATTTAAAAAGTAAAAGTTTAATAAAGAGTCGACCTTAATTAACTTTATATTTAGTGTAAAGGATAACAGGAAAAAATAAGTCCTTTGAAGTGAGGCGAATCCATGATTTAGAGACCTGTGCTTCAAAGAAAATGTTGGGAAATTTAATTATTGGGTGGTTGAAACATTAAAGTTGTAAACGAAAACTTTATTTCTAAAGAGAAAGTATTAAAGCCTTTGCCAATTTTTTTTCTTTTAGTTATGCAGGTTTTTTAGAAATCCAATTTACCTGTCAGGAAACTTCGTAATAAATGTTTGCGGAACGACACGTAAGCAGCCTAAACACAAATAAAATCTTAGACGCTTGCCGCTAAACCGTGCGTTACCAAAACGGCTTCAAAGCATATAATATGTACGAGCCGTAACTTTATAAATGGTTACTAACTTCCTGGGTTCTACACTTGCTTTACAAAATGGAGCCTGTTCGCGATGCGGGCGAGATATTGGCATCATCTGTCAGTGTCGCTCAGTAATTTCCTCGTGCGAGAAATGTCAGTTTCAAAAGTCGTCTCACGCACATGTATAACTAAGCAGCAAATGTACGTACATGCTTGTTTAATAATATAACTCTGCGAATATAAATATCATATCGTATGAGAATTGAGCAAAAAATATTGCTGGAAGGTAATCGATAACGTAATGTGCAGGTTAGAATTAACTATTCGGTTTGTGAAGAGCTATTAACAGGCCTCAGGTGAACGTTGCGTTTGGAGCCCGGGATAATGGTTTTCATGTAAAATCCCTCTCTCCTTATGAAGGTTAGGTAAGTATCACAATACACAGCTTACGCGCGGAAGCTTCAGCTAGGGGATTTAGTACACCATTTTCAATATTTGGATATTTTCACCTAATGCGGTACGTTTTCGATATCGATATATCTAGGTCTTAGAAATAAAAATCGAACCACACAGAACATATACAAAATGGAATCCCTTATTTATCGAATTAAATGTATTGAATTTATAGATGCGGTTATTTAAGGATCACTGCTTTTGAGATTACTAAATAAATAAAAAAATCTTCTCACAACATGTAAGTATCCTAAAAGTAATATGTGTAAGGAGCTGGTGTGTCAAGTAGGATAAACCTGGTTTGCAGATCACCAGGTCCCCAAACAATGGATCAAAATAAGGTTACAAAATAACCAGTCAAAAGCAATAACTGATAAAAGGTTATGTTCAGCATTATATAATTTATTATACAGACCAGAAAAATTAGATTTAATAATCTTTTATAACTAAATGGTAAAATAGTTCCAGTTCCAGAACATAATAAGTGATATCAAAATAAATAAAAATTAGAAAAATTTGTAAGTACATATGTTTCGTTTTGACCAAATTTTATTTTACATCAACTTTGAAGAATTAAAAGTTTGGTTTGTTTAGGTTTTTTAATAGCATAACTAATTTACCAAGCGAATCATCAATCGATATCATATTCTGTAAAAAAAAATATTCTTGTATCAAAAGTCACATAAATTCGGGGTATCAAGTACGCGTGCTTGCTTAAATGGGGATTAAAGATTAAATTTATTTATCTTCTAGAAAGTTTGAGGCTTTCCAAGGATGTAACAAAGAGGCTCTCCTGAGTGAACAAAACGCGGCGCCGTACCGACACAATGTTTTTAATTGAAACTCGCCAAGAGCCAAAGAAATTAAAATACTGTTTTAACGCCGGTTATTTTAAAGGGAAATTATTTTGAAAAGGAGATTAATCCTCTTTTAACCCGACCCATCTCTAATTATAACACAACTAACAAAGTGAAAGAGAATACGCTCAGTTGTCGCCCCTAAACCGTAAATTTGTACGTATTTTTATTAATTTTTAATTAATTTAATACACTAACAAAAGTGAATGGCGACTAAGGCTGCCTGACAACTGGAGCGGAGGGGAGAAAAGAGTGGAGCTATGCCAAAATTGACCAATCAAATAGCTTAAAGTAGCCTTAGCTGGGGATCGAACCTAGAACCTTGGTCAATTCATAAAAGTAATGGTACTAAAGAAATTTGATTTCGACAGCATTGAGCATGATTGAATCCAGTAATTACCAAGGCTGTCTGTAATTGTGACTTGGTTGTTCCTGGAAATATTTAGTTCCTTACAAAGTACTCTACTTTGAGTTTTAAAATTATATTTTACTAGCAGTCCACCCCGGCTTCGCCCGTGGTACACACATAGCCTATGTCACTCGGGAATAGTGTAGCTTTCCAACGGTGAAAGAATTTTTTAAATCGGCCCAGTACTTTTTGAGCCTATTCATTACAAACATACAAACATACAAAAATAGGTACAAATCTTTCCTCTTTATAATATTAGTGTAGATTTGCAAAGTTTTAGTCGTCATTGTCTATTATTTTCACTTAAAAATAATTCTTTCAATTGTGTATGATAAAAACTAAAAGATAGATATCAGGTTTGAAATTCCCTAAAGACCATCTCTCGCGATTGATTTATTCATAAAATAATGGAAATACTTGTCGGCACATCAACATTGTTTAAATGATTTATTTTCGGTTGCATTTTCACTTTAGGTATATCATCTACAAATCTTACCTACCTATGTACATATAAAAAATATGTATTTATTATAATTTTCTTCCATGCTGGTCTGGGAAAACTTAGAATGTACCAGCTGCTTCTCTTCTCGCACAAATCGTAAAAGCCGACCGAGATAATGGGTGTTACCTAATAGGCGATGCGGCTAGCAACCTATCACTATTTTGATTCCATAACACGCTATAAGCGGCCTTTGGGACTTACAGCTCTGGCCTTTATTTACCCCGTTAGGGATAAAAACGTGATAGATATGAAGATCTGTTATAATGTTTTAAGTATTTTGTATAAGTAGATTTTATCTTATTATACGTGTTAATGAACTAACGCAAAACCTCTTAGATGGTACCTCAGCCCATGAAACTGAACAACTTTTGTTCTACAACATTCCCAAAATGCCAAAAATAAAATTCGGATTTCATACAAATTGACTTGATCAGCTGATCAGTGTGTATAAAATTCAAAATTTTTTTGGGTTTCGTGAAAGTTGTAGAACAAAATTTATTTAGTTTCATGGGCTGAGGTACCATCTGAGAGGTTTTGCGTTAGTGCATTAACACGTTGTATGTGATCAAAAGATACGTAGAATTTGCGCTGTTCGGATCGTCTTTCGGAGTTTAGTTTTAATTGTGACAAAGACTGTAAGGCGCGTTTCAAGAAACAAAAATCTGATTGATATGTACACACAAATTTAAATTACAAAATAATTTGATTGAAAGCTATATATAATATATATAAGCGACCCAATTGACGCAATTTAACTTATGCCTACTGTTTACTCTTACCAAACAAAAAAGAAACTACTTTTAACATAACACAAAATATCTTAACGTACCTATGTGAGAAAAAGGTAAAGAACTACCCGGCCTATTTTATTTGTAAATATTATTAGGTAGGATGGTTCCCGACAGAGTAAAATAGGACCACTCCAAATCTTTCCGTAGATGTCGTAGAAGGCGAATTAGGAAACACAAGCTAAATAAAGCTTTTAAACATCAATGAGACTGCTCCAACCCGTCTGGCCAACGTGGAGAGGCTAGTCTGGGGTAAGTATGGCTCTGTAGTACAGAGAGGGTCGTGCTCCTGCAGTGGAGGCTAAAAAAAACTTGGTAGTGTAGTGAGTAGTATTTTTATCTTTATAAAGGAAAAACTTAGTCGGTTTTTTTTGAGCCCGAAAGAGTATATAAAAAGGAAAACGACTAACAAGCAAGTCCGCTTCATAAGCGACAGTTCATTATGAGTTTTGAAGTTCAGTAGCACTTAAGAGATGGCTCTCTCTTCACCGTTATCTGCGGTAACAAGCGTCGACTGTGAGTTATGAAACAAAAAGCAACTCTGCGTGAGCGGCAGTCGTCGATAATTACGTCAGGCGACTAAATTCAAACTAACTTTAACTGACAGTGCGACCCAATTGACGCAATTTAACTTATGCCTACTGTTTACTCTTACCAAACAAAAAAGAAACTACTTTTAACATAACTGTAAATACAAATACTTATGAGAACGATAATTAAAGGTTCAAGTCCCGCTAACATATTTTTTCACCATTTCATTATTAAATTTGAGTATTTTAGTACGAGTATGAGAACGTATAATATGTAAAGCATTGCTTCTCATTAGTCGCTTTCCCTTTTTTACTATTTAGGGCTAAAATAAACCGCGTAATGTGTGTGTAGTGATAGTTTTTCTAAAGCAGCCAATTTGTTATGAGTTTGATAAAACAACGAAAAAAAATCTGATCTGTGTTGTCACAACATATAGTGCACTTCATTAATATTTTCTAAGTCTGTTGTTTTTGTAGGTAGAAGTTATTCGATAATCAGGTCGCGCTGTCAGTTATAGTTTGAATTTAGTCGCCTGACGTAATTATCGACGACCGCCTCTCACGATAAGTTAATTGCTTTTAGTTGACGGTGAAAGAGCAACTGCTTAGCTTAATAATCAATAAAAATTTATGTGGTACGTTGGAAGAGATATTTTGTTTGTAAAAATGTAATCCTAACTTCCTAACTAATATTATAAATGTGAAAGTAAGTTTGTATATTTGTTTGTTTGTTTGTTACCTCTTTACGCTTTATCTACGGAACCAATATTCTTGAAATTTCGCATACACATAGTTGGGAGTCCTGAGAAGGACATAGAGTACCTTTCATCCCAGAAAAATGTACCGTTCCCGTAGGATTTGGGATACGCGAGCGAAGCCGCGTGTAAAAGCTAGTTAAATTAAAATTTTGTATTATTTGAATAAAATGATTGTTTCACAAAAAAAATGCCTTGATAGTCACATTGTTGACTTAAATGGAAATAAGGACTTTATGCATTACCATCCCAGTCCCAACTAATATTATAAATGCAAAAATGAGTTTGTATATTGTATATTTGTTTGTTACCTCTTCACGCTTTATCTACTAAACCAATCTTCTTGAAAATGTGCGTATACGTAGCTAGGAGTACTGAAAAGGATATAGGGCACCTTTTATCTCGAAAAAGTACTGTTCCCGTGGGATTTGGGATACACGAGCGAAGCCGCGGGTAAAAGCTAGTTGATTAATAAATACATGCCTAAAGGCATAATTTGTTTAATTTTAAATGCTTGCGAGCATTTAAAAACTTGTTTAATTTATTCTAGTCATGTAATCATAATGTAACAATAATGTAATGTAAATCATAATGTTGTTAATTTTTTGTTCTCAATACAGCCAAAAGGTAATGACAGTTACATTTGTTTCGAATATAAAATTACATTGGCAGTGATTTTGCTTCTAGCAGATTTATTTTTAAATGTACAAAATATGAAACCGCTGTTTATTATTATTTTTATTTTCTTTATATCCACTACATTTTAAACACTGAATGAACCAAATATTGAAAGACTCATACACTCCACATACAAGGAGCTATGACCTTTTGTTTGATGGCCTTTGTGGCCTTTTGGTCAACTAGATGATACAATTTGTAGTACATACGTTACGAGTTCTACTAGTTTATACAAGTACTGTTCATCAGACTTGTGATAATTCAGTGTTTGAATAAACAATTGAGAGTTGTCTATTTCATTACCTAATTAATTTAAGCAAATAAAACGACGTTTTTAAAAAAGGTTAGATATATCACGCTAAAAATGCTAAAAGTGCATAATCCAATTCTTGGATTGATATGCTTTTTCGACTATTTTTGAGTAGGTAAGGATTTCAAAGAAATACCAGTTAAGCAAATAAAGTAGGTTGAGTACCAAGCCTAGAAATATGAGAAAGTTGGCCCTGCGTACAAGTTCCATTAGCGTTTCAAACTCACATCACCGCACCGTACGGAAGGTCACAAGAAAAAATACAACAAAACTTTGCCACTTCACATTTTACTTGAGTACTCTCGGCTATCGATTTATTTTCACATTCGTTCCGACCAACTCATATGGCTCTTAGCGGAAGTCATTCCTCAATATTAAAAGCCTTTCAATTTCAAATAGAAGATTTTTGAAATACATTTTAATTAAGCAGGAAAAATTTTATTACCTCTGATTTTTTGTATAGCAAATTTGATATATGACAGTTTTAAATTCCCTCCTAATTTAGGGAATGAATCAGTCAGTAAAAAAAAAAATCATATCAAAAGGTTTTCAGGTTTTCATCCCTATAAATTGAAACGACGATATCAAAAACACAGCAAATTAATTTGCAGACGACAAAATGGAATGTTATATTTTTATAGCTATTAAATGATTTTTTATATTTATTGAGTGAGATTGAAATTTTGCATAGAATATTAAATTACTTTTTCAATGAATCAAATGAAAATGTTGATTTTTATAAATATTAACCAGTCTGTATATCTATACTTAATATTATAAAGCGGAAGAGTTTGTTTGTTTGTTTGTTTGTTTGTTTGTTTGTTTGTTTGTTTGTTTGTTTGTTTGTTTGTTTGTTTGTTTGTTTGTTTGTTTAAACGCGCTAATCTCAGGAACTAATGGTCCGATTTGAAAAATTCTTTTTTTGTTGGGTAGTCCATTTATAGAGGAAGGCTTTAGGCTATATAACATTCCGACAACCACGCGAACGAAGTCGCGGGCACAGCTAGTGGAAGATATATGAGAAAAAAATACTTTATCGACTCAATAGAACCACCCAAAGCGATGATTGTTAGATTTTTTGGGTGTCTGTTTATCTGTGCGTCTGTGCGTGCAAATCTTAGAAACGGCTTAACCGATTAGAGTGCGGTTTTCTCTTATATATTTTGGTAAGCTTCACTTGAACATCACTTAAAAGAAACACCCAAATGACGGTGTTTGTAATCTAAAGTCCACACAGACGAAGTCGCTGGTAACAGCTAGAACTTAATATAATTTTTTGAGTGCGTAACTGAATTTCTGAATACAAACGTGCGAAGAATTTTGGTTCGAAATATCGTAGTTACGATAAACTGTTGGTCGACAGATTGCTTGTACGATTAATGAAATTAATACGAAGGAATGGTAGCGCAATAAACTGTGCAGCGACAAAATATCTACTTTTTATCGTATGTGAGATACCTAACTTTTTTGGGATAACTTATCAAACTAAGTGCAAAATTACCTGAAAGATATAATAACTTCTATCACGTACTGTAATTAAACTACTACAGTTTATTCCTCAAAAAGTTTACACAACAATCTCAAGGTTTTTCTACAGACGTACAATATCCAAAACATGATTGAGCATTTTTGGCTCGATAGAAAAAAATCACAAACATACCTCTAAATTTGCCTAAATTTGCCTTTATAATACATATTACTATTTTATACAATCACTTTTTTATACGAAAATTATACCAAAAAATGTATTATCTAAATACCTAGTCGTTTTGGCTACAAAAAAATTATAAATATAATAAAAAAAAATAAAAAATAAAACACACAAATATTCGTCGAGAGCGAAGACGACTACATAGGTATTTAGATAATAAATTTTTTGGTATAATTTTCATATAAGATGGTAATGGTATAAAAGTTTAATAACAGTAATTTTTCAAAAACACGCACAGTATTGCAAATTGTGTACCCATGTCGCCTTAATTCCTTGTGATCGATACTATCCATGCGTTTCGGCTTGATAATAATCGTTCCATTCTATAACCATAACGTCAATTAGTAAGAGTACCCAACTCATATCAACTGTATCAAAGGAAACTCATCAATAAAGGGTATTCCAGAAAGGCAATATTAAACTAGTTTGGCAAGCTCACTCAATGAACAGTTTAACAGCTTACCTAAATTTCGAAATACTATTTAATGAGGTAATTTTCATAGAAACTTCATCACTTAACTTATATGTTATCCTTTATAAATATTTTTTCCTTATTTTAAGATCGTCTTAGGCAAGTCGTTCCATGTCACATACTGATAATGCCGTTTTAGGATTATTTTATTAGTATTTTTAACTAATTACTCAAAGATTTATGCATGTTAGCGGAACTTAGCATGAACTTTTTTGTTGGGTGTAGCGTTTGTTATCCTCCATTATCAATAAAAATGCGTTCACTATCACAAGAAGACACCGCTGCATTAGTCTTTCTGCGACCATTAAGGATGTAACTCCTAACGAAATGTTAGACCCAACATAAAAGGTCTCGTTTTAATAAATGTGGTAAAAGATGAAAAAAAAAAATACTCCAAGATCTCTCTTTCATGCTGGTCTGGGTGAAAAGAAAAAACTAAGAATGTACCAGCTACTTCTCTTCCCGCGCAGATTGTAGAAGCCAATCGAGGGAATAGGCGAAAATGCGAATCATATCAATAGGCGATGCGGCTAGCAACCCATCATTATTTTGATTCATTTTTCCATCGTCCCGCCCATCGCGCTAAAAGTAGCATTTGGGTCTTGCGACCCTGGGCTCTGTCTGCTTAGATACGCAAGACCCAACATACTCTGTCTGCTCCATTAGGCAAAAAGACGTATCAGTACTCCAAGATACGTTCAACATCATCACCAACAGGTCTTTTGTAGTCTCCACTGCAGGAGCACAACCCTCTCTGTACTACGAGAGCCATACTTGGCCAGAGTAGCCAGAGGATTTGGCCTACACTCTCCACGCTGGCCAGACGGGTTGGAGAGGTCTCATTGATGTATATAAGCTTTGCTTAGCTTGTGTTTCCTAAGTCGCCTTCTACGACATCCACGGGAAGACTTGAAGTGGTCCTATTCTACTCTGCCGGGAACCACATAGCAAATTGCTTATTATTTTACCTAACATGGCACGGCAGCCAATATTTGATTGAAATTGACCAAAAGTCTTTTTTGCATCAGTTTGTCGGTTTGTTTTCGCCTCTAAATTTTATAAGGAGGTTCGATAATTATAAAGTTTAAGAAAATCATACTTCAGCCATTTTGAAAAATTTTCAAACATGTCATAAAAGTTTTTTGTTTCCCTAAGACGCAACTTTTATGTCTGGACCACTTTTTTATCCGATAAACTTCAACGGGTTGGGGGTAAGTCGCGAGGTTTACAGCTCACAGAGCTACTAGTGTATATTAAATCAGGCCAACAGTAGGGAACTTACCCGTTTCCTAGTCTCGTAGTCGAGCGCGCCCGCCACGTAGATCGCCCCCGTCATGTTCTTGACGGCGAACGCGCCGCCTATGTTCCCGCTCGTGATCTCGTATCGAATACGCGACGCTGCAACAAGCAAAAACATATATTACATAAATAAATATTATAAAGAAGGGTTGAGTACAAACCTAGGTTTAACTGAGATCAATCTACTCATCCACATCTTAACAGCTTTACTACTAGCAGTGGCTGGGTAGCGGCACAAAAATCAACTGCAGAACATTGAGAGGACGGTCAATTACGAGTATACTTTTCTTCAGTAAAAGACTTGTAACACGAAACAAGTAGCGTAGCTTCATTTCTAATACCTATTGACGAACGCGGTCGACTTCCGGTAAAGAAAAGCGAGGTGATCCTTATTAAGTACAAAAAATCTAAAATCTTCATAAAATAAACTTATGTATATTTATAGATCAAGTGGAGGAGAAAGTTGACGCCGTGTCGTATAGGGAGGTCAAAAGGATGGCTCGAGAGAGAGCGTATATACATGGAAACTACTCCACCGACAAGAACGTATTTCTTAAATTAAAGATAGATATTTAAGTTCTACGCAAAGTTCTACGACTGTGCTGGATCAAGTTTTTCTCTATTTTCTCGTTTCAAACGTTAAATTATTTGAAATTTGAATTGAAAATGTGAAACAAATGTAAAGTATGTATGCAGATGCCTCTCCTGCCACGTGCACGTAGGTATCGAGTATTTACAGACGCCGTCTCCGATTGCGAACATCTACACGAACATTTATTTTTAGAGCAAATACTGAATTCGGCTTTCAAGCGTCAAACCTAAATGTAACTTGAATTTTATAATACGTTTCTTGAATTTTCAAAATCTTTTGTGTTGGCCTAAGAGAAAAGAAAAAAAATTGAATGTTTTGCTGCTCTCTTCCCGCGCATATCTTAGAAGCTGATCAAGGGAATGAGTGACAATATAAATCATGTTAATAGGCGATGCGTCTAGCAACCCATCACTAAGTATTACGATTTTTTTTCCATCTCGCCCACCATCCCGCTAAAAGTGGCCTTTGAGTCTTGCGACTCTGGGTTGTCTGTTTAGAGCCGTAAGACCCAAAATGCTCTCTCTGTCCTATTAGGTGATAGTGTATGTATGTGCTATGTTTCTAGAATGTATTCTTTAAGATAAAATTATTATAAATAAATATGAATAGGGAATAGGGACGAATTACACTGATTACGCTGCCCCGAAGTAAGTTTAAACATGTATTATGTTTAAGTTTGAGATGACCTAAGTATATCTTTTGTTTTTACGTGTCCAAAAACGACCTATTTATTTAAGTCAATTATACAAAGTTACTACTCTAGTTTCCTAAATAGAAACAAAGCCTGGGAATTAACTAAACCGAGTGTAAATTATTTACTTACTTTTTTTTAAGTTCTTTGATGAAAGTTTTGTTGAGATTAAGTTTCCTACGTGGCTGAAGTGCTACGGTAATATTATTATAAAGTGCATATTATTTTGCTATGAGCTATTATAGTAAAAGGTATATTTTTGTTAATCAGACCTTATTGGTTAGTACTTTTTTTTAAATCCACATTAAAATTTGTGGCCTCCGAAGACTTGTGATGTGACTGGCAACTTTAACACTTGTTTAAACGTATACGTAATAAAAATAGGTTGTATGTAATCCCAAAAAGGTTTTTGCGGCCGTTATGTTGACAGTAACGACCGAATAGCAATGAAAAAAGACATGTGTGACGTAGCGTGAACAGCTCAATAAAAGGAATATAGGTGCGTAAAAGTTTCAATAAAGCCAAAAGGTTCGCGCCTCGTTTCACACTGAAGCCATGAAAATTCACACAGCACAGAAAAAAAGTGAGTGAAATATGTATAGGTATCAAATATTTATTTTTTTCTTTGGTGTATAATGTACCAGACATTTTCAGTAGCAATAGTATGACTATGAGCAATGACTGCCTACGTAGTCCAGTGGTCACAGTGTTTGCTTTGTGAGCCGGAGGAATGTTCAAATTTCACTGGGAAGCATACTTTGTTGAAATTTGTTTCCAGTCTGGTAAGAATATTGCTGGTTAACACCTGATTATCCGAAAAGAAAGATTCCGTGCTTCGGAAGGCACGCAAAGCTGTGGGTCACGACCGCCATCTAGCGTTTCTTTAAACCTATCCTAGGATTGCTTCTGGTCTACCCTTTGGGTAGCAGAGGTCAGACGGCAGTCGCTCTGTGTAAAAAAATAGTGACAGTCGTCAAATCACCTAGGTTATGTAGCGGATCCGCAATGCAATCTGAAGCATTACCGCTGAAGATGAAACCGGGACTGCACTATATTGCCTGAATACATAAATAAATAAATATATAAGGACAAATCACACTGATTAGGCTAGCCCCAAATTAAGTTTTAAACTTGTGTTATGGGATACTTACTCAACGATACTATATTTTATGATAAATACATATATAGATAAACACCAAGACCCAGGACAATTTGAAAAAGGCCATTTTCCAACTTGCCTTGGCTGGGGATCGAACCCAGAACCTCCGGATTAGCGGTCTAGCGTGTTAACCATTACGCCACGAAGGTTGTCAAAATATATAGCAAAATGAATAACGATCGTGTTCCATAAACATTCAACTTCTTAACTACGAGTATCTATTAGTATAGCGAGACCTTTCTTAAAAAAATACGCTCTCAGATTGCGCTCAGGCCCCAACTGAAAGCAATCTTCTGACAATCATGGCCGGCCGGTCCCTCGCTACTGGCGACTACTCTTATCTAAAACCCTGACCATTACTAGTAATGGAAATCCAATTACTATTTATGTAAGATAAACTAAAAGCGTGCGGTTCTCTGAAATCATTTAAGGCCGTACCTAAATTTTCCTAGGTCCAGTGCTGCCCCCATTTAAAATAAATCATTTCAAAGAAAACGGAGATATCATTTAAAATTTCGCTACTACCAAGTCCAAGATAACCCTTCAAAGTATTTTATGAAGTACTGTTTACAGTTTATAATGAGAACGTTAAGCTTTGCTACGCCCATTTGCGAAAAACGGCCACTTTTGGCTAATGTGCGTAGTAAAGCTTAACGTTCTCATAATAAACTGTAAACAGTAGTTGATAAAATACTTTGAAGGGTTATCTAGGACTTGGTAGTAGCGAAATTTTAAATGATATCTCCGTTTTCTTTGAAATGATTTATTTTAAATGGGGGCAGCACTGGACCTAGGAAAATTTAGGTACGGCCTTAAATGATTTCAGAGAACCGCACGCTTTTAGTTTATCTTACATAAATAGTAATTGGATTTCCATTACTAGTAATGGTCAGGGTTTTAGATAAGAGTAGTCGCCAGTAGCGAGGGACCGGCCGGCCATGATTGTCAGAAGATTGCTTTCAGTTGGGGCCTGAGCGCAATCTGAGAGCGTATTTTTTTAAGAAAGGTCTCGCTATACTAATAGATAGTTAAGAAGTTGAATGTTTATGGAACACGATCGTTATTCATTTTGCTATATATTTTGACAACCTCCGTGGCGTAATGGTTAACACGCTAGACCGCTAATCCGGAGGTTCTGGGTTCGATCCCCAGCCAAGGCAAGTTGGAAAATGGCCTTTTTCAAATTGTCCTGGGTCTTGGTGTTTATCTATATATGTATTTATCATAAAATATAGTATCGTTGAGTAAGTATCCCATAACACAAGTTTAAAACTCAATTTGGGGCTAGCCTAATCAGTGTGATTTGTCCTTATATATTTATTTATTTATGTATTCAGGCAATATAGTGCAGTCCCACCACAACATCTCGTTAAGTACAGTGAAACTTATCTTCTGTCATGGTCTGTAACAGTCTGAAGCATTGACGTGGCATAAGTATTGAATTGACAAAATTAAAAAACTTCGTGGCGCTGGATGGGAACTTATACTTGTGTGCTGAACGTTCTGACAGATATAAATCGGCTTAGCCTTTTCCTAATTTGTACCAGCCGAAGCAAATATAGGAAACAATATTTTTCATGTAAACGACCTAATAAAAAAGGCTGGGATTATGATAATGATGATGATGAACCGACCTTAGCAAAAAATGTTTGTCAACTATCTGCTGGTGTGGCGAGATCCTTAAATACGGACAGTGGACGGCTGATACGTATTATGTCATTAGGGAGTAAAGGCAGCGTAAGTATTCCATAGAAGTAATGTCAGTCATTGGACGGACCCCTGCCGTTATGTAAGCCCCTAGGAGTAATCCTTCACGGAAAACTACGTTTTTATTTAGTTTGTACGCTGACTATATTTACGCAGTAACAAGATATAATGATAAGTCAATGTAGTTACGTATTTTATATTTCCATTTCAACGAACGGTATTGCGTAAGCAAGTAGGTAATTCAATATAACCCCAATATATTTATCTACATTAATAAAACTTACTGTTTGTTTACCGGAATTGGAAAATTGTTTGAACAGTAGCCGTTATAAATCATTGTGTTCAGTGATTTACCACTAATTACACTATTACATTTAAATCATCACAGGGATATCAGGGTGAATGCAAAAAAAATCACAATAAACAACAATTCTGTAGAGTGTGCCCGCCTTCTGGCCGTAGCGCAATGGGAATCTGGACTTTGGTTACAGGCATTACCATCTGTCAATTTGGGCACGTTACTGCATAACGAAGCGTTCCGCGTAGCAACAGCGCTACGGGTAGGCGCCACATGTGTAGTCCCACATCCTTGCCCCTGCGGGGATACCGTCGATGGACTTGGACTCCACGGACTTTCCTGCACCAGGAGTGCCGGCCGTTTAGGGCGTCATGCAGCCCTTAATAATATTATCCTCCGTTCTCCTGCCACCATCAATATCCCCGCGAATCTAGAACCCATGGTCTGGCTAGAGATGATGGCAAGAGGCCGGACGGGATGACCTTGGTGCCTTGGAGATTGGGGCGGCCCTTAGTATGGGATGCCACTTGTGTGGATACCCTCGCACCGTCTCATCTTCAGGTCACCAAGTCAAAGGCCGGCGCAGCAGCTGCCACAGCAAAGAGCCTCAAAAGGCGCAAATATGTAGACATCGGAGTAAAATACATATTTGAACCTTTTGTGGTAGAAACTTTTGGTCCGTGGGGTCCTTCAGCCCATAAGTTATTTAAATACTTGTCCACAAGATTATCCGAAGTATCCCGTGACCAAAGGGCTGGAAATTATCTGGCATAAAGAATCAGCATTGCCATACAACGTGGCAATGCTGCCAGCCTTTTGGGCACGCTGCCGAGGGGTAATATTTTAGTGGGATTACATAATTTGTAATTTTTTTAGTTTTAGTTCTTAGAGATACTTATAAGTTTTAATTTATAATAAAAATATATATTATTTAGCTTTAATTTAATTTAAACTGTATTACATTTCAAATCAATATATAATTTTACAATAAACTTAAAAGGAAGCTGCTTTTCATAGTTATCATGTATTTAAAATTTTACATGTAGATTAAATAATGCACTATATACCTACCTAGAAAGCTAATGTTATAGCAATCTCAGAATGTATATATGTATGTTCATATACAACGTGGAAGGGACATACATACGCGTAATAAATCAAACCACGGTCTATACATTACCATTACAGTATAATAAGATTAAAATAACAGTCAAAAAAACAAAAATAATTTTCGGCATTTCCATACAAAGTGTGCTGCGGTCTGGGCGATATGTATGGGAATGCCGATATTTGTTTTGGTTTTTTGACTGTTATTTTAATTTCATTATACAGAATAGCCCGTGGTTCGATTTATTACGGGTATGTCCCTTCCACTTTGTATACAGAAATAGTCTGTTAGTCTAGCAAAAAATGGTGGCGCAATTTTTGCAAAAGTGACATTTAAAACTTTATTTTGGCGTTTGTTGTAAGGGGATCTTCAATTTGTAGTCATTTGTAGTCATTATAAAAAAAGTTGGCCTATTAGGCAGATATGCATGTTATCAAAATTAAAACAACTATTCCTTGAAGTAACTTTTCATTTTGACGATGTCCTTAGCTTGAAAAATCTGACTCAAATGTTAGCTAATGCATACACGAAAAGATGAAGAAAATAATACTAATTAATGTATGTAAAAATAATTAAGAACACGCTTTACAATCACAACTCTCCCTCGGTAGCAAATATTTTTTTTCAAAATCCTTTATTTAATATAAATGACACAGTATTTAAATAAACAATCAGAGTCGTCCGCTAGGAAACTCGCACAGGGCTCAGACGTAATTTATTATCAACTAACAAAGGCAAACGGCGTGAAATAGCGTGCGGAGATAAAACAGCGTAGTTCCCTGCTAATCCCGCTCCTATGCGTAAATCGAGTTACTCTGTAATGAGAAAGTCATATCAGAACGCAACACAAGCCTTAATGAGTGTAATAAAGTTAATATAATTAAGTGTGTGTACAACGTTATGGTTATGAGCGTGCGATTGGAGCGCCGCCTTCTTACATTCTGTTCTGTTTCTGCTGTATACTTATGTCAGTCAAGATTTCTCATTGTGCACTATTCTCACGTTCGTTATAATGTCATCTATTATCACATTTTAGTGTCAGTTAATGTCTTGATTATATTCTTTTCCATCTAGGTGCCACCAACCGCTTCTTTTTTTCCATAGTGGCACCAGTTAATAATACCGTAGCTTTCTGTAGTTAGCCAAAACATTGTGATAAAATAGATCACAGAAAATAAATGTCAAGAGACTGCCTTATTGTAACTGCAATCTCTTCCAGACAACCGAGGTAATTGGGTATTTTTATTTTCTTTCTCTTCTTTTTTGGTGCTAGTGGCCAAACTTTGTGAAAAGCATGTTTTCTTCTTGATTCTTTCCACCAGTTCGAAACCAGGACGGGAAATTTTCAAAACGTAAGTACTTGTTTTTTCCGGCTCGGAAACAAATACTAGACAA
This sequence comes from Acrobasis repandana, assembly GCA_963576875.1. NCBI lineage: Eukaryota > Metazoa > Arthropoda > Insecta > Lepidoptera > Pyralidae > Acrobasis > Acrobasis repandana. The sequence goes on along the minus strand of OY756216.1, from coordinate 14,596,633 downwards.
ATAAATACATTACACCCACGCCGCGCAGTATCGGGACAAATGAGAGCTGTTTGTCTTTCCGTGAGAAATGTCTTCCGTAAATATTCTATTGTCAACGTGTTATGAGTGAAAGCGAATGGCAAGCCATGTGTTTTGTGGAATGTAAGATGGCCAAAGACCAGGAATAATATTTCATAGGAACGGTTCCTTTTCAATAAAATGACTCCTCCATACATTGGGCCACCATTGCGCCAATTCACTGTACGATGCTGTTTAACTCACAAAAGCTGTTGAGAATTTTCCATTTAACGCAGCAATGGAAAAAAATCTGTGCAATGATGGAGAGAGGAGTGTTTATAATTCATCGTGTAGAGGAGTTATAAATGAAAACCCATCCGTACTGGTCTGGGAGAAATTAAAAACATTAGCGTACCAGTTGCTTCTCTTCTCGCGTAGGTACATCATAAAGGGCTATGAAAGAAATAAGCGAAAATTTTATTCACGTTAATAAGAGGTGCGCAATTTTTATTCCCGGTTTTACATCAACAAAATAATAGTCATTGTATTTAGTAATGCGTCTTCAATTTTTAAACTTTTAATTGTTTCCAATAGATTAACTTTGATTCCCTGTTAAACGAATTATTCCGTTTAATGAATCACTTGATTGAATTCAGATTGATTCTTAAAAAATACATTTTCTCGTTAAACATTTTTTGCAAAAAATTTCAACTTTTACAAATCTATTATAAGATATGAAAAAAAACTTTGGTAATAGAAATATCCAAAGCAATGTTCAGTGAGCTCCTTACTTTTTGTTCATAAAAGAAATTGGAAACAGTAATCCCTTTTTAAATAGAACATACTCGTAATCCTAATTCAAATACCGAAGGCTTGTGAGGTTAACTGTACATAATACGAAGTAGGTACCTAATCGACGGTACGCGGCGGTAATGAACGCATACCGTATTCTCAGACTAATTGGCCTATAAAGAAGAACACCCTTTCCCTCCCTTTGCGTCAGAATTTCATTTTAGAGAACACGACTGCGGTGCCTATAAATGAAAGGCCTCTGTTGTGAATAATTTTTGTTTATTAACACTAAAACTTCCGCAGTCAAAAGCGTATCAGAAACGATTAATTTCTTAGGATTCCCTAAAGTACGATTTTATAGCACGCTGTGTGTGAAAAGACAATGATTAGTTTTTGTCTGTAAGATTATGATTTATTTATTGGTGTCCCACTTTTCCGTTTGATAATATTGTAAAAATGGTTAAACATAGGTAAGTACTACTTTTAATATAATATGGAATCTTCCGAAATAAATATTTCATGTCGTAGTAAAAACCTCATGAACATAGGAAAAATATTTTCATTCCATCGGTTTTTATTTATTTATTTTATTTTCATTCACTCGCCGACCGCTGCCGCGGCACGCTCGCTTCGCTCGCTCACCACATTGCCACTTTGTAGGCATTCTAAATTGTATATAATTTCTTTAGACAGAATTGTTCAACAACTTCTCTAGCCGCATGGATAAATACAAGTCGTTCATTCCATTCCGCTTATTAGGGTTCGCTATTTAACAAAACGGAGCTGTAATGCCAAACAGCTAGAGGTTTTATCAATTAGCGGATTATACTGTGTTGGATAGTAATCCAACTGCGACGTATATATAATATGGGTCCATCATTTTTAGATAATATACAAGACGGACTAATTAGAATAATACTTTTCTGATCCTGCGTCGTCACCCCTATTAATCAACCTTGAAACGTGTATAAAACTGTATATAAGTATAGTTTTAGAGTAGTTGCAGTTTATCCTATATAAACAAACGGAAAAATATTACATCTCAATAATATAGGTCAAATTTAGCCATGGAACAAGGGGCGGCCGTAAATCGAGACTAGTTAATGACCAGTCTAATGGCCGAGGACTGGGCTTCTTTTGTCATAGCCTGATCGCTCTCAGCTACTATTAAATGCCTCTATGCCATGGCTATTCATATAGAACCTACTTGTAACATGTCTGGCTATTATGACGGAAGTGCTGTTAACTTTATATGATACACTGTGTAACAATAGATTTACGATACAGCAAAATAGAAGTTTACGAGAAAATGATCTCTAATAGAATTGCGGTTTTGGGTTGAACTAGGTATATCTAAATATTGATCAAACTTTGAGAGGAATTAGATCAGACATACATAAGACAGGCTACATAGACAAGATTAGCTATGAATACATAATTTCGGAAACCGATAAACTTTAGTCATTGCTATCTGAATCAGTACAATAAATTATCTTTAAAAATTATATTAATATTTCATTAATTCTCTTAAATCCTACCGGCAAAATTCAACTCGAATAAAATGAGATTCAAGGATAAAATTAAGTAAAAGCCCTTCACAAGACATTGATTCTTATAAAGTTTTACAATTTACGGGTTGGGAACAAAAATGTTTGAGTTTGGAATAAAAACGTCAAGAGGGCCGTTCTCGAGAGAACCACCGGTGACTTTTAATTGCCATTTGTCAGAGGAATAAATGGAAGTCATAAATTGGACCGCAGGCATGTCAAAATATACGATTTTTCTTTCAACCAGCCGAGTATTCAATAAAGGAGCGCGCGGTAAATCACCGACTAGCATCGTCTAGGTATTTAGGGGACCGCGCTCTTGGCCAATCCCGCAGCTTTAATTTTATCAGTGCAGTGGTATCACCACATGTCGAATCCACATACGTATTGACCCATTGGTCAATGGATGCTACCCAATTCATTGAATTTGGTACCATTGATAAACCATTTTAGATTAAATTGGGTACCTTCTTACGAGAATAACGATGTCTGACAAGTACCGGTTGGAAAATAAGAATGTGTACAACTTTCTTCTGGAAAACTATTATAATAACAATTTTTACTATGAAAACGAATGAGACAAATAATAAATTATAGTTTTCTTATTGCAGAAGTTTTTATTTTATTTCATGAATCAAATGTAAAATCGTTTTGACGTCAGGAGCCAACTAAAGCTAATTAGATTAGATACTTAATAATTTCAATCATAAAACAGATGGATATTGATATTGATATTAGAAATCAAATAAACGCACACCGCCATATTTTTACCGAAAGTATTGAAAACATATTACTGGAAAATGGCTTACGCTTATTTCATATTCCATACGGTTTCGGGAAGCAAAATGATATACGATGAATATAGAGGACTGCCGTATATTGGGCTTCGAGTATTATTTTTGACGTACGATATAAAAGCTACATAATCCGCTCTAACCTCAGTAAGTTATTGCGATATGATGCTAAAATGCAGATTAGCTAAATCTCGATTCGAAAGTGTTCAGAAGCGAGATAATACGTTGAAATACAGCCAAAGCGGAACCCATACTCATGAAATATTAATAATTTCATCAGCGAATTTTAGCGTCGGTATTTAATGTACCGCGCCTCGGCTGACTCTATTATGTAGCAGATAAGCAGGGTTATAAAAAAGTAAAACGTCGGGATTTTCCGGCATGTTTTCACGGCCAGGCTCAGAAACAAGGGAGTCGTTTAAAGGCGGAAATTGCAGGCATTCGCCGCGAGGTGACTTTAGGACTGGAAGTAAGCTTTCGGTCAAATGTCACCGGCAATGAGGACGTGATGGCCTTCTCTCAAGACGCTCATTTGTATAGAAAGCGGTGGCGCCTCGGGTTCCGCCACATACGCATACGTCACCCCATTCCAGTATCCACGTCCGTCGACGATTGCTCATTTCGACAAAGATAAAGTATTTCGTGTCAGCGACTCGTTACACTCGCATTTTTAGTATTTGTACTCGTTGAAGCGGAAATTTGAAGATATTACACTCGTTTACCGGGACGCATTTGGGTTAAGTAATAGGGTAGGTGGACAGAATTGAGTTTCTACACAAAAACTCGTTTTGTATGAAAGGAGTACACAGGTGGTGAATATTTTTGCTCCCAAAGACTCGGTGTTAAATGGCCTGTCTTACATTGTCGGCGCAGGCGCGCAATTGCGCGTCACTAGCGGCTTTATAAAACGGTCTCGGTAATGCTTCGCTATTTTTCATAAGCGCTACGTGTCCTCAAAAAAAGAATCTCTCGACTGGGATGTAAAATAAAAAGTTTTAGCACACGATGCTCGCATTTCATTAGACGACGAATGAATGCGGAAAACGAGACTTTTCTGTCGCAAGCCGTCTGTATACGTAAATGTTGGACACATGCGAGGGATGAGAACTGAGCGAACACTCTCGATATAAATTGGAAGACGGATAGAGCTGGCTCCAAATCTGGAAGACGCGGAGTATCATCTATCACAATTTATCCCAGTCCAAACAGACAATAAAAGATTGTCTCGGGCTCATTACGGGAATATCGGAGCAAGGAGGGCGCGGGCGGAGGCTTCTACCACGGTTAGTTAACTCGCGATTACCCGGCTCCACCCCCAACGCTTCCCTTTCAAATTTACGGTTTCACCCAAATTTATCAGCATCATGCAGCGTATACAGGGTTTAACAAAAGATACTAAAAATATTTTATTGGTGGATTCAGTCCATAATACTGAAAAACTGTCCCTAAGTAAGGTGTATCGGAATATGAACAATAATTTTTGACCTTTCATACAAGTTGATCAATCAGCTAATCTGACTTTGTATGGAAAGCCAAAAAAAAAAATGTATATTGGAATGTTAACTTTGCAAAATATTAAAAAAAAAAACTATGCGCTTTCTCAAACTATATGAAAACAAAAATATTTAAGCTCAATGTTTTTTTATGAATTATATCGCACGTAATGTATTGTATGTAAATTTTATTGGAAGACTGCCAGGGCGTCTCTAGTTAAAAACGCACGGAGCATGTTTGCACTCAGTTTCGTAACTCGTATAGAGTTAGAACAAATTCTTCGAAATCCACCCCTTAAAGCTTCAAATTTACGTTCATACTTCTTACATATTTTCATTCCATTTTCTGCATATCTGAGCATAATCAATTATAATATATGTATATAAAGTAAATAACAATGATTAGTTGTTTTTAAAAACAAAGTAATCATTGGTACTTACTTTGTTGAATTATTACAACATTTGACAATATTTTTGAAAATGTTTATTATTTAAAAGTAGAGGTAATACGGTAATACTGTGAACAGCATTATAAATGTGCATGTTTACTTCTGATTTACATTTTTTATATAGTTTAAAACACATAATGTGAAACGAACTTAGTGATTAAAGTTCACTTTACTAAGGGTACTTTTAGTAATACTCGTAAGATCAGATGAGAAAGGAGCTAAGGGTGGAAATAAATATACATCTTCAACCACATATTTGCTGATGGCAAAGATCTTTGCTCATATTTTTATTTTATACTCCATATTTACTTCAATGTAATAATGGTGACATCGTGCGAATTATGTAAAATGTACTTTATGAAAATTAATGCATGTCTTTAAAACATTTCACAACTTAATAAATTCTACTGAGTCATTATAATTAAGAATATATTTAAAAACAGCAACTTTCTATACAATTTTATTTAAAACAAAGCAAAGTTATTCGTAATTATGTAAAATTCGTGCGAATTATGTAAAATGTACTTTATGAAAATTAATGCATGTCTTTAAAACATTTCACAACTTAATAAATTCTACTGAGTCATTATAATTAAGAATATATTTAATAACAGCAACTTTCTATACAATTTTATTTAAAACAAAGCAAAGTTATTCGTATTTTACGCTGGCAAAAGCGTCGATAATTTCAGGGCCCATGGAAAACAATGGCGGAGCAGCGATCGGGCTCAAATCTTGTTAAAATTTGGAGATAGGATTAGCGACAGCCTCGTAAACAAGTGTTGGCTTTCACTGAGACAGCATGACGCAGAACATTAACATTAGGTATAAGTCGATGCTAAGACATCGACTTCAGTTTATGACTATTAACTTAAGTTATAAGGTGTTTTGTTATTTAAATTGTAACAACCTATGTAAATACTGCAGTGTTAAAATGGCCACATTGTACGAATTACGAAAATTTACATACGAGTATTATGGAAATTCATGAATGTCTCATGTTCACGAGAAGTTTTTAAACTTCCCGTAACTTAGCGAATTGTATAAAAGCAGTATGTATTATATTTACACAGTAAATAACTCCGTGGCACGCTAGTCCGCCATTCCGGAGGTCCTGAATTCGATCCCCAGTCAGGGCAAGTTGGAAAATGGCCTTTTTCAAATTGTCCTGGCTTGGGTGTTCTATCGTACGTATCGTATCACAAGTTTAAACTTACTTTGGGGCAACCTTAATCAAAGTGATTTGTATATATATACTTATTACAATGTTTAAAGACGACGACTTTTAGAGCAATTTTATCTATAGCAATACAGAAACACACGCCTTTATCCCTAACGGGCAGATAGAGCCCAGGGCCGTAAAACCCAGGCAACGTTTGTCTCATTGGGCGTAAAGTTGGAAAATGGAATTAAAATAGATGGGTTGCTAGCCGCATCGCCTATTGATATGACTCAGATTCTCGCCCGTTCCCTCGATCAGCTTTTACGATCGCAGGAAACGAGCATCTGGTACATCCAACGTTTTTACTTTGTCCCCAGACGAAGCATAGACAACATTCAGCACAATTTTTTCCATAATAAAGCGAAGTTATTTACGCTGACAAAAGCATCAACAATTTAAGGATCTGGGATGGGAAACAATAAAACAGCGACCGGAGTATCACTCAAATCTTGTTAAAATTTGGCGATGGGATTAGCAGCCGGCTTGTAAACAAGGGCTATGCTAACGGCCGATCAAATGGCTTGCTGATGGAACCGCTCCATACATTATGCATGAGTGGCGTGTTGTTGTCACGTTACACACACTTAGCAACGTCCTCCAATATCTCACTGATAGGAATAGGGAAAATACAGAGTAGACGCTCCTTATCTTATCTGGCTTAAAGAATTTCCACTGCTATACCGCGCGGAAACGCCGTCACTATCATGGTAACATTTGAGCCAGATACGATACGGGGTGGTCTTACGAAGCATGTTGCGGATTACTAGCTGTGAAAATTTTGACGAAGCGTATTGCGGATTACTAACAGAAAATTTTGACGAATAATGTTGCGGATACATTTTTGTGACCATTTTGACGAAGCATGTTGCGCATTTTTTAATGTATTTTATCAAATTTTATACAGAATAATAATAACTTTGACCCGAAACTGGGTAACAAAAATTGAAGAAAATATCAGCTAATGATCTTACAATGCGCAAAGAAAAATGGACTCAACAAGGCATTGTGAAGCCATTTAGTTCGGCAATTTGCAAGCAGCAGTTTTAATTTCCAAATCTACTTAAACCACCATCCACCTATCTGCTAATTGTAGCACTTGCTCTGTTTACCAATAAAAAATGTGGTGGATGCATCTGTTAGTGACCCATTATGTGGAGCTCTCCAGTGCTTCTAAAGTATAATATAAAAGCACTTGATACCAGTTGCCATGTAGTTACATATCGACGTATCGACGTCATCATGCCAAGCTGTCTCACCGGAGGTCCCGGGTTCGATCAAGAAAAAAATGTTCTTTTTCAGATTGACCTGTGTCTTGGATGTTTATATACATATATGATCTGTGTCTTGGATGTTTATATATATATATATATTTGTTATAAAAATATAGTATCGTTGAGTTGGTATCCCATAACACAAGTCTCGAACTAACTTTGGCTCAATCTGTGTGATTTGACGGTATATATTTATTTATTTATATATAAAAGTAAGCTGCTCAAAAATATGGAACATTAAAAAAAAGAAATTAAGTACTTACTACGCCACGCATCTCTGCAGGCCACAGCTCAAAATCAGTGTATTGCTCCCAGGCAATATTACCACTGAGCTGTGTCCTTTTTGCATTGCGGTAGCGCACACATTGAAATTATTAAAAAAAAAATTAAAAAATTTTGGAAAAGTATTCATTGAAAATTATATGATTATTTTTGTCTGATTTTTATTAATTTTTCGTGTTTATTTTTTTTTGTATGTGCGGTATAGCAGCAAATAAATAGCTTTACCTATCTATATCTCTATCTACTTACAAGTATATTATTTTGGTGTTAAACAGACAAGGCGTTTAGAAGGTTATTTTTTATAGTTTCTTAAGCGAGGAAGCTAACACCGGGTGCTGAGAAAAAATAATGTTGAGGTTACCAATAGCTCAACGCTGAAAAGGGTAGGGCCTTTTTATTAGAGCTACAGCGGTTTTACAAGGCTGCTTTTAAAAATGAAGCGGCATTTTTTCTTATACATTATAATAAAAACCACGCAGCTTTTTCACAGAAAATACAAAGTTACTTTCACATCTTCATATAAAATGTTCAGACGAAAATGAATATAAAAAAGCTCGTTGTAGAGTAAAATATCAATCAACAAGGCGTTGGCACAGAAGACAGTAAGAGTATACAGAACGGAATCTCCTAAGGTCCCTTGCAATATGCGTCCCCATTCCCTGTTCCCGCACCTCTCCCTCGTTCTTGCCTTGTCTCACGGCAAGAGCGGGCGAACACAAACTGCACGGTGCGAGGAAGGGGAACTGGGACGCATATTGCGCGTACCTTAGGAGATTCCGTTATGTATACTCTTACTGTATTCTGTGGCGTCGGATAAAGAATTATTAAGAAGGAAAACAATGTGCTTAATATGTATCAAACTGAAACAAGCGAACATTTTGTAAACTTAGGAAACAAGCTAATTGGAACTTGGAAAGAAAAAGTTCTTGAAATAATTAATTCCGGAACAAAAATGTCATTGGAAGAGTTTATTGCGCGTGTAAGCCGAGGATTTCAATGTAAATCTCGGCGAGTTCCGGCGGAGTTTTAATAGTCCTCTAAATACCTCCGAGCCGTAGGTAGGCGGTACAGCCTGGTGATTTACTCACAAGCCCCCACTTTACAAAATATGTGTGCTTAGCGCTTTTCAAATGTTTGAAAATATTGCGCCATTTTCTGCTACGCTGAGTGTCCAGTTATAACAGTTTGTCTTAGTTTCTGCGTGCTTTACTCATCGTTGTTTTCTGTTGCTTTCGGTTTCTATGGCAGTCATGGTAACGCTATGATATGTTAGATTTTTTATACTTTTTTACAGTAGTTAGTCTAAATTAGTTTTACGAGTAGTTATCCTGGTCTTGCTCAAATATTATCTACGAGTAGATATTGACAATATAAGATTTAGGAAATTTATTACTTAAAACATGTTAAAATATTTAGCCGTAACAAACGAAAACAAGATGATTAATGACTGTTTATAACATCATTTTGAAAAATTTCGCCACGCAAATGTCTGCATTAACCAACAACGCAATAATGCTCATTAATTAAACACAATCAATTAGTATAATTCTAACACGCGGATCTTCTGAACTCGGTTCATTACCACACGCGACGCCCGACCGCCTCATTAATTTCCTTTGATATTAAATCGGCACATATAGAGTATGGCTGTGACTGTAATTGTAAACTTTTGGGGTCCTGATGATATTTAATGATTTACGTAATAGTTATGAGCATTAGATATAAATCAAATATAAAATGTAAAAACCACTGGTGCCACTGTAAGTAGATACTAAATCATGCGAGATCGTGCATAGGGGCCTATTTAAATTCAGGCGAGATGTGTGAAGGAAGGCTCGGGTGATTTATGTAAGCGTCGGGGGCGTGCCATTGTAAAAGTTTAAATATGAGCGGGGCAGCGTCTGCCGGCCGTGATTCCCTGATGTACAGCGTATCTACGGCCTAATGCCGCGCTGTCCAAACCCGACCCGATTTCACTTTGGAAACGACAAGTACGACAACTCCAACGAGTTGTTTGTTAGTAATGAGTTTGCGATTTAGGTTATATACGTTTTTGAGTATTTATGTACCAAAATGGAATACGAGAAGTGAATTTAGTATTCGTATATTTGGATGCCTTTTGAATGGTCGCTCCAAAAAAGCTTATTGCTTGGTGCTTGAATAAAGTAAGGAAGATTTTCTCTAGTGTACACCGTGCACTAAAGAAAATCTTCCTTACTGCTTTCTTACTGTACGTGTACAGTGCACATTATAGGAAGATTATTGGAAGAAGAAAGAAATCCTGGCTACGAAACATCCGAAAGTGGCCCAGGATAGCGAGCGAGGTATTCCGCCGAGCTAAAAACAAGGAGGACTATACCAAGCTGATCGCCAACCTTTACTTGTTGGAGAGGCACCTTAAGAAGAAAGAAGAAGAAGTGGTCTATATTCGAGATGGATATCATCATCTTATTTCATCTTATGAACATCTCAGAAAGTCTACTGCTGATTTAGAAAAAAAATACCTAAAATATACAAGTTATTTCACTTCTTTTAAATGTCAAACAACTTTACTGATAAGTATTGGTACATTAAATGAGATTTGAATACAACCAAAGAAAAATATAAGTATCAAATTCTCTGTATCAAACTGAATTCGTAATATCATATTAAGGGCAAAATACAATTATTTACGTTAGAAAGCGAGCGAAAGCAATATACTCAAAAATAATGTTACGCAGTAAAAAAAATTGGCATTCAATCGACTAATGGTATATCTCTATGGCGAGGTAAAGGTAAACAATTGGTTTTAGTATAAATTCCAGGGATGGGTGCAGGGCGCTAGTGGCACGACGGCCCTGAATTATTCAAGAGTGGAGAACTGTGAATGCGTGTGTGAAAACACCGTAATATTCGTTTAATATTTATATTATTACCACCCACATACAAGCAATCCCCGCAAATACAACCATTCGCCTGCAAATGATGGTAAACATGGCTGTCTCACTAAGTAATGCACTCTTTTGATTATAATACCTGTAATACGTCGGAATAACAAAGGACACGAATGAGGTAAACAGTGCGCATTTACTTTATAAGTACCTACATATTATAAAGTAATAAGACAATGCCTGTTTTCGACGATATTATCAACCGGACGTAAATTTGTTTGAGAAAAATATTTTTCTGTTTCCCAGTTTTGTACTTTGAAAACACAATTTTCATTTTAACATTTACACAGCCGTGATTTCTTTTTCTTGAAATATTCGCAAATCTGTATAAATCCCTACGTTAAGTTACAGATGGAAGACATTAATCAGACCGGAAGCTTTGGTATTAAGAACAAAAATAGCAGAATATCTTTGTTTTTTAAAAAGGGCGGAAATTAATTTATTTGTACAAAGAAATATTAATTTTCTGAGGGAATAAATCAAGGAACATTTTTATCAATAAATATGACTAGGACTGATCAATCAGCAGTCTTATTTGCTAGCTGTTTTTAATTAAGTTGTTTTTTTTATACATGAAGTAATCTAATCACACACACAGCGATTTTGTATATACATTAATTTGTGAACCAATCGGTTCAGATATTTTAATTTGAAAATATTATTTTCATTTAAAGATAGTCTTATCAAACCTTCTACTTATTACATCAAATTCAGGAAATAAAAAGACGAGTAAACACATTTCCACGAATGCACGAAACTCCTTGCATAATATCCCATCGTCAAAATTAGACGACATGTTTCCTCGAAGGGCCGTCACTCCTTAACACTACTCCCTCGGGCTTGTGCAGACTGAACTTGCTAAATGCCTTGCTTTAAATCCTATAGATAGCGGTTATAAATTGTTATATTAAACAATGCGGCGAGTCGTGATGGCGGCACATAGTCGAGCTCCCGATTATCGGCCGGAATCTGCATTCGGAACAATTGTTCAGTTTCATCCCGCATTATATTCTCACCATACCAGTCGTTCACCGTAAAATCGCGAATCAAATTACGGTCGAAATGTCGTCCAAATTGACATGGCCAAATTCTTTATCGCTGTATATTCGCGATTGAAAAGGGCCTGTGGCCACTTTAGACATGTCGTTGGGTTGGGTGTGACAGTTGTTAAGGAATGGGATAGTATTTCGAGTAAAACGTCCCATAGTCAAAGGTTCGCCTAAATTACGAAAACATTGTTACTACTTCCATGCTGGTCTGGGAGTAAAGAAAAAACTTAGAATGTACCAGCTGCTTCTCTTCTCGAGCAGATCGTAAAAAAGAGAAGATCGAGATCGAAAAAAGGCGAAAATGCTAATCATATTAAAAGGCGAAGCGGCTAGCAACCTATCAGTATTTTGATTTATTTTACCATCTTCACGCCTACCATCATGCTAAAAGTGGCCTTTGAGTCTTGCTGCACTGTGCTCTATCTGCTTAGAACCGCAAGACCCAAAATGCTCGGTTTGTCCCATTATGGATAAAGATGTAATAGTGTATAGTATGGATATTGTTAATACAAAGACTATAGTCGCAGCAAATACCTAAGATTAATTTAATTTAATTGTGATTGTAACTCGTTTTATTATAACTAATAGTTCGCCCCAAACGGTAACTCGCGAACACCATAATTCGTCAACCCCTAAACCGATATGACTCAAATTCGAAAAATTGTATTAGCTACATCTACACGTTTAACAAAATTCATAAAGGTCTGATCAAAAATACTTGAGTTATTGTTGACATACTTACATACATACAAACGCCGGATCGTTCAAGTAGACTCAGAAGAACCTCGCTAGGTTCGCTCGCTCATTCAATAACAGAAGAAGCCAAAGTTCAAAAATAATGAGACCCAATTTCAATTCTTTCAATAATATCATTGTTACAACCGCGCCCATTATTCGCATAAGCCAACTGTTATGAAACAAACAAATTTTACAGCTACGACCAACAAAGAAATATAAAGACACAGCGCACCGAACATCAAAGATAAAAAAATCAAAAGAGAAAACGAGTGGAGAAAGTTCCAAAACAAAGCTAATAAAACGATAAAAACAGCGGTGAATTTGTAAAAGGCCAGGGCAAACGTCTTCAGAAACAATGTGACTCGCTAAGCAAGCCTCTCGCAAAGCCCTGATTGTTCTACACAGAAACAAATTCTACAACTCTCTTATCTGCTCGTTGTAAAATTAAATATTATACAAAAATTACAGCAAAGGGTTGTTGTAAGTACACTCGACGTGAGAGGTTTCACAAGACATATTTAAAAATTTTTTATCTTAAACAAGTACTTTGTTAAGTTTGCAGCAAGCCGCTAGTAATATTTCTTTTGATACACTGATATGATATTTATTCCAAAATATTGTAGTATTTTTTAAAGGTACCTATTGTAAAATCTTGTAATAGTGCTGACGAAGTTTGCACGAGACGCTAGATAGTGTGCCACTATAAAATACATAATCGTATTATTTTAAGACTTAATATAATATAAAGCCAACATGTCCAATACCCGTCAACCCTTTCGACAATTCGACTTGTTGACAGCTAATTTGTACCATATTTTAATGTGATCGAAGTACTGTCATTCAAAATTATAGTTTATGTAGTTAGAAAGAAATCGAATACAAATTCAGTTGCAAGTTTGACAACATACTACTTATACCTATATAGAACCTATATAGAATATACTACAAAGTTTGTGCAAAATAAAATCGAACTTTATTACATCGTGGCTTATTTAACTCGTACACATACTTATAATTTGAATGTATAATTGGCTATAGCATGCGGAAAAAATATATTTTGCAGATGTTATAGCTTTGTTTTATTCCAACATTTTACGTACCGAGACAAAAGTGAATAAATAAAAGGTCCGTATATTGCACTCGTAATTAAAAAGATGATGTATGAAAAGAAGTAAATAAATTCGGGGTGTGTAAAAAAAATTTTAGGTAGGAATAAATATAAATATACTTAAATGAAATAAATTGAAATGTTACGTTTCGGGGAAGTCAAGAATCACGTTAATCAAAACGAATCTAAATCAACAATATTGTCAAGGAAAATGAACAAAGAAATAAAGAGGCGGTTTATTTTTTGAAACAGGCTCAAATATGAAATAGAATGTGATGTTTTTCAAATTATTTTTTTTGCTTTTTGTTCATTTTCTTCGTATTAAATCATACTATAAATGGCGATAGAAAATATCAGCTTATTAATTTATTTATTTTAAAATTAAGTAAGTATAATATATATTATAATATATATATATATAGTATAATATATATATATATGAATATAAAGAACTGTATATTAAGTATGATGTAAGTAAAAAAAAAGAAACACTAACAATGTATACGTAGTAAAAACGCATCGGACACAATGCCGGACCACACACGCAGAAACCATTTCGTAACATATTCCATCCATCAGAACACGTATCAAATTCAGTCTGCTGATTCAGAAACGCGTTAGGTGCGAAAAGCATGCGAGAGAATGTATTCTAGGCTAAGAATGTACTGACTGCTCGATTTCACACTGATTTGATGTGCAGAACAATTTCACAATTCTGTATTTACCTTTTGTTGCATCACAGATTCTCTAACTGCTAAAAACTATGTTCTTAAAGTACCATATTATTAATTTCGAATTCAAGTATCTTTATAGAAACTTGTGTTTATACACATAATTAAATTTTACTGGACGTAGTTATCTAAAATTTAACACCACCTACCGTAAGTTCTGGTAGTTTAAGCTTAACGACAGTTACCCCTTGCGAATTAACTTCAACGTTACCTGTGGTCACTTCGCTAAGTGCCCCCACCGGCCTCGGTGGGTGTTTAGCCGTACAGAGCCGTACAAAACGAGTGTTTGTCCAATATAGACCAATGTCTTGACCGTTAACGGCTTTGTGGGAAAATAAACAAGCAATCCTTTTAGATGGAAATTCATATCATCGCTTCAAATTCAATCGAATAGCTGTATTATTTATTACTCGATTAGTTGAGTATTTAAGCATAATAACAATACTCTTATCAAGAATATCCTATTGGCAAAAATGAAACATAAATGTTTAAATAAATCAACAAGTGAATGTGTAACTACAAATTGATATCTGCAGTTCTTATAAGACTATTGGTATAAATAAATATGTATAAATAATGGTTATAAAAAGCAATAAATGTTTCGGATTTGGAGAAAAGTACTTACTTGTAGTAGGACTGAAATGGCGTTAACGAAAACACTTACATATATACAGCTTAGCAGTAGGTGGAAAAAGCTGAGAAAAATATCAACATTGTAGTGTCGAGAAAACCGTATAAGTTGATTCCGAAGAGACGTACTTACTGTGCGATCATCGACTTACGAATATAGAGCCATTTCAATTACAGACAACAATACTCAATTTTAGTGGTACTGCGTTACTTCTTTCATTCTTATCGAGTGTTTTAAAAATAGCTAACACTTATGACAGATTTTTCGAGCTGTCAAAGGCATCTGGCGTTGCTCAATAACTGCCCAGTGACAACAGTCAGTCAGTCATACACACTAGTAACATAGTGTGCAGGTGTGTGTACACAAACTTACCACAATGAAGTACGTCAGTAAGGTTCAAAACAAATCCAAGTTGTTTGGCCAGGAGTTGTTAAGTCATGTCCAGACTATTACCAAGAAGCCTGCGGTTTCATAAAATATTCTGTCCGTCACTTGCGTCATGATGGACGTACTAAAGGCGTTCGAAAGCTGTTACTGTCGTGAATTAGCGATAACCACGAATTCCAGTTGAAAATCCAATAAAATTTTGACATTAAGCTTGGGAGGGTTGTAAATTCACAAATTAATATTAATATTAATATTCTGCGTCAAATTGTACCGATTTATTTCATACTGGTAATATTTTATGTACCTGACATAAAAAATATCTAACCTTTGTTAGTGTAATACAGACAGGTTACGCTGTACAAATTCCGAATAATAAAATATAAATGTTTTCAGCCGTAAACTCAGTTTTTTATGATACTCGTATTTGAGGATAACAAAAAAGAAATCATAAAAAAGGATACAAAGTAACGAACAAACAACTAAATTAAATTAGGTTAACCGTATAACCCGTGCCGGTAGAGGTAAAATTGTGTAGTCGTCGCAGTTTACTTCCTACAGTCAGATAGTAGAGTAGATAGTATTCCAACAAGATCTATTTGTAAATATTTTTATATTTATGTAGGACAATATAATTTATAACATTTTAGGTCTATATTTGCCATGAAAAATATTTAAAACTTTTTTAAAAAGTGTAGGTACTTCGGCTCTAAACTAAAACTTTTAATCACACGGTTTTAAAAGACGACGCGGGCCGAAAATTGAAATAATAATTACCGGGCCGCTCTACCGCACTGCAGATTTCTAAACTAGGAAAACGTGGAGTTGGTTGGAAGTTTTATTGAGAATATTTTAATTAAGTACTCGTAAATTTCGCACAAGTGAACTTTAAGTAACTTTTGGGAAAGGTTAAAGCCAAGTAAAGGGGTAAATGAAAATATATGATGTGAAAAGTCTTAGGCCACCATGCCTTTCTCAAACGCTCCCGTAGGGTCGTCCAAGTTCACCAATGGGCAGTATTGAATTCAGTGAGCGAAGAAAATAAACAACATAAAAAGTAAATTTACCTCTCAGCACCTTCATACAATTGTACTTAAGTAGTCAAAAGTTACTGCTAAACATTTATGACGTATACGCGGATCAAAACAATCACAGAGACAAAAACTATAATTATAAATGCAGATATACAAAACAGGCGAAACGTGTGCGAAATGCTCCGGCTCAATCGGCTATGTGCTAGTACGGCGCGTACAAACAACATGTCCGCCGTGTTTGCACGCCAATTTAATTTTTTGCGGCCGGAAGTCGGCGTAGCGCTGGGATTATTGCTTTTTTATGCTACATTAAAATTATTTATTAACAGTGTTGCTCTTTTCCACCCTTTATTGGTCCACCGAAAGCGATGGTTAATTCACATGACGAAATAGGTACCTTTATTAATTTTGAAGTCGGATAAAGGACCCAATTTTGGTGAATGTGTTATATCTTCATTGTATCATTTTGAACAACTTTCTGTTATGAATTTAATCTGAAAGATGTTTTTTCTCTACAAATTGAGCGTTTTCTTCTCTTATCATGTGTTAAGGCGACGTTATTTCAAAGTCAAGTAGAATTGTTAAAAGTATTCAAGTAGAATTATTACACGTTAGTGAATTATTGTGTAGGTTTCCTCACGATGTTTTTGTAATAGGAAGCAAGAGGTGGTAGTTGAAAGTGATTGTACATGAGTAGAAAATCACGAGGTATAAGTCGCAACTAATTAATATGATATAATTGAACATTGAATTGCCACACGTATTTTATTAAACCATAAAAATATAGTGCATATAAAATCACAATCACTCACGACCTCGTTTGTGGTTCTTGGTACATAAATATATGCATGTTTAGTATAACTCAATTCTCAACTGGGTACATACTGACTGTGTATTGTGTACACTGAATAGCTATTCGTATTTATTTACAAATCCACTTATTTTATTGTATTTAATGACACAACCACGTTCGGCAGACTGTCTAACCTGGTTGTTTTCCAATATTTGACAAATGATTTTCATCACGCTAATGCTGACCATTGTGTTAATGCTTCCTAGTTAAAAAGACCCAAAAATAGGTTATGGCATAAAAAAGGCCACAGAAACTAAAATAGTTAAAGACTTAAGAAGAGACGGAAAACTGTTAAAAAGAGTAAGGGAAGGAAAGGAGTATGAAAAGAGATGGTTAGTGATAAAGAAATAAACCGGTCATCTTTTCCGGTTGTCTTTTCCAATTTACCCCCCCCCATATTTACGACAACTAAATTTCAACTCGATCGGTCGGTAGTTTCAGACGGATGGACAGACAAGTGAGTGATCCTAATAAGGGTTCTGTTTTTAACTTTTGAGATACAGATTCCTAAAAATAAGAAAAAATCTGCAGACCCCCATGAGTAACTATTTGAGTTTGCTGGACTTACCTTAACTAGTTTTAGCGCATCCTCGGGAAACATATTTGCTAAAAATGAAGGCTATGCCACTCACACGGTTTTTACCTGTATGATAGCAGTACGAGTATAACGTAAAACAAACACACTTTAATATACAATATTACTACCTTTAATGTCTAAAAGACTACAGAAAAAGTAGTGTGTGTAAAGTCGGATGTTTCCGTAGAAGTATCGTCGCCATCGCGTTGGTTCAAGCCTAGCCCGGCTCGCCCGATTGAACGATGTTCCCTTTAATTAGTTTCTGTCGAAGTCTGCTCGATGCGAGCGCAGCATCTCTCAAAGAAATTATCGAGCTCCGCCCAGCCGTCTATCGGACTTCCCAACTAAATAGATTGAAAAAAACTGCACACTTCGCAGTAATAACTCATTTAAAATGTTCTCGTGATCATTTACCTTCTAAGTTTAACTTGGAGAATTCTTGATTCAAAAGAGTTTAAAGACGAGACGTTATATAACATTCTCATCAAACACAAGGAAAAAGAAAGACTGTAAATGCGTAAACCATACTAAATTTAGTTTCGTGGTTAACTCACTGTTAGTAGGAACAAGATGAATGTTTAATCGACTTTTGGGACCGTTTCTCTGAAGCAATTAAACCTTCACTGTAATTGAGCCCGTGGGACATGTATTTTCTCGTACAATATTACTTTAATTGTACCTCGTATAAACCAAACGTCATTTTGTAAACCCAGCTCTGATCCCGATTATTCTGTGGTTCCCGACTTGATTGAATCCTTGTTCAATAGTCGACTTATATGTCTCGAGTCGAGAGTAAATTACTATGGGTAGTAATACTAAATAGTTTCTATATATGGGATAGTTGGGTGACGTATGTAATATTTGTTTTAGTTTCAAGTGGGTTGCATTGTGATTATATCTTTACGTAATATACTATGCTATTCATTTAAAGAAAGATTGTTTTTTTATATCATGTTTCATACAAAATCTGCTATACAGACAAAGAGAGAACATTGTATTATATGTATTAAAAAATTTCTCCAAAGCAGATGTTTCCTGTATTGAATACAAATGGATTATTGATGAAAGAAGCGGCAAAAAATTAGAGGTTATAAGTTCTTAGGGGTTTAGGTGTTAAGGTACCATCATATCAGAGTTCTTAAATACTTGTAAATACCTACGCTGTATTTCATCAAGTTTTTAGTACCTCACATTTTCCAAACAAAAAATAGTAAATTCCCTTCTCCGATAATTCACAAAATTCGGACACATTAAGGGAATCCGAATTAGCTCGCTAAACCACGTAATTCGATAATATGTTTATTCAATCCAAATTGATTTAAAGCAATGTCGGCAGCGATTTGGATTGACGTTAGTTTGGAGCAAATCAGGCGATAAGTTTCATAGCAACCGAAGCTGAAGCCGGGGAAATAGTTATTGCTACGAAGAGCCGAAAATCGTTTACGTTATGACATGTAGGCGTGAAGGCGAAAATTGGCGGAATTTATAGACTGTATAGTAAACAAACAATAATATGTGAACAGTGATATAAAACTATATAGAGCTAAAATGGATTTCCATTTACTGAACTGCAAAAAATCAGGTCGTTTGTTACCATCCATATAAAATGTTTCGTCATGCTAGTCTTGTTTCAACAAGACTAGCATGACGAAACATTTTATTCTAGTTTAAAAGACTAATACCCGACTACGGGAAAATTCTTACTTAGGTATGTATGAATTATCCAATTAATTTCAGCTCAGCAGCCTTTTACGGCTAACAATATTTATATTTTTAAATGTGCTAATTAAGAGCTTTCATAATTATACCCCACTTGTAATCGAAACAAAAAAAATCTTTTTTGTATGTAACATTCGACATATACGTTTACTGCATACAATGTCCGGATTACATTGTAGCCTATGTAACCTGGACAATAATGACTAATCGATGAAAATTGGAAAATCGGTTTGGTGCAACAGACATAAATACCCACATACTAACTTACGTATATCTATTTGTATTTAAAAGCTACGCTCTTGTGGGTAGGATACGAATTCTTCTCCATAAACACCCAACTGTTTTTCTTCTCTGTATGACACAACGTAATATTTACTTACATACATACGAGTACATAGACTGATTACCCTCCCTCTTGGATTTGCCGTAGTCGGGTAAAAAAGCATAGAAAGATCCAGTTGCTTTACCTTCTGTATACATCATTATAGGTGATTACTACAGCTTAATAATCGCTTATTTACTCGTATAAAAACGTCACCATATTTTTTTAAATAAGCGATTACCACATTCCGTATTTCTAATCTTTATTTCCACCTAAAGCCCTACACCCATACATAACAACTTTCTGCTCTAAAGACTCTTATTTACCCCATAAGGAGTGATACAAGTGTTGGTTTCGTGGGTTTCAATCAGTGTAAATACAAAATATACCCACTCGTCACAAAAGGAAACAAAACATAGAAGAGTAATAAGTACAAATTTTGATAATCGAATCTAGGACGAACAGT
The DNA here is from genome assembly GCA_963576875.1 of Acrobasis repandana. Lineage (NCBI taxonomy): Eukaryota > Metazoa > Arthropoda > Insecta > Lepidoptera > Pyralidae > Acrobasis > Acrobasis repandana. The sequence continues at coordinate 14,576,244 of OY756216.1, read as the reverse complement.
AAGCTGGACCGCAAATCATTACAACAACCAAGTCGACATGTATTGTTTACTAGTGTAACGAAGCACATTCTCCTATTTAATTTCGAATTATTTAATAACCGCAAAAACAAAACATATTCTAAATAAACATACAGACTTCTTGTTCACTATAACAAAATTTTGGGTGCCCCTTGTTTCACAGACTGAAATTTCAAAGAATTTCGATTCACAGAAAATTTTTCATAGAATATTTCATTCTTATATTTTTATTTCAAATATTATTGTTTCAAAGACTATTTACTTGAATGAAACACAATTTATAGAAACACAGTTCAATGAATTTTAGAATCTCATATTTTTATTTAACAAACTAATCAAACAGTAGAATATTTCTTTAAAGAATATTGTTTGTTCGGTATAATCTTTCATGGAATTTTATTTTACAGAAAATTATTATTTAACGAAGTATTAAGTGAAAACATTGTTCAATCAAATTAAATACCATATAATAAGTTAGAATACATTATAAATGGCTACCACAATATAGGTTAGGGCAAACTTATAGGTTAGGTTAGGTTAGAACTGTGACTTGCTGGGCAAGTTTTATCCATTTTACTAGAATAGGGCAAACTTATAGGTTATAAATATTATATTAACTAAACTTATTAAAAATAATAATATTTAATTTGATATTCTGATATTAGAAACATCGCAAAAGTAAATGTTATTTGTAATAAAATTCTATGATTTCAAATTATTCATAACAAACATTCTAATTATTGATTTTCTTTGCAACGAAAATCTATTATTAAAATTTCTTTATACTGAGTAACCTACATATTGATTATTCTATGACATGATAATCGAAAATCTGTTAAACTTTTGTCTGTATAAGAAAGTACACCCCAAAATTTTAGCATAGATATTAGATAAATAATATGTTTTGATATAGGTACATAAGTCGTTATTAAAATAAATTTTCGTTAATTCAATATGAATAACGGACTTTAAATTTACATTATAAAGAATCATACAATCCAATCTACAAATTTAATATATAAATCTTCAAAACTATCAAAGCTATGTGATAGTTTGACACGCTAAGTTTAAACAGTCTAGAAATAAATGTAGAACCTTAGAATTTCCGAAGTCAAAACTTAGACTTTTAAAATAATAAATTTCTCAAGAAACCTCGTAAAGTACGTCTTATCTTTTTACCACTCTTCGGGATGACAAATAGCTGTTTAGGTCAACGAGTGACAAAAACACATTCATCAATCATTAAGGTTGGCGTTGGAACCACTACTTAAAAAAAAAATATTCAGCTAAAAATAGGCTTGAAAAGTATCCTTACGTCCAAAATATTTACAGACTCTTACTTTAGCCTTTATCTCTAATGGGACAGACAGTTCCGAGAAAAGCCAAAAAGAAAGCTAAAAGCCATGTTTAGTAATATGGACTAACTTATCTTATGGACTATATTATACAGCCGTGTGATTCCCGGTAGAGTAGAATAGGACCACTCCAAGTCTTCCCGTGGATGTCGTAGAAGGGGACTTAGGAAACACAAGCTAAACAAAGCTTATAAACATCAATGAGACCTCTCCAACCCGTCTGGCCAGCGTGGAGAATGGCCAAATCCTCTGATTTCTCTGGTCAAGTATGGCTCTGATAGTACAGAGAGGGTTGTGCTCCTGCAGTGGAGACTAAAAAAGACCTGTTGATTACTCACTTATCACTAATTTTAGAAAGTTCTCACAAAATGCACACTACACGTCTCAGCGTAGCTGTCTAATTCAAACAAATTTACTTAATTAATTTTCATAACGTTTCATACACGTTTGTTTATCTCATACGTTTTGTACTTTGCAAATGCGGTTTATAGCATGTTAGTCTAATAAACTCCAAAGTCAATTAAGTAAAAGTTGGACTAGTTTGTGTGATTTATTTTGTTTCAGTGCAGCGCTGAATGTAAAATCGTTTTCGGTGTTATGTGGCGAGTTCGGAGTGCAGGCACCAGTAACTTCACATAAGCGGCACATCCGCTGATTTATATCGCACTTAGACCCATGTCCCCAGTAGGTGGTTAACTGTTTTAAAACGATTGCAACGAACTATTCACATGATTCATAGCTCGGATAAACGCTTTATTTTTCCACCTCTCGGATTAATGGGTGAAGTTTCGTCTATCTCGATATAAAGTGTCGATGGATCAAAAACTTCGTAAACAAACAAGATTGACGTAGTTGACAAGCTCAAAGTTTTTATCATTTTGTGCGTGATGACAAATCGATTTACAGAAAATTGGGAAGTTTTATATCAGTCGGGCTAAACGAGTACGTAGCCGAGTTATATCTCGTTACATTGAAACTTTCACTCCTACTCTGTGAGTGGATGTTTTATAAAGGTAAAGAAACGAAAGTGGACAACGTAGTCCGTCCCGTGTCGGATCGGGATGCAAATTAATACGCGCCTCTAGATCGGTCACATGAATATGCATGGGCCCGCTCGGCCCGGAATAATATCCGAGTGGCGACGGCGCGCGCATAGCGAGGTGGTCATCTCTACCATTGTGTGGATCATGACCGACAATTTTCTCAGGCTTATTTAAGGGACTGTACAGTGTACATACCTAACTCGACAGCAAACTTACGCGTTAAGATGTGAAAAAAAAAAGTGATCTATCCCTAAGGCCAACCAAAACCTTGTATTTGAGCTTAGTATTAGTTTGATCGATGGTATTAGTAACAAAAAAGCGGCCAAGTGCGAGTCGGACTCGCCTATGAAGGGTTCCGTAGCAGCAAGTAACATTTTACGATTTATGACGTTTAAAAAAAAACAACTTACTAGATCTCGTTCAAATAAATTTTTGGTGGAAGATTGCATGGTAATGTACATCATATATTTTTTTTAGTTTTATCATTCTCTTATTTTAGAAGTTACAGGGGGCCGGACACACATTTTACCACCACATTTTATCACCATTTTACCACATATTTTGTTTTGGAAGTGTCTCTCTCGCAAACTATTAAGTTTAGAAAAAAATGATATTAAAAACCTCAATATCATTTGTGAAGACCTGTCCACAGATACCACGCCGTACGTACGGGATTGATGAAAAAAAAAATTTTGAGATTTAGTTCGAAGTATGGGAACCCACCAAAATTTTTTGTTTTTTTTTCTATTTTTGTGTAAAAATCTTAATGCGGTTCACAGAATACATCTACTTACCAAGTTTCAACAGTATAGTTCTTATAGTTTCGAAAAAAAGTGGCTGTGACATACGGATGGACGGACAGACAGACAGACAGACAGTTTTTTGCCTTTGGCTACAGAACCCTAAAAAGACGTTTGTTCAATTTAAAAAAAAAATTGGACTCACTCTTTAATCAACCACTGTACGAATCTAAATTGAAATATTTATCCTCTATTACAATTTAAATTTATTTGAAAGACATATAAATAGGTGAAAATACTGTATATGGCGTTACAATTATTTTAGTTAGAAAATTAGTTTTGCCCAAACAAATTACATGGACACAGAAATAATTTGCGACTATTTTTTATGTCCATTGGCAAATCAATGCAACGTCCATTATGATAAACATTTTTTTTTTGTCGAAAATAGGCTATCCTAGTGAAAAAAAGTTAAAATGGCATATACATGCTGAGTATAACTTTTCCCTAATTCTGGCCTGTTAATGAAGACCTTTTCCTTCGAGGTAGGGATCGATTAACGTCGGCCTTTTCGGAAAATGCCTCTTGGGGCGAGTTCCCGAGAATTGTGAACACGGACAGAAAGTTACACTGAAGAATGCCCGTTTGATGAGGTAGCAACTCAAGAAAACTTAATTCCTTTAAAATATTTCAAATATTCTAAAGATACTCGTAATTTGGGCACGTTTCTTTAAACTCTGAAGTTTTTCAAGTACCAAACAATGTCAGTAAATGAAAATATGTATTTATTCTTAATTTTGAATAATTATAAGTTTAATATTAAAATGTACATACATTATGAAATTAAATGGTAAGAAATGCCAAAAAAACGCACACGTTCACGACGCGACAATAATATTTACCTTGTTTCTTCTAAGGTTAAAAAAAATGAGATAAATAAATAAATATATATATATCAGGACAAATCACACTGATTAGCTAGCCCTAAAGTAAGTTTTTTTTAAAACTTGTGTTATGTGATACTAACTCAACGATACTATATTTTATGATAAATAAATATATATATAAACACCCCAGACCCAGGACAATTTGAAAAAGGCCATTTTCCAACTTGCCCTGGCTGGAAATCGAACCCAGAACCTCCGGATTAGCGGTCTAGCGTGTTAATCATTACGTCATGGAGGAGATAGAAGACTAGGTAGACACATTCGAAAAAGCCTAGAGACTGCTTCGAGATGGATTCATTTTCTAGCCTGATTTGGCGCTACTATTGTAAGGAAATACAAGTTAACTGTATGTACACAATTGTTGCGCAGATTAAGTTCCAGGTTCCAACTAATAAAACGGAATAAAGATAAGACAAGTTTAAGTTGTTGATCCAGTATCTTACATTTTCGTCCATATAGAATGGACAATGTATTTGGACATTTCCTTCTAGTCCTTTTCAAAGTCTCTCTTTTTTATTTTTCCTTGTGGAAATAAATTAGAGGCTTTTGCCCAGCAAAGCTTAGACAGTTGGCAAAAAAGGAAAAAATATAAAGTAAAGTGGTACTCCGTGTAGTGAAAACGACGACATATTGGATATGAGCCAAATCTTAATTAAAACCAGGTGAAAGTGAAAATAGTGAGAGGAGGGAGTATTTTTCGTACTTTTTACAGTTGACTCTAGGGGTTAAATAATTACTTTTATTAATTTTACATGTAGATTAGACAAAAATACACTGAACACAATATTTGCATTAAGAGCTGTAGGAAACTGTACACCTATTCTATATATCTTGGTTGTGTCTTACTTATTGCTTATATGTGTTGGGTATTTATTTAGGCTGATAACACCCTGAAACTTCATTCAAAATAAGATACAATAAGACGACAGCAAATAAGTAAGAATCGTAAAATCGGACAACTTCCTACTTGCAGCCATTTACCATACAGTATGGATAACTAGTATCCAGAACTACGGATCGTAGGAATCGTACATTTTTTCCCACTATTAGGGTTGGCAATATTCCATGCTACCTAAATATTGCTGTTTTCAGTTGTACGCAATAAAAATTTAAGAAGTGTGCCAGCAAAGTTCGGCGGCATTCGGTATGAATTTGAAAAGTTTGGAGATAGTAATAAAAATGAGTAAGTATAAATATAAAAGCGAGCTGGGTACATTTGCGCGTTAATTGGGGTCAGAAGCTAGATCTTAGGACATTGGCCCGAGAGCTGATTTAGCGAAGTCACGAGATGAAATAGTAGAGCCACGTCGTCAGCAAACATGCCATCGTGCCCCATTCACGGCTGCCTCGTAACGTAACGTAGCTAGAATACCATAGCTTCGGCTTCGCATAGTTCGGGTTTCCTACACTTTCAATTACGGATGTTGAAGCAAAATATATCGGATACGGAAGTTAACTTCGCTACATTCGTAAATTAATAAATAAATTTCTTCTTAAGAAAATGCCTCGCAACGTTACTCGAATTTCAGCCTCGCGTCGGTCGGCTTTCCTGCAAATACTAGTATTAAGAGCGTCTATAACCATTGGCTATAAACCACAATATGCTCATTTGCAGCATTAGTATACCTCTAAGCCAACGAATTACTGTTTGCTAAAATCTCTTAACTTAAGGTGAAATGGTATGGCCCTCATTTAAATAAATTGTTTAACACTAAATATGTGGTGATATTTAAAAATTTGATTTGTGTCAATGTCTAAAAAGACCTTCAAACTATTTTATGAATAACCTTTGAAATTATTAATAATAGTCCGAAAACCCGTTTTAAAACTAGACGGACTACCAATATTACTTTCAAAGGTTATTCATAAAATAGTTTAAAGGTCTTTTTAGACATTGATACAAATCAAATTTTTAAATATCACCATATTTAGTTTTAAACAATTTATTTCAAATGAGGGCGCCACTTATGCTACCACTTCACCTTAACTAGAATTTCTCCTTCCTTAATTTCCTTGGACTACAACTTGTAGAAATTCTACAACAGCTGTTGAAGTGGTCTTCATTGGTGGCTGTTATAAAATGTGCATTTTGATCGCAACATTTGTATATATGTATATGTTATTAGATTAGGTACTTTTTAAAATATAATACCAATAACATTACTAGGATTGCGTCACTAGGCCTCGTATCTATCGGATTTCTTGAATAAACTACAGGTAGTATTTTATTTAAGAGCTTTGTGGCACTAAGCTCTTAAATAAGAAGAGAAGAGAGAGTATTTTATTACTCTGTGCTACAGGTGTGGAAGTGAGGTTTGTCGATGGCTTAGCCATTATACACACACAGACTATGCTTATGCTTTGCAGACTTTTAATTAACACCTTGTTTAAGATTATCAAGAATATTTCTCTGCAGGCACCACTGAACTAAACTTTTCAACTTAAATACAATGTTTTAGCAACATTTGTATACATCTCGCCAACAAATTGCTGTCTAGGAAAATGTTAGCTCGTTGCAATCTGAACGCTTAGCTATTATGTGCTTCACTCCAGCTTGTTAAAATAACCCAGTTTGTTTTTACTGCAGCGGTTTACCGGACTGGCCAGCTAACAAAATGTCTTCGTCAGTTTGACCAGCGCTCCGGAGAAGTAATTTATAAGGCCAACTAAAATGTCAAGCGAATGAATTACCCACTTTATTTCATTTTACTTGACAGAATACGTAACTAAGTGGGCCATAAAATGGGTGAATTCAATAAAGTGTCGTCAATAAGAAGTAAGTACGTAAGTACTTTGGTATCAAGATGTAATGTACTTAGCCTTTGTCTGTGCGTGCCATGGGGATCCCTTTGTTACGACTAATGTTTTTAGTCCTAATTTAAATTGGCTTAAATAACGAGTTAGGCATATTTTTTTGTCATAATAATATTTTAGCCATGGAGAAGGTCAAAGAAATCGAACTTAAACTCCTGCGATCTTATTATAAAAACAGGACTAACTTTGTAAATAGGTTTAAACTATTATCCGCCCAAATCAAGTTGACATTGACAGGGGAGATAGTGTGCTATTACTAGATGTCAACTTAATATGGGCGGGTAATGGTTTAAACCTGGTAACAAAGTTAGTCCTGTTTTTATAATAAGACGGATATAGTAAGTAAAAAAAAACAATTGATGACTTAAAAATAAACACTTTTTTTTAAAGTAATCTTCACTGATCATCTTCTTTTATTTTTTGGGAAGTCAGGTATAGCACGCCCGCTGTTTCCATTTTATTTTATCGTTAACTAAAATCTTCGTTAAACGAACAAACCTCCTTACAACCTTCAATCATTTACAACATTCTATTCTCTGTTTCTTTGTTATCTCTTCCTTTATTTTGACGTCAGCCAAATTGTGTGCTCAAAACCCTTTATTAAACTATTTCTTTTGTTTCTAACACGGGTGCTACTCTCATCTACATTTCATATACAAAAAACAAAATTTCAAAACACCCAAATTAGCTCCACAATACCTATTACTCAGACACTTTTTGTCTCTTCTTAGTACTAATTAGACCCAGAAACTAGAAACGCGTTTGAACGGGATTAAATTAATATCGGATTAATCAATCAATTAGTTTCTAAAAGGAAAAGTCTCTAAACCCTTAGTCTTTAAATCAGTTCTGTGTGTGGCCACTCCCCGGGGATCGGCTGCCGTCGTCGGGCACGGACAATTTGACAGCAGCCAGCCGGCGGGAAATTCATTATTTCGATCCGACGCTGAATTGTTTAATCACCACCCCTTTATGGCGCCAAAGTCAAGTCTAAATCATTTATTTAAATGTAAAAGTGGCCAAAACGTATACATTTCGTTTACGTTAGCTGGCGTATTCATCTTATTTTTTATTTATGAAGAGTATTATAGTTACTCATTATAGACTTCTTACTGCATTTAGGTACTATTAAAAAAAATATGATGAAAATGTATATAAAAGAGAAGTGCTAAATTGTGTTTAATTTTTTTTATATTTAACCTTAAAATGTTACAACAAAATTAACTGGTTACCTAAAGTAAACCTTCTTAACCCTAAAGTACATAGTAGGTACTTAATTAAAGTCACCTTGGGGTTTTCTTACAAAAAGGTCAAATTCAAGCTCAAAAATGACCTTGTTATGCTGGAATCTGTTGAAAACTGCAGTTCCAACTAGCACAATTACAACAAAAATATTTAACTTGTTACTCTCTCATAGGAGATATATAAGTTAAACAAATTCGTGGAGAGAAAACCATTTGTCTCATTACTTTACCACTAAACGAACAAAACCATATAAATATTAGGCATAAAAACAAGATAGTTTAATTAAGCAACTAAGTTATATGTTTAAGATTAGGCAGACATATCATATCAGCAATAAGGGGGTCAACATTTAATTTGTAGTGCCAATTTAGTAAAGTCTGAAGTACAAATCCAAGTTCGGTCGACCACGTGATGGCCGCTGACCCGAAATCTTTAGCTGACGCTCGTGGCATCTTGCTTTTACGATAACCCACGCCACTCGCCTTTTTTGACCCCTTTTATAAAACGGTTGCATAAATTACTATTACAGGGTGAGCAACTTGGAGGTATACCACTTTTTTTTTCGACATTTTGTTTTGGCGCCAAAGATGACAGATTTTTCATGAAAACTATTTTGTGTAGATACGGAAAATCTATTATGGAGCGGTTTACTGACTATTAATTATAAAAACATTCTACTTAGCCCAATCATGTATTGCGGAAACTAAGAAAATTTCGGCCAATTTTTGGTAGAAATCACGCAGCTTCGCGGCTAATAATAACACGTTTGATGAATAAATTTGAGCAGCATGGCATTGTGCGGCTATCTAAAGTCACGTGTCTATACTGTCTATACTAACAGGACAATGAACGGAAATATCATAGACACAATAACTCAGGAAATGTGTCAAAATCTGACACAATGAAAAAAAAGGGTTCACATCTGCCATGCTGCTAGAGATACCTAGACATTTGTCTGACATTATTTTCCATAATTAATTGCCGGCCCTAATACTAAATTAAAAAAAAAAAAAAATTAATATTTCATAGAATAATTTTTTTAATATAAAGTGTATATTAATCCAAATTGAAAATATGTGATGAAAAATTCGGAGTCACGATAGTCGATAGTACAATTGGTAGTGCACTCACGGCTTTAACGTGACCGTAGGTTCGAGTCCAACTCGTGGCGGATTTTTTCATCACATATTTTCAATTTGGGTAAATTTCCGAGCATTGTAATGCTATTAAAAATAATAATGTGTGTATTGTTCATTCTATATTAGTCGTATTGCAAAACGCCTAATAAAGTTTGTAAGTACTTGGTTTTATTCATTATTCAAACAAAATAAAACGGCATCCCCGAATATGGCACTTTCTCTACCGTCAATGTCAACTTGTTTTACATGGTTTTAATAATACTTTTACAGGCAATTTATATAAGTATCTAATCAATTATAAAATAATTCCATTCGTTCTTACTTCTGGAATATTAGACAGCTATTTCAAAGAATCCATTTCAATTATTTTGTTATTATTATTAATATTTTCTTTATTCTTCCAGTATTTTTACTTGTAATAGTAAGTTTTTATTAAGTCAACAAAAGTACTAAATGACAAAATATAAGCAGTTTACAAGAACAGATCTAGCTTGTGCAATAAATAAAACTGGAATGAAAACTGCACTGAAATAAACCGAATGAGAATGATGTAATAGATAAACGATCAGATTTCAATTAGCTGGGCGAATGTAGTGTTTTAATTAAAGTTTTTTTAACGATGCGAACGGCGGAGGTTGTGCCTCTATTCATTACCCTCTTCAGAGTAGATAATAGCAGTCATATACATGTGTAAGCGGTGTGCGGTTTAATTAGTTTCAAGGCAATGCGCTTTAAAGAAGTTCTTGTTTAACCTAGTTCAAGAAAAACTTGTACACATAGGAACAGAATAAATTCTATGATTCTATTTTTAGCACATACTGTCCTACCGCTATCAGGGTTCATGTTGTACCTACTAAATTATAAATTGACTATGGTAGTGTAGTGTAATATATGTACAATATGAAAAGCAATAAATAAATCGAAATTGAAAAAATCTTTCCTTCCAGCAGCGATCCAAATCTTGCGACAGAGGGATTCCATTCACTCATGCAACCAAAAACTTTCTCCGTCTTATTATAAAAACAGGACTAACTTTATTACCAGGTTTAAACCATTATCCGGCCAAATCAAGGTAAAGGTTTAAACCTAGTAACAAAGTTAGTCCTGTTTTTATAATAAGATGGTCTAAGTTTAGATACATACACTAGCCTAGATACTTCTAGCATGATGGTGGGCAAGAAGGTTGAACAAGGAAACAAAATATGTGATGGGTTACTAGCCACATCTCCTATAAATATCATTCGTATACTAGCCCATTTTCGACGCCTTTTACGATCTGCGCGGGAAGAGAAAGCAGCTGGTACATTGTAAGATTTTTTTTTTCCATACCAGAATAGAAGAATAGCATGTCTATAGATGTGGGTACGAGTTGATGTACTGATACTAGAGGCGCATGTCAGTTGTCGTCATCAATTCGAAAACGAGTACGCTTTTAGCCAATTATTTCAACGATGTTTCTACTGTAGTAGTCGTCAGTACACTGAATGTATTTATAATAATGATAATTATATACTTTATGGGTTTCTGTTGCGTCAGTAAGCACAAAAAAAATTTTTTTATTTGTTCCCAAATATGAATAAGGGTTAAAATTTTATATGATAAATTCGATGGGGCAGACGATTTATGTATATATACCTTAATAATTTATTACTAATACTTGTACGTAGTATAGTATTACTCTGTGCTTATACATACGTAAGTATAAAGATACATTATCAGACAGAGCATTTTAGATTTTGCAGCTCTATACAGACAGAGCCTAGAGACGCAAGATCCAAAGGCCACTTTTAGGCTAAAAGTTTTAGCGTTATGGAGGGCGAGAAGATGGAAAAGGAATCAAAATAGTGATGGGTTGCTAGCCGAATCGCCTAATAACATGATTAACATTTTCACCCATTCTCTCGATCGGCTTTTACGATCTGCGCGGCTAAAGAAGCAGCTGGTACATTATAAGTTTTTTCTTTTCTTCCATACCAGTATGGAAGTATGTAAATATTTTTATTTATACTAAATTAGAGCTAAATATTTGACGAATAGAAGACGGAACCGCGTGCAAGTGGAAAATGAAATAAATTGGCGCATTTAGGCTGCGATGAGGCGCCGTAAGAGCGAGAGATTGATCGGAGCCATTAGAAAAATGCGTTCGTTTCATGGGTTTCATTCACTGTGCAAGGTTTGGTAGGATTTAGGTACTTTAGTAAAATACGTACACATTATTTGCGGTTCTTCGTATGTTAACCATGTTAAACAACCTCAGGCGGACTTAATTGGTGTTAATTGACATAAAAGTTTCTTCATACTTTAGAACTAACTAACTAAAAATGTTATGGGAACCTTTGGACCAGGAATGATGCAGTCTCTTAGATTTAGAATTTCAACGAAGCTTGTGGATATTTTTCTTTACTTTTATGACCAAGCATGTTGCAGATTCTTTTTTTTGTGACTTTTTGACGCAGCATGTTGTGGATCCTTTTGTTTGACTCATTAACGAAGTATCTTGCAAATTTAATATGTGTTAATCAACTAAAATAAATGGTTAAACCAAAATAAAAATTTAATAAATAGGTAACTGAATGAATGTATGTTCATCTAAGAAGCAAAATCCTGTAGGTCGCCTGTTGCCTTTAATATTAGGCTAAACTTAAAATCAGCCAAGTCTTATTTGTATGCAAGTAGCACACAGGACTGGGGAAGACGAAAGGAAGAGATCTTTGCAGCGAACGGAAAAAGGAGATATCTAGACTTACACGAGATGAGGATTAAATAAATGTAGATATGTACCTCTATAGTTAGTATAACGTCATATTCAAAATGTCGTCAGACACAAAAATGTCACATTCGTAAAAAGGATAGTGAAGAATAGAAGAACTTGTACTGTGACTACGAGTATAAGACGCGAATGAAGGTCAAATATACAAGGTCACTCGGATTTTAATCAAATTGCGACGCGTTAGACTGACCACGCCATGTCAAAAGTAGCGTGTCTACTCGGGGCCTTATAAAGAATTATTTCAGTTAATGCTTCATCTCGGCTTTTGGCGGGGAGCTCAGCAATTTGTCACGGCCCAACGCGGAGATGTTTATTCAAACGAGGAGATTTTATTGCAACGACATAAATCTTAGCGCGGAGACGTGATGGAAGTGACGTGGACTCGTAATCGGGTGACAATGTCGCGCTCTCCGCCTCTCTGCTTCTTTTTGTGTAGCATATTAATGATTTACACGATTTACAAGTTGCGCATGTAGCTGTTTATCACCGGTTGGAAACAGGATAACAATAAATTCTCAAAAACAATTGGTTTTCTGTTTATAGATGAGTAATAAAAACATACCCGCTTCGGTCAAGTTCTATTCAGTATGGAATAACAGTCAAAACGTCAATAAGACAACACTTTAGGAAATAAATTTTGTTTGCGGATGCGAATTTAGAAACGCGTATTTTCAGAAATTGTTCACTCTTGCATTACATTGTACGACTCGTAAACAACGTGTTTAGTGAAATTAAAACGCAATACATTGTAATCAGTGTAACTGACAGAAGCTCAAAGTACAATAAACTAAAACTAAATTACGGAACATATCCTTTAAACAAACCGAAACTTGCGCAATTATCACATTCGTCCGGAATACAAGTCGTTTAACATTTACATAAATTTACAAACATACAACTCGGCATCCCCGCTCAGTCATAAAACGCAAAGTTGTAAGTTAGTACCCGGATCACGCATAAACCCTTACAGAATTAAAACACGAATCGTAATAGGCATTTGGGAGGTTTGCGGCAGTAACCGAGTTATTAATTCAGCTGGCCGTCAGTAATCTTGTCGCATACGCGAGACCGCGTGACAGCCTGACATTACCAGTGCAAAATAAACGTATACAGAACAGCATGAACATGGCACTATGGATAACAATTAACTGACCAAAGTGTCAGCAAAATGCACCGCAACGGCTGTATCTCCTAGCTTTTTCCAAAAAAAAAAGGACAAATTCCGAAATAAAATGTCCGAAAGTTAGAAATTTGATAAGTATGGCGTGGATCAATATAATCAAATACTTCACGGTCTAAGTAAGTATCATTAATCTAAGGTAATACGTAAATGTAACGATGATGTGACTCAGTACCACTGATCCAGCTGATCGTCTAAGCTCAGTATATGATAAGATAATCGTGGGCAGATCCAGCGAAATGAGTGAATAGATTTAGAATCATCTTAAAGTATGTCTATGTAGTGTGGCTTTAACTGGCAATGTAAGAAGTGCCATATCTGTAAATGCCTTTAATTTGCGTGACAAGCGACATGTCGTTATCATTTCGGACATTAATAAAACTATCCAACCACCTCTAACGAGCATCCCGCAAACTTGTTCGGGAAAATATCCATTAGAGCGTGACACATACTGACAATGACAAAAGTAATGTAATGAGACATCAGCCTAAAATTATTATGTTTTGCATTATCATTAAGGCTCTGCGCGCGTATAAACTTCAGTCTGACTTTAAACTGTTTTTTTAAGATTTCATTAAAATTTAACTTTACGCACGCATTAAAATCATATTACAATCAAGGGAAATATTTGTTTGTTACATGTTTGTAATGAATAATATATTTTGAATATATAGCATAACATACCCGCCGATACACCACCGTACTAATCGACAACTGATCGCCAATACAACTTTTGATTCTTGATTAATTCCGATATTCCGTAATACTAATGATAACTTTGATTTTTAATGTTCTATTGCTTACAATAGATACAATAAATCTTAATTTATTTTGTGAATTAGACAGTACTCATTGGTGAGTGTACTGCAATAGACATTCTAACTCGAGGTACATACCTCGAGTATCTTGAACATAATAATGTATTGCTTTTCATCTCTTTGATTGTATCAACGTTTTATTTTGTTATATAAAATTACAGGGAACTCGCAAATAAATTGGATACACGTAGCTTATAAGATTTCAAAAGAAACACGATGAAAGCATTTCCAATTGCGTTCCATAAAGTACCTACTTCCATAAACTGTGACAGACGATTATTATTCTCAACAGATACAAGTTGTAATAAGAAAGAAACAGAAAAAAAAACACCAAGTCACCACTTCTCTATCTTCACACCAAGTCCAGCGTTTTTCCAAAACTTTTCCAAAAATTATCTATATATATATATAAATAAATGTTTGTCTGTATGTCCTTTATAAAATCGTAAACGGCTTGACCGATTTCGTTATATTTTTTTTTCGTTATAGTTCAGGGATGGTTTAGGAAAAAAATTGGCGTAGCAACGCGCGCAGGGTACAGCTAGTCTATAAATAAAAATCCGAGATATGCAAGTGGATTCACATTTTTTAATCAATGGGCGACATCCCTAGCATGTCGGATCAAATCTTCAATTAGACGAGACTGTGCCCAAATGTAATGAAACTGACCACACGTGCAACCCATATTGGTTCCACTACGAATGCACTAGTGTGCGTGAAACAAGTACGAATACCGACACCTTTATTAAAATCTTCACACGCGCAAATTCTATTCAAAAGTTAAATATCCGCAAAAGCAATAGAGTAGGTTTTCCTTGACAAAGAATTTAAATTAATTATGTATTCAAACTCGCATGGAGTCGAGTTAATCCTGGTAGTTTCGGAGACCGTTGTAGGATCAGAAACTAATCTCTATATCCGCTTAAAAGGCGAAAATGGTACGCGAAATGACCGCCACCATAAATTTATTCATCTTTACAAATACGTGGGCGGATGTTCTGAAATTTAGATATTATGACTGAAATGCTTCTAATACAGATAATCCAGATTACGGATTGATGGGAATTCTCGAAAATTAAAAAATAATAAATTGACATTAAAAAAAAATTTGCCTAAAGCAAAAGTTCGTTGAAAATTATACTTTTATATTGCTACAGATTACCTACTCTTACGCCTATGTTCTGAGATATGAACATATCTTCATATCTCAGAATACAGAACAAATACAGAATTTAGTTTTTTCTGTATTCTGAGGTACATATGTACAATTTTACTTTCTTTTGGCAGTAGGGTAAATAAATATCTCTGTTCAGTCTACGAAAGACACACAGTTATAAAAATTCTAGGTCTGAGGAATAAACAGTAAACAGACCTCGATTCGTAGCAAGTTCGTAGACGCTTCGTAGCTTTTCGTAGTAAGTAATAAGCTTATTCGTAACAAGGTCGTAGAGTCACTTCTTTCGCGACTTTCGCAATGAACATCTTAGAAACAGCTAAAGGATTTTCAATTACAAACTTTAAATTGCAATTTCGTGAGAATCTTAATTATTTGTTAAATTAGTTTCGGATTTATTTTACTTCTTGTTTTGACAAATAGCAAAATGCGTCTAATGCAATATTCGCGTCGTAATAGTAACATTTAAAAAAAAATAAGGTTTTTGCTACTGAAATACGTTCAAGAATTAAATCTTAAACATTTAATCTCAGATATTTTTGAAAATTATGTAATAACTAGCTTTTGCCCGCGGCTTCGTTCTCGTATCCCACGGGAACATTACTTTTTTCCGGGATGAAAGGTACCCTATATCCTTCTCAGTACTCCTAACTATGTGTATGCGAATTTTCAAGAAGATTGGTTCAGTAGATAAAGCGTGAAGAGGTAACAAACAAACAAACAAATAAACATACAAACAAATATACAAAATCACTTTCGCATTTGTAATATTAGTTGGGATTAAATAAAACGCCCAGTGTATAGCATTCGCAAAATAATTCATAACAAAGAACTAACATTTTCTAACTTAAAAATCTCAAAGAATAATCAGTATACGGTAATAACTAAAAATGCAAACTTTTGTCGTTTAACTAATCTAATCATTTGTATGAGTCTCCGGAAGTTTAGATTCGTTTGAGAGTCCTGAGCGATAATAACATAGGGGTATACGAGTATAAGTCACTTCGCGAAGCAGCATACGTATCTTTGAGACTTTGATCTTATGTTTGAGTGTACTTAGTTTTTTGTTTGATGCAATGCCGACCATATTTCTGGCATAAAAATGATTATAAGAAGTTATAGGTAGGTTTAAGATCATACATTAGCATTTATTGCATTGCCTTCTTCTCCTTTCATGCTGGAATAAAATTACAAACGTAGAATGTGCCAGCTGTGTCTCTTACCGCGAAGATTTAAAAAAAAAAGAAAAAAAAAATATAATAAAAAAAACAGTGAAATATTCGTCAAGAGCGAAGAAAGGCCCGGATTATTTTTTTTGTAGCCAAAACGACTAGATATTTAGATAATAAATTTTTTGGTATAATTTTCATGTTGATGGATTATAGGCATAAGTGCAACCTCATCCGTCCGGCGTGGTAGCTTTCCTCCGTCTATGATTGTCTGTGCTCCGTTTTCTGCTTTGTATATCTTATCTTGTTTCTACGATGAAGTTATCTAACTCCAATAAAAACTAAGTGATCTGGCGATAAATAGTTCTTATTTCTACATTTAATATAAAAAGGTGATTGTATAAAATAGCAATATGTATTATAAAGGTAAATTTAGGCGAATTTAGAGGTATGTTTGTGATTTTTAGGGTTCCGTACAAAAAATTAAAAACAGAACCCTTATAGGATCACTCGTGCGTCTGTCTGTCCGTCCGTCTGTCACAGCTAATTTGCTCCGAATCTACTGGACCGAATCAGGTGAAATTTGGTAGAATGTTGTAATCCCAAACACATATGTGCAAAGTAAATAAATATTTTTTTAAATAAGGGTCGGTTTCGGGGGACAAATTAGAAAATGAAAAAAAAAGTTTTGCAAACCTTACTGTGTCATATATCAAACGAAAGGGCTCGTTATGAGGATCTCAAATATATGTTTGTTATTATTGCAAAATGAATAGTTTTGATTTTATTCATGAAAGAAGACGAAAATTGACCATTACCTCCCACTGATCTCCGAAACTACTGCGCCTAAAATTTTGAAAAAAATACAAAATACGGTACGGAACCCTCTTCACGCGAGTTTAACTCGCACTTGGCCAGTTTATTTTCTATCGAGCCAAAAATGCTTAATCGTGTTTTGACTATTGTAGGTGTCTGTAGAAAATCCTTAAGATTCGCATGTAATTTTTTTGAGGAATTAACTGTAGTAGTTTAATTACAGTAATTTTTTAAAAACACACAGTTTTCTTGGCTCTGAACTGACGGGGCCTTAAGAGCTAGCAAGCGACAAAGTGAAGTTTATGGAGATACAATTGAACGGGACAAAACAGTGATATCTGGTGTATCCTCTAGATTTACATAATAGCTCTTTGCTTCACGCACACCATATGCTCAGAGTGGCCTTTGGGTCTTGTGGCCCCAAGGTCTGTCTATCCCATTAAGGATAACGACGTGATAGTGTACAAATCGTAGACTCGTGATAGTAACTCACTTTGGATATATGCGTATTAAAATACACATAAAAAAATTTAATTTTTTATGATATTATCGTGATTTGACAATTTAGCGCAAGGATTTGAAATCAAGATTATTTTGCCAACAGTGCTTCCTAAAGCTTTATTGCCAAGATAAATTTTATTCAAGGCTTCTTACAATTTTTCCTTTATTCAGAATTTTCGCTTTTATTTTTAAGGGAAAGTTAGCAGCTTTAAAGTGTTTGAGAAATGGAGCCTTAACTCGTCAATCATGCCTAATTTTGTTTAACAATAGGGTAATCCGGCCGTATGGAGCCTGATAGGTTAATATTTTTTTAATGGCTACCATTAAAAAAACAACATTCTAATAATTAATAAAAACCCAAATAAATAGTTTTCATATGTTGTTTGAACAACGCATCGGAGCCTGTGTGTGCCATTTAATGGCGGGCCAAATGCAGGTAAGACTCGTACACAAATAGTTACGTACATGCTTTTACTAGGTGTTGGCATAGCTCCTCCTTTGATCTTTGTTTTCTTGTTTAGAATGTAATGTACGTTATATCACAGAGTAATAATATACTGCGTGTTATATCTAACTTGAATATCAAAATTTTTCTCAGATGTAGTAACGTTTATTTTGAGTGAAGTTTATTTTGTGATTTTATTGTTGTAATGAAAACTTCTTTAGGCTCGTTGGGTATTTTTTTAAGATGGGAAAAATCTATTGAACACTGTTACCGTAACCGACACCACTATGTTCAAGTTTTCATTTCTGTGGGCACTCTCGGAGTGCCACTGTTTTTTTTATTACTCTTCGTTGTCTACCTCCCATCTGTCCAGCGCCAACACTAGGTTTCGTTTTTCGTGTTTGTAAGTTGCAGTTTAAAAAATCTGTCATCAATACGATGACAGATTTTTCAAACTGCCTAAAGGCACCTGGCTTAGCTTGCCGACTACCAAACAATGATGACATCTAGGTACAAAGGCTTTAAGTATTTCCAAAACCATTTTATTACACTTCTGATCAACAATCCAAATGTGGACCACGGCTGGTGTCACTTAACTTGCGAAAGCACCAGTAATGCGTAATTCCACTGGAAGAAGCTCGGTAGCTTCTCATCATTTTTTCTAGGTGAAAAAATAGATCACGTATACCTACGTAATTTTTTCATATCTGCTGTTCTACGAGTAGAAGCAATAGGCCAGTTTTGTACTTATTTCAATTGTTTTGTAAGAAATACAGCCCATTGATAAGACAAACTAACGGATAGCTGAGGAATAGGGTTCGGAACCTTCATCATCATCATATCAGCCACAGGAAGTTCACTGCTGAATATATGTAGGTCTAAACCCCTATTAACAGAGGTATAAAACTAACATTAGCGCATACAGCGCTAACAAAATAAACTTACCAGGAAAAATGTGTCACTTACGCTCATAACTTAAAAATTAAGTTATGACATTGTTTGGCGGTCTCGACAACAACGTCATAACTTAATTTGGCATGTGATGTTCGCACTAACAGTCAAAGGCCTAGTTTGGCTCTAGACACCCGACCTTCTACTTTTATTGATAGTATCAATATTTTCTACTTACGTTTTTAATTATTACACAAATAACATTAGTATTTTGTAAATAAATGATTTTTCGAAATGGGAATAGCTTTGACTTGTACAATGTATGTTATGTACGTATCCTCATCCAAAAGAACTCATCTATAAAAATATTCTGCAAAAACTTTGTAGTAAATGTGCAGTCATACTTAATAATGCATCTTAATCAGTCGACTAAAGGACTTCTGTCTGCATTTATCATCGGTTTAAAACAGTAAGGCATTGAAATTATTAGTCATTAATTTTGGAGACATAATGACTTAAATCTGAAATTAAGCTCTCAAAGTAGATATCAAAAAATTGCTGTCTTGTAAGTGCTATTAATCTGTCTCACAAGTCCGTTAAACTTTGGAATCAATGAACACATTCAAAGACCAATTCCATTACAAAATTATATCTAACTCTCCATCAATCCATGGAAATCTGGATGGAGTTGAGGTTTGACCATTTCCTGATCCGAAAGCTTACAAACGATGTTGTTACTGACTTGAGTTCGGCAGTATTGCTCTCGGGCGGATATTTCGAAGCGTTATTACCTATTAGAGCCTCTGGCGACGTCGAACATGTAAAACAGAATTCCGAACGTTCCTACGTGATAACGACAATGACAGTCACGTAGCTTTAGATGTTGACCTCGATTTTAGATGTTTTACTAAAGTAAAAAGTAACGCTGTAGTGGGACTGAGACCCACAAAGGGTTTTAGCGCTGTAATAACAAGTAAAAGTAAAAACATGCGACCCACAATATAACTGAAAAGGAGTCGGGCTTTACAACATCATACAGCCATATGCGCTACGAATTATTGTGCTCCACTTACTTTATTTATTTTTCTTAAAACATAAAAGGATGAATAAAAATATACAAAAATATAGCTTACTCCTGAAACAAAACAGTCGCTTTTATGAACGTAGGGAGGTAAAGACGCATAAAAGTGAAAAATCGCGTGAGAATATGTATTTTATGGCATTCATTTTTTGGTACATGCCGGCTCATCCTAAGCGTTGTCAGTACTGTACAATACGGTATGGAAATTGGGCATACAGCTTTTAAAAATGCACAGTTTTATTTGACGTGCGAATGGTATTATTTCCAGTTATCACACATTTCCAGCAGCCGTGGAAAATTGCAGGAGTTTTAAATTACATTGTTGGATTTCGTATTCCTTAGAGCGCAGCTGGAATTTAATGTCAATATAAGCGAGGATATTGCGCGTACTCGAACTCGTACCACGTACGTAAACATTTGAGTGGTCATCATGCTGTAACGATGCATGTCGAGCATAATGTTCTATTATTTCCTAGGAACGGTTGACCGTAGTGGTCAACGAATATTGCGGTGAATGATAGGATGGGGAAAGTGGGCCAGTGAGGACGGCACTGATCGTCACGGCGAATTAGCGAGACAATCACTCAGTGTGACGCCGAGCCGGCTCGAGCCTACTGTGAACGCAATTAATGGAGAACTACACTCCACACGAGATCTTGAATCTCGAATGTGTACCGTAATACACGACTGCTTCACGTTAATAGGAAAATTTAATGTGCGCTGATTGGCATTTATTGAATTGTAGGCACTGTAGGTGTAAATGTAGGCACCTAGGTCGTCTATATGGTATAGTCCTCGTTCATGATAACTATACTAGTGGCCAGCTCTGTGAGCTGTTATGTAGATCTCGCAAGTCTGTATTTACATGCTTAAAACTAAATAGATATTCACCGCGCACCTCAGAACCCTCATAGCTCAGTTATTTTGAGACAATTCCAAAAACTGAACAGACAACTATCTAACATGGTTACAGTATTTTGCAATAATCGATTGAGAAATGACCTGTAGAGTAGACCAGACAGACAGAAATACAAAAGCATTTTTGCCCAAGCTGAATCTTCGCGCTCGATCAGTCAAAAAGTGTGTTTGCTTGATTATGTATCCTTTATTTAGATCGAGAGGAAGTAATTGAATATTTTTTGCATACTATCTGCATGTGAAAACCGGAGGGTAACAAAAAGGCTTTATTTTATCCCGGGATGTTCTTAAAAAAGCGCAGGTAAAATATAAGTACTCGTAAGACAGTAAAATTATGTTTAAAGTTACGAGTATACTATTACATGTGTGTAATAAGTAATTATACAAACGTTATATTAGAAGGTACTGCAATTTTCGTTTAATAAGGATAAGTACTCATATTACCTGAAGATACAAAGTTCATAAGTGTTCCTGCAACTATGCTAGCAGAGATGAATTAAACTTTGTAGTTACTCAATGCAAAAAGGAAATGTAATATTTAAGCTAATAATTAAATATGGAATAATTACAGACCACATTTAATTACCACGTAGATATAGATAATAATTATTGATACATATTGAAGATGAAGATGAATCAATTAAAAGTCAACACTTTATGGCAAACTTTTCTTTTTAACCCCAGACAAAAAAGAGGGGTGTTATAAGTTTGCCGCTAGTGTCAGTCTGTCTGTTTGTTTGTCTGTCTGTCTGTGGCATCGTAGCGCTCGAACGGATGGACCGATAACGTTGCGGATTTTTTTACGTGAAAGCAAGTTCTCTTGCGGTGGTTCATAGCTATGTTTGATGAAAATCGGTTCAGCCGTTTAAAAGTTTTTGGGGATTAACGCTTGAAAGTCAGGGCCTTCTCTAGCAAATATATAGATAGCGCTACGGATATCATTAGATAACGTTCTTGACAGTCCGGGGCAGGGCTTGTTAACGATACCAAATTCACACTTAAAGTAACGTTAAATAACGTTATTTTCAGGTATTAGTGGTAACGTTATAAGGGGTATCGATTATACAGTTATAAAACGTTATAATAACGTTATCAATTAACGATATAGGTAACGATACTTTTTCAATACTTGTAAAACATTATATAAATATTATACAAGTGTAATGCATCGCGCTGGGAATCGAACCCGAGGTAGCACAGACTATCACGACATCCGTGTAGCTCTAGTAGCCTACTAGACAAACTCTCATCAATCTATTCTGTCAAATATCAAAAAGAAATACGGCGTTAACAATACCTTTTACCGTTAATATCATTGGTAACGTTATCTGATTTTTCGGTAAATGTTGGAAAAATACCGTTACCAGCATAACGTTATCTTTGTTGATAACGTTAACGCCGTTTGACAGAATTAACGTTACCAGATTTTTAACGGTATTCAAAGCCCTGGTCCGGGTTTTTTTAATTTGCCTAGCAAATAAACTTATTTAATTCATAAAATCTTACCGACACATCGTTTACTCGTTTGCCCGCTGGTAAATGAAAAATGACACCCATTAACCACTTGGTAACTTTTACAGAGCTTTTAACGCAAGAGTGACGATTAGATCGTAAGAGGACAATTTGTAACGTTACGGAGTTCCCTTAATTTATTCTACACGAGGACGTTCCTACCATAACGGGGGATGGAAACCATAAATTTATATGAAGCCGTTATACTCAAAACTTAAAGTGTTTGACGTGTAGTACAAACTAAAACATGTATAATATCAACAACGTGCTCTGAACTTTGTGGAATAACATTTCGAATTACTTTCATGGTAAAATGTTATTATTTAAATGAAAGACCAACATGATGGCAAAGTCTAGCTAAATGATTATTATTATACTACTAAGTTACGTATCTATTTTTAAAGGAATCATTAGTGTAAATTGAAATAGAATATAATCAATACAAAACTAGTTTAGTTATTATTTATTATTACTTTAAAACTGTATCCTAATAAAAAAAAAACATAAAAAAAATAAATTAAAAATAATTCAAACCATTTTTACTATCCCAAAATTTGTCCGAAAGTCCCTTACTACGTTACTATCCCAAAGTCCGTCTGTCCTCTAAGCCGTATCTCTAGCCGCTATAACAACAAATACTGAAAATAAAAAAAAGTTAAAAATTAAAGGGGGTCGTCATACAATAAACGTGTTTTATTAGCGTTTTAAACCATTATATAGAGGAACTCTTAATGTACGAGTCCGAATCGCACTTGCCCGTTTATTTATTTGGGTATTACTAAAAACCGATTAATGTATTTTTCATAAACTGGTTTATCCAACATAGGTATATAAAAGTTTCCCAGAGGGACGCACGACATACGAAATTTATATGAACATTTTATATGAAAACAGTTTTATATTATATTTTGCTAGTCTGTGTTACGTTTCCACGAAATTTGTTTGTTTAATTGAACAGCCTTTTGATTAATCAAGCGAAGTCGTTGAAGTTCTGGAACGATCGATCCATGAATTTCCCAAGAGAATAATATGAGGTTCTTCAAAATGGCCATGAAAAGTTTGTTCAGGGTCATGCTGCAACCCTGGTATTTTAAGCATCCATATACTTTTACCACTTACTATTAGATGGGCCGTGTATATTTTTGTCTAGGTACATTTTATATTTTTGGACTTCATGTCTCACTGTTCTTGTCCTTGTCATTCCATGTTGGTTTGGGAGATAAGAAAAAACTTAGGATGTTGAGCTGCTTCACTTCCTGTGCAGATCGTAGAAGCCGATCGAGGGAATTGGCAAAAAAAGCAAATCATGTTGACAGACAGGCTGTGGGACCTCGACCTGTCCCGGCGCTCTAGGCGAGTTCCCACATAGAAGATAGTAGGAGAAGTGGAGAGTAAACTCGATAACAACACAGATTATATATAATTTAATTTCTGATACTGACTGTTACAGAGTATAAAAGAATAATATTTAATGAGGCACAACAGATAGAGAGAAGTGAGCGATCAGCTTCAGAGCTGATGGTGGAATGAGTGAAAAGGGATCAGACAATGATTTAAAACTGGAATGAAAGGGAATTTGAAATGAAATGAAGAATGAATAAACCGGCCAAGTGCGAGTTAAACTCGCGTGGAGAGTGTTCCGTACAATTGATTAAATTCTTATAGGTTTTCCTGTAATCTACAAGCAATGAACTATATTTTGCATTTTTTTAAAAATTTTAGGCTCAGTAGTTTCGTAGATCAGGGTGGGGGGGGGGGAATGGTCAATTTCTGTCTGATTTTATGAATAAAATCAAAACTATTCATTTTACAATAATAACAAAAATATATTTGAGATCCTCAAAACGAGCCAACAACCTTACAGAGTAAGGTTTGCAAAACTTTTTTTTTAATTTCCTAATTTGTCCCCGGAAAATGACCCTTTTAAAAAAATATTTATTTACTTTGCACATATGTGTTTGGGTCATAGGATTACAACATTCTACCAAATTTCACCTGATTTGGTCTAGTAGATTCACAGCAAATTGGCTGTGACAGACGGACGGACAGACAGACGCACGAATGATCCTATATGGGTTCCGTTTTTTCATTTTTTGTACGGAACCCTAAAAACGGGCAGGATGGGATGAAGAAAGGAGGTTTGAAGAGGATGCATGCAGCATCGTTACAAGGCGATGCGGTTAGCGACCCTATTTTGATTCCTTTTCTACCTTCCCGCCCACCATCAAACTAAAAGTGGCCTTTGAGTCTTACGGTTCGGGTTCTGTCTGCTTTGAGACTCAAAATTCTCAAAAAAAGATAAGTAAGGTAGCCTAAAACACAAAGCTATGAAAAGGTATTAGTTTGATACAATTTCAAAATAATTCCTATCGGGGAGTGGTTTATTTCTAGTATGACTGACTGAGTACGGGATTATAATCATTCAGTGTGAAGTAATGCGGGCTTCAATTTGGTTTTGGTCTGAATGGTCGACTAGTTATAAAGCGCTTTTGTTAAATAAATAGCAATGATGTTTGTGTGCTAAAATGGGTAGTAAGTAAATCAATTTATTTATTCAATACGAATTTCAGGTACATTTTGGAAAATAAACTTTTTGCGATGATGCCAGAAATTAAAAAAGCGGCCAAGTGCGAGTTGAACTCACGTGTAGAGGGTTTCGTACAATTGATAGAATTCTCAAAGGTTTTCCTGTAATCTTCAAACAATGATATACGTTTTTATTTTTTTCAAAATTTTAGGCTCAGTAGTTTCGAAGATCAAGGGGGGATGGTAAATTTTCGTCTTCTTTCATGAATAAAGTAATTTGTTTGGCTTGAACTAGAACTTATCGGTAAAAATATGTGTTTTCTTAAAATAGTACATCACAAATTCAGTTTTGGGGAAACTAATAGTGTTATACAAAAAGCTACTTAACACGAAATGAGTAATCGGAAACAAAATATTGAGAATACAGCAAACCACGTGTTCCTACTATGTCTCTTTTTCATTTACGCCTTTTCATTTCCATTTTGATCAATTTTGAGGTAAATTATAAAATTTTGTAAGACCTATGAGTGAATTCATATACAATGAATTAATAAATATGTAAGGATCTAAATAATGAATAGAATTCGAAATTTTCGGCTCGTCCGGGGAAGTACCACACTCTCACAGAAAATCGACGTCATCACCCCCCATCCCCCCTCCCCCTCCGAAAGGCCGGTAACGCTTTGGTTACACCCCTGGTATTGCAGTTGTCCATGGGCAGCGGTGATCACTTACCATCAGGTGACCCGCTTGTTCCTTTGCCGTCCTATGACATAAAAAAAAAGTATAGCTATTTTCCCTCTGGAAGCTTTGTTGTGCCACGGTCGTTGGTATTTCACTGCACACAATCATAAAGATGAAGCGCTCAAAAGACGTCTTTAGTTGAGAAGCAGAATTTATCGAGTAGAGTTAATTAACATCCTAGAATAGCATTTATCCATTTAAATGTCTAATTACAGACAAGAGATATATTACACGCGAGTGATAATGTATCAGAAAACATGTGTCGTTATTCGCTTCGTTAATTGTACTCCATTTTAGCAATTCAATTCAATTCAATTAAATTCAAAATATCTTTATTATCATAGGATATTTATAATATCTCTTAATAATAGTCACTTTGTTTTGTTTTGCACAAATGTTGACGTCAAATCGTTACTTACAGCTAAGTTTACGCCGCTTCCTAGGCGCAAGTGCAGAAGAAGCGGCAACAAACTGCAGTGCACGTTTTCTCCAAAGACGTCAACTAACAAACTAAAAACTTAAAATTAGTTATATGGATGGACAGAGATTACATTGTTTGTTATGTCATAATTAAATTGAATTATAAGAATTACGAAATTTAAAATAATGTCAATTTGTAAATTTAGTATGTACCAATGTACCTAAATTATGACATGTCTAAGTATACAAACCTTTAAGAGGGACCCGCGCCAAGCTCAAGCCAGACCTTTTGATATGATCTATGTTTTGCATATACATTCGTTAATTGAATGTTTGTGAAAGTTTATATATAAATGTGTTAGTTATATATTTGTAGAGTTCCGACATAGATTTTACGAGATTAATTCAACTTAGGTAAACTACCGAACAGCCTCCTTTCATTGCCTACGTCTGAGTTATGACTAAACTTGCTCAATAACTCTGATTTGAAATATATTTTAATAAAAATATATAAACTTAAGCACATTTAAGTCCTGATGATAAGGGTTGCTATACACATATGTGGGCCGGCTAATTCAGCACAGCCGGGCGGAAAAGTCGAATATATGTAGATGAATGATATTCAGGGAAAAGCTGCTTGACTTTTGATAGGCGAGTAATAACAGCAACATGGCCTTAATCAGCAAAGCCGGGCGTTAAAATCTGATATACGAGCATGTGGATGAATTTTCAGGAATCACAAACCGCTTGGCTGCCGCACATAATCACTCGGCTTGGCATAATTATGCCGGTCGGATTTTGGCGATGAATTTTAGTTCAGTACTAAAACGTATTAATGCCGAACTGTGCCGATTAGACCCGAAAGAACTACCCGATCGGCACAGCCGAATGAAGCCGAACAAGTGCAGTAATTGCTTCGAGTCGGTTTTGATGTTTACTGCCGAACTGAGAATGCTGGTCCGCTTAGGTCTGTAGCAACCCTAAGAATATGAATTTTATTTTATTTAATTTAATGAGTATCTCAGGTATAAAGTGAAGGATAAAAATCCTTTGTCAGTTAGTAATAATTGTTAAGCAAAGTCATGCAATTTGTGAATTCAGAGTTCTTAGGTTCACCTTTATCAGCACTGTCTGTCTATGTTAAAATAAATCGGCGGGTAAAATATATTTTCATAATACTTTTTTGCCTACTTTGCACGGTACAAATATAGTGTTCGAAAAGGAAACGGTCCTTTTCATCTATTCGTAAATCCATAACTAAAAAGGTCGTATAATTTAGTCAAACACACATAAAGCATCTTACTAGTTATTTATTTGACAAAAGCGGAAATACCTACAATGTGTCTTATATTTATATTAATTACTCATAATAAATACCCAGTAAAGCAGACATCGGGAGGCTCCTAACCGGTAGTTAATGCCTGCAATAATGGCAGTTACGAGAGCAACGATGTGGTCATCAATAACCGCAATCTCTCTGATATATACTTATTACATGATGTTATCACAAAATAAGAGTATTAGAAATACGAACACCTATATAAGTAGCGCTTAAAGGTCCAAGTTCTTAGCCGACTGCCCCTATAACCATTGCACACCAATGCATTGAAAAATTCTCTGACCGAAAAAGTCAGTGTTCATAAAACAATACTCAAAGTAAACAACCAAACAAAAAACAGAAACTCTGAATACAATGCAATTAATCATAGGTAATTAGGTTCGAGATATTTCTTATTACCGCCGTACCTCTAGGGAAGGGACATGTGTGTGACTGACTAATATCATATTTATTAGTTTCATTTATTGGTCAGTTGGGTACAAAGGCTTATGATTGAAAGCCATCAGCCATCTGCTGAAGCATTACTTTTAAGAGAGCAAGGCGCTTTTAAATTTACTAGCCATTTTTTGCTTGAATTATGTAATTGAATTTAAAACGCCGGTATTGCAAGTCACGTTCTAGACCGATACGCAGCCGAGTCATCTGAAATACAATAGTATTTCCAAAATAAAGATACCAGTTGGCGTGTACAGGTCGTGTTTCGTGCAGCTGGTCGGGCACGAAGGACAAGAGAAAAGGTGCTGCATGGTCTGATCGGAGTGACCACATTGGCATCGGGCCTCTGTTTTGTCGATATAACGCCACTTCGCAAGGTCGTGCCCACATCGGCCCTTCTCAGTACGCAGTCGATTCAGGCATTTCCAAGTTGCCCAAGGGAGATTATGGCCCGGGAGCAGCTCTTCCGACGTTGGAACAAAGTTAGGCGGAGGGGCGTATTGCCTATTACGCCACATTTGAAGCCGGGATTCTGGGTGGCCCGCAAGTGGTTCGGTGCATTTAATAAAACTATTACGGCTTTTGAGGCGATTGGCTGTTTCATTGGCTGTGGGTTTGGTTCCAAATAAAGCGCTGCTGCTGCTATCTACCGGCTGATCCCCGGTTGACGTGACGTCGTCGGCGTGCGACGTGTCGCTAGCTGCGATAGCTATTTCATGGTTATATGACATGCAAAAGATTCACTCCAAACATATTATATCTACACTAATATTATAAAGAGGAAAGATTTGTACCTATTTTTGTATGTTTGTAATGAATAGGCTCAAAAAGTACTGGGCCTATTTAAAAAATTCTTTCACCGTTGGAAAGCTACACTATCCCCGAGTGACATAGGCTATGTGTGTACCACGGGCGAAGCCGGGGTGGACTGCTAGTAATATTATATAAAAGTATATTGAAAAGAGCTGTCATACATAGTGAACACACAAATACTTGATAGTACGCGATGTTTTAAACTTTAAAAGATATACTTTTAAGTCGGTTTCATCACCGCATTTGCGATGATCCACTAAAGTTCGTTCCATTAACTGAAAATCTCTTTAATTGGGGAGTGTATTCTTAGCAGGATCACCGGTTTGATGCTAATCACTAGCAATCAATTGAGCAGTGGAAGTAATCTCCATTCGTTAGGTTAATGACCGTGGTGTTACGATCGCGACGGATCTGTTTGATCTAGACGCAGGCACTTACACCCAGACCTCTTGTTAAATGGAGCGGCCTGTTGTATTATTCAATTATCTAAAGGCATCTGTTACTAAGACGTTCCAGACTATGATTCACTACTGAAACAGGTAGGTGCTGTATTTTTTAAGCGAACACTTCTTATCAAGGACACACTTATTGACGCGAAATGGGCGATAATGCGAAACATTTTAATAGACGATTCGGCTAACAATCCATCACTATTTTGAATCCTTTTTCTACCACCACGCTAAAAATGGCATTTGGGTCTTGCGGCCTAGGTACTGTCTGCTTAGAGCCGCAAGAACGAAAATGGTATGTCTGTCCCATTAGTGCTAAAGGTGTTAAGAACGCGTATGACCCTGATAGTACTTAGAGCGATCTTAAATATTATCAATATTAACGAATTACTCACTCTGAAATAAAAATACAGCAAAGTTCAGGACCAATTATTTTAACATTATATGTTTTAAAAACACGATTGCTTAAAATTTTCTCAATAGAAAAAATTGTGAAGTTGCCGCCAAATCACCTCGGAATTATACTCGTACTAAAACGGAAAGTATTCAAGAAATACAATAAATTAGCCCTTGTTACTTTGGATTATAATTGTATTAAACATAAGGCAGCCATCACATGTCTTATTTTTAAATAACTTTCAAATATTCTTTGTAAAACAAAAAAAAACCTCAAAAACCAGAAACGCGTAAAACCAGCTTTATTGACCCTCCGCGATCTTCCCACCCCGCATGGCTCGCTGTCTCGCTTCGGCTAGTTTAGTACTAAGACGTTTAAATTCCAATCAGTTTAATAAAGTTAGGTAGCTACTGAGAAATGAACAAAATATTTCGGAATATTTTTGGCGCACTTTGTGCTCTCTTTGCACGAAACTGAATCATCGCTCTCTGTTCTGTGACGCAGAATTGGGTTAACTTGGGTGAGTCAGTGCGTAAATGGTAGTCCTAGAATATTTTTACTATCTAAAAAATAAACAAAAGAGATAATGATAAATTATTATAGGTATCAGAAATTTGTTAGATTTTTTTTTCATACGTTAACTTAAGGCCTTGCATGAATTTTCCGGGGTCCAGTTTAAAGTGATAACGCGGCTTTACTCAAATTTGCCAAATTTTCGCCAATATGCGTAGTAAAGCTCAACGCTTTTACTTTAAACTGTAAACAGTTATAAATAGTTTACAGGGTTATCTATGGCTTGGTAGAAACAAAATTTTAAATGTCTCCGTTTTCTTTGAAATTATTTATTTTAAATGGGGGTAGCACTGGACCCCGGTAAATTCAGGTACGGCCTTAAAATACGAACGCCAAATATTTTTCCTGAAAGATTTGTAATAATTTTCCAACGAGTGTTTTTAAATATGAATTTAAGAGTTATTGTGACCTTAATTGGTTAATGGCAACTTAAACGTACGAACTTATCATTAAATTAAGATTAAATAACAATATTATTTTCTATTCTAGTTTCTATGTAACATTGCGAGTGCGAGTCAGGCAAATTTGGTAGAAAATTATATTGTATAAGGCTCTGTCTACCCCGCGAGAGTGAATGCGTCTCTACACCATTCAAAATATTATTTCACAAGTCAAGCGCCAAGTACATAAAAAGATAATCAAGTATGTAAACAATGAATGTAAGTTGAAATTGCGTTAAGTTAAAACAATGCGGTGAATGGCAGCCATATTCGCGAACTAACTTAGAACAAGTTGCCAGTTTAACAAGTTCGCGGAGATAAAGCTTGAATTGTTTCAGTGATTAATTACTCGAACGATTAAAAGCAAGACAAATAACGAGCGAGCGACATTTTACGACCGTCCAAGCTTTAATGATAATAAATTGAATGTATTGAAACGACTGCAGTTAATAAGCTATATTTATTTATTGCTACTATCAGTAGGTATTAACTTTATAGTCAACAGGTCAAGCTACATTTATATACCCTACTAACAGTAGGTACTAACTATATAGTCAACAGCTCAAAATTTAACGTTACTTTGCCATTACTGCACGAGATATTAATGAGTAATATTGAGGCACAATTGAAAGGAATGTTTTATGAAAAAAAAATACTATAGTGTAATCCTAAGCAGATGCTGGAAACTGCACAAACTTTTCATTGATTTGTCTAGATATTGTTTAAAAAATGAGCGCCATGCATACAAGTAAGTGTTAGAGGTTATGGTTTTGTCAACAGTCACGCAAAGCAGTTAATCTAGAATACAAAGCTCATCTGTGTTACATTATAACCATATGACGTAAGACAAACATTGTTACGTAAACGACTCGTATACAATACTCGTTAAAAAATATTTATAGTCCCTTGCGCGAACTACGGAAATGAAAAGGATAATATTTCAAGCCAGGACGTACTCGTAAACAGCACCACTGATTACAGTAGTGTAGTACCGAGATAAAATTCTAATTTGTCAGTGCGGTTCTGCGGTCGGGTATATTTCAATTCTTATGCTTAATTTTCCTTGGAACAGAAAGGGGGCTGTTTAAAAGTAGGATTGGATCGGGACGTCCCGGCGACATCTGTCTCAGACGGCGGGAGATTTTAATACCTACGAATAAGAAAATAGCATCTCGGGCTCTGACAGCGCCCGGGGGTGCTCGAGGCGATGCTGCGCCAAACGGGCGCTCGGGCGTTCGGGCGCCTGCAGTGTAATAAAGTACAGATAATTCGCTGAATGCAGAAGTGACAAGGGATGCCTTTCAAGTACGATGTACGCTGGGAGACATGGCGATGTTATCTGTCGTGCATGTACCAATCTCTTGTTGTGTTCATCAATCTAAGCTTTGAGTTTGTACGACGAGAACAATACTCGTTTAAAGTTCTCTTGAGAAACTTGTATGACAATCTCCGTGGTGTGTTTGTTGCCACACTAATCTGCTACCCGATCAAGGCAAGTTAGAAAATGGCCTTTTTCATATGGTCCTAGGTATGGAGTGTTTTTCTATATATTAAAAAATATATAGGTAGTATATAGTCGAGTTAGTATACCATAAAACAAGTTAAAACCTACTTTAAGTAGCTTAATCAGAGTGATTGGTCCTTATTTGTTTATTATAAAAGAATGCAGTTATAGCAAATAGTCGAAACTCAAAGGTCACGCTTAGCAAATGGTGGACCCAAGACGGACAACGGGCAACAAGCCAATAGAATAAACTATCGTAAGTATTTGGATTAATAATGTTTTCATTCTTAACCACATGGTTTATAATATGATGATTTATATTTTATTTTCAGGTTTTATTTTGATTTACGCTTGCAGTCACATTCCTTTTTTAACTTTGTAAAAAACGTCATGTGTTTGTAGGCATTGTCAATAGGTACCTACCTCGTAGGTGCTACGTCTGTAAGGTAAACTGGTAGACAATGCTTAGCATTAAGTTTTACCTTTTGTATTATAATCTTTAGATTATTGTGTAATAAACATTAAAATATAAGAAATGATGTTATAAGAGATCGGTGTGGAGTGAAAGAGGACGTAGTGACAAAAGTAGAACAAGGGATGTTAAGATGGTTTGGGCATTTAGAAAGGATGGATGAAAATAGATTAATAAAAAATATTTATAAGGTAAGTGTAAAAGGAAGAGCGGGACAGGGTCGACCTCGGCGAACGTTCTGCGATCAGATTGCAGACGTTCTGAAAAAGGGAGAGGTAAGAAGTACACGTAACCGAAGGGCATGTATGAGGAGGTTGATGAGTGTAGATGAAGCGAAGGAGGTCTGTCGTGATCGTAGCAAGTGGAGGTCCATAGTCTCTGCCTACCCCTGTGGGAAACAGGCGTGATAGTATGTATGTATGTATGTAAACATTAAAATAAAAATAAAATAAACAAATGAGCTCAAAGAATCCAAACACCGTTTTCAGGTATACAGACATTGTTTACACAGACTAACAGATAAGTCACGTAACGTTACGAATACGTGAACGATTTCATTTCACTAATGTTTTTTCATATTTCCTGTTTCTATTTTTCTTTTTGTTTATCCTGTTTACAGGTTTATTGTATTCAGTTAACATTGTTATCATTTATTGGTTACTACTTGACCCAAACGTAATCATGTCAGAAATGTTTTACAGGTAAATAAATATGTTGTGACCGTAATTGAATTTTAAGGGAACAAATAGCACAATGACGTACAGAAATACGATTTTCCCTTTTACTCGGGTTACGTAAGGTATAAATTAACAAATGTTTATCTTTTTAAAAGGTTGCATACACAAAGACGACACGGCTTTAGGGTGGAGCTTAAAAAGGAATCTCTGAAATCCAAATGGGTTCTAACCGGTGGGTGTGCGGGCATGAGAAACTCCGCTAAATAAAATTTAAAATGTTTCCCGCTGATGAACTAAATGGACTAAATTCAAAGGATCCTTGCAGCGTGAAGCTTCTACCATATCTGCAAGAATTTGTGAAATTAATATTGTATCTACTATAGTAGGTACTTCAATAATTGACCGACCGAGTAAAGCGTTTCAGTTTCGAGATTAGCCAAAAACTATATTTGTCCGTCTGTTCTCTCCTACAGGTCGCATTTCTCAACCGATTTTGACAAAAATCGGCACACTAATTCCTTGATTTATTTAATTCTTTGGTCGATCGCGATTTTTGATTGGCGGGAAAGGGGAAGTTTGAAGTTTGGAGATTTCAATCAAATTTGAGAAGTACACTAAGGACTTCATTCTATACAACATGTTGTATGTAAAAATAATTCCAAAAAGGAGGGAATAGAGAGGGGGAAATAGGAGGAAGTTTGCTGTAGCGTTATATATGGACGGATTTTAATTATTGATTTTATATCGGAAAATTTATATATACCTACTACGCAGTTTTCTCCGCTTTCACAGGACGAACCCATAGACACGACATTCGGTTATTGCATGGTTATAAGGGCTCGCAAGGTCTACTGTTACCACCACCATTACTAGTTCTAAAAGTGATAAACAAACATTCAGTCGGAAAGGTGGTATCGATTTTGAAATGAATTTGTGGAACGACAAACTCGACAATTTGATATTTACTGCAAAATTACATTTTATAAATTCCATTACTTTGCAAAATAAATGTGTAGGGACGTTTCATTACGTACAAGTTTATTTTAGAGCGTAACTTATACTATTTTAACGCTAATGTAATTTCAGAGTTTTAATAAGTCAAACTGAAACTTCGTGATATCCGAGGATTTCCTCTGCAAACAATAAAGCTTGCTTTTTAAACGAAAATTAATATTACCAACTTAATAAAGCAGGAAACTTCACAAATATAATAAGGTAAGAATATAGCTAGTTTGTATTATGTATAACATATTATGTTTTAGCTCGTTTATTTTATATTTACTCAATATTTATTGACCGGGACAGCGAAGCGAATACTCGTAAAAGACTCCGTCCAGCTTTGGCAAAAATTCTTGATTGTGTCCGAATTCCAGTTTGCCGGTTGTTTTCGCTTACAGGTTTCGCATTTCTCAACCGATTCTCGTGAAATTTTGTGAGAAGGTTCGATAATTAAGTATGTACAATTCTTTCATCGCGACAGTTTTTTTAAATATTCAAAAAACATGGAACTGATTCTCCATGGACCGTTTCTTTGAAATTTGTACGATACAAATGTCAAAATTACGAGTGATCAAAACCACTCGTTTCAAATCCTTCGTATACGATCAACTAAAAAACGCGCCCGTTTGGAAATACTCGCGCAAATCATTCGTAATATGAGTCCCTGAATGAAAAATAGCGCTCCTGGTCTTATTTAAACGCTTTCTCACGAGTTCTATACCTCAACAGAGTCTTACGAAATATTGAAAAATCGTTCCAGCCGGGTATGTCAAGTGCTCTCGAAACGTACAAGAGTCGCTTCCCATAAGTTCTCCACCGTCGAATAGAATTTATAACTTCTGCAAAATGAGATCCCGCTTGCTCTCTCATCAATTAAAGCAATGGGAACTTGAAAAGTTGTTTCAGGTTTGCTCCTACTGCGTCGCAAATCTTTAAAATATATGTAAAAGAAGTTAGAACTCTTATAACGATATGAATTAAAAGAAGACATTTTTTGTATAGGTCATATAATTTATCAAAGTATAATTTGATTTTGTCGCAATGCGGATTTTGAAGAAAGCTGTAAACGTGCCACTTGGACACAAAAATAATGGCATATTTATTTTTGTGTCCAAGTGGCACGTTTACAGCTTAGCAGCCATGGTTTACTTATGAGCCATATGCTAAAATTTTAATTCAATGAGGTGTTAAATAAAGGGAGGTTCCCCGAAATAATATCATCAACTAGTGAAGACCCGTTTCATGAGCCCATTCCTTTGTCATTTCCGAAGGCAATTTTTATTATTTGCTATTTTTATTATTTCCTTTCATTATTTACATTTGATATATTATATTTAAGCATTAATTTAAAACACATTAGCCAGCTAGCTGAAACCAATTTTATTTTACAATAAACTGGTTAAGTGCGATTTAAACTCGTGTAAAGAGAGATCCGTACTTCTCTTAGGTTTTTCCTGAAAGCTGGTAAAGATCTATAATCTGTTTTTTTTTAGAAGTATAGGCTCAGTTGTTTCGGATATAAGGGGGGTTAATTTTCGTTCTAAAAAGCTCTTTTTTTTGATATGGCACACGATAGAATTTACAAAACTATTTACCCCCCATAAGTGGCCCCCATATTGGGATTTCATTTATTTACGTTAAACGTCTGTCTTGGGTCACTGACTTTCATATGTGTACCAAATTTCAACTCAATTGGTCCAGTAGTAGTGACGACACAATTGTCTGTCCATCCTTCTTCTTCAAAGGGAATCTAATTTTACCATTTGAGGTACGGAACCCTAAAAATTATAAGGAAATTTCTTTCCACAAAAAAAATAAAACAAACTCGGTCAATTTCATTATTGAGTGGCGTACGGCGAAAAGATACGGCTGGACATCCACGACCCCCGAAAGATTTACGATGTTGTAAGAGAAAATTTTATTATACTTTCAATTTGGTAGCTGTCGCGGAAAACAGCCGTTGCGGTAAAATAAAATAGTTCGGGGTCGTTAAGAAGTCAACCCGAGCTACCTGGGAATTTCTCTATCTAAGATTGCCAAAGGAAGAGCATTAATTTAAAGTAGGTACCTATTATCCACCTTAAGTTAATTATATTAGCAACTCTGGCGGAATTTGCGACGGTAATATCATTATGAGAAGGTACAGGAAACGCTGGCTTAACACGTTCACTGCGTTACGAGAACGCGTTTTCGTTTCATTGCGGAGGAAAAATTCTATGACTTGCTCTTTTGCGCATAGGAATTTATCTTTAGGTTCCTGTTATGTAGAAAAGTAAAATGGTTTAGTGTAGCATTATTGGGTATCGATAATGAGTTATTTTTATGTATAAAAACATACGAGAACTAAGATATCTCGTAGCAACCAGACAGTATTAATTTGCAGACAGTGCGTAACTAGTCCATAGGATATCTCATCTCTGGTCAAAAAAAATTGTGTTGTATTAACTTTCTACTAAAGTTCGATAGTTTTATCTTTAAGGGACAGCACAGAAAATACCCAAAAAACGTGTGTATAGTATTAGGCTTATTATTTTTTAATTCTGAAAGAAATGATGCATCACATATTAATCGTAATAATAATGAAATATATCAGTATTTGCCCCAGTTTTGAGCATATTTATTAACAAATCACAAAATAATCAACACCGTGCTTTTAAAACACAGTTAATTTGATTAAAATATTGTTGAATATTTGACAACATTCAAACAATTATATAAATCATCGCTATTGTTTGATAAATTCCAATCACTATGAATATTATCGAAATTAATTAATATTTAAGTTACAAGACCGGAAAGCAAACATAATTTACTTTTCTAAGTGCGTAGCGAGATCTTAAGGTTTTCGCTTTTTGGCCCTATTTATATCTGCACTGCGGGCTGAGCAAATACATAATGTATCACCATCTACCAATACGTATACAAAAAAATCATGTTTTGAGCTGTTATTGTGGCAAGAACGTAACGAGTACTTTTAGTCCTCGTTTCACATTTATTGCTGATTGTATAAATTCGTTTACGCAGTGAACGTGTTAATAAGATCCCGTTGAGAAAATTACGAGGCAAGGTTCACTTGCGGATACTATGTATCTTGGTAACTCCAAAGTCATCGATCAAACGTAAGCCGTGATAAGGTATCTACTGACACCGTATACTTAAGCACAAATATATAGGTAACACTCATGTGTGTGCACCGCTTTGTGGAAAGCTTGAAAACAATCTATTGAGTTTTATGCATTCGCTTTGAACTATCCGAAGTCGGGAAGATACTCGTACTTCAGCGAAGATATTGCGTGGAACGGTTTATTGAGGGCTAGGCACTGTTTACTTGATCTATTTTAAATATAATTTAAACATTAGAATATTTATAGGAAAAAGTCTTACTTTCGGTGGTCAAGTACAATTTGCTGTTTTAAGCAAAGTAAATGTTCCTTTGAGAAAAGTTTAGTATTACATAATTAACTTGTTCTTAAGTCAGTTATATCAGAGTCAGACGTTATAGTTAACGAAGAAACGAGTATTGTTTATGATAAGTTTCCAAAGAATTTCAATATTTCCAAGTTATAACAACATCTACAAGAAGTATCTAACACTTTATTGTACTCAAAATATACAACACAAACATTAACAATATGAACACAATGGGGGGTCTTATCGCTAAAAGTGATTTCCTTCAGACATCCGGTGGAACATAAAGTTGTGTACATAGAAAATTCAGTGATATATCTGTAAGTTTACTGCAAA
This sequence comes from Acrobasis repandana, assembly GCA_963576875.1. Taxonomy (NCBI): domain Eukaryota; kingdom Metazoa; phylum Arthropoda; class Insecta; order Lepidoptera; family Pyralidae; genus Acrobasis; species Acrobasis repandana. The sequence continues at coordinate 14,538,136 of OY756216.1, read as the reverse complement.
CTAAATCTCGTATTGCAAAACTGGCTTTTTCGCCAATGACATGCGGCAACATTCATAACGGAATCCACTTGGCACTGGCGCACTAGTTCAAACATAAAAGTTTGCATATCGAATCCGGTTCCAGTACGTTCCACTCAATATATGTACATAGCCTTTGACGAATTGATAATAATAATGTACGAGTAAATCCATTTGATTGGAGATACCAGTGCGATGATTTAATTTTCAGTTCAACGAGCGGGGCACCTTTGATGTTAAAATTGTTCAATTCATAGGCTGTGGTTACATTAGCCTGGTGGAGTACGATTATCCTCTAACAAGTGTTCCCTAAGCCTGATTGCTTTTTGGTTAGTATTAAAATTTATACATAACTGTTTACACGTTATTATAATATTTATTTTAGATTTATTCTTTTTAATGTAAAATTAAATTGAACGTTAAAATGCCTAGAAGCCTTCCTAGAGACATAGAGTCACACAGCGTAGTAGACCCTGGACAAGTCGAGCAGGGTACATAAGTACTCGTAACATACATCTTTCGTGTCACGACCTCGTCATGATTTTACTACTTGCACATGAGCTCATCATAAACTTGGTTGTTCAAATACTTATATAGATTTGTCAGTTTTGTTGCACATATAATAAAATAAAGTATTTGACGATGACGAAAATATCTCAGGTAAACAAAATTCTTAATAAGAGGATAAAAATATTATTCGAGTTCAATATAACACAATACCTCGCAGGAAGGCACAGAAACCAACAAATAAAGTTTATGAAATATCTTCTCAAAGATTTAATATTTCTTAGAAATCCTTTCACGACATACTTAGAGCAAAAAAGCCTCTTACGCGACCCTCATATAATGCTCTTAAATGAATGCGTCGAATATTACCGGCCTTTACTTTATCCAGTTATTATTTCCACCTTAAAACATGTTGTATAATCGGGACTTAAACCGCACATTTGTTTATACGTTTATATGCGTTAAAAAAATGCGTGTGAAAAAGTTGAAAATAAGAATTATTTGTATAAACAAAAGAATTTGTGTTAAGAAATAATCTCAAAGCCAACAAATCAATTGACTAAAAGAAAGTGGACAAAGCACCTCCTACAAAAGATTCAGAATAACAAAAGAGAATAAAACGTTTTGTCAAAGACTTTTACCTTGTATTGTGTATGATTACAAAAACAGTGTCTATTCAGAATAATAAGTAAATCAATTTCATGTTTTTTTAATTTAAGAAACTACCAATTTGACTGAGTTGCTGAAATACGTGAGCTGAGTTATTTGAAGTAACTATTTATTTGCTTGTAAATTTTTTTTACACGACCTAAATTAAAATTAATTCAGCTCCAATTTTCCAGCTGTTAATGTGAAAATGATTATAACGAATGCAATTTATCAAACATTTCAATACGTTACAAATAATAAAAATATTAGAGTACGAGTACATTATTCACATAAATAGTTTTCATGGCCAAGTTTTCAGAACGTGATTTATTAATATATAAATAGAATGCGACTCGCCGTTTTCTTCGTCATGTTTTTATAGTGGGTACCATCAGCGGTGGTAAGCCTATGAATATTAAGCAATGAGATTTTTTGTTTGTCAACCTACCTGTATTTCCCGTGAGGTGTGAAATCGTCGAGACAAAGTAATATGATGCGTAGGTAACGTAAATTTAAATATTCAGACACGAGATTTCATACTCATGTCTCAAGAAATAAAGATCTGCATTTTGTGAACACGCAAACAATAAGGTTATGAAGGTGACTCGTCTGCGCATAATTCAATATCTGAGATTTTCATTTCGATTTCTGCAGTCATTTATTTTTGGGAATGAATACTGGTACCATTTATCTTAGCAATTTTTGTAGCTTCATTAATTGGCCGAGTAAGCGAAGCGTCTCAGTTCTAAGATAGGCCAAAAATGCATTTGTCCGTCTGTCTGTTCTCGCCTACAGGTGGCATTTTGTAACCGATTTTGACAAACACTGGCACACAAGTTCCTTGATTTATTGAAATCTTTTAGTCGATTGCAAATTTTGATTGAGACTAAAAAGGAAAAAGCTTTGCTGTAGCAATTTGAGAGGCACACTAAGGACTTCATTTTACACAAGAAGTTGCAAAAAAAAAATCCAAAAGGGGGAAGTGGAGGGGTAAAAGGGGGAAAGTTTGCTGTAGCGTTATATATGGACGAATTTCACTGAAATGGCTGTGCTAAGCCAGAGGAAAGCGTCGGTTATTGTCTTGTTACAAGATATCGCGACATCTACTGTTCTCACAGAACTAGTAATCTTTATTTCAGATAACTGAGGAGCTCGATAGCGCAGTATGTGTACTATAATTTAAAGTATGGGCATATTACTCATGAGTATCAATAGGGCACTCCTATCCTACAAATCTGGATGGATGCTAGTGGCATTTGTATCATGAGCTTCCGTAATTGAGAAACTATATATAGCAGTTAGTCTCAGTTGGTAACGCTCAAGGGAACTTGCCTTTAGGCAACTTGATAACTCTAACGCAAATATATACGATAGGAGGATGAAAGCCTAAATCATGCAAAATATTTGTTTTACGATCGTGTCTCTTAAATGAATATATCGAGTAACCTTAGACTTGGAAACTTATGTTAAGCTCGGAACTTGGTCCACAACGTTATGACTAGAGTTTAGTTCGCCCGGAGCAGCATCAGATGTTATGGAACAGCTCGAATCTTGTATAGTAATCAAATAGCTTGATCGGACTGAAGTATTCGTGTGGATATTTGCTTGGAACATTATTGGTTTAATAATGAAGCAGCCTATATAATGAAGCAGTGTATTGTAGTCGACCGATCTTATCAAAGACTACTGTGGTACCTATACTAAAATATTGGGGTCCCAGGCATTAGGCTGTTTGTTACTTTATTTCTGTGCCAACTACGGGGCTTGCGCTTTAATGTCATTGTGATAGGTGTCATAAGTGAAATTTATATTCGTCGGTGTCGGGCAGAGATATGGGATATGTCGGGTGTCGGGTTATTCTTCGTCTAAGCGCGTTCCCGGTTGCATCCTCAGCTGTGCTGCATCGGAGCCCGGGGTGCGCTTTCCCGCTTTTTCTTCTCCAAATATAAGATGCATGTCAATGGTCATCCAAGGATGCCAAAGACCCTGCAAAATAGAGAAGAAATAGCCGGAACAGTTTCAATGATTTGGCTATAGTTTTACGACCGGCCGCCTGCCTGACGTCAACCCTCTTAGGGCATGTATTTGTGCGAAAAGTTTTACAACCGGTCGCCGCCCGACGTTAACCCTCCTTGGGAATGCAATTATAGTACGAGATGTTTATGCTTAGTCCTTTAGCCGGCTCTTACGACATCCACAAGAAGAGAGGGAGTGGTCCTATTCTTAATTTCTTACCCGGCACCACACGGGTGGTCAAATCATAGATTTCATAACATTGAAAAAACTTTGTATTATAAATATTTTTCGTAGACTGATTAAAGTAAGTCGGTAGGTACCTACTTACTTTAATTAGTAGTTAGTAAATATAACATACAAAACATTACTCATATAAAGAAATAAAAATAGTAGATTTGTTACTCATTCCATTTACGCCAACGTACTTGGAAAACGTGTGTCGGTAATATTTATCAAAATAGACCTTCATATTATCTTTCTTGAAACCCGTAACATCGTTCTAATAGCTCGCAATTAAAGAAGAAAGTTTCGAAACGAAAAGACATCGGTAATTAATTATATTAAATGGTTTGTACCGCGTATTTAGCCTTAGAATTATAATGCGTACATATCTAATGAAATTAAAGTGTTTTTTTTATTTGATAACTCCAAAGAGGTCATCAATATAAACAAATTAAAAATGTAGGCCCTATTATTGCTCAGGACTAACTATTAGTGATGTTGAAATAAATATATCAATATTTCTTTTATTTCTGTTTGTTTTTTAAAAGCTTTGATATACAAGTAAAAGCTTTAATACAGAACGCAAAAGAAAAGTATAAGAAATTCGAGCCGATTTATCCTATACCAATCTGATTTTATAATTTAAATACATCGACAAGTATTTACTCTGGACCTTTTTTAAACTAGTAAATTACGAGTATGTTTGAGCACAGACTTTTATAAATAAGTTTGGAAAATCCAAAAGTGCACGCCTCATAGCGGTCACTCAGTTTTCACAAAAAAAAAACAGAACTTGAATATTGCATATTTATCGGTGTATTATAAACAAAATAAAAAAAATACTTTTAAATCTTCGCGCCATTGCCCACACAGAAAAGAAAGGTACTGCGCATGTATTGTCAATGTCAACGAACCTTATTTACATAGATTTAGATATACCAACGATAGGTGGATTTCAGTTTATTGCTAATTATAATTAAACTACTTTTAATTATACCGTGATTTTCGAAAGGACTTAGTTTTAGATAATACTTAAGCGTATGAAAAAAAGAAGGGTTCGATTTGTTAAGTTTTTCGGGCGTTATCGTGACCACGCCAGTTTCCATACATACAGACACACGGACGTCCACGAAATAATTTTCTTAAAAACTTGTTTTATTATTTTAAAGAACAAAATGTCCTTTAAAAATATCATGACTGTTGAAACTAGTGTTTTTTCTTGACATTTGTGTGTAAATATTATTCTACAAGTACGATAAGAAATAAATGCGAGAGTAGAGCACTACCTCAACGCTCCGCTTATGAGGCGTGCAAAAGAATCAAAATATTGACGAAGGAACATAAATTATACATCATATGAAATAGCATGATAGGTAACTATTTAAGATAAAGATTAACGGTCTTGACCCCGGAGAATACTTTATAAGTTGGTTAATCCATCTCCGGCAAATCTCCGGTCACTAAAGGCCTATTGACCATTTATATATTGCTTATGTCCTTCCTTACACACAAAGTCAATATACCAATGTTACGAGTGGCCGCCATGATAAGCTTCCTAGACATACATACTAATAATATTAATGTGAGTGTGTTTGTTTGTACAATCCGGCCGTTAAGACACCGGAGAATAACAAGGACTTAATATTATGTCTAGTTATATCTAAACGCATACGCATCCTAAAATATATATACGGACAAATCACACAGATCTAGCCCCAAAGTATGTTCGAGACTTGTGTGATGGGATACCAATACAAGTCAAATACATATAAAGATAAACATCCAAAACCCAGGCCAATCTGAAAAAGATCATTTTCCATCTTGATCTGACCGGGGATCGAACCTGGGACCTCCGGCATGATGACCACTAGACCACAGAGGTCGTCAAATATGTGAACGAAGTCGCGGGCAAAATCTAGTAATTACTTCTTGTGCACCTTATTGAACCTACATTGAAAAATCCCAACCGTGAATTTAGGAATATACGAACCATTTTCATTTAATTTTGTGGCTAAAAAATAACGCTTAGTTAAAATATTTTTATGAAAGAATAGAAACGAAAAGAGACGAAAATAAATATTATTTTCCTTTTAATACTGCATCAGTACTCTGTTAGCGAGTAGAGATATACAGATCTGTGGTTAGCGTAACGTGATGGGTAGATAAACGCCAATATCACGAATCACTGCGCTCGTCAATATCAGAGTATTGGGCAAACACATTTAATCACATTCAAAAGTTTCTCAGTGAGTTGCAAACCAACCAATTAAGATAACTAATTAATAAAATCACGACTAAATTTTGAAATTCATATTAAGAGGAAACCGATGGATCGTATTTCCATACAAATGTACCCTGATTGCTCGCCGGGTACCCGTGTGGTTCCGGGTTAGAATAGGACCACTCCATCTCTTCCTGTGGATGTCGTAAGAGGCGACTAAAAGACTAAGCACAAACATCACGTGCTACAATTGCATTCCCAAGGAGGGTTAACGTCGGGCGGCGGCCGGTTGTAAAACTTTTCGCACAAATACATTCCCAAAGAGGGTTGACGTCAGGCAGGCGGCCGGTTGTAAAACTATAGCCAAATCATTAAAAGTGTTCCGGCTATTTCTTCTTCATTTTACAAGGTCTTTGGCATTCTTGGGTGACCAGACCATTGAAATGCATATTATATTTGGAGAAGAAAAAGCGAGAAAGCGCACCCCGGGCTCCGAAGCAGCACAGCTGAGGATACAACCGGGAATGCGCTTAGACAAAGAAGAAGTACCCGGATTGCCCGCCAGGTAGTGCTGGTAGATCAATGATTTATTTTAAAAAATCTATGGATATATTGACATGTCCCTATTATACAAAGTGGAAGGGACATACCCGTAATAAATTGAACCACGGGCTACACTAGATCACTAAAGTATAATGAAATTAAAATAACAGTCAAAAAACCAAAAAAAAATTTCGACATTCCCATACAAATCGCCCGGGCGGCCGCACACTTTTGTATGGAAATGACAAAATATTTTTTTGTTATTTGGCTGTTATTTTAATTTCCTTTAAAGCATTAAAAGCTTTATTTATATCGAATAGTAAATCATTTTTCAATCAACTTTTTTAAAGCAACTTTATATTACTCGCCCATTTTTAGCAGCCCGGTAAAAAACCATACAAACAACCGAAATTTCAACACTAACCCCGGAACGAGCAACTTATCGGCACCAGACAACATTGGCACATTTTCAATTCCTAACTTTCATGTTATATAAAAGAAATCAATGAAGATTTCGTGCATATTCTTATGATATATATTGTAATTTTTTTTTATTTGTAGCGACCATGTAAATAGAGTTTATTCCGAAAAATAAATAAATGTTGATGGGTTGGGTAAGTAATTGATAAGGAAATTTTGCTATACTTACCTTAGCCTATATTTTTACAAAAAGTGGAGACTTTAGCCCAGCTGCGACATTAAAGCTAAAAAAGTGTAACACATTTAATTTGAAATGATTTACTATTCAATATAAATAAAGCTTTTAATGCTTAAACATGGCCAATCGATCGTATAATGTACGTACAGTATAGTATGGAGCTCGACGGCTCAGCTGTGCGCACGATCTTTGCGCTACAACTAATACATACTTATCACATCTTATCTCTTATATATATTCTATCTGCAAGAGAGAAAGATGCAGGGCATGATATTGCTAGCCCTATCGCCCTCTAAAATATTCCTTGATTGACATCCATTCTCTTTTTTTAACGTCCTCTGTGTGTTGCCTAGTGGTCATCAAACCAGGCTGTCACACCGGAGGTCCCGGGTTCGATCCCCGGTCAGGTCAAGATGGAAAATGATCTTTTTCAGATTGACCTGGGTCTTGGATATTTATCTATATATGTATTTGTTATAAAATGTAGTATCGTTAAGTTAGTATCCCATAACACAAGTCTTGAATTTACTTTGGGGCTAGCTCAATATGTGTGATTTGTCCGTATATATGTATTTGTTATATTTATTCATTCACTGAACTCATCGGCTTTTGCGATCTTCAAAGCGTCGCTATAATACTAGTACAACTTGAGCTTACCCATTCTTCGGACTACAGTTGTAGACTCTAATACAAGTTACGATGTAGCAACATAAGATGCCCGAATAAAGTAGCCGCTCTGTACGCATTACGCAAACGCCTGTGAACTACTGATAAACTAAGCCAAAACTAAGCGGATTAATGTAGAACATATTTGTATGTAAAATTAGTTGATATAATTACTTTATCAACTAACGAGCAATGGATTTAAATTACATACAAGTTTATACAACTTGAGTATATTTACGAGTATTACGGTTTATATTTGTTATTAGAAAGTTAGAATAAATTTTTATGAACGTTATTTTCAAACGAAGAAATCCACCTCGCTACGTTTTCTTGAAGTTTTATAAAATTTCCTAAAATCCCGTAGGTACCTAATTAATTTAAACCAGTTAGTACCTAGTTTAAAAAACTGTTACTACATATTTATTAGGAATTCAAATAACTATTGGAAAATATTAAATTGCATATTCTAATCTTATCAAGATCTATTTGAGTAATAATATTTAAAAATTAGAAAAGGGTTACGTAAAATCATTTATTTTTAAGTAAAGTTTAACAAATAAATAAGTGTAAAATTGGAACTTAAGGCAACCCCCAAATACAGATTTAAAAAAAGTAGTAGCGCCCTTACTGGGTCTACTAACTGACCTATAGTTACGTTAGAACAAACGTTTTAATTTTCTTAACAAATGTTCTGAAATAGTAATTACCTACAACAGTCATAATTCTACATAAACGAGCAAGAAACAGGATGAAAATTAGTATTCTAGTTTTAAAATACATGCCAGATGGAAACGTATAAGGTACCGATGTTCTATTATAGCGTTAGTTGTGACTTTTGCTTGTATTTGCCCATATTCTATTTTTTGTTACGTTCTAAAACTTAAACCTCGCAAACCTTTAACTCCAACATACATATGTTAGGTAGGTAATTACATAATTACTTACTATATAGATCTCCTTGTTCTGTTTCTTTAAAATTTGTCCTTCCTTTTTATGTTGACTCAGCAATGCAATAAATAGGTAAATACACATTTACAGTGAATCGATTCGTTCATTAAAACACATGGATTTAGATTAATGCTGTCTGATTGTACTAACGACCAATAATTTGTCACGCAATGCAATGACACTATAATTAGTGTTTTGGTCTTTCGAAATGACAGTATTAGAAACATGTCTGTTAATATGCAGTATTGATACGTTTTGTATAGTTATATACAAATGTAGGAAAATACCTTCTGTGTGTAAAATGTATATGCTTCTCGTGATTCACTACACAAGATGTTTAACTTACGTTAATTTTTAAGCGAGAGCTTCTCAATTCGAATGTATAATGATTTTTAATGTATGTTACTCAATAACTTCTCCGTTTTTTATCAGATTTAGAAAAATCTTTTTTTATTTAAAAAAGTACGAGTATGCATGCAAGTTGGTCCCGTTGTCACCAGGTAGTAACTATTTATTAATCTGTGACCAGGTGAAGATCTGTTGATCAAATCCTCGAGATCGAGAGGACTACTCTATTATTCTATGCACACATATAATGATTTTGTTGTTTTTGTCAATATAAAGCATTTGCATTCAGAGTTTCAGACAATGAGTTTTCGTGAAGGACTGAATGAAAAGGCCAGATAAAGAGTCTCTTTTTTTTTGTTTAAAATTATATAGTTGGTAATTGACACTTACTAGGTAAGTACGATTCATTAAACAACCTCGTGACATTCTAGACAGGCGATTGACAAAGTTAATGTCGCGCGACGTAATAGTACCATCTCCCTCGCTATTATTACGTAAAGTGAAATGGCAACAGTCGATAGCGCTAGCGCCGATACCATTGCTCCCGGGGCTGTTCTTTGTTGGAGCAGCGCGCCGAAGTTATTATTTATCTAAAATGCTAACGTGACCGTCAATACATTCTGAAAGAAAACAAGCTTGGTGAGTAAATCATACTTATAAAAAAAGTTTCATCGAGTCGTCAATATCGTTTTACGTTGTTCATTAATCGAGTAGGTAGAGACGTGTATCACTAAAGAAAGGGGAGCAATATCACTCATAACTAGCTTAGGCATAACACGATAGGGGGTTACTTCTTAAAAAAATACGATAGTCGTACGATAGTGACGTCCTATTTCTATATGTATTAACGCTCAATGTTGCTTGACACTGAAACGCGGATACGCAGTAACGTACGTCTTGCGTGCCGCTTTTGGAGTAACCCTACAGGAAGGGTTACACAGTACACACGTGTCGTTCTATCTATTTTTAAGACTTTAAAACAGGAGCTTCTCTCTATTCAAATGTATATATGTCTTTATTTATTAATACATGGTTTGTTAGCCGTGTGGTTCCCGGCAAAGTAGAATAGGACCACTCCAAGTTTTTTTACCACCCGTGGATGTCGTAGAAGGCGACTTAGGAAACACAAGCTAAACAAAGCTTATAAACATCAATGAGACCTCTCCCGTGTAGCCAGCGTGGAGAGTGTATGGTAGGTCAATTCTCTGACTGCTCTGGCTAATATGTGTGTCTGGTAGTACAGAGGGTCGTGCTCCTGCAGTGGAGACGTAAAAAGACCTGATGATAATGATGACATGGTTTGTAATTATTTTAGGTACATTGCGTACCGTCAAGATCGTCTAGTTTTATCACTGGTATTTAACACGCTTTTGCAAGAAAGAGACGCATTTGATCCCACGAGTCGAGTCCGGAGCGTTGGACATTTTAATGGGATATCATTACGGGAATAAGCGATGTGTAATTCCCAGCAGAGGGATAGGAAGAGTGGTCGATGATGATAGCAATTTTAACTTGATAACTATAGACTATGTGGTTAAGGTTTATTTTTGAAGTGTATTTTGTCATAATTCTTAATTGACCATAACTTCTTTAGGTATGGACACAAAATTAATATAAGTACCTACTAACGTTAAGAACGGAAGCCTACCCTCTCCCGCGAGATGACGTTTCTGTGTGTCTCTGCAAATTGGTATAATAGGGATGGGTATGAGATAAGGTTTGGCGCTAGGAATCTGACATTGTTTGACATCAGCCATACAATAATAACATTAATAACAGAGAGAATCTGGTAAAATTTATCGATTTCCGAGAGACCTATGTTTCTTTCACACACAGACGCGTAAGCACTAACGTTTTATCTATTATTGCGTATTAAACAATCATTGATATAATTTGAAACAAAAGAAAAGCTACTTTAATATCTGGTCTTCCTCATAAGTTCTTCTTCACTGAATCCCACTTTCTTTATGCAAACGCTTGATTTACTGACAAAACATCTAAATCACTATATGTGTGCCTACAATATTTAAAAAGTTGTCTCAATTTCTCGTGGATTCCAGGATAAGATTTATACTTGGTGACAATAGGATCAACCTGCATGTATACCCTTTCAAAAAAAGAATTTTCTACATCGACCTTGTAAAAAATTGTAAAGTATCTGAAGCTTCAGAGATGTGGCGTGGGTGACTATTATTCTTGTCTTGCCGTTAGTATACTATCAATAATCGGTGTACGAGCTAAGTACTTACATTCATCGTGATCTTTGGCGGTGACAGTGAGGACGGTGTGCTGGATGTCCTCATTCTCGTCGACTTCAGCCTCGTACAGCTCCTTGTCGAAGTACGGCGGGTTGTCATTCTTGTCCGCGATGCCGATACGGATGAACTTGGTCACTGCAACAAACATACAAAGAATTAATACTTTATCCATAACGTTCTCCGTTAGTTGCTTACACACTCGTCCACCAGTCTAGTGGTTCTTAGTTCGATCTCCAACAAGGGAGAGACGAAAAAAAAATCTAGACAATGTTCTAGTTTTTCATTGACCTAAGTATACTTTTTCAGGACGGCGTAATTGAAAGATAGACAACAAGACAGATGAAAAATGCATCTCAATACTACATTTTGTACTACAAGGTATAAGAGCCAGGCTCTCTTTTGGGTCAATATACGAAAAGAGAAGCATAAAATGGCTGTCTAGAAAGAATAATAGGAAGCTTACTAATTGAACAAGATTTGTTTGTGGAGAACAAAGAAAGCTGCTAATCACAAGGAACAATGCTCTGCAGGTAATTTATCCATATAACAAGATATAGTTACAAAATTCATGGCATGTAAAATAAGGTTTATATATTTTTATGTATATACTAAACTTCTAGAATTATATACGAAGACATTTTTGTATCATAAAAATATAAAGTAAACCATCATCTAATTTCACTTATTTTGAGTTTTGGTGTGTCTACTTAACTGGTAGATGTAAGTAGGTACTTTAAAACAAAATTATATTTAAGACAAAGCGGCCAAGTGCGAGTCGGACTCGCCCATGAAGGGTTCCGTAGCAGCAAGTAACATTTTACGATTTATGACGTATTAAAAAATAACTATCTATGATACCGAGACCGCTATAATTTTAATTGAAAGTACATACTTTGAGGTATAGACCACGTTTTTTTCAGAATTATTTTAGTAATATTTCAAAAGTTACGGTGGGGGGACACCTCAAATTTTAACTTTGTATCTCAAGACTGGGGGTTTGATCTACATAGTTTCAAAGCAGCTTTTGTTGCATTTTAAAATACCTTTTCAACGATACCCCACACGTTGGGGTTAGTCCAATTTAATTTTTTAAATTCACTTTTCATTGTATGGCTGAAAAAAAAACATTTTTTCATAATTTTAAAAGCCAACTTTTGGAACTTCAATATCTATCTTTCCACCGATTTCCACGAAAATTGGTGGAAAGATAGATATTGAAGTTCCAAAAGTCGGTTTTTGTTGTTGTTTGTTGGTTTGGCAGTAGCGGAGGAGTACGAGCCCGGACGGATAGACGGACGGACGGACATGACGAAACTATAAGGGTTCCTTGTGGACTACGGAACCCTAAAAAGTTAAAATCAACAATTCACAAAATCTTGCACAATGCGCATTCATAAAAAAATACTCTAGACTAGCGGAAATTGTATTGTAAACGGTCAGAAAACATTGAAATCTAGAATGGCCGTATCTCATTGACTAGCTACTATGCGGCCAGTGTTTTTGCAGTTGCAAACTTTTGCGGAAATATTCATAACAATTTTAAACATGCGGTCATTTAATATTCTAACCCGTACATATGTCAGCAGTTCTCAACCTATCGAATAGCGTTTCGATTAATCATTGTGTTAATTACCAGCGTATGTAACGGAAGCGCTTTGATTCGATGTTAATCAGTGTCCTCGACTGTGTTAATAACATCACTAACAACATGCAACAATGGCAATCAGACTATTACCAAGAAAGTGATATTACGCCTATTAACTATATACCGAGTGGTGACGGCAGAGTAGAATAGATCTTCTCACCACACTTCCTCTTCCACATTGCAGGTGGCGTAACACACGACTAAGGAAAATATTAATTATAAGTAAAAGAGAACAGACAGCAGTATCCTTTGCAAAGACTTTATACAATTTACTGCCTGCCTAGCTTGGTGATTAGGGGTGCCTTTTTTAGGGTTCCGTACCCGAAGGGTGCAAACGGGACCCTATTACTGAGACTCCGCTGTCTGTCCGTCTGTCTGTCCGTCAGTCACAGGGCTCTATCTCTTGAACCGTAATAGCTAGACACTTGAAATTTTCACCGATTATGTATTACTGTGGCGGATATAACAAATACTAAAAATAAAAAATAGTTAAAAATTAAAAGGGGGTCGTCATACAAGAAACGTGTTTTTTTCAGCGTTTTTCACTTGATCTTCATAATGGCATTAACTAGATACTTGAAATTTTCACCAATGATGTATTACTATGACCACAATAACAACAAATACTAAAAATAAAATAAAGTTAAAAATTAAAGGGGGTCGTCATACAAGAAACGTGTTTCTTCAGCGTTTTAAAACATTGTACGGTGTTACGGAACCCTTCATGTACGAGTCCGACTCGCACTTGCCGGTTTATTTGATGATTGTCTAGCCGCAGACTGATATAAGCTATTAAAGAAAAAAATCCTCTAGTATTATTCAATTATGTTAAAATAGTATTAAGTTTTTGATTATGAAACAAACAGACAATCAAAGCGGAAAAATCAAATACAGCCAATGTACACCGTTTTACAAAAAAAAGAAAATAAAGCACGTTGTTAAAATTTTCGTACCAGGGCTGGGTCTGAACCCAGTATGCGTATCTCAAGCTCTGATCTTAAAATTGTTATTCCGTTTCTAGTCAAATGGCTAAACAGAACAAATACGGCAGTAAAATCAAAATTAATTCAAATGACAATACAGAATAATTTATTGAGAAAACTGCATAGTTCGAGGAAAACGAAGCACTGCAAATAACTAGGTGCACGATAACGCCACTGCATGACATATGTGTAAGTGGTTCACATTAGCATGCCCGAGTACCTAAACTCGACCGCTATTCATTTTCTAATGGCCGACATTATTATTCTAACCATACATTATCATATTCATCATCGCAGAGCTGAATTAAGTTGTTTATACTAGACCACTGACTAGACAAACTGTTTGTTAAGCTTGATACAAAAAACATGTATGTATATAAAGATTTGAAAAGCAGTATTTTGTCAGAAGGTGCGTTTAAAGAAGATTGGTATTGCGTTTGCTCTTGTCTTGTCATTTCTGAGAAAAATATATATTTCCTAAGTGGAATACTTAGTCGTAATATTTTAAAAGGGAAAATATTTTTTATCAATTTGAGCGTAATGAGCTTAATTTACGTAGGTACTTTTTTATTTTTCGTTGAAATCTGTAAATAAGTAAAGCTGCTTTGTAGTCATATTCAAGGCTAAATGTCTCTACTATACAGGATGATTTTGAACCATGTAGATAATAAATAATATATATTCTGTCATATGTATATTTTATCATAATAAAAAATAAAAGATATCAGCCGACAAATGCATACCAAATTAATGTCACCACCCGCTACCGGGCTTGTGGCGGGCGGTGGTCGGTGAGCGGGGAGGGCAAAGGCCACGCGTATAATAAAGGTAGTAGGTTAGCTATATAAGATATAATATTAGAAATTTGAAAGAAAAAAAGTTAAAATAAATACGTTTTTCTTACGGTTTTGTGTTCTATTAATGATCCTAAATATGACATTTCAATATAGCTAGGAAATGCAAAATTAACATGTATGTTATATTTGGTTAGGCTTAATGAGTATATGCCGTTTAGGACTCATGATATGGCTGTGGTTTCCATATATTTTTATCTTTAGTATTAAAAACCTTGAATTTTGTCTACCAAATAGCCGATACGTCCTACGGAGAAATATTATGTTAGTAACCAGATTTTTTACATTGATTTCTTATTCTGAAAAAGATTGTGAAATTGGTACAGAAATAGCTTTTATACAGAAAAAGCTTCTAAAAAACTTGGACGATTGAAATGATCCGTATAATGGATGTAAATGTTCAAAAAGATACGTAAAGTTTACGAGGATCTTCTGGCGGAATCCTAATTGGACGATATCAAATGAGCTTTAATCTGAGCGAGGATCCGTATCGAAAAAAGAAATCTAGACGGAAATTGCTTTCGTTTAAGGCACTCTCTAACAATGATAAATTAGGGGCTGGCTGAAATGTCCGGCGGCTGTATTAGCAAACATACGTACAGATCTACGAGTATAATTGCTCGGCAAAAATAAACCCTACTCGATAGAATTAAAGCACAAGAGGCTAAAAACTGAAAATACAATCCTCTTCGCGTCTCCTTCACGGATCCCTAAACTAGGGTTGTGTAACGAGTTGGTGACGCAGGTTGAGCGGGAAACAAATACAAAATTACGGCAAGCGAGATTATTAGTTCAATGTCAAATAGTAGTCAATTTTGTAACTCTAACAGTTTGATGAAGAAACTTTTGCATGTACTTGCGATGTTGTAGGCGGTTTTGGAGAGGTCATCTTGAGATATATTGGATTGAGAGGAGAAACATCAAACAAAGTTCTTACTTATCCACTCCAAGTCAAATCATGTATAAAAAATAATGTTGTCAACGAACCTTATAAAAGGTTACTTTATTAATTTTATGGCTCGGGACAACATCAAAGAGAAAATACCAAAGAAGTCAGTTTAATAGATTATTCTTCGCTTATGGCAACAAAATAACCCAATTACGGCAGTAAAGACTACCTCTGCACTCAGTGATTCAGTAAAATTTAAAGAGACGACGATTTCCCTAACAAATCAACCCTTAATAGAAGTCAGTCACATTTCCCGGGGAAGGAATAATTTTTAATCGCACTCTTGACTTTGTTTTCCTCGTAAACTTTGAAAGTTGGACTGAATGCGTACATAAAAACTAATCAGTGCCGTTAAGAGGGGCCTAACGACGCCGCGACCAAGTTTTTGACAAACACGCGAGGGGCGGAAACTTCCGCAGACAATTACGTTACAAAACTGTGATAGCGCTCAATCACAGCAAAAAATTGCGTTCATTTTGCAGAGGTATAATTAAATGGAATTTTACCGAATTTTTACAGTTTGCTAAAAGTTGCGTTTACATAAATTTGTAGAAAATATAAAATAAAGTGAAAATATACAGGAAACACAGCCTTGCCTTTGTATTATTTTTACAAGTAGTTATTATTATCAAGTAAATATTTTATTTATTTATTAGACAATTATCTTATAGCCTGAGTGCTCTTAATAATACTAATTATACCTCTTCTTGGATTAATCAATATGATTTGTTTGATTCAGTAATTTAAAGACAAAAAAAATTTAGAATACATAAAGATTTGCAGAGAATTAGGTACAGATGCGAGTATATACGTATTTGTGATTGATTAAATCGCTCAGCCATCTGGTAGTATTCCCTGAACACACTAATCAAATTGTTCGGTACGTCCGTAAGCTATTGATACAGGTAAATAATGTCATATGTAGTATACATACAGTATGTATGCATACCTATCATAGTAGTTGAAAAGTTTAAGGGTATTATATCCTAATAAATATTTGCCTGTTTGTTCAAAGAACAAAATATTGACTCAATTAGATTATTAATTTAGCGCATCTTAAAGATTTAAGGTTAAATTAAAGATATATGAAGCAAATGGTCAAATAAACTAGATATCTGTACTCATCGAATGTGACGTCA
This sequence comes from Acrobasis repandana, assembly GCA_963576875.1. Taxonomy (NCBI): domain Eukaryota; kingdom Metazoa; phylum Arthropoda; class Insecta; order Lepidoptera; family Pyralidae; genus Acrobasis; species Acrobasis repandana. The sequence goes on along the minus strand of OY756216.1, from coordinate 14,521,513 downwards.
TCACATGGGAAAACTTTTGTGGAAACAAAAATTAAATTATTGAAAAAATAATTTCTTAAATAATAACAAAATAAAATCTATCTCGCCTTTATGCTTATGGGACAGACAGAGCCCAGGGCCGCAAGACCCAAAGATCACTTTGTAACGATGCTGCAGGCATCCTGTTCAAACCTCCTTTCTTCATCTCATCCTGTCCGTTTTTCATTCTTCATTTCATTTCAAATTCCCTTTCATTTCATTTTCAAATCATTTACTGATCCCTTTTCACTCATTCCACCACCATCTCTTAAGCTGATCACTTGCTGGATCCTATCTCCTGTACTTGAATAAATTAAATATTATTCTTTTATATGTGACTGTTTAGTTATCAGTATCAGATAATAAATTTAATATAATCCATCGTTATCGAGTCTCTATTCTCTACCTCTTCTACTATCTTCTATGTGGGAACTCGCCTAGAGCGCCGGGACAGGTCGACAACTTTTAGCGTGATGGTGGGTCACAAGGACAAAATAGTAAACAAAATAGTGATGGGCTGCTGGTTGATGATTTGCATTTTTGCGGCTTTACTATCTGCGTGGGAAGAGAAGCAATTGATACATTCTAACTTTTTCTTTTCTCTCAGACCAGCATGGAAGCAAAATGTATAAAAACTTAAATTGCTAGAACAAAAGTTAATCCATGTCTTCTCGAATTCATGAAATCATTTTTAGTAAATAAATTTTACGCGAACGGCTATTAGAAATGACTGTAATTGACCTAAATCATCTTGAATAGTACATACTACTAATTAATTATTCATTTTCTCATTAAAGTTTTGTTATTTATAAAGTTAGTAAAGCTTCATAAAAAAATATCATGTAGGTCCCATGATTGCACTAGCGAATTACAAATAGGCATTTGATTTCCAAGTGATCGCAGATAATTAATGAGTTGTTAGTTAGTCGTACGTAGCATATGTTTGTCTACACCAAGGACGAGTCTACACTAGTCTAAAATCTAATACACAGTAATCTCACTTAGTCAAAGAGAATGCCACAAATTCATAATAGGCTTCGCACGTTCCCGCATGTCCCAATTGTCTCATTAAACAAGACTGCGGCAGAGGTAGCTACGTAAAATGTCCACGATCGAATCTGTAGGACATTCATAGAGCCGGTGGCCTGCTGATAATGAAATTCTTTATCAAGAGGAGCACAGAGTGGCGAGACGTGCCTTTGCGCCAAAGCGCCCAGCGGAGGACCCTGTCTCTCAAAAACAATGGAGCTTGTATTTAAATTAATCTCGGTAACCTTATAAAGAAGGTATTTCTTACAAATACAATACAATATACTTTATTGCACAAAAGTAAAAAAGCGGCCAAGTGCGAGTCGGACTCGCCCATGAAGGGTTCCGTAGCAGCAAATAACCTAATATAAAAGTTCTAAAGGTAAATTGCGGTTTACGATTTATGACGTATTACAAAAAACTACTTACTAGATCTCGTTCAAACCAATTTTCGGTGAAAGTTTGCATGGTAAGGACATCATATATATTTTTTAGTTTTATCATTCGCTTATATTAGAAGTTAAAGGGGGGGGGGGGGGGGGGGACGACACACATTTTACCACTTTGGAAGTGTCTCTCGCGCAATCTATTCAGTTTAGAAAAAAAATGATATTATTTTTATTTTAATATCATTTTTAAAGACCTATCCATAGATACCCCCCCACACGTATGGGGTTCACTGATGAAAAAAAAAAATTTAGTATTTGTTGTTAAAGCGGCTACAGTAACATCAGACAAAATTTCCAGTGTCTAGCTATTACGGTTCAAGAGATAGAGCCCTGTGACAGACGGACAGACAGCGGAGTCTCAGTACTAGGGTCCCCTTTACACCCTTTGGGTACAGAACCCTAAAAATGATGGGAAATTAGGTAGTGCGGGGTGTTCATATATAATAAACATACTTATATACAATAATTATAATAAACATACCTACACCTAATACTTAAATACATACAACTTACACAAGGAAAACATAACAGGACAAAATGAAGAAACTAAGTGAAAACAAGGGAAGGAGATTACCTTTCATAAGGATAGAAAATGCGATTTTACTTGGGATTTAAAGCTGGCTATCGTTTGGGCGCGTCGGATAGTAAGTGTTAGGGAGTTCCATAGACGTACGGCACGAACAGAGAAAGACCACGAGTAAAATTCGGTGAAATGAGCAGGAATTCTTAAAATAAGGTTTTCAGCGCTGTAATAAATACTGTTATAAATACTAAGGTTACTCGAGATTTCTTTTATTTGTATTTCAGAATGAACACCGTCGTCCTGTAGCGGCCACTAGGAAAATTTAGTCATGATAAAAACATAAAGTTAATATATTAAAAAATTATAACCACCCTATAACAATTATACACACCGAATAAAATTGATAGAATTAGTCACGGAGGCAGTTGAATTACAATTAACTTCCCCTAACCTTTGATCTTTCAAACCCACTGTGGCGTTACCTTATAATAATAGTGGACAAAACGTTTCCTGTGGGGTTATCCACATAAAATAAATGTTCTTACGAGCAGGTCTATAAGAATACGGAAAAGTTTACGTTTCTCCACATGTATCGATAGCGATATCCAATTCGGACGTATCTTACAAGTTTATATATTGGAGAGATACAGATACAGCGCGCACGAACACCTCCCGTCCGTTTCGCGATAAACCGACTCGATTCGAAGCTCCTTGAATTCGCGCCTTGCGACCGAATTCGAGAAATCCAACGCCCCTGCTGATCGCCTTATCAGATCTCCCGAACTACTTCACAAGATAAATGGGGATTGTTCTCTTTCAGCGAACGCGATTGAAAACCTAATGTAACATTTTAAAAACCCATTCTGTTCTGATGGTGAGTTATGTGTAGCGTTTGTGCTGTCTCGACACCTGTACATGACAAAAGGCCTAACATTAAATAAATTCGCGTCTAGCAAAATGAAGCGACAGAGACGATGCGAAAAGACATATATCCAGTGACTTGTGCAGAGTAAATGAGGGATGAAAGATTGACGCAATGTAGAAACAAATAAAAGGCGACGAAGATATAAGAAAAAGGGTTGAGATGAATACATGTCTATATATTGTCGGCTGGATGATCAGATCAGTGCTCTTTGTCAATAATTGAACAAAGTAAAGTGAAAAAGACGAATGAGCAGATTATGCAACGCAATGTAAATAAAAAAATATTTTCAGTCACCTGCCAGTTTAAAATTTGATACACTTTATTTTATAGGAGACCAGGTTCCTTGAAATATCCCAACTAATAGTTCAGAGACATGAAGAAAACACGGTTACCTATATAAGAACTAGTTAGTGGGAGAGAAAATGTAAAAAATAAAAATATAAAAAGAAACCAATCCGTCAGTTTGTTCGATATCGTTCGATGAAACTATTCATTAAACCTCGATTCCAGATTCAATTTATTGGTTCCTATGAAGTGCAGGATTTTTTGTGTTGCTTTCGAACGTTTCGCTTTTTGCGTTAAACGATGTGTATCGTAATGGTCTTCGAAACAATAAAATGCGAATGCCAGGGATTTCGCCTTTCGCAAAGTGTTATGTTGGAACAACCCAATAGCTACCTATCAATGCACTTACGTAAGAGAACCTTTTATAGATGTGTTTGCAGCCAAACTATTACACGCAACAAACAAAGCATTGAAAAGCTAAAGAAGCTAAAGGACGTTTGAACAGTATTTTTATTTTTATTAGTTAAATGCTCAACTTTTTCGAAGTAGGGTAGCCGGCTTCGGATTGGACTCCGTCGAAACAATAGTAAAAATTGTATAAATAGCTTCCTTCTTTTGTTTTCTATTGACTCTTGCTTGGTATATTTATTTTTGTTGTGTTCATACTTAATGTTCCTCGGTTCTTTGCTAAATACTTTTACTTCAATATCTATCCTTTATCGAACCATTTACCTAAGTCCAAAATAACAATGTAGACTTCATATACCAATTTGAGTGACTGAGAATCGATACGGAAAAAAAAGAAGGTTTTTTTACAAAATGTTTCAAATTCAACATTAGCCACACACGTTTTCGTAAATAAATAAATCCTATTACAGAAAATAGTAAAACAAAACCAAGTATTACTAATTTCCTTGCAATTTAAAGACATTGACTACTGGAACGGTTGTCAAGCGAGCGTTTCGTGTAGAGACAAAATGTTTCCTGGAGCACAATCATTTGTTTCAAGTCTTGTCGAGGTACATTAGTCTTTCTGTCTTTGCATGGTCACAGTGTATTAATATATCTAAACTCTATTAAGAAGAATTTAAAAAGCGTTGACGGAGGAATCCTTAGAAGGTGAAAAGCTAGCAATCTGTCACTATTTCTGATTCCAGTTTTCCATATTAGCTATGAATTGAAATTTCTAGGCATTTCCTTTTGACAATATATATAATTTTCGCTAACATCACACTCGATAGAACAATTTAAATTAATATTAAAAATCGAATTACGCTTCAAAGTATGAAGGTTGACCGTCCTCTTGTTTGTTCACTAAACAAAAAGACCTAAAACTCGCGATCCTTGCCGTTCAGCCTAAATGTAGAAGTGATACTTAGTATGTTTAATTTTGACATTATTTATATCACACTTACGGAAACTTTTCACAAAGAAAATTAGCCAATTAATGAAAATCACTAATTTAGCGAATGTTTCCCTCTCTCTCGCCCTGATTGTACGTTATTCGACTCTTTAAAACTTCCGAAACGGGTCAACAGAGTTTTAATGGTCGAGTGTAAAATTCCTTAATTGGATTGATTGACGAGGTGAACCCGGCAGCTTGTCACTTCGTGTAAGCTTTACCATTGTTCAAAACAATTCTGCGAAGATCTTCTAAATAATTCAATATAAAGTAATAATTGGATAAACTGGAGACAAACTTATTTTACAGCATTTTGACAAAATTATAAATGGAAGTTCCCTAGCGTGTATATGTATGTCTTCACAGAATAAATTCAAAAACCATTGACAATTTTTATGAGTAAGTATATATAATAGTTTGTGTAATAGTTTTTTTTATATTATTTTTAGTATTCTCCTTCTGCAACTGTTTCTGAAATAAACCATACGAAAAACTGACGGACCGATATTATAGAGATTTATTTCTTTTCAGTATCTGATGATCACTGCCTAAGAGTATGTACAGAATCTCACAAGAAACAGATTGATTCATTACGTATTCTTTCTTTTTAGGAAAAGGAAGACGCCAGTCAAAGTAAATCATGATCGAAGATAACAAAAGCTGAATATCGCAAATCGTGTGTTGATTTCCCCGAGGATTGGTGGCGTATGTGTATGATTCCGGTCATTTCCGATCCGCCGCAGGACTACTCCCGTCCCAATAGGAGTCATGACGCGGGACTCCATCCAGATTGTCCAACACAAAGGTAAACGGAACAAGACAAATTTACGAGGGTCGGTATTCCCACATTTAACGACGTACGATCAAAGTTCAACAATTTACCGATAACATCTTAATGATTGGGCTTTTCGAGTGCAAATAAAATATTTTATCGGAAGCCGCACTTACTGTACAATAAAAAGGGATTCAATACAGTTTTTCAGGGGATAAAAACAATTTCGCTCAGGTAGGTATTGCACAGGCGGAAAGCAATCGAATAATATTCAGATGAGCCGGAACGTGAAAAATGTTATAGAATATCTCAGAGCTGCGGGAGACGCTGAAAGGGGATTTGTAATGATGATACGGATACAGTACAGCTGCTATTGTCACCACCTGAAACCCCTTGATGGCCAATAATACAATTCTTTCTCTGCACTAAAGAAGACCAATGTTACAATATAAACATTTAATATTACTAACTCCCAGCACTCATTATTACTGCACTATTCATGCGAATGTATATTCCAAATAGTCACAAATATATATGTTACAGTAAATAAAATATATTCTCTCAATAGAAATTGGATCAAAACGAGTCCTAATTGAATTCTAACATTCCGTTTAGTATATATTTTACCAAACAATCTACGTTTATTAGAGCCCCATTACCGAATTTCAAAACATTTTCTCGTGCAAGTAAGTTGATTTATTTGATTATGTCAATTTGAATAATAATTCGGAAATCTCGAGACAAATTGAGAAATAATTAGACCGAACGAATGCAAATTAGGATTAACGAATTTGTTATTCCAGATTTCACTAATAATAAGGTAATGTTTGGAAAGTTGTGTTCTTGAATGTTGTGTTTCAGAATGTGGTTTTGTCATATATTCTGGCTGCTATCATTACATGGCAGTCGTCAAACTATTGATGTTAAAAAGCTTGAAAAATCTTTATTAGTGTTTGCCACTAGCAGTGAACAACATACTTACATTAATATAAATTGTACGTATGAAGGATACGTTGAAACTTGAGAACCAAGTTCACGGATCAGCTATTGGTATAATTACATGTGCTTCACGTTATACCTACAAAAGTTTGCCTTCACGTCACGGGTACCTACGTAAAATTTAATTTAACCATATTTTACTCAACCATCAGGCTTATCTCACGTTCACTTTATACAAAATAGACATCGTGAGGAATAGGTGATACCAGGCCTGTGTCACTCCCCGTTTAGGTATCGAAAATATACCTACATTAATAACGTAGGTACATGTTACTATGCGCGCAGCCGGCCCCTCGGGGTGGTAAATTCAGTTATGCGAATCGTTTGTCCAGAGTCATAAGGATGAAATTGGCTTGCAATGGATGTCTAGGTATCTAAACAAAAAGGTGCTGAGTTCTGACGTGAGCTAAATTAAACCGTATCACTAACAACATTGAGTAGATATTTCTTTGAATTTCTTTGCTGAGTGAGACTTCTGTACGGAGTATTAGTCTCTATTCTGTGGTGATACTTATGTGTGTGGTTGGCATTGCATGCTGTAAATATCAAGCATCAGTAGATTAACAAAGTCATACAACTATAGGTACAGTCACGGACTAAAAAACCTTAACCTTCTCTTAAGGAAAAAATGAGATAATACATTCGAACAAGCGTACAAGCTCATTCGAGTTAGCTTTTACAACCCTTTGGCGCTTCTAGTGTACGACAAATAAATCATCATCAGGTGTGTTATGCGAATTGCACGCATTGAAATGGGTATGCGCGGCTGACGTAATGCAGGCGCAGTACTAGCACAGAATAAATAATACTAACGTACAGAAGTCTCACTCAGCAAAGAAATTTAAAGAAATATCTACTCAATGTGGCTAGCAATATGGTTTAATTTACCTCACGTCAGAACTCAGCACCTTTTCGCATAGATACCTACACATCCATTGCAAGCCAATTTCATTCTTATTACTCTGGACAAACGATTCGTATAACTGAATTTACCACCCGGAGGGGCCGCCTGCGCGCATAGTTATAATGTAGGTAGGTACATTTTCGATACCTAAACGGGGAGTGACACAGGCCTGGTACTAGTTTGTGCCAGAGTTTGTGTCAAAAGGTAGGCAAGGCATTCAATTACTGTCGGAGGCTTATTGCGGAGTGTGGCGGTAAACAATTTTGTGAGCGTGTGGTAAATTAAATAAACAGGCCAGAGAGACGCTCCTCGTTTCGCTAGGTGACCGACGTTTGCAAAAAGTGTTTGAACATGTTGAAAGGTTTCCGTTGTAATCAACCGTCAGACTTTTAATTAATTCAAGAACCCGGTTCTAATATAACAAACACCGATTTACCCATGTCGACATGCGACATATTTTGCATGGCGCGATATCCATACCTACATAAATGGAGAAATGGCAGATAAACAATTTTCTTCATTAATACTATATTCAAAATGTTATATTGAATTTAGGATAATATTTACGCAATGTGCTAAAAGGTATATTTAGGCATTTGTTTTATTGGTATATTTTAAAGACTATCCCTGGGCTGTTAGACAACATTTAAAATTTACCTAAATTTGTTGTCATCCTATCAGATAAGAGCGAATAGAAACATATTTCATTTAATTATTTTACAAATAATATTTTCTGATGACGACATGCGAAAGTAAACGTGGTGTTGTGACGGACTTTCTTTATGCGCGTATTACCTGTGTGTGACGTCATCTGACAAATAACCATAGCCGTGAAAGAAATCAAAATTTGTCAAATACCATATTCTGCCAGTAGTGCTACTTGTACTATTGTGTATTCTGTGGTAGTGCTAACAACAAAATTATTTGTGTTGCCTGTCTGTTCCTTGAAATGGCTCTCCATGAACAAGGTTGTCTACTTAATATTAACAACATTATCTTTTTCCCGTCTTACTCTAGATCTAAAACGGCGTTGAGTGCGCTTTTAGTCACGGCTTTTGGTCATGAAAACACAACTTTCAAATAATATTAGAAAGTGCTAGAAAAATCAAAGAATGTTTTAGCACGAAGAGTACCTAATGTTTCTAAAACCACAGCGCGAGCCCGTGTGCCACTGACAGTGACACTTGACACGCTTCCATAAAGATGATTCACTATGCAGTTATTACTGCATTTATATGGACTAATTGCTGGATATCACAGAGATTGCTGTTTAAAAAAAAATATCAAACGACTAAGCGATATGTTTTAGAAAATATTGAAAGTGAATTATTATTCTAGAGTGAAATGTAGTATTTCTAAAACCGCAGCGCGAGTCCGTGTGCCATTGACGAGCACACTTGACACGCTTCCATTATGATGATTCACTATGCAGTTATTACTGCATTTATATGGGCTAATTGTTGGCTCTCACGATCAAGTTTTAATCATTTTGAATAAAATTAGTATTCGTTGCTTTAAAAAAGTGAAATAAATTACTTCCCCAATAAGTAAATTAAACATACTCGTATTTGTCACGTAACTACTTAAGCGAAATCGTATGTGTACAGTTCCTGTAACAGATATCTAGTTTCTTAAACATAAATATCATGATCAGGTCTTTTTTAGTCTCCACTGCAGGAGCACGACCCTCTGTACTGCCCGAGCCAGAACAGTCAGAGGATTTGGCCTACACTGTCCAAGTGTCCACGCTGGCCAGACAGGTTGAAGAGGTCTCATTGATGTTTATAAGCTTTGTTTAGCTTGTGTTTCCTAAGTCGCCTTCTACAACATCTGTAGGAAGACATGGAGTGGTCCTATTTTACTCTACCGGGAACCACACGGCATTGTGACGATATAAGAGGCACGATATAAAATACTTAATAAAGGAAAAAAAGTATTAAAATTTTACCGACACACAGTAAGTAAAAAAAACTATATCATTTATTTTAAGCTTTGTTAGGCAGACTAGACTTCAACACGACTAATAACAAAACTATTGACACCAGAGGACAAAATAAGATTATAATAATATATATCAACAAAGAAAACAGATTTTTAAAACAGAAATTCAGTCTAAAACCGGTCTTCGTAAAGCATAAATATGCCTAAAATTAAAACATAACCTCAATTTCTTTATATTTAATATTAATATATATCGACAAGCATTTTTGGGTCGCCACCCGGACCCTAATGAGGCAACTTTCACTTTATCCAAAAACAATGTGAGAGCCCTCAAATTATCACATGTTACATACCAAGTTTAGCCCGTAAAGATACGTTACAAAAGTGGTTATGGCAACAAACAACCATAAAAATGAAAAGTTTTCTCATAAAGAAACATATACATACAGACATACTCATGGGCCTTTATAAGAGTATTCAATGGTATTGAAATTGTATGGTTCGATGTTACATTAAACGCATGTACAGGTGATAAAGCTTCCCCCAGTGGCTTATCCTCGTATCAGTGAAGGAAAACTAATTTCGCGTGTTTGCTTGGCAGGTGGCAGTGGCAACACTGTTCTCACAAAATGTGGGTATTGCGTGGATACCGCACTTACGTATTTCTGAATAATACATGCTTAGATACGCATTTGCGGCCATGCTGAACTTTATTCAGAGTAATATTTTATCAGTTATTCAGAAGGTTGTGCTTTGTTAGCCTAGCCTAGTAAAGTATTCTAGGCATCCTAATTTATTGTCCCCGTCTAAGAAAATATGCAGGAATCAAACCACATTTATTACTAGTGAAAATCACATTCCTATTTTATTTCGACAATGTATCAAGAATCCAGGGTTCAATACTAAATTAATTTTCAAACAAGTTTAGCGTATTTTGTAGTGGCCGTTCTAAATATTACATTTAAAAAGTTCAGGGTCAAAATATTTATACTTTTTCTAGGTAGTGCCCACTATGTAACCAAAACTCAATTTCATTTTATTCCAGCGTTAGGCCGCCTGTGTTAGTAAGCAGCAATGAATGGACGCCATTGTATATTTTACATTTAACAGAATATTTTTTATATCCTCACAGAATATTTACCAAATTCTATTTTTTAAAATAGTAGAATATTATTCGTTAAATATTATAAAGTCTTTATGGCCCCTGCTCTGCGACTTTGATTTACCTACATCATTAATGGTTCCCTTTTATTTCGTTATAATTCTAGTTTATAGTTTTCTATTTATTTAATTTTTACTTTAGGTTTAGTTTAATTTATTTATGTATTGTTATGTACTAATTATTAAATAGGTACCACATTCAAACAAAAGGTAAATATGTTATAATAATAAAATATTTATTAAGCTTCACGAAATACTTAAAAAAATTAGTTGAAGCTGAAATTGATGATATTAATTTAATTTAACGGGTAACGGAGAATGGTCAGCGGCGACCTCTTATTTGCGCAACTATTTCATTCCATCTATGTCGATGCATCTACTGCGTTCGCCAACCTGCCGGGCCAGCGTGGTGATTATGGGCAAATCCTTCTATTATCGAGATATGCCCTTAATCCAGTAGTGTAGTAAAATATTAGGCGATTCTCACACTGCTCCGCGCTCCGTCGCGGAGCGCGGCGCGGCAGATTTTTAACATTGTACGCAAGTAGCTCAGTTTGTATAGAAAACACGCCTACTCTCACCCACTGAAAACGCGACACCGCGCGGGAGCGTCTGTATGTAGAAACCGCGCTCCGCGACGGTGCGCGTTGCAGTGGGATAACCGCCTTAAGTACCAAGATTTACGTTTAAAAAACAAATACCCTGTAAATGTAATTTGGTGCAACAATATTTTTTTTGTATATAATTGTATCCAATTCAGCAGCCATTTACGGTTAACAATGTATAGATTTTTGAAATGTGCTAAACAAGAACTATTATTTGAAACCCGACCCCGAACCTCGCACTTTATTGTATGTAAAATTCGTTATATGATTTTTTTTATACAATATGTAGCCTATGTCACCCAGACGATAATTACGAATCGATTGACATCTCTTTTGTAAAAATTGGATAAGTAGTTTAGATGCTACGGTGGAACATACAGAGATATCTACATACATACATAGACTGCTAAAATCCTTCTCTTCTCTCTCTCCCTCATCTTCCCTTCCGTTTGGCTTCGCCGTAGTCACGTAAAAAGAAAACTAAAGATAACAAGTTCTCTTTAGCTTTTCCCTTTCAATATAATTTATATGTCCGTCGATGTATTACAAGTAAACAAAACTGAATCGAATAAGGTGCGAACCGTTCGCGAAACCAACCGCGCACGCACATTTCAAATAAAACCTTCTCGTTAGTGCCGCCCAGACGCGGTCGCTTTCAATAGGATGTATTAGTATAAGTGGGTTCGCTCGCCACTGGATTGCTCGATTGTGATAGAAGCGTGTCGATTACATTTGCGAATACACGCCGCTTCGGATTGAGTTATAGTCTCATTTGAGGCTTCGAATCTACGATCGCGCCCGTCTGTATCCGTACACGGGGCGGCAATATATCCGTGGCCCGAGATCAGGTGCATTCTCACTTTCACGTTTTTATACGGACAGATAAGCCTACTGGATTTGCATCGCGCTATATTATTGTACGTTTGCGACTTTTCCTCTCGGCGTCGCGCTACATTCGTATCGGCTCACTAAGGTTTTTTATACACGGGCCGCACCGCGCGCACATATACAACAAGTCATTCATAGGTATTAAGCGTATAGTGTGAATTTTCTTTACGCATCAAAACCCAGCACGTTTCACTGCTAACGTGTCTAAAACTTTGCTTCAAGTTGTCTCAAGCAGGCTCTGTTAAATGAAATTCCGAACAAATTGTTAATAATACTATAACTACTAAACCACTAAAATTTCATGCTTTGAAAGTTGTTGCAAAGACAACCCAAACTTTAACATCAAATAACGGCGGCACTGAATTGCCCGGCGTATTTTTTGGAAGCGAAATTCAAAATTAAAAATTTATGAAACGACGCCGGCAAACAGCGAACTTTCAAATTAAACACTTAATTAAGCTGTTAGTCCCTAAATCTCTTGTCACGGCACAACCTCCGTTACTTGCAAATTTGAATCTCATTTGGTATCAAAGCCCGTTTACTCTTTGTATTTCTGTATATTTTTTCATAAATATACAATATGAGTTGGCAGCTCGAAAGCGAAGATACCGATAATTTCCGTAATAAATCTCAAGTGTTTTTTCCTTATTAGGTAGTGAGTGAGAGCGGAAGGTCGGGGGCGCCCTGTTAATAAATTTCCCTGTAATGAGGCGCACGGATTGATGCAGAATGTAGCGGCAACAATGGGCTTAATGATGGAATACCTTTAAAAGACGCCGCCTGTGAAACAATAATGACATTAAACAAGGTAATTAGCGCTCCCTCCGTTTCGATGCGACATTAACGTATCTTTAACGTAAGTAAGACTATTATGTTCCCTTAGGCTTTGTATTAAATACCTAACGACCTTTGTTTCGTTTTACGATTATCTTTTACTTTAGTCTCTTTTATCTTATAATTGTATTTGTACTTTATGAATTTGAAGGTATTTATAAGGCACAGGTTTTTAATTTACTTCAAATGCTAGTATCTATGCGATAAAATAAAGACCCTAGTTTTTGGAACAGGAAAGTGGCTATTGGAACCCCGTAACTAATTATTTTGATTGGTGAATGATACATATACCTATTACGTTACAATGATATGGATAAAAAGAATGAGAAGTACCTTGACAAAGGATAGAAGAATATGGAGAAGACTCACATGCTGTCCCGACCCCACGTAAAGTGGGATATGGTGAGGAAGAAGATTACGGATAAAAATTAAAGTTTTTTTCCCCTAGACGCCATTTACGCGAGTGTCTGTGGAATTTGCAGTAATATATCTTTTTCAGACATCGTCTACTCGTATGCCAAGTACGCTTCATCCAAAATAGTTCAGTTGTTGAGGAGTGTTGACCACAAGAATACAAAACTTGCGCATTTGTTGCATTTCGCATACACTATCACGTCTTGTCCCTCTGGGGACAAAGATAAACTAAGAATTGCAGTACTTAAACAAAAAAATTCTATATAGTGACTTTTAGATGAAAAATTCTTTGTTAATAAAACGTTTTGACGTGTGGTTCTTGGCAGAGTAGAATAGGACCACTCCAAGTCTTCCCGTGGATGTCACAGAAGGCGACTTAGGAAATACAAGCTAAAAAAAAGCTTATAAACATCAATAAGACCTCTCCAACCCGCCTGGTCAGCGTGGAGAGTCGGGGCCAAATCCTTTGACTGCTCTGGCCAAGTATGGCTCTGGTAGTACAGAGAAGGTCGTGCTTCTGCAGTGGAGACTTAAAAAACCCTGATAATAAAAATATTTATTTCACTAAAAATAATCTTATCGTGACTAGGTTTAATTAGGCCGATCTCCCGATCTTTATGTTATGATATTCAATAAAATAGGAGTTATAGAGAATGTGGAGTACATACTTGCCATTAAGAGGCTTCGCAAAGCCGCCTGTAAATCGAACGCGGAATGAACCATAAAAGCAGTCGTAAATGGTCCTTCAGCCTGGAAGCCTTGCTATGTGCAAAAACAAACAAGACCGTGGAGTGCTGACGCTACCGCCCATTATATTTGACAGATATGCATGATGAATACGTCCTTTCTTTTATACACTAATACATAAAATTTTATTAAACTATTCCAAAAGAAAAATATGGTTATTTTGGGCGACTTTTACAAGCGGCTTTTCCCAATCTCTAAATTGAATCGAAAAGTTTCTAATCTTTGTGAAACTAGTTTGTTACTTGCATCTTTTCGTGTAATTTTTGTTACAGTACTAAGAATATTAATTAAGTAAGTTCTTACATTAATATTATTATTAAATCTCTAAATATCTAACTATAACATTTTTAAACACCAAAAAAAAATGTTAAGATGAAGAAACAAAATAATATTTAAAATTTGAAATCGGACAATCCGAATTGCAATTAAAAAATGTCGTATATGCACGCTTAAACTAATTCAATATAGACACAAAAAATATAGGTTAATACCTAAGTAAGTGCTATTCGTCAAAACCCAGAAGATTTTCAGCGGGTCCACCATATCCGCGCTTGCAGACAGCACCGACGGCGCTTCACCGCATGGCGCACTTAAACTGTCAACGGTAATTATCACCCACACAAAAACAATATACCACACTCATATGTATCATTAAATCAACTTGTTTAATCACTTAATCACATCCCACTTTAGTATGCGAGTGTACGGAAACAATATCATCGGGTAGAGGTGGAACGCGCAAGGCGGGCGGACAGTATGCAGCCCGCTTGGAACTGCCGCGGCGGCAAGCCCGCCCCGACGGCCCCGCGCTGTTTGCAAACCGACCGTCATTTTCTAACAAAAACCATGCTCTAATACTCCTCAATATTTTCAAAAACATCTATCTAAGCCAACATGTAAAGCCCCGTTCACTTTGTGAAATAAAGAAATACACAATCTTTATATTCAATTTATCTAGCTTGCTCTTGTCGGTGGAGTATGAATTCTCTTTATGAGAAATATACTCGCGTTTATATTTAATTTAAATATTTGAGCACTTTCTAATATGATTACTTTGCCCGTCCGAAATTTAATATACTGCTACGTAAATTTCAGCATTTATAACGTTATAAGGAATTTAATCAAAGAAATGCCTACCTACAAATAATCAATTAGGCTCAAATTAATGTACCGGAGAGTTACAGCTATCAGTGTAATTAATTTGCACCTTTCCGGGCGGTCCGCCGATTAAAGTCCGTTGCGATCGGCCCGTTTAATGTATAGTGCTGGAATCTGATAAGATTGCTATTAATCACGAACGAATTCCGAGGACTGCGACGTTCCATTAACATCGGGAACGTGGTGCGGCGGCGGGACTCGCGCTTTGCCTACTAATAAAGGACTGTTCATATCTCCTCCCGCTAAGGTGTTGATGCACACCGATGACGTACGACGTAGTGCACGAATACGTGAGACTGCAAACTGCAGCGCGTTCTTACCCCTCAGAATCCTCGGTTGTATTTCATATCTGTGTCACTCACATCTTGTGAACATAACTTGAGGAAAACAAAAGACAAACTGTACGCACGTCCGCACTTTCACTTTATTTTTTATGCTTCCGCCCAGTGTTGTTATTAAAGTGTGAGCGAACACTGATGTAGGTATGTTGCTATGTAGGTATATAGGTGGAAAAACGTTAACCTCTGACGAAAATGTCTGGCTCTAGGGAATGCGGTGTACCTCGTTACAAAAAATGATCCTCTGGCGATGGATAAATGGCGGGAAGACCATGGAACTTTTGGTTAAGCCGTATTAATATCGGTCGCGCTGCGCAGAGCCGTGGAGCTACCCGTGTCAAGAGCTTAGTACAGCCATTCTAAGCAGTAGGCGAAAAGATTATGGTCCTTGCCAATAAAGGGCATCATTAACACTTATTAAAATAGTTGTATATTTTTGTAACTAAGAACCTACTTATGATGACAGTAGAGATAATATTATTTGAATAATTCAATGTACTCTAACAAGTATAGTATATTAATATGGTATATTACTACTTTTGGTAAGTCGCACATTCAACCCAAAACTTTATATACTTTAAAGATTAATTATATTTTCTTCACTTTTGTACTACAGAAAGTGTTATAATAAATGGATGCCTTCCGATATGACTTCGGAAAAGTGGATCGCAGCGCTGCGTCTCGCTGACACGCTCCCTTGTCGCAGCCACTTCAATTATGATAAATTTATCAATTTCAAACTACTTCCCGCGCTCAACCCCGCCAAATTGACACATTATCGCTATGCAAACTATTGGCTTTTTGGATAAATTGACTTTTCATTATAAGTAATTGAATCGCTAAGATACTTTTATCACATAAAATTTTCCCATCTTTTTATGGAGGAAAAACGTCACATTTGATTTTAATATACTTGTAATATGCTAAGAAGAATTTGGACGCCAGACACGATTATTTCAGCAATACTTCCAGCAAAAATGATAAACGATTTTCGGTTCAGACGCCGTCGCACTTCGGGTTTGCTTAATTTAAAAAATAAAAGCTTCGCTAAGAATATCCCGTTGGCTGTCTGCATACAAAACGATTAATTAACAAGATCAACAAAATTTCGTAAACGCAGAGACTACAAACAAGCTCCGGAGTAAACACAAAGAAAACACCGCCATCGCAGGTCCAAAACGAAATATTTGTGTTAATTAATTGTGGTTGAAATAGTTAGCTGTAGGTAATACGTCCGCAGTTGCCGAAACAAGTTAGGAATTGTACCAGACAGCGAGTCGCGTATATTTAGCACGTTTTAGAGTTAATTAGTAATATTGAAGGCTGTACAAGTGTACATGAAGTTGGACTCATATATATATATATTGTTATTTATTGCATCCGATTGTGGTTGCTACGAATTGCTCATAACTTAAGATTTTTTTTTAATTGAGAAATTATTTCCGAAAACGCATTATGTGTAATTTTTAAGGTGTTTATGTTAAATAATTTAGATATAATAAGGTTCTATCGTCTATAGTTTTACTTCTAAATCCTTCTTCTAATTTACGCGTATCACTTACAATTCAATGCGGGACCAAAATAAAGGGAGGATCCTAATAAAAGTAGGATTTGCCCAATATCATCATGCTGGGCAGGCGGGTTGATGATAGCAGGAGATGGTATTAAGTCTTTGCAAAAAGTAGTATTAGAAATAAGAAAGATTGTATGTTTTTAATCAATCACTCTAAAACCGGACAAGATTTGGAAATTCAGTAAGTGATAAAAGCTAATAAGACTTTGCAGAAACGGTTTTGTATTTTTATAAATATTTAAATAGTAATCATGAAAATTAGTTTATCCACGCCGATTAAAAATAAATAATACCAACGTTATTCAAACAAACATTAATATTAATTTCTAGAGAGTCTTAAACTTGACATAGATAAGAGAAACGAAGAGAATATTATCGAATCAACATCGCAATTAAGTATCTTTGGGTAGATTGAAAAGTTCCTAACTTCGGTGTTAAGTTAATATGGAAAGTTAGCGCGAACGGAACACGTATTGGGCAACAAATAAATCTTAGGAAAGTTTACAACTTCGTTGCAACAAGCATTGGAGATCTTTTGTTTTGTATTTGAAAAGGCAGTTTTATCGCAATATTTATCTTTTTCAAAAAATCTAACAAATTCAATTGATCGCACTTAAATTTGTTAGTTTTTCTGATCTTCTTCATCTTCTTGCCCACCTCCGTGGCGTAATGGTTAACACGCTAGTCCACCACTCAGGAGGTTTAAGGTTCAATCCCTAGCCAGGGCAAGATGGAAAATGGTCTTTTTCAGATTGTCCTGGGTCTTGGGTGTATAAATATGTATTTATTTTTGACGACTTTCGTGGTGTAATGGTCAACAAGCTAGTCCGCCAATCCGGAGGTTCTGGGTTCAATCCCCAGCCAGGGCAAGTTGGAAAATGGCCTTTTTCAAACTGTCCTGGATCTGGGGTGTATAAATTTGTATTTATTTTAAAATATTGTATCGTTGGGTTAATATGCCATAATACAACTTTAAACTTACTTTGGGTTCTTGTGATTCTGTCTTGGTCACCATTTAACGATGACTCCATCGTCCATCTTCTCTCCGGCTTAAGTGGCCCGCCGACTTCCACTTTATCAAGCAAGATATGGTCTATATCTTAGTACTCCTGCGATTCTTCGTTTTTGACTCAGTCTAGCATTGTAATTATTAAGCATAGATTGTTTATTTTGCGATGGAACACCCGAAGATCGTAAACTATCTTTTTGTAAAGGCCCATGTTTTTGCGTCGTACGACATCACGTGCAGTACACACATATTAAAGGCTTGCCGTTTAAGTGAAATGGGGATTTTGGTTTAGAAGATTTCGGACAGGTTACTGAATGCTGTCCAACCCAGCTTTATGCGTCGGTAGATTTTGTTCTCCCGTCCGTCCTTATTAAGAGACAATAGTTGGCTCAGATAGACGTATTCTTCCACCTTTTCTATGTTCTTGCCTTCTATAATGATTTATTTTTATTTAACTTTATACACAAATACAAGTGTAATGGCGGACTTAAAGCCTAAGGCCTTATCTACCAGTCAACCAACCGGGTGATGTCGAGAAAGACACGGGTAGTGCAAAAACTCAAAAATAAATGATGAAAAATGAACCAGGTATACTTAAATATGTAATAATAAACCATAAACTACATACAAATAATACACACTATTATAATACTAAGATATACTACACACATATACTACATACACTAAGAACTATCTGACAGTTGTTTAAGAAAATGTGCTTTCACCTGTTTTTTAAATGAAAAGCGGGTTTTAGCCTTCCGAACATCAACTGGTAAGGCGTTCCAGAGCTTTATAGCTTGGACAATAAACGAATGTGAAAAGAACCCGAAGAAAATGATGAGGCTAACTGATTGATCCTCGCAAGACCAACTTTCCCTGAAGTTTTATAGAGATCCCACAGCTTTACCTCAAGATCCTAAAAAATATAAAAAATAAAAAAGATCCTCTATGCTTTTAGCAAATATGACGAAGTTTTTCTGATAACATAAACAAACTGTATAATTACAATACTTACATCTTCATGAATACATATATTAGGTCAATGAAAGAAATATCAAAATTAGCTTAGTGGTTTTAATAAAAATTGGTAAAAAGTGGATGTATGAATCCAATATTGTTACACGGTAAACCGGGCAAATAAAATAATAATTCACACATCGTCAATCACGCAATGAAAGATTGCAAAATATCAGTGTAAAATGTGGTTTGTAAAATGTTTGTTAAAATATAATGTAAATTACCCATCGCAAAATCCGTTCATTTTACCGATTTATCTTTTGTCGAGTTGATTTTTTGAAGCACTTGTACAACAAGCTTTTTCGAAAATTTGGCCTTCTTTTGGCTTTTCTTTCATCATAGCAGTTACTGTAAACATATTTACCGAAAATTTCGTTATATTTGCACAAACCTTTTTCTTTGTGTGTAGTGCAAATAGAGCCGGTCTATATTGACGCAGGCCGCGCCATTGTGTGGCAACCCCGCGTTAGTTCTTACTTTCTCATAAAATTCAAGTAGAGGATGTTTCTTCAGCTTATGTTATGACGTCGTCGCAGGGTATGTAATTTAGCTGGATAATTATTTTTTTTCTGTTTGAGTTGTGAGCTTTTATTTAATTTTAATACAGAACAAGCAGAATTACAGCAGTTTATATTGTATGGGATACATACAAACATTTATTCAACAAAAAAGAAGACCTTGTTTTAGGTGATTTGTTACAAATTTTACGATAAGGCCAAAATAGAGTTAAATTCTAACTATAACATCGGTTGTCTGGAAGAAAGCGCTTTTAGCGATAAGACCGCTTATTGAACATTTTAATATCTTTTTTTCTGTACTTATGTATATTTTATTCTTGGTGTACAATAGATAGATAGATAGATATTCATTTATCCCTTAGAATATGGTGATACAATGGTGTTACAGAATTGTGTGTGTGCTACATACTCTGCCTATAAGGCGTAGGAATATTTAGTTAAATTAAGATTAAGATTTAATTATTATTATTTTTTAAATTAATTATACCTATTTATGTTCACAAATCATATTACATGTCAAAGCGTTTAATATACAATTTAGCTGTCATTTAAATATTCCTTCGGTAGTATAATAACATTTATCTAGCAGCCAATTAAATAAAGTTGATTTAAATGCACTATAAAGTATTACTTACTTACAGCAACAATAAATTAAAAAAAAAATATGTTTCCTTTTTTTGAAGTAAACACAAAAAGGTGTATTACAGCCACTCCATATAAGTACTACAAAAAGTGAACCCTTTTTCAAAAAAGTCTGCTAAAAAGGAAGAAACAAAACTACGGAAGGCCATGAATCTCCGCCCACTTGTTTCCTTTGGCCACCGGGTATGCCACTAATTCTTACTGGGAAAACAAAGTATACTAACATAAGACGAAGGGCTTAGGGCACAAACAAATACGCGATGCGATATTTTGAATCCCGCGCTTTCGCATCGCTAAACGCTTGTGACAATCCCTCCGTCGTGTTTTTCCTTAAATAGCTTTTACTTGTTTCTTCCAATAACTGGTTCAGTTATTTAAAAGTTCATAAAATTACATTTTTAGTGTATTTTCTGATATTAAAAAGAATCAACCTTATATCCTTTACTGGTGCGCAACAAACGCAACTTTTTGTATGCTACAGGAATAAATATCAGGTCAAACCGAAAAATAGTCAACTATAGACGACAGTGCGTATACAGTTAATCATTTCAGCCATGGATTCATGCATGTAAAGGTTGTTTATTTCAGGCCTTGAATTAAACTTTGAATGTGAAAAGATTCGTAAAGCAAATAATTCAGACCCTAGTTGGTTCAAGCCTTTTTGTTTGCCCTTTTTAATCAATACGGCTATGAATAAAAAGTAGGCTTCGATATTTTTTATTTTTGCTTTCCATTGTGAGTTCCTTAAACAAAGTTGGCACAGAGATGTAACTAGGTATTTATTTTAATTCTGCATGTTTTACTTTTGTTTTTGTTTAAGACAAGTAAGGTCGTCCTTATCCCTGTTGTCAAAGATGTTTTGTTGGTTTTGTACCCTACTTATCTCTTTAAGTGGTAGGAAGAGGTAGTGAACTTAGCTTTATCTCTTTACTAATAAATTCACACCTATTGTTTTAGCAAACAAAAATCTACAGTTCTATTATAACTTATTAAATACTTGATATGATAATGAAATAAAGTAAATTAATTTTGTTTCGATATACAAAAAAAAAAAGTTTGCAACCTTTACCGTATTGCAAATTTTCTTCTCTGTCAACAACCTTTATACTAGATAGAACCAACAAATCCTCATAACATACTCATACATACGACTTAATAAAAGTTGAATAAGGATTTTATAGAATGATATTGATATTATCGACATCGATGTTTTCAAATATTTAGAGATCATATGCTGTACTCGTATTATTTGTCCTTCAACAAAAACAAGCATATAAAATACGGTGGTTCATTACCTCGTTCTGTCAGTATGTTGCCTCCGGCCGTAAAACGGCTGTCGAAGACCGAATTTCATGCAGTTTATTTCAGATCGAGTTATACTTTTATCGCACTTATTTATGCAGTACGATGCCAAGGCAGGCGGTACATGAATATTTAAATGGTAAATTAAGAAGCAAGTTCAAAGAAGCAGCATTTAGGATGTTAAATCATATTTTGAGTGCTTGCTTTGCCTTAATTTACCTTTTTAAATAAAAACATGATTTTGCATTTTTATGTCATTTAGAAATTTATTCATATATCTCTACAAAAATAATTTGTTTAAAAACTTTGACAATATAGTCATTTTGTTTTCAAGATTTTTTCATATAAAATATAATTGTTTGTATTTACGAATGTAGTGTAGGTAGAACGAAAACAACCTTAGCAAACTTATATCTTTCGCTAAGTGAATTAACCTTTATTGTTGCTTTACCAGCAACTTGCTAAAAGTAGACAGAGGTGGAACAATAGGTACATTAGAGGACAGATTGTCATAAACGACGTTATTACAAGTTACGTAACAGCGATGAGCGAGCACAACATAATAGTGTCGGCACATAATAAAATCATCGGATAATATGTCATCGCTGAATTATAGATCCATGTGGGTGACACGCTCAAGATAATTGCGCAGACGTGATATGAATAATAATTTCATTACGAAGTAATAAGCTGGGCGCTGTAGAGAGAAGCGGCTATACGCCACGCTACGCCACAGGGCGGAAGGCTACAGCCACAAGCTCTAATAAGAATGTTCTACTGCGGAAAAACGCACCGTGTGTGTTTCGCGAAAATGAAAACACATACGGTGCGTTTTTCCGCAATCAAAGTGTTAAGGCCGTATCTGAATTTTCCGGGGTATAGTGCTGCCCCCATTTAACATATATAATTTCAAAGAAAACGGAGACATCATTTAAAATTTTGCTACTACCAAGTTCTAGATGACCTTTCAAAGTATTTTATGAACTACTTGTTTACAGTTTAAAGTGAGAACGTTAAGCTTAACTATGCACGGCCTTAATGGATTTTACCAGTATCACATTTCCCGTGTCATTGCCTGAAGGGTTAATGC
The DNA here is from genome assembly GCA_963576875.1 of Acrobasis repandana. Taxonomy (NCBI): domain Eukaryota; kingdom Metazoa; phylum Arthropoda; class Insecta; order Lepidoptera; family Pyralidae; genus Acrobasis; species Acrobasis repandana. The sequence continues at coordinate 14,498,970 of OY756216.1, read as the reverse complement.
AACCCTTTTATAAAAAAAGGAATATGAGGAAAAAACCAAAATCATTTAATTGAAAACTCTTCTAGGTTTTCACAGTAAGTAATATGGAGAAAAACCAAAAACATTTAAATGAAACTCTTTTTGGTACAGTATTCATGAACTCCTGTTTCAAAGAATAATTTTAGCCGAAAACTTTATGGATACCGCTATAAAACTTTGCAAGATGAAAGACGCTGATGCATAATTAAATGTAAAAATTTAATTTTTAACGACTGCGGGGAACCGTTAAGTTGAAGTTTAAAAATAATTATAATTATTATTATATTTGCTTTGTATGTTATGAAGGCTTATACCATAAGACCATACTCGTACAAGATCTTACTCTACCACCAGAGAAACTGCATCCAAGGCATAAACACAATTATCAATAATGATCCACTTGGAAGTGCCAATATTATCTTCTAATGAGATCGATTTAGGCGTCAATAGCCCAGTCTTAATCTTATACTTGCATTATATTACACTTAGGTACTACTGAATTGCCCTCTGTGCATTGATTTGCATTGTCTTTAGAGTCTTAGAGAATACTAAAGGAAAAAGTATTAAATTTTACCAACGCACAATAAGTAACAAAAAAATATATAATTTATTTATAAGCTAAGTTAGGCAGACAAGGCTTCCATGACAATATGCCAGTAAACACAACTAATAACAAAACTATTAACACCAGAAGACAAAATAAGATTATAAAAATATCAACAAAGAAAACAGATTTTTGAAATAGAAATTCAGTCTAAAACCGGTATTATATCCATTCTCCAGAAACATTAAGTCTAACACAAGTGCTCTATGTAATTGAAGCTCAACACACAGCTGTATATTAAAGTTTTCAGAGCGCTGAAATCCATCTCCAAGGAGCGAAGCCTGACTTAACGACAGCTAAATATTGACAACTATATTGAGATACAGAACGTGGGAAATATTGAGTATTTTGAACATGAGAATAAAGTCATATAACGTTTTGCTTTTTAATTTAAAGCAACATACATATTAACAAGATTTCTATAAAATACTTTGGGTATAAATTCGTTTGCTTAGATTACTGGATTTTGTCTTGCTCTAGAACACTTTTAAATTGACATGTTACAATTAGCATAGACAATGAAACCAAATGTATAAATATTAAATATGAAACATTATTGACCTGAACTGGTAGACAGCGCCCAGCGTTAAATTGTAGATACTCGTACCTATTGTACAAAATAGATAAGATTAGATAAGTGCTTGTCAGAGACGAATAGGACCACTCCAAGTCTTCCCGTGGAGGTCGTAGAAGGCGACTTAGGAAAAACAAGTTAAACAAAGCTTTTAAACATCAATGAGACCTCTTCAACCTCGAGCTACCCTGGCTAAGTATTCTTAATTTTTTTAATTTATTTACCAATACAAGTGTAATGGCGGACTTAAAGCCTAAGGCCTTATCTACCTGTCAACCAACCGGGTGATATTAAGAATGTCAGGGGTAGTGAAAAGTCAAATAGAAATATGGTAAAAAAATAACTAATTATACTTAAATAAGTGAATTTAACAATAAACTACATACAAATAATACACACTATTATCATACTAAGATATACTTCTTAAACTACATACACTTAGAACTATCTGACAGTCTTTTTAAGAAAATATGCCTTCACCTGTTTTTTAAATGAATGAAAAGCGGGTTTTAGCCTTCCGGACATCAACTGGCAAGGTGCATAAGTATGGCTCTGTAGTACAGAGAGGGTCGTGCTTCTGTAGTGGAGACTAAAAAAGACCTGGATGATGATGATGAGATAAGTGCAATTAAGAAAGGTAGAAGAGGTCCAGCAAGACCAAATGTAGATCAGCTGAAAAAAAGCAGGGGTCGTGTCATATCAAAGGCTAAAGAGTAAGGCTAAATACCGAAAAGTATGGCGCGTACTCCACTGACAAGAGCCACTAAGATCTTAAATAAGAAGAAGTACAATCAGTTGTGCAATACACAATAAACGTTCAAATACGCTGCCCATCAAAACAAGTTTCTGAGGAAGATGACAGTATTGTTAATATTTTTCAGGGAGTACATTATTACGACATCAACCCAAATTCCAATTAGCTTATTTACAGAGATCGGATAAAACAAAGTATAAATATTAATGACCAGCAAGATAAATAATTGAACTTATTTAATTTATATTTGTGCAATTAATAAGTACCTTACTATAAACAAAAACATTCCACAAAGAAAATATTTAACAGCGTTCACAGATTTCATTGTGAAATTTATGATCTTCAAATTCGGCATCCAGACATCAATTTATAAATCAACAATGGAATTTTTATTCCTACATTGCTATCCACTGATACTTTAACTATATTATTTATGATATTTCACATAAATTACAATATAAAATATTCAGGAAACTGGAAAAAATTATGAAGATAGTTCTCAGTGTTTTAAAAGTATACAAGCTCGCTAAGAATGATACAAGATATGTAAGGCTAGTAAATTCCACAGCGGACACTATCGTCGAACAACGGGTACTAAATGTTGTTTTCATCTTTACGAGATACTCCATTCGTATAACTTTCGCTGTTTACTGACGCGGCTTTACAAAATCGTGCTTCTAACCGAAATTCGGTTTGTTACAAGCATAATACAAATGATGAGTATAAGAGTATGAGTCTGCTAAATATGAATATACGCGATTGCGTAACCACATCACACCACGCTCGACGTCGGTTCGGGATGCAAGATAATTTCAATATATGATTAATGTTAACCGGTCGGGAGGAGTTGAAACGATTCCGGAAAGAAGGGTTCTTTCCCGAACGGAAATGTAGGCCCACTACATACAAATTGCCCTTAGTGAAGATGCGGGCGGAACCTTTTCCCTACCAACATCCTTAGATACTGTCTTGAACCGACAATCTAAGATCAAATCGTAATGCGGGCCCAAATTTAAGTCACGTGTTTACGTGAAATACGAAAAAATAAGGGAAATTCGAGGTCGTTTTCGCAATTCTAACATACGACATTGAAATGAACGCTCACTTACTTAATTCTAAAGTGGCGGAAAATCGATAGGTCTAATAGGAGTTTGTACAGAGTTGAAGGAGTAAGCACACGGCTCATTAAACTTCAGCCGTCCACATTTGCTTACGGCTCGATCTGTGAGTTGCTCGCGACGCGAACGCAATGACACATGTTCGTTTTATCACCGACCTTTGGGGTCGTACTCGACTCACTTCCTTGAAACAAAGTACACCAAAGTTTTTATTTTTATTTTCATGGCACAGTTTGAGAGCAAATTGGACTCCGGCGAAACTAGAATAACAATGATTCTTTGTGGTTACGTAACCAAATCAGGCTTCTAACCACGCTGGATAACGTGTCAAAGAGATACGTGATGGCAATTAACTCTGCGCAGTTTGTGATGTAGCATTTCAAATACCATGCCTGTAATGGGCAATGCAGCTCGGACTTCCAAAAGAGAAATTCAGAACCGGGAAAAATTTACTTTAGTATTTCTTATGAATGTATAACACTGAAAACTAGCAAGTAATAACGAGCTTCAGTGTACAAAATGCTCGGTTAATGCTTTTTAGGGTTCCGTACCCAATGGGTATGTATAAACGGGACCCTATTACTGAGACTCCGCTGTCTGTCCATCTGTAGTCTGTCTCTCCGTCTGTCTGTCCGTCTGTCACATGGCTCTATCTCTTGAACCGTAATAGCTAGACACTTGAAATTTTCACCGATTATGTATTACTATGACCACTATAACAAAGAATACTAAAAATAAGATAAAGTTAAAAATTAAAGGGGGTCGTCATACAAGAAACGTGTTTCTTCAGCGTTTTAAAACATTGTACGGTGGTACGGAACCCTTCATGTACGAGTCCGACTCGCACTTGCCCGTTTATTTTAATAAGCGTAGGGCGAGCTAGGATTTTTTATTTATTTTTTTCCCTCGATTTAAATGTAAATTACCCAGAGAATGTTGCAGTGCCCGTGCCGCTCATCTGACGATGAAGCCGTTACTAGTTGCAAGCTTTCGTGTTTATAAAACACTACTTTTAAGTTATTAATAAAGAGCTTCAACATTTTCCCCCTAACAGGATATTAAATTCAATGTTACCATTTAGTAATAAATTATTTCCAATTCAATACACTACCACGAGCTAACAAACCAGAATGGGTAATTTATCTTAAAAAGAAATGAAATTTTATTACATGTTCCGAAACCTTTTTAGATCTGGTCCCGCATACGAATGAGGCAATAAATGTTGATCAGGACAACAAAAACAATTGACCAAAATCTATTATCAGTGAAATTGAAGTTAGTAAAAAGGACGAAACAGTTATTCGATGTCATTTTAAAACGTTAACGCGATACCTTAAACAAAAAGTTTAAGTTGATATTTTATACTATGAATGAGGCAACGGATAGTCCGTTACTCGTAAACTTATACTAAAAGTAAATATATTATTTTTTTATTCCTATGTTTTGTTTAGGTTATAGTTTATCACAAGACACAATAAGCTTAGACTTTGCTTTATTTTTATTTGACAAGCAAGCATATGCCAAGGGTATTGTTAAATGTTTTTCATGAAACTAAGCTGTGGCGACAGTATACCGAAGAACATAAAGCTTCTTTTTAAAGTAAATTCTTAAAATAATCATATTTTTATTTATTTGTAATACAGAGTGAAGAATATTTCTAGATGAACAGATCAGCTAAAATCCCCTTTAGTCCTTCAGCACACAGAAAGTAGACTTCATTTTAATGTCAAAACAAAACTCATCTCAAGAAAGTTGTCCAATGTTTATAAACAACTAAATTATTTAAAGCAAAGTAATATTCATCATCATCCAGGTCTATTTTAGTCTCCACTACAGGAGCACGACCCTCTCTGAACTACCAGAACCATATATAAGCCAGAGCAGTCAGAGGATTTGGCCTACACTCTCCACGCTGGCCGGACGGGGTGGAGATGTCTCATTGATGTTTATAAACTTTGTTTAGCTTGTGTTTCCTAAGTCGCCTTCTACGACATCCACGGAAAGACTTGGAGTGGTCCTATTCTATTCTGCCGGGAATCTAAAATAACAAAAACTTTTTTGCTAAACTAAATTCTTTAATAAAATACTTATTCTGGCCATGTGTACTCAAGTAAATACTACTCTCATAAAATCTGTATTTAATAAGTTTTTTCCACAACACAATGAGTTAAGACATATCTAGGCGTACAGATCCGTCAAATCCTATTGAGAGCAGCACAATGAGCGTTGACTTCATTTTAGTGTTATTTCTTGCAGCGTTCGGGGGCAAAGGCACTTGAATAAAAGATTCGTATATTATCCCAGAGCACGGAGCACAATAGGCAGCGACAACGCACCCACTGTAATTCAGTGAGCGGCCTAGCATTGTATTATTCTATAGCAGGTCGCTGTTGGCGATCTAATTTGAAGGTGAGCTCGAATACCACTGTCGGTAATTACAGAAGTTACATTTTAAACTCAAACTCCGCCAGTTATGAGGCAATTACTTATTTAAACTTCGAATAAACGAAATTGTGATCACTTTTTGAGCGCCATCTTTGGATTAGGCGAAATATTTCAAATTAACTCAGCGATCTTATTCCAGCCGAGGGCACTTGAAAGTAATAATTGAATTAGCCTCTTAAAATTTAATGCGTATTATCTAATGAGCGTTATATTGAAATAGAATTTATGTATTTATATATTGCAGGTCTCATTATCATCTTTTATTTATTTATTCTTGTTTGGCGAGAGCATAATAATATAGATAATTTATAATGTGTTTCGAAAAGAATTTGAGATGGATATGCTACAACATTTTTTTTTCTTTTGCTTGTTATTAAAATGAGTGCAAAAACATTTTTTAAATATTAAATCATCATTGATCCTAGGCAGAGGGCCTAGGATTTACAGATTAAGACATTTAATCAAAAAGCTATTATGTAAAACTAGAGGAGATAAGACATCACTGTTTTGTCCCGCTCAATTGTAGCTATCTCCATAAACTTCACTTAGTCGCTTGCACTTGCTAGTTCAAACGCCTAGTACTTTCGACAGTAACCATACGAAAACATGGTAAACATAATCAAAATGTCTTGGTGTGTGATACAATACAGTAAAAATAATTCAAGGAACACGGCGGTGTAAAGAAATTACTTTCCATCGGTACATGCCGATGTACGTACGTACATTCTCTCTCTCTGTCTAATTACATAATCAGATTTCATTGTTTGAAAATTAAATACGTATGACAAAAATCCCGCCGCCAATACCTATAAAAATAGTACAGGGGGAAATTTTTGAGACAGCTGGTCTATATCATCATCATCCAAGCGTATTCCCGGTTGCATCGTCAGCGGTTACGCTTCAGAGCCCGGGGTCCGCTACTTTACCGTGGTGATTTGTCGATGTTAGGTACAGTTTTTACACAGAGCGACTGTCTGACCTTCGCAACCCAAAGGGTAGACCAGAATCTATCCTAGGATAGGTACAAACGCTAGATGGCGTTCGGGATCAACAGCTTAACGTGCCTTCCAAAGCAAGGAATCATCTTTTTTTTCGGATAATCAGATGATTCAAGCCTGCAATATCCAGACTGGAAAGAACTTTTCACAAAGTATGCTTCCCAGCGGGATTTGAACCCATGACCTCCGAATCACAAGGCAGACGCCTTGACCACTGGACCACGGAGGCAGTCATTCTATGTCAATGCATTTTATATCAAATATTGATTTATTTGACATACATATTTTAGAGTGGTAGGTAATATTTCGGTTTCAGTTATTAAAACTCAGCTACAACTTTTGTTTTAAAGCTTTTTTTGCTTGTATATAAGCAAAACCAGCTCAAACTGATACCTAGTACCTATTTTATAAGAAAATACTTTTGATAAAAATGAAAGGTCGTTGCCAACGCCGAACTTGACGTTAACACGGCACAAAGGGATGTTTCTTTCAGAAACTAAATTGTTTCGAAGTTAACAGAAGTTTAACGTAGGCGTCAAAAAAAATTCAGAACTCCTAAGTTGTTGGAGGGCAGTGCAAATAAAGGACAGGCACATACGCCTTGCGCATATACAAACTAAGATTGAATCCCAAATCCAGAATGGAGGCTACTATACGCAAATTGTGATCGTCACGAAAACGACTAAGGTCACGCGTCACTGGCCTAACATTATTTGTCAGAGTGGATCGGAAAGCAATTTCGCCTAACTCGAGACTATTTGTCACACATAAAACGTGATCTATGGAGCGCCCCGCCGATACATCCCGGGTCCGCAACTGTATTCGCGGCGAATGCGAGTCTCATGTTTTCAAATAGATCCTTTGCAGTTTTGGCACACGCAACTTTTTTTACCGGACTATCGCAAAGCTAAAGGGAACAGTTATAATTTCAGCAATCTATTTTAGGAGCATATTATTGCAAAATGTGCAATATTCGACATTTATTGATTACTTGCTGTGCCCGCGACTTCGTTCGCGTAATGTTATATAGCCTAAAGCCTTCCTCTATAAATGGACTACCCAACAAAAAAAGAATTTTTCAAATCTGACCATTAGTTCCTGAGATTAGCGCGTTTAAACAAACAAACAAACAAACTCTTCCGTTTTATAATATTAGTATAGATAAAAGTCCTTCGGAAGAGTGACTATTTTAAGACGGAGATAAATTTTGTATTTTTGGTGTGAGATTTCTCTGTACACCAAAATTCAAATTTCATCTCCGTTAAACGTTGAAATTTTTGTATAATATTTAAAAAATAATATTAACAGTTAAATTTCAAACAACTGACCACCATTATCAGGTCTTTTTTAGTCTCCACTGCAGGAGCACGACCCTCTCTGTATTACCAGAGCCATATGTTAGCCAGAGCAGTCAGAGGATTTAGCCTACACTCTCCATGCTTGCCAAACGGGTTGGAGAGGTCTCATTGATATTTATAAGCTTTGGTTAGCTTGTCAACAAACGAACCATCTACTTCAATTTTGTTTATGAAGAAAAATATGAACTTATTAAGACGTAAGTAAGTTAGTAAGTAATACTTTATTGTACACTAAGAATAAAAATACATTAAAATGTACAATGGGCGGTCTTATCGCTAAAAGCGATTTCTTCCGGACAACCGATGGATGGAGACAATATAAAGATACGCTAGCAGACGGGGTGTACATGACTAAAATACAATAACAAATAAAGTAGGTAATACTCTTAATGTAGCCTTGACATACATCTTCTCATTCCATGTACTCATCCATCGTCGTGTATAAGTGAGGGCTTATGAGCACTCCTCACGCTACGTCAGTGAGCGATCGGCCAATTTAGTGCCAACCCCTAATCTACGAGTAGGTAAATTCGAACATGACTGATTTATGAAAATCGTGGCTACACAAATCATGGGCTGAATTTCGTTAGCCGGCTATATTGCCCATTCACCGATGCAAAATGTCTATTGATCATACTACTATGTAATTCCTTTCAAACGTTTGGTTTCAGGAAAATGTTATATTTTAATAATCTGAACTCCATTGAACCTTCAAACGCAATCCGAAAACAAAATTCGGGTGTTCTTAGAGATTTCTGTATAAAAACGTAATTTCTTTTTCTTTGTTTTACGAATAAAATAATTATAAATACAACTATTCAGCTGTAAGAAAGAATTAAAACTGTATTTGCCATCAAGTAAGCACAAAGGAAACGAGATAAAGTAATTTTACTCTCCAGCCTCGAGCTCAGGCCAGATAGCTGTTAACGTAGTAATCGGTCTTATAATATTATACTTCTTACACTACTGATAGGTAAAACTTTCTGAAACTTATAGTTATAGCTTATCAAGGACTACTAGATGTCTCTTCCATTTCTTGTTAACTTTTTATAAAGACTACACACGCAGCTACAATTTCTGATAAAATATTAGCCCATCCTAAAATAATTAAGGTAGAAAAACACTGTGGGACCTCGACCTGTCCTGGCGCTCTAGGCGAGTTCCCACATAGAAGATAGTAGGAGAAGTGGAGAATAGAGACTCGATAACAACACAGATTATATATAATTTATTATCTGATACTGACTGTTACATATAAAAGAATACTATTTAATTTATTAGGGTACAACAGATAGAGAGAAGTAAGTGATCAGCTTAAGAGATGATGGTGGAATGAGTGAAAAGCGATTAGTCAATGATTTGAAAATGGAATGAAAAGGAATTTGTAATGAAATGAAGAATGAAAAACGGACAGGATGAGATGAAGAAAGGAGGTTTGAACATGATCCATGCAGCATCGTTACAACACAGATTCGAAGAACGGTGTAACGCAAAAGCAGAATAACAGAACATAAATAAAATTACGACAAGATACAATGTTAACCATTTTATGCGAATAAATGATTCTGATTCTGATAATATGTGAAAGTTGAAAGCGAGGGTTTTCATCAATACCAGTGACAATTAAACACGGCTATTTCATTTAAGTTTGGCGTTCGCTGACACAATTACCGACTTAGTTCAGTGGCAAAGGCCACAAAGGGATTGTCGCGAACTAACCGCGCTGTCTGCGCACACACTCTGTCTGTTGTTAATGTACACTGAAACTAAATCATTTGATTGACGTCACTACCAAAAACTTTATTATTAGGTATTAGACGTCAATTCATTTTCATGTAATTTAATACAAGGATACCAGGTGTTGTACAAGGCAACTTATACCGTATATCCCGTCATCGTGAGTGCTGCTGCTTTAAAATTTATATTGGAATATTAGCGCAGTCTGTTAGAGATTGTAACTAAAGTGCGAAGAACGAGACACCGTTCCAGAGCAAGGACCACAAACAAAATAAAGAAAAGATACAATAATGAATTAACTTTAACCTATTGACTCACGTGATATAGTCGGGAAAGGCCGACCAGGTTTCGATCGATTTAGACGATCATCTTACTCGTAAGGGCGAGTGGGAGCAGCGACCCGACTGTCGGGTAATCAGGTAATAGGCGGACTTAAAGCCATAGGCTTTATCTACCACCAAACCCACTGGTGATGCCGAGAAAAAGAAAACTTTAGAAGGAGGTACATGTAGGTAATGTAACATTTACTTATCCCACGTTTGTTTTAAAAAAACAACAAGATACAATGTTAACGATTATGTGGAAGTTGAGATCAGGGTTTCCATCAATACCAGTGACATTAAACATGGATATTTCATTTAAGTTTGGTGTTCGCTAACACAATCACCGACTTAGTTCAGTGGTGAAGGCCGCAAAGGGATTGTCACAAACTAAACACGCTATCTGCGCACTGTGCTTGTTATTAATGTAACTACCAACAATTTTTATTTTTAGAAATAGTAAATGTCAGTCTGATTTTACTAAGTAAAGTTTATTGTACTGTACTGTTTTTAACAAACCTAACGTAGATAAAATGTTACTTTTCTTTGATTGCTAATTTTCAAGTTTGGATGTTTCAAAAATTCTATAGTTTGTATTTTTTATGAAATGCTTACTTTATTGATTTTTATGTACAGTACCTAGTATATTTCAGTTTTTTTTACAGCCTGTAGTGTAGGTGTAGTTGTATATAAGTCTACTAATTAATATATTTTCTTTAAAGACTTGTTTTTATGAAAGTCATACTTCCTTTACTAAATTTACGCGAATTCACTATACCCTGTGTTATTTCCGTACCCAACACATCGCGGCAACCATACATCATATTTAAAACTTGTTTTTGGTGCAGTGACAAGTCTAATAGAGTAACAAGTCAGTGCAGTAGTGTTGTCAGAAGCCGTCAGACTGGGATGACCGGGATACAATGCACGTCGGCCATGTCGTGTGTCATTCAGAGGTGCGGGTAAATGGTGCTTGTTCGGCGAAGCCCGACTTCCATACAAAATTGGATTGCCTCAGAGGTAAAACAACTGACTAAACTCTTGTCAGACGGTCTTACAGCACATGTCACATGACCTACATCCGGGCAGGATCTTTCTTCACTCAATCTGCTTGAAGATGTACGGGTTGCATAAGTATAACTTCATCTACTATAATATTTCTCTTCAGTGTCAGTTCAGTGTCAGTGATCAGCCTACCAGAAATTTACATATAATTCGGTAGATATATTGTGTATTAATTTTAAATAGGTAAGTACCTTTTTACTTTAAACAAACCAATTACGTGAATTGAAATTTTAGTTAATTGAATAGGTTCACATACATTATTTATTTTTCATTATTTTAACATTGTTCTGGGCATGCAAATATTAAACGAGTTTTGGTTTTGCAATCATCATAAAATGTAGTCTAACGTTTTACTCATTATTTATTTACGTGCTTAGATTTTCAGCTATAAAGATATTTATTTGCGTCTAATTTTCTATAGCTGTGTGCTCTTTTTAGAATCAGAAATAATTCTGTACACTCCGATACTATGTATTTTACTAAGTACCTAAGTTTACTTTTTGTGATAAATACTTTTAATAAGTATCCTATAATAATCTATCGGCCCTAGGCTATAACAGGTAGGTTATAGCTAGTAGAAAATATTAATCTACCAAAAGGTTGAAATGGCATGGCAGTTCGGTAACTATACCTCTAAAATGAAAACAAAGAGGACTCGCGTAGCATTTTTCGAATTGCAATACGAGTTCGTTAGGAATGGCCGGTTATTATGTTATTTATCTACAAGCAACAATGCCAAATCTATTAAATTATAAAGGGCATTAGAGGCTCAAAAGCCTTTATCGTGTGGGATGATTTTAGGTAAAGGCTCAAGTGTAGAAAGATGAGATACGCGAAGTTGCGTGGCTTTCTGGAGCGGTAGCTTCTTAAGTGATACACACACTTAAGGAACTCATTACATAACATCAAACGTTGTTCGTGAATACCTTGATAAATTTAATGTTTAAAAGCCTGTATGTTAACTGAAGCGTGCCAAAAATTAAGAAGAAAGTATTTGTTTGTCTTCGTAACAAATCGTAAACAAATACTTATATGTTACAAGTGATTTCTGTGTTAAAAACGAATAATAGAAAAACGAATTTTGTTGACAAACTTAGGCGTTGACTATAAAATGCTATTGACAGACTGAGCGAAGCGAACGAAGGTCTCCGTTTCAGCTTCGGCAAAAATTTTGTCGTGTCTGAATTTCAGTTTGTCGGTCGTTCTCGCCCACAGGTCGCATTTCTCAACAGATTCTCGTAAAATTTTGTGAGCTAGTTCGATATGTAAAATTTTTTTGTCAAGCCAGTTTCTCAAAATGTTTCAAAATGGCGGAAAAATAGGGGTTGAAAACGTTAAAATATAATATATCAGATATTTCGAAAAATATTCAAACATGTCGTGAAGCTTTTTTGTTTCCCTTGTTAAAACGAAACTTTTTTGTCCGAACAACCTTTTCATTCGATTAACTTGAACTAACTTCAAGGGGTCAGTATGTACGTATGGCTATGCAAAAAAAGACTTGGGAGGTCTTCAGCTTACAGACACTAGTTTTTAAATGTAGCAAAAAATATTGTTACATTTATAGGTAATTCAGAACTGATCATTGAGGAAGAAATTGTAATCTTTTGGTTCAGTGTTCAACAATCTCATAATTTGATATACAATGAAAAAGAAAACAACTGCCAGTTGGTCTATACTTTGTATAAAATGTTATAGGTAGTAATCGGTTACAATGACGTTAACGAGTAAAAAAGTGGTTTACTGCTCTTTGGAGTCGCGCCAAGCCAGCCTGGGTTACGCAGGGACGAACTGTGCCCTACTTGCGGACAGGGTACAAAACACGGAGATTATGCAGCTATCTCTTTACACTATATTATATTACGTTGTCATAAACATCGTCTTTTTTGTACTACCTACTATTCTACTCAATTAACATTTCGTCAAAAAGTGTGTGTATTTGGCTTGCTACAGTTAGGGGCCGGCATTAATTGTCGGTTTGGCAGTATTTAACGAACAACATAGCTGACGGGAAGCAATAACTGCACTTGTTCGGCTTCATTCCGCTTGTGCCGATCGGGTAGTTTAATCGGGTCGACACAACATTCGATTCGGCAGTATCTGTATTCATCTGCATATATTCGTTTTACCACCCGGCTTTGCCGATTAATGCCATCCTGCTGTTTTTGCCCACCTAGTGAAAGCCGAGCGGCTTTTCCCCCGAACATTCATCTACATATATTCGATTTGACCGCCCCACCGTGCCGATTAATGCCCCCCCGCTTATGTATGTAACAACCCTAATAATTTTTTAATATAGTGTTAGTATGGCGCTGCTTCATTGTATGTACTCGCAATAAAACTGTTGTACGAAAATCAGACGACATTATATCTCAAAATAAGCTATAACACAATAATAAGTTGAGAGATATAGCGACACATTTTCTTATATCTTAAAAGCTACTTTCAAACCGCAAATTATGATGTTAATGTAAAAAAAGTCCTAAGATATTTTTCTATGTTATTTTTATTTTATAAGGCAAGCTGCTATGGTTGGGTATGAAGTGTGTTAGTGGCCCTGCTTAGATTATCATAGTTTACCAAAATAATATTATGTTACCCGCTTTAAACTTCTGGGTAGGCATTATGGTTGCTTAACTAGTTTTCCGTACCTAAGCTAATAATAGTTGACCCGCCGCTACTGTAATTGTATCAATTTGTTGTTTACATTTATAAAACCTTACAGAGTTATTCTTTTAAGATTCTAATTTTGTGAAGCTACAAGTCATATACTCACAAGTTTTCAGGTCAGAGAGTTCTTGAGAATTCAGTGACTCAATTGACGTTATCAAACTTTTCCACAAATACAGTTAATATTGAAATTGTAGAGGCGGAGCTGTGTGAGAATAAATCAGGAACGCAACATTTGGCGATAATTTAATATGTCGGAAGAAAGGGCGTGACAGCGAGCGAGTGCGGATATTGAGCCACGCATCGACGATTTGACTAACGAGACGCTCACTCAACTCGAATCATTTCTCATTTTCAAGTCGACGCCTTAAAATACTCCACGCTTCGCACACATTCATTAATTTACAGTAACAACTCTCGATTGCTCTTTCGCTGAAACAAATTACGATTTCTCTTCATAAACAATTATAATTTCACAGTGATTTAACGCGCACCGCAAATCGTAAATCGCGACCGCGAAATAACACCACAATACTAGTGGCGGTTACAGAAATTGTGCGTATATAATGGAAATCCAGTTCTTTCCCCTTTCACCTGGGATCGGGGCTCAATTTGCGTTAAAAGTATACGCTGGGTTGACGCTCCACCCAAATCTCCAGGATCACGATATCCCCTATCCTTCATTTCTGAATATCTTTTTCCTTGTTTGATTATAACCTTGCACTTCATAAACATGTGACTACTAGGTAAGCTAAGAGGCTAATAGGACTACAAAACTGAATGTCGACAACATTTTATATCTACAATATGTAACTGCAATACATCGCAATTTAGCAATAGTTTAGTTTGAAATATCTCAAGTCCGGTATTGCTGTACTAGGACAAAGCGTTTCTTCGACATGTACTAGGACAAAATGTTTTTTCGACATGACTTCACTAGGAGACGATTCGAGTGAGACAACATACGTCTTCGACAAGGAAATTCGGACAAAATGACTATTTTATTAACGCCTGAATACCAGCCTAGAAGACTTTTAGAACCTTTTCTTGCCATTTAGGCCCGAAATAAAAAAACTCTTGATCACTTCCAAGACGAAGTTTATTCAACGATGGATTCATTAAAACTCTATCTCTCAATTCCAAATTCTGTTTTGAGTAGACACTTAAAAGATTTCCATTAGAATGAGTTAATCAAACGGCATCCATTATAGCCCGAGCAAAAAACATGATTTCCCAGAAAATATTGCAATTTCAGTCAGCAAACTGTATTTGCTTTCTACAATGAATCGTTACAATACTCGTACAGAATTGATATAGAAATTTAATAACGTTGTTACCAAATGAACATGCTATTACTCAAGCGAGTTCAATGAATTATTAAAAAGGATTTAATTAATTTAACAGAGTATGTTAACAAACATTTATCTCGATGTATGCTTAAATATGAAATATAAACGGACCATTCATTCACTGAAACTTGTTTTCTGCAGACTTTTATTTTTAGTTTCCAGTTCTGCGAGTTAACTAAGTAAATAAGTAGACAAAATGGGATCCCCAGTCCGACCTATTGCTGGCGGGTGGCACTCGACACCCCCGCGTCACCGCTACTTTAATATTAATAAAGTTTTGTTGATTTCCGTACTTCGTTTATTGACACTTATATTAATCCTTAAACTTTATGTAATAAAAATAAAAATCACGAATGTTTGCTACAAATTTAATTAAAACAGTAATAAAATAGTCTAGACGGAATTTCGCGAAGGCTTTGTGGAAGCAGCGTATTGCGTAGCTAAACTATGAACAGTACAAAAAAGTTACAAAGTTGCTGTGCCCAAAGTTGACCCATAAACAGTGGCACGGGACTACTCCAAAAAGCAGTAATCACAACAAATTGACTAACTTTTGAGTCTAAAGGGCTGGATAGTTTACAAACAAATAAACAGTATCATTAGCGTGTAATTGTGAGTAAACGTTGTTACATACATACCTATAAGAGCTATAGTCACACACGGGTGTATATAAAGGAAGGGTTTGGGTATGCGAACGCGAAAAAATCATGAAATGTTGGATATGTGTTCGCACCGCTCTCGTCGTCAAAGCAATTTTTGTTCACAGTTCCAGTGTTGAAAAAAAATCATCTCACTTGTATTAATGTTTAATCTCACTTGTATTAATGTTTAAATAATTTATACATGGCAGATGTTGGTGTTTGGAATAAGTATCATTTCATGTTTATCATCATCCGACCGTGTTCCCGGTTGCTGCACCCTCAGCGGTAATGCTTCAGAGGTCCGGGATCCACAGCTTAAGGTGCCTTCCGAAACGCGGAATCATCTTTCTTTTCATATAATCAGGTGATTAAAGCCTGTGATATCCTAACCAGACTGAAAACAAACTTTTCACATAGTATGGTTCCCAATGGGATTTGAACCCACGACCTCTGGATCACAAAGCAAACTCCTTGCCGATTGAACCACGAAGGCAATATCCTTCCATGTTCGTCAAAGAGTAAAGAAAAGAAAATGAAAGTACCAGATGCAATCATCCCATGCCGAACTTAGAAATCGATCAAAGGATGTTTTTAAATAGTATTGTGGATCAACTAGTATTCAGAAGGATACACTCGGGTTTTGCTGGCTGTATCACTGCCTTTTTCTCATCAAAACTAATTTATTCTTAATACGTTTTGGACCCGTGGAAATCCCCTGTGAAAGCTATAGCTACGCCCATGCTCCCGCCGATTGAAACTGAGGCAGCCGCAAGGCAAATGTGCGCAGCCTGTGCCTCATTAACGGTTAAAGACCCATATTAATCTATGTTGATGTAAGTAATAATGAGCTTCATGTACCTAAAATCAATACGTCTTATTTTATTTATTTATTTAATATTTATTGCACAATAATCTAACGATTATAATACAAAAGGTAAAACTAAATGCTAAGCATTGTCTACCAGTTCACCTTATCAGGGTTCCGTACCCAAAGGGTGCAAACGGGACCCTATTACTGAGACTCCGCTGTCTGTCCGTCTGTCACAGGGCTCTGTCTCTTGAACCGTAACAGCTAGACACTTGAATTTTTCTCCGATTATGTATTACTGTGGCCGCTATGACAACAAATACTTAAAATAAAAAAAGTTTAAAATAAAAGGGAGTCAAAGTAAAAAACGTCATTTTTCAGCATTTTTAATTAGATCTTTATAATGGCACTAACTAGATTCTTTATTTTTTCATAGATTATGTATTACTATGGCCGCTATAACAACAAATACTAATAATAAGATAATGTCAAAAATTTAAGGGGGTCGTCATACAAGAAACTTGTTTTTTCAGCGTAAAACGCTGAAAAAACAAGTTTCTTGTATGACAATCTCTCGATCTTTATAATAGCATTAACTAGATACTTGAAATATTTACCGATTATGTACGAGTATATTACTATGACTACTATAACAACAAATACTAAAAATAAGATAAAGTTAAAAATTCAAGGGGGTTGTCATACAAGAAACGTGTTTCTTCAGCGTTTCAAAAAATTGTACGGAGGTACGGAACCTTCATGTACGAGTTCAACTCGCACTTGCCCATTTATTTATTATCCATTAAAATATTTGGAAAGTGAAAAATTTATAGTATAAATATGAAGCATCATAACATCATCACGCATAGAATCATCATTTTAGCCTCAGGGACTCTACTGTTAGTGAAGAATAACAGTGAATGTTGGTAAATCAATGAATTATACATACAATTAAGTTCATAGAATTAAAATATTTCCTTAAAATTTTTCTCCAGGCAAGTTAGAGGGGTAAAGTTTGTGGAACGCCAAAAATTTTAACGACTTGATAAGTTAGTATAAATATATTTTAAACTAGTTGATAAGTTAGTACATATAAGGTTCGATATGATATTATATTCATATAATCTACGATCCTCCTTAAGGCCACACATGAATATTCCGGGGTCCAGTGGCCCATTTGAAACAAATCAATTTTAAAGGAAACGGAGGTGTCATTTAAAATTCTGTCTATGTGAAGCCCTAGATAACCCTTCAATCTATTTTATGAACTACTGTTCACAATTGCGGAAAACGGCCACTTGACAAAATTGCGTAGAAAAGCTTAACGCTCCCAAACTGCCAACAGTAGCTCATGAAATAGTTTGAAGGGTGGGTTATCTAGGCTTCAAAGAGACAAAAAATTACTTGACTTAGAAACTGTTCTGAGCTTAAATGGCTCCCTATCCGCCAACGCAGGAATCTTCATATTCTATGTCAACTTTATATTAAACTTAATAATCCCCTTGCCCCTGTATACCTCAAATCAAGTTTTTAAACTTCTATCTTCCACTCACGACAGAATCCTGCGTTCTTCTAATAGTTTGACCCTTTCTATTTCTTCTCACCGTACTGGTTTTCTTTCTAACTCTTTCGCCATTACGGCAATAAGACTCTGGAACGCGCTTTCTGAATCCATTCGCTCCTAGTCGCGCTAGCTTTAAGACACAGATATTTAAACACTTCTTGGCCAAGTTATGAAAGTAGATTTAAGAATTGCTGCATTTATCTTTTTATTTATATGTATCGTATATGCAGTGTATATATAGGAAGTATGTATAATGATTTATGTAACAATGTACATTATGTATTTTATGTATACTACACTTTAACTTGCATCCAACATTTAGATTTTCTGTATAACCCACAGATTGACTGGTAGATAACGCTTTTAGCGTTAAGTGTCTATTGTTCTTTAAAATTTGTATTTGATGGACAATAAAGATTAAATAAATTTTTTAATGATATCTCCGTTTCCTTTGAAATGATTTACTTTAAATGGGGGCAGCATAACTTCGGAATTATGATAACTTCTGATTATGAGAAAGCTGAAAGAGAAAGAAAGAAGAAAGCAGTAACGTGTATGTATTTGTATTATTAATATTTACTTTTTTGTGTAAAAAAAAGTTTCATAGCAAATATTTGATTTGGCCAGTAGTCAAAGTGTTGGCATAGGTATTAAGAAATATAAGTCAAAAGCTCCTAAATAAATTAATATAAAAAAAAACTATCCGAAAGGTTGGCAAGCACCTGGCACAGGTTATTATTATATGCTTTGAAGATCCCCCAACTTAATAAAATCACTCTGATCTTGGGCATAATTAAAGTACAAGTTTACAACTGGGGATAAATCAATCATTGTCTGTATAACTTATTGATTGAATGCAATTCAGTTTTTGACAAATCTTGCATTGAATCTGATTATTTCACTGAATTTATTTTGAGAAAAAGTTTCTGAGCGGACCCCAATCTTCACAGCATTACAGCTGAGGATGCAACTGCCCAACTAACAAATTAACGTCGTTCAATAGTTTAGTAAACGTTATCATATTACCAAAGCTAGGTCACACTAACGTTGTAATAACGTTTGCTAAACGCGAAAAGGGCCCCAATTGTACGACCTGCATTGTTGTATAGTGGTCGTACAAAAGTCACAAGATGACTTCGCTAACGTCATTCAAAAGTCGTGTGAACGTTAAGGAATTACTACTTTCATCGCGCAATGGCGGCATCATCGGTTTTGTTTCGAGATTGGAGTGCAAAATAAATATTACAAGGAAATAAAAGGTGAATATTAATTAACTTTCATATCTTGCTAATTGCGTATTTGTCTCTCATACCGTTATATTCGACTGGAAATGAAAGTTTTATGATAATATACCTACGTAAATACTATTCATATTTTCATGCCCCTTCATATTTTTGTGTTTAAAACATTATACTTTTATTAATAAAATTATGTTTATTTCTAAAAATTGTAAGCCATGTTGCTTTTGTTGCATAGTTACCTCTGTATGACATTGTAAAGACATAAAATCGTTTTATGGTTATTTAAAGACCACGCAATACGCCATTACAGTTAGCTATTAGGGTTCCTCAAAAAATTTAAAGTCAAAACTTGACTCAAATGCGATAACAAGGTTGATTAAAGTCAGGGCATGACATTAAATGGACATCATGTATATAAACGTTGTATTTGTGTCGTAAATAAACAACCAAGTTATTTAAGTGTCTCAAATTAACTTCTGTAAAACAAAAAAGTAATTGTTTTATAAACGTAACATAAAACGTGTATACAACTGCTACATTATTTAAATGTCATATAAAGGTTTTCCAAACACCAAATTTGGTCAGTTGAAAACGTTTAATGGACTGTAACGTTAGTATACTGTAGCGTTGTCGTACAAACGTTTTAGCTAAAACTGTAATATAACGTCGTATAGTTTAGACTTGCTGACGTTGCTATGACCAGTTAAATATGACATATTCGTCGCACGACTAAAAAGTTAAATTGAAGACGTCTATAGGACCTAGTAGTCGTCTCATTACTATTATAAGACTGCTATCCAACTTGATGTCGTACAAGTCAAGACTTATATGACGTTTTTGCTTGTTGGGTGGGAACGCGTTGAGATGGTAGAGAGATTGTTTTGAGAAAAAGTAATAACATAGATACTACGAAGTCTACGAGTAACTAAATATATCAAAAACACTCACGGTTAAAATAAATCCCTGAAAATACAGTAAAATATAATTACAAATATAAATTAATTAATTACACTAATTAGGAGTCTTTATACCCAATTATGAAAAGCTTTTTCACTGGAAAAACTTATCCAAAAAATGTATTTTTTCAACAAGAACTTATCTTTTGTTATAATTACGACACTGCTTAATTTTGCGGGTTAATTTCGTATGATGTCTAGATTTTTGTATTATGTGTATATGCTACATAATAACACATATGTATAAAACCACAGATCAGTATATCTGTATATAAAACATAAATTTAAATGAAAAAATACAATATATGTAAAAAAACATGTATACATAGGTATTAACTACATATGTATAATAATATACAACAAGCCGGAAAGGTTAAAAACTGGTCCCGATTCGCAATTTACCTAAAATTGTCCAACGGTAGTTTTTCCGGAACATTAGTCATGAAATCTTACATTTTCCGCATTTCTGTACTTTTCGCCTCATTTCCACGCATTTTAGGCCTAATGTACCTAGTACCTACATATATAATGTAACGTAAAAACCATTAACATATTCATATAGCTAGTATATAAAGATAAGTTTTCTTCTTCTTCATCTTGCCGCTTTCCCGGTTGCATCTTCAGCTCTGCTGCTTCGGAGCCCGGGGTGCGCTTTCCCACTTTTTTCCTCCAAATGTAATATGCATGTCAATCGTCACCCATGGATGCCAGAAACCTTGCGAACTGGAGAATAAATAGCCAAAACAGTTTAAACGATTAAGCTATATTTTTACAACCGGCCTGACGTCAACCCTCTTTGGGAATGCCTTTGTGCGAAAAGTTTTATAACCAGCCACCTCCTGACGTCAACCCTCCTTGGGAATGGAGTTGTAGAACTAGACGTTTGTGCTTAGTCCCGTAGTCGCCTCTTACGACATCCACGGGAAGAGATTGACACGCACATACAAAATAAATACATAAACATACAACGTGTTAATGAAGTAACGCAAAACCTCTCAGCCCATGGGGTCCGACATCCAAGTCCAATTTACATGTACTCGAATGAATTTTGATCGAGATTTTTTTTTGCAAAGAACTGTTGTAGCAAAGAACTGTGTTGTAGCGAAGAACTGTTGTCCGAACGGATGTAGCATCGAATTGCTGCAAAACACGGTGCATCGACTAACGTTGCTCCGATAAAAATTTCTTTCGAACAGTACTCGTTCGAATGAACTCTGCTACAAAACACGGAGGCTCGACAAACGTTTGTCCAAAAAATCTGTCTGCGTACTAGCTATCTTTGGATTTGGGTTCGATCTACAGGGCATGTACCGCACGTGGGTGAAAGAAAACATCGTGAGGAAAAGTACATGTAAAATCGATGTAATTTTAAATTTTCCAACCCACATAGGGTCACTGTGGTGGACTATGGTCCGTACTTCCTCAGTATGAGGGAAGGCCTGTGCTCCAGTTAATAGGAACGTGTGAGGTGAATATGAAATGGATGTACTTTTCAGGCAAACATTTCTTACAACGGGAAGCTAAGTATTAATTAAATAACCTCATACAGAAAGTTACATACAAAACATAAGTAACAAAATAATTATTTAGAAGAACGTAAAAACATTTTCTTGACAGAGTATTTTATTGAAAATATCTTTAAAACAGAACATTAACATTGTAATTGATATTGTGATAAAGAAAAGGTTTAAAAACATATCATATTTTTAAAACGTTCCGTACCCAAAGGGTAAAAACGGGACCCTACTACTAAGACTACACTGTCCGTCCGTCCGTCAGTCTGTCTGTCTATCACCAGGCTGTATCTCATGAACTGTGATAGCTAGATAGATGAAATTTTCACAGATGATGTATTTCTGTTGCTGCTATGAGTATAACAACAAGTAATTATTAAAAAAACAAAAAACCCGACTGCGTGATACAACAGCAGTACTTACTTACCTATTCCTAGGACGCAACCGGGTATACGCTTGGCGATTTTGGCGAAGCGATGATATATGTTGTTTTTTAGCATTTCTCGTTATAAATTTCATTTAAACATTTAAGTTGTATATATTTTTGTAATCCTTTAAGAAAATCATTAATTTGATACCCAACTCGATAGGTTTTAAATAGAAAAAAATTCAAATCCAAAGGTAGCTAGTAGGCAGACAGATTTTTTGGACCAACGTTTGTCGAGCCTCCGTGTTTCGTAGCAAAGTTCATTCAAACGAGTTCTGTTCGAAAGAAATTATTATCGGAGCATCGTTAGTCGATGCACCGTGTTTCGCAGAAATTTTCATTCGATGCTACTTCCGTTCGGACAACAGTGCTTCGCGAAAAAAATCTTAAACAAAACTTTTTCGAATACATGTAAATCGGACTTGGATGTCGGATTCAGTTTGTATGAAAATTCAATTTTTTTTGGGTTTCTTGAAAGTTGTAGAACAAAACAACAGCATTAGTTTCATCTGAGAGGTATTGCGTTAGTTCATTAACGCGTTAATAGAATAAATGTTTATATAGGTAATTGTACAGCAAGTTTAATCTTTAGAATACTTACAACATTACCTTAACTTAAAATACGGCCATAAATAAGGAAGGACCTAATCTCCCATACTAAATTGATGCTTTTTCCGTATTTCATCAAAATTTAATTCCTTATGAAATGTGCGTGAAATGTAATTTGCACAATAGAAAAGAAAAATCT
This sequence comes from Acrobasis repandana, assembly GCA_963576875.1. Lineage (NCBI taxonomy): Eukaryota > Metazoa > Arthropoda > Insecta > Lepidoptera > Pyralidae > Acrobasis > Acrobasis repandana. Next base: position 14,476,061 of record OY756216.1, on the reverse strand, counting down.
TCCTGTACAATTCGATCTCAATAATGTTTTTACGATTCCTTTAATCTTAGAAAGTCGAATATTTGAGTCATTATAAAGTCACCTACAAGTATTTTAAATCTCAATAATAATTGTATCAAACGTTCAAACTCAATTTATTTATCCCCAACACAGGCTCACTGTGCCCTTAATAGTCGAATAAGGCAATAAGATTTTCAAAAGCGTCAATCTCTACTTAATTGGCACCAGCTTTGAAAGCACCGACCAACATTTTGCGAATATTTCATCGGTTTCATAAGTACTAGCTTTTGATGCGTCCTAAAAGCATTTTCGGATAACTTGGATTGATTTCTTTTTTATGAATTATAAATGATCTATTTTCATTTTAGAACCAAATGTGTATTTGTATTTTTTTAGATAGGATGGAATTTTGACAACCTAATATGGAAATTTGCTAAACATTAGTTTTCTTTTTTTATGAAAACGATCATTTATAAAATTGTTAAGCTTGTTAATGTAAAAAAAGCCCCTTTAGTTGAGTCTCTATTTATATGCGTAGTATTTAAAAGATGGAGTAAAAAGGGTGATTTAACCTAAGCTTTAGTAATAAAGAGTAATAAAAGATAAACTGGCCATTTATATTTTAAAAGAAAATTGATATAAAGAGAAAATCGGAAATACCAATTTAAACATATCGCCTGATTGTCAAAGGTCATTGCTGTTTGTAAATAAAATCTATATACGGTGGCAAACAATAAAACGGATTACGGTTCATACGTTTTTTATAGCGGTTATCTCGTTTTCCCGATTTTATGGGACGCCTTGGGAGCATTATTTGGTATAAATTAGGTTTGAAGGCACTTAAGATCGATCCTTTGTACCGGCAGAGCCAGATATAGCAGCTGTAAGAACAGATGTGGCCTGTTACTTGCAAACTGCATTAGTCCTTGTTACGTCGCTTCATAAGGTTTTTCTTTTGTTGTGTCTTTCCCCACTTTTAAGGCAAACTTTTATCTATTAACAAACTTAAATTAAAAACTAAATATGAAGACGAAACAAGTTAAAGATGAAGGTTCTGTAAGCATCTTATGGCTCTTTCTAATATTTGATCTAGGTATAAGCACAAACTAATACTCTATGCTGAAGGTCGAGAACCGATAAGATTTGAAATGATGTTATAAGGGAGCGGCGTGGACTGAAACAGGATGTAGTGACAAAAATTAAGAAAGGATTGATGTGGTGGGCATATCGGAAGGACAAAAGGAGATTTACTAAAAAATTCCATAGTCGGGTTTTAGTGTTTAAACTACACATGTATCTTGTTTTATCAATATTTCTATTTATTTAGACCATATGCTTTGCCTGTCAGTTAGACTTGGCACGTGCATTTACAAATGCGAATTTCGATACATACAACGGTCCGAAGCGCGGATAAAAGCTCATGAGACGATTCAATGGAGATAATAAGACAGGTACAGAACCCTCCACGCTGATCTGGGAGAAAAGAAAAACGTAGAATGTACTAGCTTCTTCTCTTTCCGCGCAGATTCTATACCCCATTGAGGGAATGGACGAGAATCTAAATCATGTCAATAGACGATGCAGCTCATCAACATTTTGATTATAGTTTTCCATCTTCACGCCTATTATCACCCACCCCACTAAACGTGGCCTTGGGTTTTACGGGTTCATGCTCTGTTTATCCTGTTAGGGATAAAGACGTCATAGTATATCTCTCCTATCTGTATGAAGTCGTGTGGTTCCCAGCAGAGTAGAATAGGACCACTCCAAGTCTTCCCGTGGATGTCGTAGAAGACGAAGCTAAACAAAGCTTATTTATAGGGCAGCGTGGAGATTGTAGGCCAAATTCTCTGACTGCTCTGGCTTATACATGGGTCGTGATCTTGCAGTGGAGCCTAAAAAAGACCTGATAATGATAATTAGGATATCTGTATCTATATAAAAACCTATACCAAAGTAGTTTCCCATTTTTATGTTGTAAAATAAAAAGTTCTTATCGTGCCGAAAATAAGCGAAGAGTTATCGGTGACTTTGAAACGTGCTGCTCAAAGCTTACGTCAAATGGACAATTGGTATTCAAAGACCAGCTTTTTCGATCTCAAGGGACAGTTGTTTCCTTGTTCGAGACTAGTTAGCAACTTAAAGCAAAGTACTGAATAATGCATGTTCCACGCAGTTTAATTCTGCAAGAAGTATTACCGACGCTCGCTGAGTTTCTACTCTTGTTTAACTAATATACATTCTTTTTGTTTTAAAAATCTAAATTTTCAAACATTATAGAAAACTATAGAAAGTCACCGTCAAGTTACTTCGAACTTTAATGTAACTTCTATTTTCAGGTTCCAATATTACATTTCTTATCGTTCCAAGAATAAGCAAACAATGGTTATATGAAGTACAAATTGTTCACATTGCAATTCTCATTTACAGTTTGTTTATTTTCAAAAGTTGTTACCTATGTATTGTAATCTCTTCACGGACATACATGTTTATACTTAATTCCTTATGATTTTTTTTTTATTCATATGAAATGTTTTATTCGAAACGTTCGCTCCCTCTAGCCATTTAGAACAGGATATAAGAACTGTGATTCAATTTCCAGACTTCAATATCGAAGCAGCAGCAATGCCTAACATAATTTTATAACTCGAGGGCATGCATAAAACTTGGTATGGCAGTAAAGCAATTTAAAAATAGTGAAGTTGAGCGGGACGGTTTGATCCTAAGGCGTCTTACGCCCGCCGTCGCCGAGGATACACCGACGCCGACGCTGACAGGGAGCGCGCACGCCGACAAACACCGACAAAAGTGAGGAAATTGCCCTCGCCGTCGGGAAATTGAGACGCTCTCGTAAAGTCGAAGTCCCGCTTCGAAAGAAAACTGACGTTATCAGGAGCGGATCCCACATAATTTATGGAAACGTCTTTTGAATCATTTCTATGTTATCATCGGAATGCATTAAGCTGAGCAAGGTAATTATTTTTAAAATATTTTCTTTGAGTTCATGCTATGCTTCAAACGAATGCAGTTTTATACAATTCCGGTCTAGTCAACATTTAATACTTATCTTCTTCTTTTTCTTCTTCCTATTATAGAGTCGAGTTCTAATACTTATATTTTCTTTTAACATTATACAACGTGCTAATGAACTAACGCAAAACCTCTTAGATGGTACCTCAACAACTTTTGTTCTACAATTTTCACGAAACCAAAAAAATAATAATTTGAATTTTCATACAAACTGATCAGCTGATCGAGTCAATTTGTATGAAAATCCTAATATTAAATATTATCTTAAAAAAAGCGGCCAAGTGCGAGTCGGACTCGCCCATGAAGGGTTTCGTAGCAGCAAGTAACATAATATAAAAGTTCTAAAAGTTATCATTCTCTTATTTTAGAAGTTACAGGGGGCCGGACACACAGATTTTGCCACTTCGGAAGTGTCTCTCGCGCAAACTATTCAGTTTAGAAAAAAATGATATTAAAAACCTCAATATCATTTTTGAAGACCTATCCATAGATACACCCCACACGTAGATAGGGGTTTGATGAAAAAAAAAATTGAGTTTCAGTTCTAAGTATGGGGAACTCCCAAAATTTATTGTTTTTTTTTCTATATTGTGTGACAATCTTAATGCGGTTCATAGAATACATCTACTTACCAAGTTTCAACAGTATAGTTCTTATAGTTTCGGAAAAATGTGGTTGCGACATACGGACGGACAGACAGACATGACGAATCCATAAGGGTTCCGTTTTTTGCCATTTGGCTACATAACCCTAAAAAGGACTCGAGAGATAATATAATATTGTCACTTATGATATTTTGAACGTCGCATTGTATTTATTCTGCAAAATGTATATCGAACCATATGTACTCGTAGTTGTAACTTGAAGGTAACTTTATCTCAATACCCATTAGTTGCTGTAGTGTACTTTGAGCACACTGAAAATGGACAGGATATAACATTTATTTTATTAAAAACAAAACTAAGTTGGGCGTAATTTATAAAAGAAGAATTGGTAAGTAAATGGTAAAATAATAAAATATAACTGAATTTTTTATCAACAAAATAACCGAATTAAAAACATTTTCATATTATAAAATTGAAAAAATGTACGAATACTTGTGTGCACTACCAAAATGCCGATTTTGTTAAGCAATAAGTAATAAATAAAACACGAATAGGTTTATGTTTCAAAAAGATTCGCCGAAAATAATTTCTCCATTTTGAAATACGAGTAAATACAAAATTTAATATGATTCCGCGAATTTGAAATAAATATTATGAAATTACAGCCACCTATATCATCAACCCATCCTGAACTTGTTTAATATAGAATATCTTAATTTCATCCCAATTGGACTTTCTAGCTTCAATATAGAACTAGGCTGATCCTGGTTCTCTTTTAATCACTTTTTAAGACTAAATTTTATTGGTTTTTTTGAAAAAAGGAACAAAGCATAGCAGTCACCTGTGATACACAAATAAAAAAAAACAAATAGACGAGACAAAGACATGATTTAAAATGTAACTGAAATAGTGTTGGCATTGTAACGCGATTAATTTAAGAAGACAACGATGCTGGGATGTTGGAGAAGGAAATTGCCGCGTCTCGAGACGGTAGAATTACAGTGGTGAGTGGCAAGCCAGCCGGCGAACAATATTGCAGTTGGTACAGTCGGAAACATCAATGTATTCTTAGTTGAAACAAGTATAAAAAACATAATTTTTTTTGCAAGTTTTTACTGTAATACTGTACACGTCTAGAAAAATTATATACACCTAAACACTATACGTTAACGTCTTTTTTACTGAGTATGGCTTCATTGACCATAATGGTACAAAAGGAGACCGTTCTCTACTTCCTAGTCGACCTATAAGAAATTTTAATAATGATCTAAAGGTCACTAACACTTTCACACCTGATATTAAAAAACTTAAACAAGAAGTAGGCAATGAATATGATTAGATTATTTACCTCCCGGCGACGAACACGCCAATTCTATGACATTATTATTTTGCTTTGTCATTCTATTTACAAATATACGCCAAATTTCAGCTCAATGGTGGAATGATAGCTATTATCTAAAGAGAAGCTTTAAAATTCAATTGACTCGAATACTGCAAGATAACTGAAATCTTGAAAAATACATGCTTATTTATGTTCAATGAGTTGAGTATGCATAAAATTGCACCTAATTCGCCAGTCCCAAAAAACAAAGAAAAAAGATTTACTTACAAACAAGAAATAACTTTAAAAAAAATTAACCTTTAAGAAAAAAATAATCCCCAATTCACCCTGCTGCGCTTCGCCAAGCTTTATATTTTAATAAAATAAATACCAATCACACTGATTGAGCTAGCCCCAAAGTAAGTTTAAACTTGTATTATGGGATACTTAACTAACTCAACGATACAATATTTTATGATAAATACATATATAGATAAACATCAGACCCAGGACAGTTTTAAAAATATCATTTTCCATCTTGCTCTGGCTGGGGTTGGAACCTAGAACCTCCGGAGTTGCAGACTAGCGTGTTACGCTACGGATGTCGACAAAGACTTCGAAGATTTTGTAGTTTGAGCAGCCTGTTTGAGTTTCTATATGCTAGCTTTCCTGAAAACAATATTTCATCACTATCGGTTCAATAGTCTTGCGACGATAATACCTTACTGTACCTATTGGTAGACATTGTAGGTCCAATCACAATGTACCTAACAGTGGCTTTGATGTCACGTTTACACAAAAGCAATATGATCAATGGCAGTTAGTGTCTTGTCAACTCGTGTGGCCTTATACAGTTCAGATAAACCCCTTGATACTCAAATTCTAAGGGGGTTTCGTATACTGTTCAGTAATATATTTAATACAGCCATAGCAATACCGGCTCGTGTGCAAACTGCAAACACCTCCATTGTCTTTATCCCTTATTTTCAACGAATATTTGTAAATTTGATGAAACTCATTTCACTGACTGTACTTTTGATTACATTTGTCCAAAGAGCTACACTTGGGCCACCTAAAGTTAATGTAAGTATTATGCGTGTCTTACTAAATTCGAAGAAAATAAACTGTGGTAAAAAAAAGTTTTATACTTGTTTTCATAAGTAACATTCAATTTATGTAAAATGAATATTTTAATACTTTCTGAGTATGGACAGAAACATGTTTTTAATTTTTTTACACTTTTACTCTGGGACTGATCTGATTTTAAATACAAAATAAACTATTTTTAATCTAATAAATTTAAATATTCAGACTAAGAAAGAACCGTTCAACATAACTTTGCACTTAAATTATTCTAAACTCGCACTCTTCACGTTTTACTTTATTTATTTTACATCTTCTAAACATCATTCATCACAAGTTGCAGTCTTGTGGGATAAAGTAAGATACACTTAAACCAAAAACTTTATCTTACCGTATTTATAAAGTGCACCAAACTTTTAAGATAGTTACTGAAATAAATGAAAAGAGTCAATGCACATGCAATGCTTGCTTTAAAATAGAACTTTTATCAGATTTCAGATGAACATACCTGCCAATCCACTAGTTTTCAACGAGTCAAATAAATACTTTTTTCTAAACGTCAAAATTAACATTTTCTATGGGATTTGTATGAAATATCGGATTGTGACGTCATAGCTGTTTGGAGTCAAATAGCGCTCTTAATATCCGTTTTCTGCATTAAGGTGACGTGGGTTCACAATTTGCAAAACTGAGCGTGTTTTTAAAAAATCACTGTTATTAAACTACTACAGTTTATTCCTTAAAAAAAAATTACATAAAAATCTTAAGGATTTTCTACAGACACCCACAATAGCCAAAACACGATTATTTATGCATTTTTGGCTCGATAGAAAAAAATCACAAACATACCTCTAAATTTGCCTTTATAATACGTATTACTATTTTATACAATCACCTTTCTATACGAAAATTATACCAAAAAATGTATTATCTAAATATCTATCCGTTTTGGTTACAGAAAAGAATATAAATATAATACAAAAAAAATAATAAATAATACACTGCGAAATATCGTCGAGCACGGCTCCGACTCTTCCTTCGCTCTCGACGAATATTTCACTGTGTTTTGTCTATTATTTTTTTGTGTTTGTGTGATAGCGTCACTCATTGACATCAGCAATCAATAATAACATTATCAGCAATTATCATCCAAAGCAACGAAAAATAAATTAATTGTAAATAATATTATTGGCACCACAGTGAGAGATTTTGAAAAATGGAGCCTTGGACAGATTTTATTTAGGAGAAAATGAATAATATTGACTACATAGAGTCTGATTCGTTTTTGTTGTCAATTAATGAGATTGAAAGGTCCGCTTGAAGTTAGTGGAGCTTGACTAAGTCATACAAATCCCATTCAACTCGAGGATACTTGTATAGGTCGGACGAGGGTGACATTAAAGGTTTAATTCAATTGGAAAATCAAATATAAGTATTATTTGTAAAGTATTTACTTTTTACATGTAACCTTTCCCATTTTTTTTTATTCTATTCATAATTAAAATTCGGGTCGAAATAGCCCTAGTACATTTTCAGATACACCTTTATAGATAAATTAGCCGGTTAAAATAAAGTTTCTTCAAATAAAAAACTATAAAAACTTACCTACTTCATTATCCCGTAGTTTCTTCGACGAAATAGTTTTCTCATGTTTTAACGTTATTTATAAAAGAACCTACTTAAATTCCTGATTTATAATTAGATTTTTATATAACATCGTTACTGCTATATTTCAAACAATACTGTAACGTTTTACCAAACTTGATTTTCCGGCGAGTAACAAGCCAGTTCATATATAACCCTCAATTTTGTTATTCGCCATAAAGCGATGCTGCAATGCCGAAGTTGAATTTTTCAACCGAAAACTGAAAACTCGTTTAAACTCAGCTCAGTTAAAATAAAAATCTATGTCATCGGGAACGTCAACAAAAACTTTATTCAGATAATTGGGTATTATGGTGGGTCAAAAATAAATTACTTGGTACTGTTAATAGAATAAAACGTCACAAAATAATGCCACTTATCAATGATCACATTCACTTAGAACGTGATTTTAGATTTATTAATATAGAAAAACGAATATTAAGAGTGCTATTTGACTCCAAGGAACTATGACGTCATAAATCGATACGGTCATACAAATCCCATATAAAATGTGCGTTACAGACACAGAGAATCATCAAATCTTGCAAGCTAAATTAGACCCTAGCTTTCCGTTATTCGATTGAGTTGAAACTTCACATTCTTATGTAAATTGGGTGACCATGCAGTATTATGGTACCATAGACCATAGGCTGTCATCGTGGTATGGCAGCCGTCAAGCTATGTCAGATGCCTTTAGGCAGCTTGTAAAATCTGACACCAGTGTTGGCCACTTACACACACGAAAAACAAACAATAGACCTGATCTCATGATGGAGCCAGAAGGTGACTACGGCATTTCTGTGATTAACTGTGATAACAACATAGCCCCACCGAGTTGGACCTCAATTGATTCGTCTTGGGGAGCACTTTTAACTTTTTAGTTCATAAAAGCTTGTTTTTAAAAATATTAATTCTTCTTCTTATCGAGTCGAAATGGATACACTGTAGCTTCAATTTCAAATCACCTGTGACCAGTATGTGGTATTGTAAATATTAATTGTTTTTGTATTTCGCCAACTATTGGCACTTACGCCGTAAAATTCTGATATCAACTAAAAAGGATTTTATTTACTTACCAAACTAAATTAAATATATTGTTCAAATATAACTATTGTTCGTTTACTGGAAACTAAATTACATTTGTTGATAAGTTTTTAGGTTGCAATGCACAGTGCAATTAATTACGAGAAATGTTACCCAAGGGAACAATATTTTGCATTTTACATACCTCCGGTTATAATTTTAATCACAATTAGTATAGTGTAAACAGTGGTGATTCACAGAACAGTATAGTTTATATACAAAACGCCTATACCATTTCAGCACGTTTTGAAATGGGATATAATTTTGCACAATGCCTTAACGCTCTTATTTTATTTTTATATAGAATTTGGTTGTTTTTACAGAATTACACCACAATTTTAAGAATGTTAATATAAAACTAAAAAAAGAAGGCTTAATGTATGTGAAAGTTATATTAATAAATAGTTTCTGGTCCAGTTACGCACAGGTAGGTATGCAAATGACTGATTCAAAAAATCTATTCCAGCGTAAAAAAACTAATATCGGACTACGGGAAAATTCTTACTGAAAAGTAACAAATTATTAGTACCAGCTGCTCACAGAGATGGCAGCACACAAATTACAAGCAAACCTGCGAAAGGTACCTAGGCAATATAGGTTCAAATACTAGGTAAGTATAATTATTTTATTTTTGCTCCTATTTTGTTCACACTTATCTGCGTACAACCTTACCGTTCACCGTTTTAAATTTTTATCATAAAGTTGAATAAAAAGATAAGTAAAAACGCCATCTAGTGATACATTGAAAAAAACATTTATCCCTATTTTTTGGATGATCATTTATCCCTGGATGGCGTTTCTTTTTAGGGTTCCGTAGTCCACAAGGAACCCTTATAGTTTCGTCATGTACTCCGCCGCTACTGCACCGATTGTCACGAAAATTGGTGGAGAGATAGATATTGAAGTTCCAAAAATTGGTTTTTAAAATTATGAAAACATTTTTTTTTTCAGCCTCCCATACAACAAAAAGTGAATTTAAAAAATTTAATTGGACTAACCCCAACGTATGGGGTATCGTTGAAAAGGTCTTTTAAAATGCAACAAAAACTGCTTTGAAACTATGTAGATCACTCCCCCCGTCTTGAGTTAATCTAATACAAAGTTAAAATTTGAGATGTCCCCCCACCGTAACTTTTGAAATATTACTAAAATAATTCTGAAAAAAATGTGGTATATACCTCAAAGTATGTACTTTCAATTAGAACTATAGCGGTCTCGGTATCATAGATAGTTATTTTTTAATACGTCATAAATCGTAAACCGCAATTTACCTTTAGAACTTTTATATTATGTTACTTGCTGCTACGGAACCCTTTATGGGCGAGTCCGACTCGCACTTGGCAGTTTTTTTTTGAACCTCCATAAGTTTGTATGACGTTGGCATCCACTGACTGTATATACAAGTTTATTTGCTAGGCAAATTAAAAATCCCCCGACTGACAGTCAGGGGATTGAACGACATCTAGTGATGTGAACCGGAACTATTGATTTGACTCTTATGTATTCTGTGCTATTGATACGACTTGATACGGACTTCAAGTCGCACTACATGCGCGCTACGGATAGCGCCATCTATATATTTGCTAGAGAAAGCCTTGATTTTCAAGCGTTTATCCTCAATAACTTTTAAACGGCTGGACCGATTTTCATTAAACATAGCTAAGAACCACCGCAAAGGAATTTGCTATTAGGAAAAAAAACCGCATCCAAATCAGTCCATCCTTTCGAGCGCTACGATGCCACAGACACACAGACAGACCGACATTAGCGTCAAACTTATAACACCCCTCTTTTTTGTCGGGGGTTAAAAAAATAAAATAATCGTGACTGTAAAGATCCCTAATTCCTCGTGGTGTGAGTCTAACGTAACAGGCACCACGGAACTACATTGCATTTTTGAAATATTTCCATTAGTCGTGGTAAAACTACGCATGGCTTAGTGTAAACCGAATATTTTAACACACCACACACGACGCTAAGCCTGAATTTTTCCATTAGAAAACTCACAAAGCTTTGAATCGCGTATGTGTACAGTTATTATATTACTCGGTGCGCAATTTTTTACAGCATGTTCATTCTCAAATGCGATCATTATCATTTAACTGTAATTAATTTAAAAATATGCATAGGTAGGCTATTCGGAAAATCATATCGGAATTTGTACATGAAATGGTTTATTTATCATAGTAAAAAAAACAGACCAAGTGCGAGTCGGACTCGCGCACGAATGGTTCCGTACCATTATCTATACAACATTAAACACCAAAAAAATCACATTTGTTGTATGGGAGTCCCCCATAATTTTATTTTTAATTTTAATTATTTATTTTTAAAGTGAATATCTTAATATTCTATGCATATTTCAAGTGTCTACCTGTTGCCGTTATTAATATCGAACTAAAAACGGCAAAAAATCACGTTTATTGTATGGGAGCCCCGATTAAATATTTAGTATTTGTTGTTAAAGCGGCAACAGAAATACATCATCTGTGAAAATTTCAACTGTCTAGCAATCACGATTTATGAGATACAGCCTGGTGATAGACAGACGGACCGATGGACAGTGGTGTCTTAGTAATAGGGTCCCGTTTTTACCCTTTGGGTAGGTACGGAACCCTGATATCATCATTTCGATGTCATATCTCGCGCTACGCACCGCGGCGGCAAATCGCAAGTCCCCGAAATCTCTCCATTAGCGTACATTAGATGGCATGGCAAGGCTATTTATAGAGTACTAGCTTTCGCCCGCGGCTTCGCTCGCGTATCCCAAGGGAACATTACATTTTTCCGAAATGAAAGATACCCTATGTCTTTCTCTGTACTCCTAACTATGTGCATGCGAATTTACAAGAATATTGGTTCAGTAGATAAGCGTTTGTTACCTCAACAAACAAATATACAAACTCACTTTCGCATTTATAATATTATTTAGGACCACGACTCGCCATGTTTGATTTACTTATTATTTAATTTTTTCAACTATATTGTACACATATACAAATGTAACAAGTCTAACAGGACTTAATCCTAAAAGCATTCTCTAACAGCCAAACCTTTGGGTTGATCGGAGAGCTTTTGTGGGTGTAACGTAAATTAAACTAAGTTTAAAAGCATTACAATAAAACATAAAAATACTATTTAATGCACATTATTTTATTGATTTTTGTGGGGTTGAATTAATTTATTGAATTAGTAACTACTTTATTCCAAATTTAAAGAAAGGAATAGTTAAACGTCTTATATTGATTTTATTTATCTGCCGAGAAATAAAATGAATGTAAGTTTTTTTGTCTATTGCGTTCCGATAAGATTCATCTGATGAAGTTGAAACTTTCGTGAGTTGCTGTGTGCAAAGCCATGAAAGTTTCTACGTACTTTATCGCGGGAAAACACGTTTCCCACGAGAAAATAAGTGAATTTTAACTTGTGAAACACTGTCTAAACATCATTGAAAAAAAAAGTGTCCAATCAAATGTTCCAAATTTATGACCAGTAAATCTTTTTACCCGTATAGCCGATCTTGAGAGTTTAGGTAAAAAATAGCATAACAAAAACAGTATCTAAAGTTAAAAAATATTTTTTTTTTCCAATGGCATGTCCATATTAACATATACGATTGAGATCATTGACCCCAAATCGCTGTACCTACTCCGATCACTGATCATCGTCATCATCAGGTCTTTTTTAGTCTCCAATGCAGGAGCACGACCCTCTCTGTACTACCAGAGCTATTTATAAGCCAAAGCAGTCAGATGATTTGGCCTACACTCTTCTGGCCAGACGGGTTGGGGAGGTCTCATTGATGTATAAAAGCTTTGTTTAGCTTGTGTTTCTTAAGTCGCCTTCCGAAACGAGTCGTCGCTGGTCTTAAATCAAAATAACAAACAACCAGCAATTGACTTTAACTACCTACTCCTTATATTTATAATACTAGTATTAGCCATGGAGAGGTAGAGTTACCTACTGTGTAATTCCCAAAAGCTTATTTGCATAACTGTAACAAAGTTCTGTGCGGATCTAGTGTGGGTAAGGTATATAAGCTATATTGACCGGTTATACCTACCCATTAGACGTACATTAAGTCTGTTATTAGTTTAAGGGTTTTTAATATATGAGGATCTGCAATGCTGAGAATTGTAATAGTAAGCATATGTAAATTAGTAATTTTACTCGTACTTACTAGAAACATTGTTTAAAGAAACAATATTGCTTGATGATTTGGTTTCACAGAGCGAGGTTTAAAATAAATGGTCAGAATAGATAAAAGTTTTTACTTAACTGATTAATAATGACATCCACCCCAGGTTCACCTTCACCTTATTTTTAATTAAATGTTATGCTACTCGTGTTGTAATCTAGTGTCATCTTAATTCGGTCAAATTTCATTAATAGTGTGGCGACCTCTACACCAATTCGGAGAACTACAACATAGTTCACAAGAAGCATAAAAGATGGCGCTAACAATATCCTACATCTCGATTTCAGAGTTCTGGTTGCAACTTGATATATATACATACTCCGACACCGTCGCAGCCGCGGTTACCCAGGCACGACACTATGCCTGGAGGAAAGATCTTCCCTTTGTGGCCGGTCGAGCGTATCACCTCGCTCCACCTCTCATGTGTAATTACTTTTTTATACAAGGAAGGCAAACAGTCAGACGGCTCACCTGATGGTAAGTCCTGCAATACTTGAGGTGCCACATCCGCTTTGCCGAACCTAAAGAAATCTTTTCACGCTATTTTTGAAGAACGTCTTATATTGTAGTAGCTTCTTTGTTAACTTTATGTTAATATTATATTAAATGCTAAGTAAAACGAGTTTACAATATTTTTATTGTGTCAGTGCAACTCAGTGGATGTTACTCTGGAAATTTTGATGTTTAGAGAACTGAGAAGTGCACCAACGTGTAGCAAGACAAAGACCATGCACGAGGACACTAACGAAAGTTTGTTTTATGTGAGTTGTTCAAATGAAACTGGGTTAGTACTACAACGAATTCGCGAGGCGAGTGACGTTCTCAAGCGAAAATTTGAGGTCTTATTTTTCAGAATAATAGTTGAAGGATAAAAAAAGGGAGACGAGGGAAAGAAAGACCGAGGATGAACTTTTTTCAACAAATTAAAGAAAACTTACGAGTAATGTCCTACCGGGACATTAAAAAGGTGGCGGAGAGAAGATAAGAATGGAGGCATCTCCACTCAACTCCACCAACTAGAGTAAGCTCTTAAACTAGAAGACATACAAATTGTAATAAAGCTTTTATGACGTGAGAATCGCTGTTAGTTGTTTGTGCGTGGGCAATGCAATTAGGTAATTATAACAAGCTGATCTAACTATGGGGCCAGTTGCAGGGTATAGAGGTCACTGACGGAAAATAATGCATTCAATATACAAGCTTGTACAAAAAGTTTAATATTATATTTTTATTAGCTTTAATTAGGTACAATTTTTTGCCAATAAAAAAGATCAGTATTTGAAACTTGACTGCAAATTAAAAAAATAAAAGTCTGGAGAATCTTTTTAGCTTACACAATAGCAATTAAATACCACTGTTTTAATTAACTAGCTGCATTGCTCAGTACTGATAGCAAAGAACAAGAATAAAATAAAAAAAAGTAATAAATAAATGGCGTCGTCAAAGAATTTATTAAGACGAACGTGTGCAATAATCTACACAATGTAATAATAGTATGAAACATTACATAGTTTGATAATAAATTTCCTTTTACTAAATTAATGTTGTTAATATGACAATAAACTTTGTGTTTTTCTAAGTTAGGAATCCTAACTAACTGTACCGTACCTTGTAGTACTAAACATTATGGCTAACGAGATTAATTCGATCCAGATACAAATGATTGACAACCAAATCGTAGCCTATTTGGTTTATTACTATACAGTACTAATCTGCACGAACGTGATACATGAGTGTATACATTACATATTGAGTATCACCGTTAATACTCATACACAAGCTAAATTTCTACAAAATGAATATATACTCGTACCAGTTAAACCTCCTTTACGTGCAATATTTAGTAGTATCTAATAGTCTTAAGTATTTTTCGGTTTCTTAGAATGTTTTGTTCAACAAATTCAAGATAACATAATGATTTAAACTATACTTATGTAGGTACCTATTTAACTTAAGCCCACGGGTTTAAGTTAAATAGGTTTTAATATTATCGCATATAACGAACTATATAAAATAACATATTAACGCGTTTCAATATTATAAATATATATATATATATATATAGATAATATTGAAACGCGTTACAAGAGTAAATTACTGAAAAGTCATCATAACATCGCTAACATCAGTGCGGCTCGGGACGTCTTCCTGTATGCGTCGTGAGTCACATTCGCCCTGCGGAAGGCCTCCGGATGAGGTAAAGTGAATGAATGATTTGTATTGCACTGCCAAATATATTTATATTTGCTTAGTAATTAAAAAAAGCCTTCTTTTCTAGATCCTTTTTTTAAATAATAAAAATCAGTTAAAAGAAACTTTCGAAACAAATAAGTTACTTTATCCAGAAAACATAAGTAAAACTAAGAATAAACTTCTTCTTTTTAGCGTGTAAATGGTTCTTTTAAATTATATTTGGTTGCTCCAGTAAATGGCAGTCAACAGCTCTATCTTTCTTTTATTTTTCCTTCTAATATTATTCTGAACAGATTGTCATATGTTATTAGATGTCGTTTCATCTTTCTTCTTCTCTTTTCAATAGTTCTCAAAATATTTTATATCTTTCTAAGCAAATTACATTAGTTTTATCAACTCAACATTACAATATTTCAAAACATTAGGTCTACAAAACGCAACATCAATTAACAATATCCAGCTGAAATGACAGACTCCGTTTTCAACTTCGAACAACGATAATAATCATTTCCATTTCTGAGTGGTAATGTTACTCTTGTGGCCCTCAATTTATTATATGCGGATATTGTGTTTTGATCCAGAAGTGGCTGGCAGTCCGTGTTATCTGAGACAGGACAGCCTCACTCATAATTCCGCTGCTGGCGAGGCCCGATCGATTTGCGCAAAGAGATTCATGTAATTTGATAATAGAGTTTGCACTTGGAGCTGCAAATACTTTCTGTATGAATTACTGACATTTGAGCTTAATGTTTTGTGCTTTTAGAAAAAGCACTAAAGAGTTTGTTTGTTTGTTAAAACTTTATTGTACACAAAGAACAAATACAGAATTACACGTATCGTCCCGTCACATATCGTACAAAGGCGGACTTATCCCAGATAGGGATCTCTTCCAGTCAACCTCGAATTTAAAAAGGACCTTTACAACACAAAGAGAGTTTCTCAGTATGATATTGTTCATAATGATAAATTATTCAAAAATTATTGAGTTTTTTTCGGCTTACTGAAATCTTAATTTGCATATTACTGTACGATTCAAATTCAAATAAATTCAAAATATCTTTATTATCATAGGATATTTATAATATATCTTAATAATAGTCACTTTGTTTTGTTTTGCACAAATGTTGACGTCAAATCATTACTTACAGCTAAGTTTAGTGCCGCTTCCTATAGACGCTAGTGCAGAAGAAGCGGCAACAAACTGCACTGCAGTATTTTCTCCAAAGACGTCCACTAACAAACTTAGAACTTAAAATTAGATATATGAACTGAGAATACGTCATTGTTTGTTATGTCATAATTTTTTCTTTGTTATATTTAGTCCTCCTTATCATTTTCGATAACGGCGACCTCGCCTAAGAAATCATAAGTTTGTAACATTGTTTTTAGCGTGAGCACAAATTCCGTTATCATACATAATAATGTGCTTAAAGCGCAAACAAGGGCGCAAGAGCTTAAAATATATACATGTTGTTACAAAATCAGTTTTTTTATGAATCTAATCATTAATCGAAAATAATTAAAAATAATAATGTTTAATCAAATAAAACCCAAATAACAAACAAATCCCTAATAATGCCACTATATGAATAACCCCCGATGTTATTTCTATCGTGTAAATTGTTTAAAATTTTTGCTTTGACGCAAAATCGCCTAGAGCGTGTGAAATCGGTTATGATTCCGGGAGAGTTTGATTGGCGAGGATGCGAGTAGAATGATGGCTAGCCTAACTCGTCGTTGAGTGGTGTAGTCACTGCCTTTTTTCTCGTGGATTGTTATCCATACTGTGTTTTGAGTATCGAGCATCGAGTTTTGGTATAAAAACACCTCTTATTTTTGTTGTACCTATCCTTTTTGTTTTGGTTTGATTCGTGATTGCACATAGAATTCAATGAACAAGATTTGCTATTGCATTCTCCATTTCACACAATATTTATAATTATCAATTCTTCTCAAGCAAATAGTTGGACCATCGCGCCAGGGTAAGTGACATCAATTAGTTGCAGTAGTGACAGATGAAAATTACGGTACTTACTTGAATCGGATTGGAACTCAGGTATAACTCGTGATATGTGATTTGAAGCCGGGAATTCAAGTTGTAGATTTGATCACTCTAAGCTCTTCTTCAGGAATATTCATGTTTAAATAAATTTAACCTAAATAGTATCGATCCTTTTTTAAATTTACTTCGGCACGCTGCTCTCAATTGACTCAGCTATCAGACTAATTTAATTAATTAAGCAATTTTAAGTGAAATTATTACTTCCCGCGCCCATTGGTATAATTTTACAATCCTGAAAACGCAAACCAGAATCCTATCAAAGTTCTTTATATTTAATGACATTATATTTTACGTCGTCGTCGCTTTTCTGTCTCCCGTTAACGGGATGTAAGTGCCTACATAAATTGTAGTTCATAGACTCGAAATGGCTTTATTGCCAAATGTATATAAGTCTATCTTTCATTCTGGTCTCTTAAACACGAAGAGTCGACGCGATCCATCAAAATATTGTTACGTATATTCCTTTATATATAATGTTACGCTATCGCAGCGCCTGTTTGGTTTTGCTTTATTTGCTGACAGTGAGTTGTGTGAAGTGCGGTCGTGTTACTCTATTTAGATAAATGTATCTACCGCTCTCCGTCGACTGCTTACGGGAAATACGTTCCATGTTCTCAGATTCAGCTTAGGTACAAGCAGCACTAACATTGATTTTAATTCGCATTGTCAGAGATGCAGCATAAGGTAAGAATACATTGTATTGTTATGATTAAGAAAATAAAGGAGTTACGTATAAACATTGTTCGGAATCGCATGCCAATGTATTCATTAGAATAAACTATGATTACGAGTACAATGGAGGAGCCAAGCCTTTGGCAGAAATATGTAAATTTGTTGTTATAACATTTTGTACCTACCTGATGATTTCTTATCTGTAAAATTGTTCACGATTCCATGTGTTCCTTCCAGAGTAACACTTAACTACTTTCATCTTTTTAACGTTGTACAAGTGTTATATCTCCGCAAATAACTTCACAGCGTCCTGAGCCCTAAAATGTTTTTGTCCTCGTCTACTTTTGCGGAAATTACGATGATAAGCGGCGTGTGTGTCGTGTTGTGCCCACACAATGCATTCCTGTAATTATGCGAGAAAGGCCCCGGGTGCCGAAACAAGGCCTGACTGTGCCAAAGTATGGGTAGAACGGCCCACATTTTTGTTTACATCGTTTCAGCAAAATATCGCGGTAACAACTAAATGTGAAGCTCGATAGTCTTAAACTTGTCATCCGCACTTGGATCAGAGCAGCATAGAATCGAGATCAATGGAGTCGATGAAGAGAAGCCTGTGCCAAGCCAGCTAGTACTCTTTATTATACTGTGACCAAGCTGTGTGCTCGTTTGTGAAGCTGAAGAAGATACAGATCACAAACGAGGCTATCGTTTGTGATTGCCTTTAAGCCGCATTAAGATATGACAAAAGTTTTTGACATTAATTAATACGATTTGTAATACGAGTAAGTATAGGTACTTATAGAAAAACATAGAGTATTACTTATTTATATGTTGACTCCCCTTCGGTGGTGTGGTGATTAAGCAAGTTTGCCGAAATGTTGCTACTTTGTAGTTTTACACAATATACGTTATGAACCTTTCGCCAACAAACAGGATTATAAAGCATGTGTACATGAACAATCAAATTTCGATGTTAGTTCAACAGACAGTTTGAGCTTACACTATAATACACATTTTGCAGCTGGCGAGAGTCGAATCAACTATGAGTATAATACTACATGCCTTTGAGCAATTAGAACTGTTGTAATAGCAATAGTTTATTTAGCATTAGAACAATCAACGGACCGTTTTAATTTAATTCCAAGTCAGACGAGATGCGGAGCGTTGGGCAACCAAGTTTATCTTAGAGTGATATCAGAGTATTGTACAAAGATAAGGTATAGCCATCTCATTGTTTTATATATGTAATATTTTTTATATATTTGAATTTAAGCGTTGTCCGGTGGAGTGTTTTCCAAGTCTCATTTTCCTCCGCTAAATTCTTAACCTCCTTATGTAGATGTTTTCACATTTATTTGTCTTATATATGATTTTTAATATTTGCCTTTTCTCTCCTACATATATTTGTTGTTAAATGTACCGCCGACATATTCTTGACAGTGACAGCCAATATGAACAATAGGATCTTTAAAATAATCGTCTTTCCCATACAAATTGTGATATCAACTGAACACGTTTGTGTGAAAAAGAAGAGTACCTATAGGCAAAAGCTATAAACTCCAAAGGCCACGTTTAGCAAGATGGTGGGCTTATATGCACTTACAAATTGAAAATAAGGTTGCGCGGTACAAAAGTAGCACATTCACACAATACAGCATTCACTCTTTTTCTTTGCTTCCAAACCAGCGTGGTGGCTCATATTCATTGGTCGTTTTGGCCCGCACTCAGGTGCGGGAGATTTCTGTAACGTATGCCATAGGACTCGCATTCGGGGAATCGTTTTTACTAGTCAATGTAGCCAGAATTAGGGGTGCGAGAGATTTCCGTAACACATGCGGGGAGCCGCTTTCACTAGTCGATAGATTAATGTATAGTCGATATACAGCATGCTGGGAATAACAGCAAAAGGCATAACAACCATTGTATCGACTTGTAGCTTTCATTGGTCGCTAGCCCGCATACGGGGAGTCTCCGCATGATGTATATCGAACGAGTTAACGACCAATGAAAATGGCTCCTCTCAAATTAAAGTTGCATATGCATAGCTAAGTGGCATTGCTTAATCACAAAATTCGAGGTGAAAGTCCCTACTGACCGGACTATTTCAAGCTCCATTCCCTGCGCTCTAGATGGCCCACAACCAAATACAGACCAAAACGGACGCTTGAATGCAAGCATTTAGCTTCAGATAAATGGAACACGGTCCCCGCTGCGGCATGCCCGCAAAAAATAATTATTCTATCCGCAATTCTCACAAAGCCAAAATGATTTTTAACTAGCGCTGTCGTATGGAGAGGCAGGCGTAAGCGTTTTTAAAAAATCAAGCCTAAAATTATTTTTACATTCTTCGTTTAAAATAATTTTTAGTAAAATTGTTTAAATATTAAATAAAACGGTATTTATAAAATGTAAAGTTTTATAGTAAAAAAGCTGTTAATCCTGGATGAAGGCCAAACTCAAGTGAGATTTAAAATTACAATAATTTTTCAACAAAAGAAACTATCGTCGAGGAGTTTCTTCCATATCCTTAAAGTTCTGCACCATATTTTCACCAAATTAATGTGGGACTAACTCGGTAGTAAAGGCTTTCAAATAAAATAAAAGAATCATCAAAATCGGTCCACAATACAGAACGGGTACTTTCCAGCATAGACCACTTTAAGGTGACGTGGGTTCACAATTGGCGATACTGTGTGTTTTTGAAAAATCACTGTTATTAAACTACTACAGTTTATTCTTCAAAAAATTTACATAAAAATTTTAAGGATTTTTTACAGACCCCACAATAGCCAAAACACGATTAAGCATTTTTGGCTCGATAGAAAAAAATCACAAACATACCTCTAAATTTGCCTAAATTTGCCTTTATAATACGTATTACTATTATATACAATCACCTTTTTATATGAAAATTATACCAAAAAATGTATTATCTAAATATCCATCCGTTTCGGCTACAAAAAAAATAATAAATATAATACAAAAAAAATAATAAATAAAACGGAGTGAAATATTCGTCGAGAGCGAAGGAAGGGCCGGAGCCGTGCTGTACAATATTTCGCATTTTTCAAAAACACGCACAGTATTGCAAATTGTGAACCCACGTCGCCTTAAACAATGTATAAATAATTATATAGGACAAACTATATTTTTTGGTTAAAATACGAATGTTAATATTAATATTATTATATTAATATACCTTTGATACATTTTTGTATTCACAGCTTCTCTTTTTGCTTTCTTAATCTTATTGAGTTACTACTTAACCCATTTTAAATACTTAAGTGAGGATCAAAACGTGTTTAAAATTACAAAGGAAAATAAATTTAATTTCCCTCGGAACCGTCATTTAGTATTTTCAGTTTGAAAATATTATAGATTCAATTTAAACTTTTTACTTCAAAGTAGTACTTCATCATTATTTTCTTTGTTCGCAAACATCAAACATAATTATTTGGAGGTTGTTTATAAGCCTCTTTGTAAGTACAGGTTTATGTGGCAATGTTTTATTTGTTTTCAACAGATATTTCAAAAGCAGCACGAGGTAACAGACATGAACGCAAGCATGCGAGAGTCTTGGCTGGATGTCAGTGGTGGATTTTTTGCTGCAGTTACTTCGTTTTTTGTGTCCGTAGCAGATATAAGCCTCTCAGCTGGTTTGCATGCTGAGAAAAATATTTTTGTTACGGCCCGGTTACAAATGTCTCCAAATTAGCATGTTTGTCCAACTTTCGTAGATTTTGTACAATGTTGCTTCACGTATTTCGGACGTGACGTGCCGACGTGGACGTAGTGACATGCCACATGTGTCATTACTTTTTCAGTAAAATTATCACAACTTTTCCCTTCTTCTAACTATTATAAATGAAGTCTCAAGACACGTATATCTGCCTCACTAAACATGGTCAGCTCAGAAAACATGGAGACATTTTTTCCTCATTCCAATATTTAAGTATATCTTTAATAATAAAGCACAAAATAATTATAACTTCTATTGGAGAAATACGGCCCTAAGCGGCAATAATCGCCAAATAACGAATAATCTGACAATATAATAATATTTTCATTCTAACATAGTTATCGAAAGACTTGTATTAACACAAGTCAAATCTTTTTGTGTTTGATTTCTAAGTAAATAACTTCGTCTGCATGTGACAGATCTTATCTAACAAGTTTATAGGAACTTTTATTAATATTGTGTCAACCGTTTTTATATGAGTATATTTTGGCAGAATTTCGTTGCTGTTCGACCTTTTGCGAAATAGGGATGTAGACTAAGTCAAAATAATTATTTTTCCCTGATAGTAAAATAAGAAGTCACAAAATATTGTCACTTGTCCTTGATCACATCAATTTTAAACGTAATATTAGATTTGTTAATACATAAAAACTAATACGAATATTATGAGCGTTACTTGAGTCCAAGAAACTATGACGTCACAGTCTGATATTTCATACAAATCCCATAGAAAATGTATGTTTTGTCGTTAAAAAAGTACCTGATTTGATTAGTTAGTAACTAGGAGATACTTTCAATTTCTTTTCTGTGTAACTTGTT
This sequence comes from Acrobasis repandana, assembly GCA_963576875.1. Taxonomy (NCBI): domain Eukaryota; kingdom Metazoa; phylum Arthropoda; class Insecta; order Lepidoptera; family Pyralidae; genus Acrobasis; species Acrobasis repandana. Next base: position 14,453,612 of record OY756216.1, on the reverse strand, counting down.
CAAAATCACGAACTAAAATATTATTAAAATATTATTTCGCTTTCCTAAAACACCCTGTATGCTACGGTAAGTATACCAAGTTAAACACACCATTTTAATTTTCACAAATCTTCGTGAATTTTACATAAACGAGTCCTTTTGTAGATCGCGCGATAATTACAAGAGTAGTTGGTCGATAACGAGTGGCGTTGAACGTTGGGAGAATGGGCGCCGAACGCGGAAATGGTGGGTGCTTCCGGCCGCAACAATCGCAGGCCCGCTCGCGTCCGCTTGTCATCCATTTGGCACGTGCAACCACCAGTACACACCCACAAAGCTACTATCCTCTCCTTTTTACACGATTTTCACCTATATTACAACACAATACGGCCCGGCCCTATGGCGAATTGTGTGTGGACAGGGGACCGAAGCAAGTTTCTCTTTGACTCCCATTGACGTTGCAATATTTGCGATTCGGATTTATAAAGTAATTTTCGAGGAATATTTTTTTTTAATCAATGTTTGTCAGTTTATTTATAGTGTTATACTAGTCTAGTATATCACTGTTGTACAAGTTATAATATTCATTCTGGTTTTTACGCGTAAAAAAAATTAGAACCTCATTTTGAACATCTTTTTATTGATAAAAGCTGTTTTCTACATTATTTAGTACTATTTTATTTAAAAGATCATAGGGTCAAGTTTGTAAATCGATATGTGATTAATGATGCATATGGTTGGTTTCTTTTTAGGAATAGTTTTATTTCGTTTTCTTGTGATGATAGGTTCATACAGTAGTAAGCGGGGTACATTCATACTTATGAATGTATTGATACTACTACTGAATAAGAATTATGCAATATTTAAATACTGACATGACTGATCATAAAGACTGTAAGGTTAAGGCCGTACCTAAATTTTCCGGGGTCCAGTGCTGCCCCCATTTAAAATAAATCATTTCAAAGAAAACGGAGCCATTATTTTAAATTTTGCTACTATCAAATCCTAGATAACCCTTCAAAGTATTTTATGAACTACTGTTTACAGTTTATAATGAGAACGTTAAGCTTTACTACGCACATTTGCCAAAAGTGGCCGTTTTTCGCAAATGTGCGTAGTAAAGCTTAACGTTCTCACTTTAAATTGTAAACAGTAGTTCATAAAATACTTTGAAGGGTTATCTAGGACTTGATAGTTGCAAAATTTTAAATGATGTCTCCGTTTTCTTTGAAATCATTTATTTTAAATGGGGGCAGCACTGGACCCCGGAAAATTGAGGTACGGCCTTAATTAAGTTCCTTCAGTGCCATAAAAAGAAAAACTTCCTACAGTTTTGTTATTATCTTTTTTACTTAGTATTATTTTTTTATTACTTAGTATTGTGTGCTCATCACAGAATAAATAATACAACGTACAGAAGTCTCACGCAGCAAAGAAATTCAAAGAAATATCTACTCAATGTGGCTAGCGATATGGTTTAATTTAGCTCACGTCAGAACTCAGCACCTTTTCGCAAAGATACCTAGACATCCATTGCAAGCCAATTACATTCTTATTACTCTAGACATACGATTCGTATAACTGAATGTACCACCCGGAGGAGCCGCCTGCGCGCATAGTAATAATATAGGTACATTTTCGATACCTAAACGGGGAGTGACACAGGCCTGGTGCTCATAGAGACTCATTGTTTTTGTTATCGAAAACGTTGTATTTTGATTTTGATAAATAAATAAACATTTCACGCTCAATTTGTGAATTTTTTGAAAGTATTTAAGTTCCTTGTGTGGGGTACATTCATACATTTTTTCATTTTTGTTTTTAACTTTTACAGAAAACCGCACAAGTGTATTTATACAAATCACATATGTTTTATATAAAGTCAGATAGTAACACTATTAGTTTTTGATGAATTGATACAGATATTGATACCAGAGAAAATTCTATAAGCCAAAATATAAAAACTGTATGAAGCTGCCCCATCTTCCCCTAAATGATTGGTCGATTTACACAAGAATTAGTTGCCAAAATAGCGATGGAAAAGAAGTGTCTAAACAGAAAAAACAACTCCTTACAGTAAAAATATGAAAATCGTCACAAAAACGCTTAACCATAGCGCTATATAGCTGCGAGGCAAGGATTTTGACTCAAAAAGAAAGGGAAAAAACTAGAAGCTTTTGAAATGTGGTGCTGGCATAGGATGGAAAGGATAAGCTGGGTTTAAAAAAAATCTATTGAAGAGATCCTGAAAAGAGTAGGAGAGAAAAGGTGCATTCTAGATATAAAAGAGGATAAGCAAGGAAAGCTGTTAGGCTATCTGATACGACAAGACGATTTCATCAAGACTATTAAAGGAAAGATAGAACAGAAAGACCGAGACATAGCTACATGAAACCTATAAGGGAGAAGGTGAACGTAATGTCGTACAGCGAAGTAAAACAGCTAGCAGACGTAAGAGACAAATCAGAGAGAAATCATACTCAAACGACAAGAGCATATCTCATAAATATAGAGAGATAAGATTGCTTCGAACGCCAATGACAGTACTGAAAGTCTAAGTAGATTAACGTTAACCATCGTTTTTATTACAATTTAATTTCTACAAAATTAAGCTTGTTTATGACAATATTTACACTAATTAGTTTGGTACTAACGCATTCAAGTTAATTAGCAATTTTCCAGCTTCAAAAATTTGTTTAAATAATTACAATTTTCTTCGACGTCAGATCAAAAGAGAATAGAAAATGTTTTCGTCCCACGAAAAATAACAGGGTTTAACTGTGATCGATAAAGTACAATCTTAATGTGATAATATCGTAAAGTAGACAAGTCATAAATACATACATTGATAAAATTGGTGAACGAGGGAACTTTTAGTTTTACGTGTGTGACGTGAACTGAACAGTTACGCAAAATACACGTTTGTTTACGTGACCCACTTAGTAAACAACCTGTGATAGGTAACCGAGGATGAGGGATATATCGTTCATGCACGAATGTGTTTTGTTACAATCGAATCCCGTCTTTGAATCTTCGGTTTTCAAGAATACTTGCCGTGCATTGTAAAACTCCGCACGGCAACGTGATACTACTCTGGTTCCTGACATTTCAAAGTACTTTTTAATCCCTTTTATATTTAAATCTAAAATTCCGTACCCAAATAAAAGGCCCTTGACACCTAAAGATGGGTCGTGTCGTAACCAAAACAAAGGACTGTGGAAAGTTGGAACAATACATGGAACAATACGTGTTCAAAAGGTTTTTCAAATAAGGTCGCTCATAATTATAATAAATTCTAATTAACTTTATAATATCGAGATACCGAAATTATTTCATATTTTTATTTCTGGATTTACAAAATAGTATTTGTTTGGTAACCATAAGATCAAACGTTGGAAGTATCCACTTATATCATATCAATCACTTAACGTCTGTCGCTATAGGTGTCTATAATTTTATATATCTTATTGATTCTTTATTCTTAGAATTGACTTAAACGTGCAAGTGCGAGTCAGACTCGTACATGAAGGGTACTCTCCGTACAATGTTTTTAAACGCTGAACAAACACGTTTCTTGTATGACGACCCCTTTTCATTTTTAACTTTATCTTATTTTGTTATAGCGGCTATAGTAATACAAAATCTGTGAAAATTTCAAGTATCTTATATATTATATTTAATGCCATTATAAAGATCTAGTTAAAACGCTGTTAAAACACTTTTTTGTATGACGAACCCCTTTAATTATTAAGTTTTTTTTATTTTTAGTATTTGTTGTTATAGCGGCCACAGTACGAGTAATACATAATGGTGAAAATTTCAAGTGTACGGTTCAAGAGATAGAGCTCTGTGATAGACGGACAGACGGACAGGCAGCGGAGTCTCAGTAATAGGGTCCCGTTTGCACCCTTTGAGTACGGAACCCTAAAAAGTACTTTATAGGTAAAAAATTCATACACTACGAAAATATTACATCGTTGATATTTTTATAAATAGCTGTTGCCAGCATATTCAAAGGGTGTTCGATAATCCCACGGGAACCTCACGTTTTTCCAGGATGAAAAGTTCCAACCCGTTCAGCCGTTTAGGCTTAAAAGCGGAAAAACTTACATACACATCATATAAACTTTCGAATTTATAATATTAGTAAGTTCTCGTTATATATTTATTTATGTCTTTATATACAACTTATATATTTAAATATAACAATAATAAATTAAATCTAAAACTAATATTACAAACAACAAAGAAAACAAAACAGAAGAAGGAATAATAATAAAAATATTAAATATAATGCTAATCGAAGAGCCCACCTCGGAGCATACCGGGCTCAAAAGTACCCATAACGCCAGCCGCATTGCCACGCTGAATGGCGAGGGCAATGTGTTGCGTCAGGTATGCTCCGGAGCGAGGATCGCCTCGATTGTTACGCAGGCGTCGCCCTAAATGAGCGATAAATTTTTTGGCCTCCTCACACCAGGGCCCGCCAGTTTCGACAGCGAATGGAATGAAATGGTATTGATTTAATTCCGCATACTTAACGTGTTTTACTTTAGCGGCACATTCTGCAGCGGATCCTGCTTTCTGGACTGTACGAGATAAATGGGACGTGGCAAAGGTACTCACGCAAGTGGCGTCCCAGAGTAGGCATCTGCCTTTTTCCCACGGTATTAAGGTGAGCCCATCTGGACGTTTACCGTCCGTGCGGCAAAGTCCGGGAGGCTCAAGGACGCAAGGCCTGCTACAAGTCTTATACAGAAAACACGCGATCAAAATTATCTATACCCGTTTATCTAAATGCATAAATACATATATTCACGACTTTATACCTTACTAGCGGCCCGCCCCGGCTTCGCACGGGTATGAATTATACATATAAACCTTTCTCATGAATCGCTTTATCTATTAAAAAAACCGCATCAAAATCCATTGCGTAGTTTTAAAGATCTAAGCATACATAGGGACAGACAGCGGGAAGCGACTTTGTTTTATACTATGTAGTGATGGGTAGAGTAAAACCCGGATAGTTGCTCCACTTTTTGAATTTACTTTATATCTCTTTGTACAAAAAGCAAGATACTTTATTTGTCAAACGGGTAGGTACTTTGGTTTATTATCTTCAAATTTATAAAAGGATTAAACATTATCTTTGATATTCCCTGAGTATTGGCGATTCTTGCAGACCTCTAAATTTTGGGACAACTATCCTATATAGGGGATAGTTGCCAATTCCATGTAAATAACGTTTAGGATAGATGCCCTGTCGAGAAAGAGGACATCTATCCCGCAAAAACTTTGATAGCACCTAGTCGTCCCATGCAATCGCACAGAGACACGCAACACGGTCAACTTAGTTGTAGATGCAGTCTCTCCATAGATAAATTTAATAACATGTGTTTCATTTGCGAAACTAGAGTAATTGCAATCAAGGCAATTATACCCCCGGGGCGACTATCCGGGTTTTTTCTATGGCCTTATGGTCGCAAGACCTAAAGATCACATTTAGAAAAATGTTAGGCATATAATAGAAAACAGGAAACAGATATAGTGTCAGGTAATGGTGTATTGCCTTATAATTACCAGGTTAAAGCCCATTCCCATCTGTCCGGGAGAGGGGCTTTGATTTAATTGCTTCAATATCGATCAGAAAGGAATGTCTGTTTACAACAATGTACTTAGCATCACTCTATAAACATTATTTATCACGCGTCAAAGATAATTCAGCGGGCAAATCGCCGCAGAGCAGAAAACCACTAAAACAACTGAATCGACTTAATTGGCCAAATGTTAAAGTTAACAATTTGTACCATTAAATTAATCGCAAACTTTATCGGGTATTTACTGCAAATTAACTCTCAGCTGCACAATAGGGATTTGCATAACAGTAACCTGTGACAGTTTACCGATTGTACAGTGTAATTAACAAAACAAATTAATACTGGTACTATTTGGGACATCTCCGTCGGATTGCCATGATGCGATCATGAACATGATCGTGTGGCAAGATTTAATTGTGTTTTCGTTCGACAGCTCTGAATTGGTATTTGTTTTCGAACGACATGAGCAAATAGAAAAACAAACATGGCGCGCCGACACCAGTTGATAAGAAGCTTAGGAAAAGGATTTTAAAACTCATTTGATTTATATATAAAATATGCAAAAACATAACCATAACCTTATTTTTTAAATTACGTTTTAAACATTTATATATAAATCCATAAATTATTTATAAATAATATATAATTATAATAAAAATTCGTCAAAAAAAAGATGAGGAACTTTCTCTACAAGATCTCCATCTGTCTCATACAGTCCAGTTAATTAGTTTTTTTTTTTATCAAAGATAAGCAGAGGAGCAGGATGAAAATTTTGAAAACGCTTGTATATTTTTCCGTTGTTAGCTTTTTCTGTTGTTGTAACATTAAAAAAACATCAGATTTTTCTATCGAGTCCAATTATAAAATAAACGGGCAAGTGCGAGTCGGACTCGTACATAAAGGGTTCCGTACCACCGTACACTGTTTTAAAACGCAGTAGAAACACGTTTCTTGTATGACGACCCCCTTGAATTATTAACTTTATCTTATTTTTAGTATTTGTTGTTATAGTGGTCATAGTAATACATACTCGGTGAAAATTTCAGGTGTCGAGCTATTACGGTTCAAGAGATAGAGCCCTGTGACAGACGGACAGACTGACGGATAGACGGACAGACAGCGGAATCTCAGTAATAGGGTCCCGTTTGCACCCTTCGGGTACGGAATATTAAAAAAGCGGCCAAGTGCGAGTCGGACTCGCCCATGAAGGGTTCCGAAGCAGCAAGTAACATAATATAAAAGTTCTAAAGGTAAATTGCGGTTTACGATTTATGACGTATTAAAAAAAACTACTTACTAGATCTCGCTCAAACCAATTTTCGGTGGAAGTTTGCATGGTATAATGTACATAATATATATTTGGAAGTGTCTCTCACGCAAACTATTCAGTTTAGAAAAAAAATGATATTAAAAACCTCAATTTCATTTTTGAAAACCTATCCATAAATACCCTATATGTATAGGTTTGATGTAAAAAAAAAATTTGAGTTTCAGTTCTAAGTATGGGGAACCCCGATTATTTTTTTCTTTTCTATTTTTATGTGAAAATCTTAATGCGGTTCACAGAATACATCTACTTACCAAGTTTCAACAGTATAGTTCTTAGAGTTTCGGAAAAAAGTGGCTGTGACATACGGACGGACAGACAGACAGACATGAAGAATCCATAAGGGTTCCGTTTTTGCCATTTGGCTACGGAACCCTAAAAAATATATATTTTAAATCCCAATTTTAATTTTAAACCCATAGTCAGCCTTATGCTGATTTAAAATATTTTTATTTTTTATAATTAGTTGACTGGACAGAAAAATCTGATATTTTTTAATGTTAACGAGGAATGTTATTCATAACCACAGAAAAATATTCAAGCGTTTTCAAAATTTTCATCCCATAGCAGAAATAAATCATGAAGACAACAGAGATATTGTCTTCATGACTAATTTCTACCTTCATAAGATCTGATTTAATTGGAAATTATTTATTAATTACAGTAAATAATAAAAATATTTTTACGACATTTATTAACTTCGATTAAATTTTACGATATCTAGCTACTGAGACTGTCGGGATATACCTACTTGAATCTTTATTCGAATAAAAAGAGTATCATACGTATTTCACATAGAGTTGAAATAAGGTATTTCAGGACAACTCTTTCATAAATAAATCAACAGTCATGTCCCAAATCCATTGCTATTATACTGGATCTATTTTGACTTACCTTTGCACTTTTCCATCTTTATTTTAGTACGGCGATATGGCCTCCGATTTCGGAGTAGTTTTGTTTATCAGATGAGGGTCGGAAATTCCGCTTACCTGGAACAATGAAGGACAATAATCAGTTACCCGTAGATAAGAAGTAAATAAATCTTTTTAACTAAATCCTGAATGAAAACCGTTTCGCAAGGGACCAAAATAGTCGAATAGTCAAATGGAACGAATTACCAAACCCGGTATTTTACCCCCATGTAGTGACCCATGGATGTGTACTGGGACCAAAAACTATTAATTTATTTAGTTCGTCAATAAGATTATCCAAAAATAATGGACCCATATTATTTGGTTTAACCGAGTAATAACAATTCACAAAGATACAGCGAATCGAAGTTCCGAAGTAGGGGCGATTTACCTCACCGAAAATCGTACTAGATCGTGACGTCAAGCGAAATTTAAATGCACTCTATCCATCATTATTTGCTAATTAGAGGAAAGAAAAAATACGTGTACATTATTTTTTAATAATCTACCTGACGAGCCAAAAATATTTCTTTCGTCCACATCCGTCACAGACCTACCACTACTAGACCTGCAACGATATTGCTAGAAAGAGACTGTCAAATACAGTACAACGTGAGTGTGAAAGAAACGCTGATATGTTTTTTGTCTCTATCGGCGTGGCTGATATAAGCTGGCCTACTGCCAAAATCTGGGCCAAACAAACCACAAAACGATCGATGAAAGTTATTAATTTCAGGGTTTTTATCATTTAAAAGGTGATTTAGGGTTTTATTTGAGCTTATTATCATATTATATAAGTTAGTAACCATAGTGTGTTCTGTGACGTGTGCAAAATATGGGTGAAGGCAACTATCAAAGATAGAATGAGATGCACTAAAGCGGCCACGCACTATGCAGGTCTAGTAGTGGTAGGTCTGTGACATCCGTATTAGATAGGAGTTTTCAAGGTATATCAGATGCGCTTTTGATTGAGTTGACTGGTTGAAAAACTCTTGACACCAGTGTTGGCACACAGGCTAAAACGGAAGAGCCAACTAATTATCTTTAATAAATATTTTATAAAGTCCGCAGTACTTAAAAGCGGGACATTTAAATTATCAGCCAGCAGGATATTTTTATTCAAATCTGGCCACAGTCCAAAAATGTTAATTAACAGAAACTGCGACGGGAAAATTGCAATAAAATACAAACCGCAGAATTGTTTACACGCTTTTCATTTTAAACCAGTGATAACAAATAAGGTGAAAGTATAACAAGTAGAAAAAAGTAAAATCGTACCTATTTATTTTCTCTAAAAAACTTAAATTTTCACAAAAATATATACATTACTTAATAGAAGTTTTATAGCTCATTTCTTTTTTCTACAAGAATTTTAAAGGCGCCCTTTATTTTTAATTTAAACTGATGATATAATTTTTGTTAAGATGTTAACTTTTGTAAATGTTTGGCAAAACGTTAAAAATGTTTTTACTTATTTATATTTATACTTTGTAGGGCATGTCTGAACCGATAACGATACTAGAATCAAAAGTATGGTTTTACGCTATTTCCGCAAAACATGTTCGTTTTTGATTCAAGACAGAAGTCTATCTGTGGCCATGTTACGCGTAAAAGTTTTAGCAATATTTCATATATATCATAATTTCAATCTTCGTGACAAAACCCTTTCAAGAAAAAAATAAAAAGTTTATCATCTTTGTTTTTAGATGACGAATTTCGTCATCGTCTGTACATTGGCTATCTAATTTACCAAACCAAATAAAATCTAGATATCGTCGCAAATAAACAGATTAATAATATCATTGCGGATTTGTGTATATCAAATTACTGAGCTTCATAAAGAAGTTACAAATTATCCGACATCTACTATTACTCAGATAAATTTACAAGGCCGGGAAAACAATACCTTTACTAAATGAGAACACTGAGCGTTCTCGAAAGTGTAACAAGTAGGGCGCTTTACTTTGTTTCCTTTATATTCAATAGCAACATTGTTCTACTATAAAAAGATCTATTGTTTTTTAAAAAGAAAATGATACCTATCTACAAATAAGTAAAAAGCCTTAAGGATCATATTTTCTCGACATAAGAAATAAAAATGAATTGTTTTTCCCTTCATGAACATTGTATCATATAGGACAAGTAATTCTTGAGAATTCTTTATGTAACTGTCTGTCAATGGAAACTTACAGATTAGTCAAAGTGAGCTAGAAAATCTTGAAAAATGTATAATTACCTGATTTGAAAATTTTAATTCTCTGTATTACTCGTATTCGGTATGCCTGCCAGTCATGCACTACCTACTCTGAAATGAAATACGACTTCACACTTCTTAGCAATTAGCCTTAACCTAGATATAAAGTAATATGGCATCACATAGGAACCTAATCCTACCATAAAATAAAGTAGTCTATCTCACATATGTGTAAAAAGGTTTCATTGTTTGGATATCAAGAACGGATAATTTGTCAATCAGTCTTAAGTATTATTTTAAACCATACCTACGTACTTAAGTACTGCCACACGTAAGTGGGGTTCAGAAAATTACGCCCTCTTGCAATACAAGGTATTACAATAAGCAGGAAAAAAAGTCGAGGTTCACCGTATTAAATCCATAAAACGCCACCTGTGGGGTTCCGACTGCAACTCTGATAGTACTGGGGGTTGGAAATATTGCCGGAGTTTTCTGCTTTTTTACAGAAAAGCGCCATCTAGCCGAGTGAAGATAAACGACGTAATAAGAAAAGTAATTGCAAAAACAAAACACAGATGGCGGCAGCGAGAGTTGTAACGAAATTTTACTGATGGCGCTAGTGACAGTAAAAAGGATAAGTACTAGAAAATTGGTATAGATGGCGCATTGAAAATGTTGCCGAGTTAGGCGATTAACCCACTGGCAACGCATCCCGCCGAGGTGCGCGGAATCTGCCGCGTTTTTAGTGGATTGGACTAGGCGCGTTTTCTATACAAACTGAGATACATGCATACAATGTTAAAACCTGCCACCCCGCGCTTCGCGACGGTGCGCGGTGCAGTGGGATCACCGCCTTTTTGAGATAATAATTTCAACGCACGTAGCAGAGCGCTAGTAACTCTGCGCCGCAAGCACGTATCATTTTGTAGCATTCAATATACATGCTACGAGTTACAAGAACGTCTACGTAAGTCTACGACAGTAGATGTACTACGAACGGCCGCTACGTCTTGTAGATGCTCTACGAACGAATCATTAGCGAATGTTATGATTTTTGTAGCCTCGTAGGCATAGCTTGGTACCGTAACGACTTTCCGATGCACACATTTCTTAACAAAAACATTCATGCGTGTCAGTTTTGTAGTATAACACTACTAATTTATGGAGCACAATTTATTGTCGATTGCATAAAAAAGTGCACTTCCTAATTTGATAGCGTACTCACTACAAAATTTATAAATATAAAGGTTTTTTTGGGGTATTAAGAACTTTACTAAATCAAACACAAGAAACATACGGTTTACGGAGTGGAATCAAACGTTGCTTATTCCTGAATTCAGAAACAAAGCAATGGTAATCGGATTACGGCGGCGGGCATCGGCGGGACAGGTGGATGGGCCAACATATCTACACACAAGCGTCGGCGCGCGCTGCGGGTAGGAATCTTACTTTTACAGGGGCTGTCCAAGAATTACGTAAGCACCAAAGCGGGTGAGGGGTCTTTGATTTGCTTATTTTTGATGACATTGGGGGCCAGGGGGTCTGGACTTCCATTACGTAAGCAATCTGTTTTAGTTACTTTTATATTTCTTAGCATTTATTTGTTATTTTGAAAAAAATAATTTTATTGTCTGTTTAATTTTAAAATTAAATAGACAATAAAATAATAGCTACGAACACTTTACATGCTCATGAAAACAATAAAAATCTTAGGTAGATTTTATAAAAAAAAAGAAAGGGGAAAAGCTTGTGATGACAAGGGGGACGGGGGGGGTTAAAAATGGCTCAAATTCTGCTTACGTAATACTTGGACGATCCCATACAATCCAATCTATATGCGTATTACATAAACATTCTCATTCTTTCCATCTTAGCGCGTTTGTGATGTAACCTTATTCTAAGCTGTTCGAAGCCCAAAGCACCGAGGTGTGCTTTCTGACTTTTTTGACTCAAAAAATGCATGCCAATGTTCACCCAAGGATGCCAATGACTCTCAATGGAAAAAGCCGAAAGTATTAAAACTACTTTGCTGTGGTCGTATGTGTAGCTGGCTGCATGATGTCAACCTTTTTGAAATAAATCCTTCTATTTGAAGTAAAATAAATGACTTAGAGTACAATCCAACTTCGTTCACTTCTAATTGAGAAACAATAACGCCGCGCGCCACCGCTGTTGTAGGAAATTTGACTCCGTAATTTGACCTACGTAATTCGCTTATCATTTTAAATAACAAAAAAATTATGTAATTCAATATATTTTTTCCCTTTCCGTGTCAAATCTACATTCGGCTTAATCAAAATTTGTAGGTACGCGAAAAAAATTGCCAAGTCAGCATAGCTAAGTACAAGGTTTGGGGAAAGTTTCAGTAAAAGCGAAATGTTTTATTGTATACAGCAATACAATGCTTGGAACAATATTTAAATTAAAAATATGTGATGAAATATTTCGCAACGAGTGACATTTGAACTCACGCCTTTCTCATCTGTACTGAGATTGCACTTCCAATTGTGCTACCGTGACTTCGAGTCATACTGATGAATTTCCACTCACTGTACAGATTCAAGGGACGTGAGTTCAAATCTCACTCGTGACGAAATATTTTATCACATATTTTTAATTTAAATATTGTTTCAAGCATTATAATGCTGTACATATTTTTAATTTGGTTTTATTGTTTTTAATTAAACATAATACTCAAACGCTGCTACAAAAAGAGAAAAATATAGTTGAATCTAGGGAGTACTTTTAAAACAATTTTGAAGCGTTGGTAAAAACGAAGATTGTCAACATTATGCTTGTAGAATTAAACAGAAATTTCGATCAGAGGCTAATTTTTATTTTGGCATAAAATTGATTAAATACAAAATGTTAATACGATTAAAGCAAGCACGGGCGGGTCAGCATATACGCAAAGCGCCGCTGTGTTCGGGAGCCCGACTAAATCTGCTAATTAATTCTGTACGTATATACCTACCCTAAGTACCTACCTAATTGAATTGCTCGTATTTAAGACTTGTGTAAACGCAAGCTACCCAACGTAAATAGGTAGTTTCTAGATAGATTGCTGTTTCATACTTGTTTGTGCCCCCGGACACAGGCGTATTATATTTTTTTGTTAAATTATTAAACTCCTCTTAAACTTTATCCAAATGGGCAATTTTGGTATTATACGTTTGTTTTTTTTTATAATTCGGTCTCATTTAATAAAAATAAAAAGTAAATTAGTGTAAGAGTAAAAAAGAATGTTTAGTAATAAATAAAATCAAGTATAAACAAAAAATCCTAACGCATGGACAAAGTATTTCATAATATCTACAATGTTTTCAAAAATCGTAGAAATTCCGCTTTTTGTACGATTAATGTCAGATACACAATAGTAGTGGGAGAAGAGCACCTTTTGTCTTTCATTACATTATCTTCGATGTTGGTAGTGAGCAAGCAATAAAATACAAATAGCATTATAGCAATTATATTCATACAATACTCATAATATTAGGCCCATAAGGCCTTTAGATAGGATAAGAAGGCTGATACTACACGGCCCAGGGCATATATCCGCCTATATAATACTTTAAATCCGCCATTACCCTTTATGAAATTGTCTTAAAAAGTCAAATCAATTTTAGAATGAGCATGTGCAAGACAGCAATTGTAGTATTCAGAAACAAGCAAATGGTAATTGTGTTCCGGCAAGCATGGGCAGGACAGGTGGATGGGTGGGCTCAGCACATGCACACCGCAAAATGCCGGCCGCTGCGGTCGGCGAGCCCGCCCGAATTCGCTAATTAATTCTGGATGTATGCCTACTTTAATCAAACGTTTTTAATTTATCTTTTAAAGTTAACCACTAAGACTTGCCCATTTTATTGTAGGTGTAAGACATACAAAACTTTAAGAAAAAGCTTATATATTTCTTAATAACCTTGTCTCATTGTTGGGCAAAGGTTTCTCTCATCTTTCCCGTGTAGATCTCGACCATCCTTTTTGGAATGTGTCGAGATCGTCTTGCCAATGCTTTTTAGGCCTTCCTTTTAGGGCAACGGTAACCATCTTTACGCAATCACTCCGTTGCAATTATTGTATTTAATTTATGTAAATTAATGTTAATGAATAAAAATTACAAATAAATCTTTATGCTTTTTTTATTTTTTTCGTGTGTGTAAGTGGCCAACACTGGTGTCAGATTTTTCAAGCTGCCTAAAGGCATCTGACATAGCTTGACAACTGCCATGCAATGATGACAACCGGGACCAACGGCTTTACGTGCCTTCCGAAGCACGGAGGAGCTGGAGAAATTTTTGTACCACTTGTGGTCACCCATCCAAGTACCACGCCCGGGGTTGCTTAACTTGTGAAAGTGCTAGCAATGCGTACTCCCACGGGGCCACCGAGCTCCTTTCTATGCTAGAAAAATTATATATCCAAACTAGCTTTCGCCCGCAGCTTCGCTCGCGTATCCCACGGGAACATTACACTTTTCCGGGATGAAAGGTACCATATGTCCTTCTCTGTACTCCTATTAACTAATTGTATGCGAATTTTTTAAAAAGGTTGGTTCAGTAGATAAAGCGTGAAGAGGTAACAAACAAACTAACAAATATACAAACTCACTTTCGCATTTATAATATTAGTTAGAATAAAAAATTAAAATAAATAGTTGGGATTGGGATGGGATTGGGACATCCCTTATCTCAGGATTGGGATGTCTTTAAAAGTCAAATCAATGTCAAAGGGGCATCAACCCAGACTAATTGTAGTATTACATAAGCAAATGATAATTGTAAGGCAAGCAAGGGCCAAACAGGTAGATAGGTGGGGCGCAGCACATTCACACCGCAAAATGCCGGCCGCTGCGGTCGGCAAGCCCGACCAAATTCGCTAATTAATTCCGAATGCATGCCTACTTTAATCAAACGTAGTTGAGTGAGAATCTGTCTTTAGTGTATAAAATTGTACTACGATTAAATAATATTTTAGACAAATAAGATATACCTTATTAAGTTTCATATTTGCGGTTCTCATCATCATCCGAGCGTATTCCCGGTTGCATCCTCAGCGGTAACGCTTCAGAGCCCGGGGTCCGCTACCTAACCTAGGTGATTTGACAAGGTTACTGGTTTTTACACAGAGCGACTGCCGTCTGACCTCCGCAACCCATAGGGTAGACCAGAACCAATCCTAGGATAGGTACAAACGCTAGACGGCGTTCGGGACCAACAGATAAACGTGCCTTCCGAAGCACGGAATCATCTTTCTTTTCGGATAATCAGGTGATTCAAGCCTGCAATATCCTAACCAACTTTTAGAAAACAACGAACAAAAGAACGAAAACAACTTTTCACAAAGTATGCTTCCCAGTGGGATTTGAACCCATGACCTCCGGATCACAAGGCAGGCGCCTTGACCACTGGACCACGGAGGCAGTCTAAGTTTTATACTTGCGGTTCCAATAATATAAAAAAGTCCTGTGAGCCATACAATAATTAATTCAAAATGTGAAAGTTTAAACGTGAAAAGGTATTTTTACATTTTTAAACCACACATTCTTTAATCGCTATTCAAAGTATTTATCCAATTAGTAGTTCCAGAATAAAAATAAAAAGTCAATGCAATCTTAAACATATCTAAACATATACGCAAGAGCGTCGCGTCGCTCGCGATGAAAGAATAGGTACTTACGTCATCCTTGCATTCCCAGTTCATTTTACTACGTACTCGCGGAAATATGTGACGTTCCACGGGTAAAGGTACCTTGTGGACGCTGGCGCTTAAGACGTTTAGAAAAACAATTCGTACTGTTAACTTAGCTTAAATAAACACAATGTCGTAAGTGCCAGCGTCCATAAGGTACCTTTACCCGTGGAACGTCACATATAATAATTTCATGTAACTTTAAATTAATTAATTAAAGTTGGAGATTTATTCGACGATTTTCTCTAGAGGTAATAACCCTTATTTTACTTCAAAATATTTCAAACTATTGCAACCGTTTAGAAATACCTAAATGTATTTTTTGTTATTTTTTTTAATTTTATTACTAAAATCATTTTCGAGATCACCTTTAAACGTACACTGAAATCTTGAATGAAGTAAATCAAAAAAAAATTAACATACTCTATTTTACGTACCTATAGTCGTAGTAGTCACAAACGAATTGAAACGAAAAAAATATAAATAATATAAAGCCGTCGGGCTCAGGTGATCGCATTTGCACATACAATACAATCCGGCGAACATGTAAATTTCCCCATTTTATTTTTTCCTTCCCCGTATCAGCTCCAGCCATCTTGTAAATCTAAAAATACGTAATTGAAGAACCACAGTGTGGCAACGACAGATACCTAATTATTTTATCACGAAGAGCAAATTGCCTAGATTCAACTGAGAGGCTATTAATTCCCTCATTAATTTGGTCTGAAAATTATAGTCACGCTTATAACGAGCACGATAAATTATGCTTATGTATAGCAGAAACAACGTGCCTATAAAGCAACGAGCAAACTGAGGCGGGTCGCGGCTGGCTAGGCCAGTCCGAACGCAAACGAACTTACTAAATGCCTTGATAGATTTTAGTCAACTTGACAATAATAAACACCTAAAACAATGTCCCGAATTATTCACAACAGGTGACCGCTAAATTCTGAGGGATAATGGATAGCATTGCATGTACAAAAATCAGACTTGCAATACTGCGACCCACCATTAAATCGCGCGCAGCGTGGTTTCACTTCCTGTGAATACCGTAAGAGGCGAATTAAAGACTAAGCACAAATATCTCTGCAGTCTGCAACAACTCAACAATATTATATTTTATGATAAATACATATATACTCGTAGATAAACACCCAAGACCAACATTTTGAAAAATACCTTTTTCCGACTTGCCCTGACTGAGGATCGAACCCAGAACTTCCGAGTGGCACACTAGCGTAGTTATTAATACGCCACGTTACTATTGACATGCATATCAATATTGGGAAAAAAATCGAAAAGACTTCGATGCAGTATGCAACCGGCAACGTGCCAAGATAAGGACTTCAATTAAATTAAATGGCGGCGAATGGCACCGAAATTTTACATTGCGACCCGCCACAGTTTGCTCGTTCTCTAATACCGCTATTTGTTTGTGGTGTACGTGTCCTGAACATTATCATAAATATGAGTGTGAACCCTTGTATGTTAATCTAACTAACTCACTTTGTCTTGTTTAGGGAGCGTTTTGCGTTAACTCAAGCAAGTTGTGCTCGTAATTAAAAGGCAGGATTAAGTAGGTCTACGTATCCAAACAAGCAGTGTTGTGACACGTGAGTAAATGCGAATTCTGTCCTAAAGTAGCCGCCCACCCCGGCTTTTTAAGGTCGTATGTATTATATGTGAACTGTCCTGAGAAAGCTCTATATGTAAATGTTAACGACATTAAAACCGCTTTAGTAGTTTAAAACTTTATACTATACAGACAGACAGATATGGACGACGGGGGACATAATTTTTTAATACGTGAGGACTGTGGATCCAGTCAATTCCAGTCTAACAAACCCATTAAAGGTGCTTTCAGTCCACGGTACTAAATAAAATGTAAGATTATAGGTAAATACGATATAAAAATAATTTATTCTAAGAATTCAGCGTTACGTAGTGAAAATAATCCAGCGTTACGTAGTGAACGAAGTAGGAAATGACTTTTTATTTATTTAAGGAAAATTGTTAATTAAAATACTGTATGATGAGTGTTAATAAGCTGTTTGTAACAGAAAATTAAGGTTATAAAATGTTTATTCAACACTAAGTTTATTATGTACAGCAAAGGCAATTATTAATATTATGGGACTAACCGCAACTGAAATATTTTGAGCCAGACCGCGAAAGTCATTGTGACTGCGAAACCCTAAAATCGTATAAATCAAAGGCAAGGCGAATTGCGTTGAGCTGAGATTAATTTAAAGGTGAAGATTTTTCTAAAAATATACTTTAATATACGTATATTAACGTGACGTGAACGTTCACATCTCTGTTCCATACGGAGATGACAGTGCTGTACCATAGAGGACCTTAATAAAGCTAACGACAGAGGGATCGCCGTGGCCACATACTGGTCACAGGTGATTTGAAATTGAAGCTACAGTGTAACTATTTCGACTTGATAAGAAGAAGTGCTAATGGTTATAAGACACAAATGCCATGTATACCAAGTCGGTGAGCCTAAAGATGAAAGTCATGAATCAGATATCATAGTGACTGATTGTTGAGTTACCATCTATTAAGTAGAATAGACTCCTAAGTTTAAGGTCATTCCGTCGGTAAATTTTTATGCCCTGCTTGAGAGCTGTACCAGCTTTAAACTTTTTTTGCTACCAAACTTGGTCTGGGAGAAAAGAAAAAACTTGAATGTACCAGCTGCTTCTCTTCCCTCGCAAATCGTAATAGCCGATCGGGGGAATGGCCAAAATTCTTAATCATGTTAATAGGCGATGCGGCTAATAACCCATTACTATTTCATTCCTATTTCCACCTTCATGCCCACCATCCCGCTTAAAGTGGTCCTGGGCTCTGTCTGCAAGACCCAAAATACTCCGTCTGCTCCGTTATGGAAAAAGACGTGATAGTGTATGCAACCTGCATGAATAACATGGGTAATTTAGCAGATTAAGAAGAGCTTACCTTAACATATACCCACACAAAAACTAGCTCCAACAATTCTAAACCAACAAAAATTGCCTTCACTTTTCGTGACATCCGTATGCAAAAACATATGGGACAGAGAGTGATTGACTAGAACCACATCCGGTATAGAATACGACATTGGATCAGTCGTAAAAATCTAAACACGGTTCTGAATAAACAAATCTGTAAGGGATAAGTTATGCGGACGATACTTTATGGGCATCCATTACAGTGAATGAAGTTTGCGAGTAATACAAAAACGCGCATCAACATTCCAAACGCGGGATGGCGGTCGGCGCAGCGTGTGCCACCCGGATCTTATTAAATATTATATTATGTAGGCGAATGGCATCGCCGGGACAGTGCCGATTGCCACGCACACACAACTCTCGGGCTACGAGTTCACAAAGAGCCGAATTAAGCCCATTCCACTACACCGCAGTACCTCTTTGTACTACCAACCAACTGATGTAGCTTTGTAGCCTCAACACAGAATACCCGCTGCATTTATCACACGATAAACAAACTTCATTTCTAACCAATTGCTAACGCTATATTTTCGTGCAATTAAGCATTAAATTACTTGGAAGTGGGCGTAAATATTCAACGGCGTAAATATTTTATTCGACTTAGTACTCCTCTAGGGGAGGGAAAGGACGGAAAAGTACAACAGGTGTACAAAGAACGGATTAAAAGGTTGAAACAAAATGGACCTCCAGAGAACTGGCACGCAACTTTTTTTCTTTATATTCGTATCCCTAAAAGGGTCATAACTTCTTGTTGATGTAAAATTATGTTACTTGCTTTTTTACCATCTCCTCTTTTCAGCATTAATATGCAGATCGTTCAATTTTGTGATTGTATTTTTTTAATGCGTATTTATGTTTCATTTAAATGTCATCTAAGTAAAATTTGAGAGAGTCCATTAGGTTAAAAATTGACCTGCCAAAATTAATTTAACATTTTTATTTAAATTACGAGTATATTACTTGACGCCGAACTAAAATATTCGAAACCATTTCCAGGAACAAAACACAACACAAGCATGTTTCTTTCCTTTTTGGCAACTGTCAAAAAGTTACCGGAAACTACTTACAAAAACTTTAGCACGATTCTACGAACTTGAAAATTATTCGCACGAAATCCTAATTAATGTCGAGGAAATGAGTAACAAGAACCAGGTCTGAAATGAAAAGCCTTAAACGATTTTTTTTATTTACAGAA
Source organism: Acrobasis repandana (assembly GCA_963576875.1). Taxonomy (NCBI): domain Eukaryota; kingdom Metazoa; phylum Arthropoda; class Insecta; order Lepidoptera; family Pyralidae; genus Acrobasis; species Acrobasis repandana. Next base: position 14,433,719 of record OY756216.1, on the reverse strand, counting down.
TGTAGCTGGATTTCTATGTTTTCCGAGTATAAATTAAACATTATATAAGTACCTAGATACAAACATACTTTTTGGTACAAACGGATAATTAAAACAGCGACGCAACGAATACGTAGTACGTGTTGACTCTCGAAACGTAAGCCTTATTTTGTCCCTCCTATTCACAGAGGAAGGTAAATACATAAATTAATTCCGTGAATTTTTCAGAAAATGAAGTCTGAAGACTTTTTTAGTGTTCGCAGCTTAATGAAAGCCACTGTAGGTTTGGAAAAAGTTTAAAAGCCGGCGTCAGGTGGGAGTCAAGTGCGCGTCATAGCCTCTTGACCCGACGGCTACGTCGCCACGACACGACACGACTTCCTAGGTAACATCTACCTATCGGAAACTTTATATTTTTAAAAGCTTTCATTTAACTCTATATATTTACTTCTACATTCTAAGAAATATGCCAGGAAGTGAATGATACTAAAAACATTATAGTAACATATACTTTACGAAAATTACCATAGAATTGTCATTTAAACTCGCAGTCAGCAATTTTTTTTATTAGCTTTATCTTTTTAGGAGAATTAGTTTCATGGACTCACTAAATATAAGGAACCAAATTCGAGTAAAATTTTCTAAAGGTTACTAAACAAGTTCATTTACAGCTCTAAATAAAAAAAGAAAATTGTAACATTGCACTCTAGTTGGCTAACCCGTCTATTATTTATTTTATTTTATAAGGACAAATCACACTGATTAAGCTAGCCCTAAAGTAAGTTTAAAATTTGTGTTATGGGATACTAACTCAACGATACTATATTTTGTGATAAATACATATAGATAAACACCCAAGACCCAGGACAATTTGAAAAAGGCCATTTTCCGACTTGCCCTGGCTGGGGATCGAACCCAGAACCTCCGGATTAGCGGTCTAGCGTGTTAACCATTACGCTACGGAGGTCGTCTATGTATGCTAAAGTATAATAAATAAGTTCGGATTTCTACTAGTTGAACTAAGTGATCGGAAAACTGGTAATTCTACATTATTGAATAGGTATATTTAATATAACCCACATTTGAATAAGAAAAGCATTACTTCCAGGAAATAGAGTTATTTCAAATTACTTGTAGCTAAGGGTTTTAGATATGTGGTCAAAAATATAAGCTTTTAACCTTGAATACAAATAAAGTACCAATTGTTACTTAGACCGGTCGATATGTACATAAATACACATTTGTTTTTATGTAAAGTTACGACCTCTTTCAGTGTTACCGGGGGCAAGACTACAAAAGATCCGCATTAACCCAATGGCTCTACTATTGGTATGTTGCCAAATACGTCGTTAGTTTCTTTTACAATTATTTTTGCCATAACATCAGAGATCAGTGGTTTGGTTTATGGACAAACTAAAGCAACTTTTATACGTTTTATCTCAATATCTAGACGATGAACTGAGGAAGAATTATGTTGCGTACTTTATACATTTGACTCTGGATCTTTACGGCTAGATTACAAAGCCAACGTCTTATAGACAAATCTTTATTATGGCAGCCTCTACTCTCACTATAGGTAAGTGATGACCTCAGGAAGGGACCTTTCCGGAATAGTTGGGACACATTTTAAGTTAGCTACTTGTGTTTATACGATCCGTCAAACGGGACTTGAAAACCTTTTTCCTTAAGTAAAATTGATTCGAATCTTTTTCAATATATCGACTATTTCCTCTGTTTCATAATATATCTTTCGAATAGTCCAAGCTCGGAGCCAATATATTTAAGTCAAGTGTAGCCAGCTCGGCTGTCAGGCCCAACAGCACAGATATTAATTATCTTCTGAAGTTAATAATTAACTTTAAAGTTGCCCGTGTGCTGAGTTTGGCACTTCACTCCTGTATGGTACAAACGAAGTAAATTCCTGTTGCAATTAGGTGTCTTAAACGTAGAAGCGGTTGAGTTATTCAAGTAACGTATAATACGTCCCTTGGATACTTTACTAATTTAATTACTGTTCGCCGCCACACGAGTTTTATTTCACAGAATATGAGTTTAGAGCAGATAATTAAATTGCGAACTGTTTTCGCAGCATTTGGACACATTAGAAATATTTTTACTTTAAAGTCGGTCTGGGAGAAAAGAAACGTTAACTGCACCAGCTGCCTCCTGTGCAGGTCGTTAAAGACAACAAAGGAATGGGCGTAAGCCTAGAAGTCTAATAAAGCGAAGAAAAGCATCCTCTCACTATACTGATTCCTGATTTTCATCTGTAAGAATTTGGAAATTGCGAAGTTAAGCTCTATTTAGGTAACCGTAAAAAATAAAAACCGGTCAAGTGCGAGTCGAATGCATGAAGGGTTCCATACCTCCATACAATGTTTCAAAACGCTAAAAATCTTGTTTCTGGTATGACGCCCCCTTTAACTTTTAACTTTATCTTATTTTTAGATTTTTTTTATGTTATAGCGGCCACAGTAATATATAATCGGTGAAATTCAAGAGCCCTGTGACATACCGACGGACAGACGGACAGACAGCAGAGTCTCAATAATAGAGTCCCGTTGGCACCCTTTGTGTACGGAACCCTAAAAACGTGAAAATGTATCTGTACTATTTTTAAAGAGGAAAGCTATCAACGCATTAGCTATTTCACGAAAGAAAATGGTTAGCTTATGAAGCAGGTTACAATAGCAGCCGGAGACAAAGGTACGGAGCGCACTCCGCAGTATGATGCGAAACAGTTGTTGTTGTCACCTGGATGCGGATAACAATCGCAGATACCCGGTAGTACGGATACTCGTATACTATCACGTCTTTATCCCCAACGGGGCAGACAGCCTGGGGCGGTAATGCCCAGACCACTTTTAGCGTAATGGTGGGCATGAAGGTGGAAAAGGGAAATCATAAAAGTAATAGGTTATATTAACCGGGATTTGCACCAGAAGAAAAGCAGCTGGTACATTCTTTTTTTTTCTTTTCTCCCAGATCAGCAAAGAAGAATATTACTTATGGTATTATTAAAGGTAGTACAGACTTACGATTTTAGCTGTGATAACTCAAAAAATAAAAAAGGCAACGATCTTAGTGACTTCAAAAAAAAATTCTTGTTTTTGATATCTTCCCCAAAATACATAATTAAAAAAGAAAACTTTTATTTAGACATAAGTCTTACTTTTCTCTCTTTTGGCTTACGACCAAGGATGCTCAAACCGTGCGAAGTGGAGAAGAAAAAGCCGGAAAGCGGACGCCGGGCTTCGCAGTATGGGCTTTACAGCTGAGGATGCAACTAGGAACATTGAGATGAAAGAGAGAGAGAGAGAGAAAAAGGAGAAATAAAGCACTGATTAGATTACATAGAAAAATTAAAGTATTATCATTATAATTCAAGCATAAATATAAAAATAACGCTTTACCAAAAAGTCACGTATAGTAGAAAAAGTCGCGATGTAACAGTTGGAGCAATGTGCATGCTTATTTGAGTCTGCAAAATATTCATAGCAAACTCCAGAAAAATTGTTTAAATTGGCATTTTAAAAGTAGCCTCTCTACAAAGTTCACTGAATGCAATTTAATTGACTACAACACGAGAATGATCAGCTTTCATAATTTCAACACTATTTTGTTTCAATTTCATGAACTAGTTTAAAGTAAAAAAAATTACTGAATGCTGAAACATGGCTTTATTTTCATCAAAGTTCTAATTTAAGGCCGTACCTAAATTTTCCGAGGTCCAGTGCTGCCCCCATTTTAAATAAATCATTTAAAAGAAAACGGAGACATTATTTAATATTTTGCAACTACCAAGTCCTAGATAACCCTTCAAAGTATTCTATGAACTACTGTTTACAATTTAAAGTGAGAACGTTAAGCTTTACTACGCACAATTGCGAAAAACGGCCACTTTTGGCTAATGTGCGTAGTAAAGCTTAACGTTCTCATTATAAACTGTAAACAGTAGTTCATAAAATACTTTAAAGGGTTATCTAGGACTTGGTAGTTGCAAAATTTTAAATGATGTCTCCGTTTTCTTTGAAATGATTTATTTTAAATGGGGGCAGCACTGGACCCCGGAAAATTCAAGTACGGCCTTAAATGAATCGGTCAGACTTGGTAAGACTAAACTGTTGAGTTAACAAATAATTGCCCGAGCGAGCGAAGCGTCTCAGTTTCGAGATTAGCCAAAAATTCTTTTGTCTGTCTGTCTGTCTGTCTGTTCTCACCTACAGGTCGCATTTCTTAACCGATTCTCATGAAATTTTGTAAGCAGATTCAGCAACTGAATAGAATTTTTTTGTCGAGCCAGTTTTTCGAGATTTTCCAAAATGGCGGAAATATGGGGGTTTAAAATTTTAAACCCCCATATTTCCTCCTTTTGAAAAATATTTTCAAAAATCTCGTAAGACTTTTTTGTTGCCATTATAAAAACGCAATTTTTTTATTTGAACAACTTTTTTATACGTTATACTTGAACGGGTTTAGGGTGACTCGCGAAGTCTCGCTGACTGAGCCGTGACGGATATACAATACAAATCTTCTTACAAAATATACTGAAACTATTTAAGGGTGAATTCAGTCCGGGTTACTGATCTGACAACTTTCTTAAAAATGCCTCATGTCTCCCGTGGGAATCAAACCCGCGACTTCCGAGTTACAAGGCTAATGTCTTGACCACTATTTTTAAGAAAAGAAGAAAATTGTCAATCATTTGTTGCGTACATTCAATACCATATAGTTCAGAATATAGGTACAATGAAACTTCTTTAAAGAATAGAGGAGGAAAAGAGATTGAATAAGCTAGCAAATGTAAGGGGTGGGTAATGGGTTTAGTAAGGAGGGGTATACTTCAATGGGGCTTATGCATAAAGGCCCATTTACACAGTGCAAGTTTCTTGCCTGTTGCATTCAATTTTATTGAAGCAATAAATGATTTGTATGGCTGACGTTCTGTTTAGACCATGCAAGTTTTCTATTGCTTCAATTTAATTGTATGCAACAGGTAAGAAACTTGCACCGTGTAAATGGGCCTTAAAGGATAGGCGGTAGGCCTGTCTACTTCCTTCCCAACAGTATAGTTTCAAAACCCTCAAGTGGCTTTTGCTAAGCCAGGAAAACGATTAAAATATCGGTTATTCTATGGTTGTAAAGTCAGAAAGGCTCGCGAGGTCTACTGTTCTCACAGAACTACTAGTACTAGTCCAGTCAACTTAGGGTTTTATCCCGGAATGTGACGGAATAAGCTCGATTTTTATTTTGTTATTCTAAATGTGTCAAAAGTCTTATTGGGGATCACGTGTGTGCGTCCGTGCGTAAATATCTACATTCAAAGTAAAAGGTGCCAAAAATCTGTTTTTGGAAATATCTCTTTTTTTTTCCTAAAATCGTATTTGCATATATAAAGTTACAGAGTATAAAATTCTCTACAAATTATGTATTAAATATTTTTTATATATTTAACCGTTTATGAGCTAGAGCGCGCAAGAATCGTATGGACCGAGAGCCGTAGAGGTGCCAGATCTTACCTTTTTTTTCAAAATTCATTTGTGTGCGATTAAGTAGTGTTAGTATGTAGGTACTTTCAGTTTGCGCATATGCATACCAAGGAATACATTGCCAAAAAATGATTTTTGACCTTGAATATTTACGGTTGCATCCGTAAATATTCAAAACACATGAACCTATGAGACTTGAGAAAACATTTCGAATACCAAAATAAACCTGTACGAAACAGTTTATATACAGTAGTATGTACTTATACAAAAATCTAGCTTATTTCATTTCATTCCGAGGTTGATTTAACGGTTTTGGCTTAAATGACTGGACTTTGTTTGAAGGTCATGCTCAAAAAAATACTAACAGTCCCCCTCGCTCGGGGGATAATGCTTTTCATACAATGACGCGCGCATAAATGCGCGACCCCCGAGCTAGGGGGTTAAGCCACTAATATACAAAACAGATTCATAGAAAATAGAAAAGAAATAGAAAGATAGAAGGAAAACCCGGAAGATGTTTTGATCAAATAAAAGAAAAATTAAATGTGAAAACATATAAGGAGGAACATAGCGGAGGAAAGAGAGAAATGAAAAGCACTCCACAGACAAGAGCGCACTTCTTAAATACAAGAAGAAACACGAAAGAATCCTTCAAATCGAAACCCATTATGAAAAACAACTATTTCAGAGCGCAAAGTGAGAGCGAAATACCCATGCGTACGTATAAAGTAACTCGTGAAAGTGGAACAAAACTGGCAATTTTCGTCTTAATTACATTGTTCAAATAACAGAGACTTGAGGACTTCAGACAAATTAAACACAAACATAGTTCCGATTAGCATAAGCGGGCGCAAACATTGTGAAGCGAACCAGGCGATGCATTAGGGAGATTAAAACGTGTAAGGCAAAGAAGCGTAGGCAAAACTTCTGTTCAGGCGAGTACATAAGATGCCCATGTCTATACTCAAAATATAAGCTTAAAAGAAGTTGGACTCAATGAAGCTGCGCGGTGTGATAAAATTCTTGTTAATAAGTTGCTCAGCGTTTAACAACTGTTTTCACTTTGTTTGGATTTTTTTTCAGTAGTAGAACTCAAAGAATTTGTATACAGTCTAGAATGCTTACAAATTGACAAAGCCACGAGTGGCACGACACAAGAAGTGGCAAAAATTTACCTAAAGTTATAAGCGTTCCTTTTCGCAAACTGCCAGTGCAATAAAGTAGAAAAGGAGACCTATAACTTTAGGTATCTTTTTTGGGAACTTTAGGTTAGGTTAGTTTCATAAGCATTATGAAAATATGAGCTTTATTCACGTGGCATTAAGTTTAATTTTCAATGTTGTTTTTTTTAAATTAATACTCGTAGTTATTCTAGATTGTATTATAAATTCTTTGAGCTGAACAAAAAGCGCTGTAGAGTGCTATTTTTAAAATCGGGAGTCACACAACGATTTTCATGGAGAATCCGTTCCGTTTCTCGCTGCTTTTTTATTTATGTTGAAATGTTAAGAAACTTGTCAAATTTATGATATTTTAGTGTAAAACAATGTTACTTTTCTCTTACACAACGATTTTAAAAATACGATGCAATGCATCGGAACGCGAGCAGTGAGTTGTAAAACTATACGTTCTGTATTTCGCTGACTCCTTCGATGAAAAATAGCACACTATTCTATCGTTTCTCGAATTTGTTAATGGGAAACGATGATGTCACATTTTTGTAACTGTGTAATCGCATCTGGCGGTAATAACTCGGGAATCAAACCCAGAACTATAGGATTACTTAAAATTGACAATATTGAGATTTGTAAATAAGCAATAAAGTAGTTTCATCAACTTTACAATATTTATCTTCGCAAATTAAAACATAGGAGAATAGTGATTAAAATCTAATACGATAAAACAAAATAAATGGTTATGAGAAAATAAGAAGATAGCAACACGCAAGGCAGGAATAACGAGTATTTTTATGATAAATACGAAAAGGCAATTTAGCTAACAAAGTGAGCGTCTGCTACATAAACGGTTATCTAATTCCGCGTATGTACTACAAGAAAGCTCATAAAAAGGAATTCTTCTTATCTTCCTAATTCGGAGTAATGTTAAGTACCACGGAATGAATTCACGACGAAGATGGAGATACTGTAGAGTAGTAAACGTTGCTGTTTTATGGTAGATACATGCAATAAGCGTTGACACACAATATACAATGATTCCATGCTTAGAAGCAAAAAAAAAACGTAGATTCCTTTCCACTCAGACTGTCAAAATCTGAAGGAGAGCACTTATTTGGACCCCAGATATACACCTAGTATGTCTGAGGTCCAAATAAAAACTCGTCATATCAATGGGTTAATAAACTGTGTTAATATCATTGAATTATAGATTACTTCCCGTTTTCAATGTCCGCACAGTTTGTTTTGTTATTCGTGTGTGTAAGTGGTCAAAACCAGAGTTGACCACAAGTACAGATTTTTCAAGCTGCCTAAAGGCATCTGACATAGCAAAACGAATGCCACCTATTGAAGACGACCGGGACCAAAGGCTTAACGTGCCTACCAAAGCACGGTGGAGAAAATTTGTATGTCACCTGTTGTACGCACAGAGTGGTTTTTTAATATCACGACTTTACCCTAACCTAGATAATGTAGTCAGAACCTAGAGCCGCAGATTTAAAGGCCACTCTTAGCGTGATGGTGGGCTTTTATGTATAAAATAATACAATAATAAACTGTTTTGTGCAATAAAAAAAGAGTATGTATCTCTAAGTATTTCAAAATTTACGAGTGTGTTGTAGATCTCTCCAGTTCGCACAAAATGCATCATAAAAATTGGAGCTCTCGAGCTAGAATGTTTTCCTCATCTCATACAGTCATGTCCCAGTGAATCGGTTTATAATAAGAACATAAAATAACAATAAATAATTCTAATAATATAAGAATAACTATGTTTATGTATTATGCTTTGCAAACATCGCGACATCATTATTTGAATCGCTTGATTAGGAAACGAAAATTAATTAAATATTTAATATTTATACAGTATAAACATATTGACATTCGAAATACTGAATGTTGTTGACATTAGTAAAGCTAGTACTGATTGATTGGTATGAAAATGAGACCGTATTTGATTTCATACCTAAAATACAAATAGAGCAATAAAAAACTTGAATCAAGACATCGTTATACGATACATAAATAATACTAGTACCTATAGGACATCAAACAAAGGTAGGCTAAGGTAGTTAGCAAATATTTTCCTGATACGAAAATATGTTTAAAAATAGATTTACCTTATTGGCATTGTATTAAAATAAAACAAATAACACTGTAGCTAGTACAATTGACTATCTGTGATGGATTACATACGAGTATCATCGCGCCAACGACAAGCCGTTGTGAGGCAGTGTTCAATGTAATGCTTAGGCCATGTGTATTATGTGATTATTTACAGCAGTGTTAGCAGGTGTTGTAAACCATACGTCATTGTCGACGTTTGTATGGAATACTTCAATTTCCTTAAAGAAACTCGCTTTATGTACTGCTTCCGTAGTGCAAGAAAGGAAAAACGTTTTATGTGTTTAAAAACCTACGTGAAATTGCGCAATTTTTAAAAAGGATTCAACAACTGTTTGGTTTTTATTCGTTAAAATATTGTAAGTAACGAACAGCCTCCGTGGTCCAGTGGTCAAGGCGTTTGCTTTGTGATCCGAAGGTTGTGGGTTCAATTTCCACTGGGAAGCATATTTTGTGAAAAGTTGTTTCCAGTATGGTTAGGATAATGCAGGCTTGAATCACCTGATTATTCGAAAAGAAAGATGATTCCGTGCTTCGGAAGGCACGTAAAGCTGTTGGTCTCAAACGCCATCTAGCGTTTGTACCTGTCCCTAGGATTGGTTCTGGTCTTCCCTTTGAGTTGCGGAGGTCAGACGGCAGTCGCTATGTGTAAAAACCAGTAACCTCGTCAAATCACCTAGGTAAAGTAGTGGACCCCGGGCTCTGAAGCCTAACCGCTGACGATGCAACCGAAAATACGCTCGGATAATGATGATGATTGTAAATAACGAACAGCAATGCCAATATTACATTAAATCGTGTGAGAAAAAGCGATATACTTTCCTGAGATGAATGTAGCGTCACAGAATAAATGTAAGTAGCGTTGCAGTTTTATAAGCTTTTAATATTATTGATATTCTTGAAATTATGTTTAGACTAATACAGAACAAGATGACGCAGTCCCTCTCATATCAAATTAAAACACATGCCTAGCAGACAAGTTATTTCGTAGGCCATCCTCGTACATCAAATGAAGGAAATATGTCTGTGTCGGTCAGTCAAATGACCACTTTAGTCGCCCATTGCCCTGTTTCCCTTACTTTGTGTGCCAAATAATAATTGCTGAATACGATTGTTTTTTTTTTACATTAACATCTTTGTATAAGCACTCTTTTTCTGTAGAATGAACTCAAGAAGAGCCTTAATGTAAATGTATTTGTCAAGTTATATATTTCTTCATTAAACTATATGAACAAAAAGGCAAAGCATGACTACTCAATGACTATTCGTAAATGTACTAATAAACCGACGAGTTTATTATAACAATAACAATCTACTTATAAATAAAATATTTCTTCTAAAATGGTGGTATCACTGTTGAGTTGGTTATTATTTATTATTTCGACTTAATGAATATTTTTGAACAGATACTTAAAACCAATCAAAACAAGAGAAAAAGCCAAGGAATTATTCTGAACAGGCAACGAGTTGGTAACGCCTGTGGACTCTGAAATTAGTAGCGTTACAATTTGTTTCCTTGAGATGAAGAAACTGTTGAAGAAATCGAAGAGTGAGTGAGTGATCGTTTGTGGAATTTTAATAATTAAGCTAAAAAGTCTATAATATTCCTTAAAATCAAAACAGTTGAACTTCCTTTATATTTAATTGAATACGGTGGTCTCAAAATAACTGCTGTATAAGACACGTTGTACGTGATCGATACGTTTCAAATTTGTATGCTGACCACGGAGCAAGTTGCAACATAATATATTCTTCTAAATCCTTGCATGAATTTACTACCTCATTTTTACGATGGCATAAATTTTCAATATGCTCTACTACCGAGGTTCTAGAATAGCAAAGAATGAATTTTTATTACGATACTCGTATATTTTACCGATATTTCAATCTCCATTCGAATATCGTGCAGTATTTAGGTATACGCATATTTTCTCGATAGAAATACGAGTATACTCGTACATGCAAATAAATATAAATCTATTTAAGGACAAATCACATTGATTGAGCTAGCTCCGAAATAAGTATAAACTTGTTGTATGGTACTAACTCAACGATACAATAAATACATATATAGATAAACACCCAAGACCCAGGATAGTTTGAAATAGGGCTATTTTCCATGTAGCGGACTAGTGAGTTAATACGCCACAGAGGTTGTCAAATTAATATAAGACATTCGAATATCGTATAAATCAAATATACTAAAAAAAAATTAATTTGAGTCAGGACAAAAAGTTCAAAGCAAGTAGAAGGTAAAACAAACAATCTTTATTTACTTTTTTTTCTAAAACTCGATGGTTTTAATGAAGAAAAAAGCAATTACAAATTGATTGTAATCTAAATCATACAAAACGTTTTAACGCTTGAAGTCACAAACGATGAAGGTTACGTAAATTAATATTTGAGAGAGATTTAATAAGATGTTCGACAAGAAAAATATCTCAGCTGTTACATCTTCTCCGCTAATATGAATAATTTTCTAAATACTTTGTACTTTGTAATCTTTAATTAGTTCATAACTTTATTTTCCAAAATAACAAAGACGAAGTTAAAATACTCAACAATAGGTACACTTTTCATATGGATGAAAAATATCAAGGATAAATTTGTATGTCTTTTAACGCAACATCTGTGGGCACAGGATAACTGTGCGGGCTAGAGTTAGTTTAAGGCCCCGTCAGTTCAGAGCCAAGAATAAGAACGAGTAACATGCACAGTATTGCGAGCCGTAAACCCACCTCGCCTTAAGCTGGGATCTGGATTCCCAAGGCAGCTTCTCATAGGTCAGCGCGAGGAGGGGCGCTGACCGTACCGTCTTAATTTTAATTATTGTCCATCTACTCTCACTCCGTCATATTAATTATTTTAATTTATTAGGTTATTTTAGTTATTTTATTTTTTTATTTAACTCTACGTTCTTCTTTTTCTGGAATTTCTACTACTTTCCTATAAAGGATAAATTGTCTTGATGTTTGTCAAGTTTAGCTACAACCTTTATTTTCGGTTAGGTCAATGCCTTTAGTCTCCTACAGTCCTGATCTGGCACCGTGTGACTTCTTTTTATTCCCTAAAATAAAATAAAAATCAACTAAAAGGGATACAGTTTTCATCGCCGCAACGCGCTAACAGCGTTCGAGTAGGCCGTAAAAGAGGTTTCTGCGGCGGACTGGAAAAAATGCTTCGAAAATTGTTACAGATGTATGAAACTTGTATAGAGGCTGGTAAAGTTCTTTGAAAAGATTAAAATAAAAATATTTTATCGAAATAAGTTAGTTTTTAGGGTTCCGTACCTCAAAAGGAAAAAACGGAACCCTTATAGGATCACTTTGTTGTCCGTCTGTCCGTCCGTCCGTCCGTCTGTCAAGACCCTTTTTCTCAGGAACGCGTGGAGGTATGAAGCTGAAATTTATATCAATTACTTAGGTCTACTGTCCCTTGAAGCTGTGAAAAAATCAAACTTCTAAGCCAACGCAATCAAAAGATACAGCCGTTTATGCCGCAAATTTTCGACACTTGCAAGGGAATCAAACCCTACAGGGTGCTTCCCGTGAACTCAGAATCTTGAAATTTGGTACGAAGCAACGTCTTATAGCATAGATAAAGGAAAAATTACGAAAACCATAAATTTTTAGTTACATCACATAATATATTTTTTTTTAATAATTTTAAACTTACTACCCATTTCCTCATAAACGCGTAGAGGTATTAAATTGAAATTCATACCAAATACTAAACCTTGCAGGTTTGTACGGAACCCTCGGTGCACGAGTCCGACTCGCACTTGGCCGGTTTTTTTTAGATTCTCAAAACTTTAAAAGTGCCCCACGTATGTCACAAAAATTCATTTTATTTGCAACTTTTAAAATACAGCCCGCGAGCGCTTTCTTGTGTGCGTGAGTTTTTAAGTGTGTAGTAATAAGTGCTATAAACACGAGCGGGATGAAACGTCTATACTACTAGTCAAAACTGACAATATTCGCCACGTAGCTTCCGCTCACACAAGTCTTAATTAGACATAATATAAGTAATATATTTCATTTGTCAGAGGGGAACGACATATAGTTTTCAATCAGCAAAAGCAATTAAAATTGTCGAATCAATATAATAAATGAATATGATACCGTATATTCCAATTAGTTCATTATATCTTCATCACGGTATGTAAATGAAGATGAATTTCCATTAATTTTTAAATTAGATCACGCCTCGTGAACTCCCATGGGCGCAGGGTGTGCGCGAATCAAAAAATATTCATTCCAATAGAGAGTATGCATGATTTTTTTTTATATTTTTAATCGATAGTCCTCGTCGAGAAATAGCCGCAAAAAATAAATCAGTGCCGAAAAACATGTATATGGTGTAGAAAATAAATATTAAAAATAGCAAGTAGATTATAACATCTAAAACACGCCATTTTAAAATATGACGTCAACGTCTGCAATATCCGCTAGAGAAAGAAGCTGTCAACGATTGTTTTCTTTTTTGGGTACTTTCGATGTTATCAGCCAGTGATGTTTGTTAAACTTCTATATAAAAGTACATACATTTCGAATGTCATCGATAGTCAAACTACATGGACGGACAGTTCTACCGAACGCACCCGAACTTGTCATTTCCTTTTTATGAACTTTGTCGTCATTTCCCTTTTGTTTGTCAAAAGTTCCCGCGCAATATTTGCATATTTTCAATAATTTATTTCTAATCCAAATAAGAGTCAGTAAGAAAAATAATTAACTAGGCGTGGTAACGTATTAAAAGAAATTTTAAAATAAAAATATGAGCCGGATTGGTATTACATGCATATTCCTTATTGTGACGCAATATTTTATTCCCATCAATCTACCTACTTGATACATTTTTCAATTTCAGTGAATACGAAACTCTTTTATAAATTCTCACTCTTATTATAGACTATTAATTTGAACAGCAATATATAAAGCGCGTCAAATTGTGAAAATAATTTCCTATTTTCATAAACGAGTATCCTGCAAATATGTTTGATGTGAATCGTTTATACGTAAGATGTTCATAAAAGAACAAATTTTATATTTTACGGGGTACGTCTTAATACGTAATAACATTTTTTCGTTTCTATTGAAAGTAATATATGTGTAGATTTAAGTTAAAAAAAAAAGATAAAACTCTATTTCGTCTTATTAGACAATGTAGACACACTTGTAGACGTTCATTACTTTGTGTGTGATTTGTTCGCTCATGACTAAATGTCGCTAACGCCAGATAAATTTTATTTTATTTGAAGAACAGTTTGATACATTCCTCTTTCGTTTGATACATGTCTTAGCAGCAGCTACCATTTTCAAGCATAGTTTAGCATCTGGCTTAGCTTAGCGCATGCCCCGCTGTTCTTTATAACGACTCTCATCTTGTTGGTATTTTGGTACGTGAATTATTATAAGAAATTATATGAAGATAAACTCACCGATAATGAGCCGGAGGAGGCTGGCGGCTAGCAGGCCGAAGTCCGCAGAATTAGCCATGGATTACACTCTCGTGCACTTCGTCATCTCGAGCCATCACTGCTTACCAACCGACCGTACCGCCAACCACACACTAAAACTAACTTCTTTAATATTAAACCTCGATAATAAAGTTATAATAAAAACTTTAGCACTCATCATGTTGATTAAATAAACAGAACGCGTGAAATGTTTGGCACATATCTAGAAACAGACCGTCATATTGCATAATAACTCATTCAAAATTGGTAGAACTTTTTTAATTTGCGCTGCGGAATAAATGCAAGCTTTCTCATGATTTATTTCGGGCATTGTGGAGGAAGTACGTCGCAGAATCTGCAGACGTGTAATTACATTAACATAATTACATTTTTAATCAATATATCATTGTGCTTTTTTAGTACTTTGCAATATTTGATGTTAGAAAAGGCATTAACTAGTAAAATGTGTTTTTTTTTTACAAATGCATCTAATACATTTATCAACCGTTTAACATGTTTCAACTGGGTGTATAATTGTATGCTCATAAACATCGTTCAGATTGTACCTAAAATTACTTAATTTACAAGTTTTATGGAAATTATTTCGTTACGAGAGCGAGTATACGAAAGACTAACTGCGACAGCACTTAAAGTAGAATCGTACCAAGTTTAGCCGAAAAAAGAAAGTTTTATCTCGTTGGCAAGGCGAAAGATAATAGTATTTCTTTATCTGCAACCCCGCGCTTAAAAAGAAAATTGCGTCGTCTCCGACGGGTCCAAAGGAAATTAGAGGGCACGACGTCGAGCTTGTCCAGTTATCAGTTAGTTAAAATGCAAATTGTTGTCTTTTGTTTGGGCAAGCGATCGACAGGGTGTCGGCGCTGAAAACATAGCAAAAATGCTAAACATTCATTTATAGGCGACGACGCTGCCTCTGCGAGTCTAAATGCCTTTCACCATCCCCAATCTGGCCCAGATTTGTCGGTTTTTTTTTATACCAGTGTTTTAAATCCCTCCAAGGATAACAACAACAATATAGGCCTTAAGTCCTTATTTTTTGTAATAAGTTAATAAATAGGCATTTGTATGTGTTATATATAAAAAATAAACTAGCTTCTTTGATGTATCCACGTTTGTTGTATTAAACTAATCACTTTGTTATGTTTAGCCTTTGGCCCTACGGTCTATTTGTCTACTTAGTATTTTGGCCTTACCACATTGCCAAAATAAAAATGCGAGGATGAATCGTTGCCCTATTAATAACAAGCTTTAACGCATGGCTATGCCCAACAATAGAGCCATCAAAAATTCATGTAAAGCAATCTAACCTTTTTGGGGTATCAAAACTGACCGACACCGAACGGAAACCTATTGTTCCGTGGTAGCTGTCCATATATTTGTAATTCAGCTCTACTTTCTAAATTTTGTTAGTTATAATTAATACAATTATGTGGTAAAGGGTTGGAATTTAAATTGAATAGTTAAAGCGTAAACATACCCTTAGCATAATTTATAGCGCTGAAGGAGGACTGTTTATTGTAAACATAAGTATAAAGAAATACGCTATATGACTTATGTGGACATAATATATTATCATTCATATATGCCATACACCCTTTTAAGTTATCAGGAGCTTTATCCACGATCCTGTAAATATCCAGCTGACCGCACTCGAACGGGCAGAAAATCAACTCACCCACTTACTGGACTCCTGAGGGATACCGCAGTTTATGCAACATTTATTCCCATTTTAATACGGGACACTCTACTACCAATAAATAAGTCCCTACCAGCAATCTTTACTGGACCTTAAAGTAATCCAACAATGAGAATGCCTTGCGTCCCGGCAACGATACGGGTGTAGCGGCAGGGAATTTCATCCTTTTTGAGCCTACTGAATGGGGTCTCTTAAATCAGTTTCTTCCACGTCTGAACCCGTAGTATAATAATATATTCGGAAAGTTCGTGAACAAAATACAAACAGGTTTGGCCCGGAGTAGTAGTGGCGTAGTATGAAAGGCCCTCGAACAAAGCGGCGCGGGTGACGCTGACTCACATTATGAGCACTTCTCGTTTATTTCAACCGTTTCACTGACCTACAAGTTTTGTGCAATTTGACAAATTGTGGACTGTATTTTTAATTGTTCTGTATCTAGGCACGAAAACGTCTCAAATTTCAACGTCGAGAGTTCTTACAAGCTTTATGTAACTATGTTTATTTATTTATTTATTAAAATCTTTATTGGTATACAACAATGGTACAAAAGGTGAACTTAAGGCCGTACTTGAATTTTCCGGGGTCCAGTGCTGCCCCCATTTAAAATAAATCATTTCAAAGAAAACGGAGACATTATTTAAAATTTTGCAACTACCAAGTCCTAGATAACCCTTTAAAGTATTTTATGAACTACTGTTTACAGTTTATAATGAGAACGTTAAGCTTTACTACGCACATTAGCCAAAAGTGGCCGTTTTTCAAAATTTAGGTACGGCCTTAACGCTAATGCATTCTCTACCAGCTAATGTTTGTTCGGGTGGAATCTTGCAACTCAATTTTGAAGAAGATATCTTTAATTTATTGAGCTGAAATTTTCCGCGCATATGTATATCGTGTGACAATACAATATTATGGTGACTTGGATCTGATCTGATGATGGAGCTGGAAGGTGGCCATAAGAACTCCGTAATAAAACGAAGCAACCCCGTTGAGTTTGGACTTGTTTGTTTTGTGTTGACAAGATCTTTGTTTTCACAATAAAAGCTTGTACAAAAAATATTTTTTTATAAAAACTATTTATGCATTACAAAATAATATCTTCAATTTCAATTCAATCTTTTGAAGGACATGTCAAGTTGTGACAAAAATCTCCTTAGACTTATTTATTTGGGTTCAGCTCGCTAGAATATAGATTTAAATAATGTAGCTCTTGAGGACTACAAAGTACCAAGAAGCATATACAAAATGTACGGGAATAACAGTTGACTCGGAAATAAATCACTTTGCTAAGTCGCCTATATGTAAGGCCATTACATCTCCATCTTAAGTGTGCGACTTTAAGTGAATTTTGAGATTATAAAATTTTACCGCAGAGCAAAATGTACGAAGTCCAACGGACCACAAGCGCAGGTGGCAGTGGTGCTTACAAACTAAGAGCGTTAACATGATTAGGATTACAGTCTCTTGGTGGCTCGTTGTTCTTAATCTAAAAAGTATTTGAGTAAGGTCAATTCCCAAACGTTCTACCTTTATATAAAACGGTCCAAGTTAAGTTTCCTAATGAGATTAAACAGCAGCAAATGTTTGTTTTTGTTTTGAAACGTCCAAACCACACGTCTATTTATACCGCAAATTTTCGTATGTTAATAATTTGGAAATTAAATCATCGTAATGAAGAATGTAGAACATCACCTAATTAGAATATTTCTTTTGTAATACTTATTTGTAGGTACTACTAGTACAGTACAGTTTTACTGTATTACTTATAATATTTATGAAATCACTTTCAATACACAAGCATTAAAAATATTAATGTATCAATAGGTACTCACACAGATAAAAAGCAAAACTAGCTTATGCAACGTGTGATTTTTATATGTGTAATAAATCGAAAAATATTAAAATAACAGTCAAAAACAAAAGAAAAACGATATTCCCATACTATTTTCCGGGCGACACACTTTTGTATAGAAAATCTGATTATTTTTTTGTTTTTTGTCTGTTTTTTTAAATTTCATTTTACTATAGTGATCTAGTATAGCCCGTGGTTCAGTTTATTACGCATACGTCAATTAGACCTTGTTAATTAAATAATACCACGCACTTAGCCTTAGGGCGAGATGGGTTCACAATTTGTAATACTGTGTGTGTTTTTCAAAAATCACTGTTATTAAACTACTACAGTTTATTCCTAAAAAAAATTACATAAGATTTTTAAGGATTTAATACAGACACCCTGTAGAAAATCCTTAAGATTCTTATATAAAATTTTTGAGGAATAAACAGTAGTTGTTAAATTACAGTGATTTTTCAAAACACTCACAGTTTTCTTGGCTCTGAACTGACGGGGCCTTAATACTAGTGGTAACTGTTTATATAGCCTTGGCTAACATAGATAAAAAAAAAAACAAAATTTACTGAACATTGATTACAAATTGTAATCTCTCATCTCACAGCGGGGTATTTGAAATTGTTCGGATTATGGCCGAGGCTGTAACAAACTTTAAGAATAATTCACGGTCGGATTAGAAGTGTGGATAATGTCGTAACGGGATAAATCACCGCTTAAAAACTGTTTAAAGGGTGCGGAGCGTGATTTGTGTGGTGGACCGACGACGCTGGTGTCGCGGGTTAGTACTTTGCCGCACGTCCGCGCCTGCTTGCGCAAGATAAAAAAAGGTATAATAGGGATGCTGGATTTTAAACGAATTCAAAAAAAGAAGGTTATCAATTCGACTGTATGTTTTTTTATGTATGTTTGTTACGCGATATCTTCTCCAATTGTGAACCGATTTTGATGATTCTTTTTTATTATAATTTGGTGAAGATATTATGAAGAACTTTTTTGTTGGAGATATATAAGAAACTACTAAAAAAACTAAGCCGTTTTTTTTTGTTAAAACCATTAATTATTCTCATAACGTTGCTGTGTTGTTAAAATTAGACGTGTAAAAATATTATGTACTCGCGTTTTCCCCATCCGTTCGCGATGT
This sequence comes from Acrobasis repandana, assembly GCA_963576875.1. Classification (NCBI taxonomy): domain Eukaryota; kingdom Metazoa; phylum Arthropoda; class Insecta; order Lepidoptera; family Pyralidae; genus Acrobasis; species Acrobasis repandana. The sequence continues at coordinate 14,414,784 of OY756216.1, read as the reverse complement.
AGGGTGAGCTTCTTCAAAGATAATTTGCATGTTGTACGTTTGTCCTCGCGTTATTCGCACAAATACACATCAAAACAAATTTTTAATGATATACTTTATTGAGAGCAAAATAGTAATGTAAATGAAGAAAGATGACTTCGCTCAAAAAGAGACAGCGGGACAACTTTTTGTAATTGGACCTCTGTCGTGAGAGTTAAAAGGTAGAAAAGCCGCTGTTTTAATAAAATAGGCCTAAGATAAAATATCTTATAGCATATTCGAGTATGTAATGTACGTCTCCATAGTTCAGATATGTATTTCATGATGATTACGATACATTGTATTGCAAGTAAGTACTTTGTAAATTTTCATATAAAATGGTGCATTTTCTAGAAACTCCTGGGGTTTCTCGAGCAATATAAATAACCCTTCCCACGATTTGCGCCAAATGTTGACAACAGCGAAGTAAAATTTATTACGTCACGTCTTATGTTGGATTAGTGCCGTTGCGCCTAATGAATCTTTATTCGACTCAAAAATGAAGAAGCCACAACGTTCAAATGGTACGTGACTCGTATTTTAGATTTACACAATTCGTTTACGAATATAAAACCTACCGAAAAAGGCCTGCAACGTAACTTACGAGTTCTGACTGGGTGAAATATGTCCCTTGCCACAGATAACAAAACTCTGTTTGAATTGATTTAAATGCGTCCTTAAATTTAAATTAAATGCTTACTAAACATTTCAATTGCATTAATATAAACGAATAATTCTATTTGCAAAAGGATATTTAACATTTTGCAAATACTATCTAAAATATTTCTTACATGGTATTCGTTTTATATACCAATTTAAAGCACTATCTGTATACTAGTTGATTTATTTGGAATGTATGAAAAAGGGATAGATTGGGTATTCTAATACAAAGTAATCTACTTTTTCTCTCTCCAATTTTCTTCCCACTAAAAAGTGGCACATTTATTTTGTTTTCTATTTCAATCCGTCGCTATTTTAACAAAGTAATTTAAAAAGTAAAACCAGAGAATGTTGTTTAAAGACACGAAAGAAAAGTTATAAAACAAGTGTAATAACTACCGGTAGCCTCGGCGATTAGAATAAATTCTTGCGCAAACAACAGTATAAACAGCGTCGAGTTGAAATATTACGACAAAAACGCAAAAGAGTTTCCTCTTAAAGACATTTGAGGATCTGAGGATCTAGATATTAAGCGAGAAAGAAAACAGTACCCACTGTTTTCTTTACCCGGTTTGGGCTTAAATATTTTTGCAGATTTTTTACTTGTACATCTGGTCTGGGAGAAAAGAAAAAACTTAGAATGTACCAGCTGCTTCTCTTCCCGCGCAGATCGTAAAAGGCGATCGAGGAAATAGGCGAAAATGCGAATAATATTTATAGGCGATGCGGCTAGCAACCCATCATTTTTTGATTCCTTTTTCCACCATCTCGTCCCCATCACGTTAAAAGTGGCCTTTAAGTCTTGCGGCCCTGGGCTCTGTCTGCTTAGAGCCGCAGTACCCAAAATGCTCTGTCCGCCCCATGAGGGATGAAGATGTGACACCTAGTATTTATGTATGTATGTTTATTTTGCGAATATTCGATATCATTGGTCAAAATAGTGTTTTCATGCAGAGTCGTACCACACATTCATTTTCAGTAACCGATTTTTGTAAAAAAAAAAAAAACTCCTTATTATGTTATATTAATATCTTTTAATGTATAGTACTGTAGCGGCCCTCTGCCCCACCCAGGGGACATAGGAAAATAAGTCAAGTAAGTCATTATATTATATCCTCGTCCTTCTTTTATTTGAGGCGATTCTATTGTTAACTCTTTCATAACGTTACACAATGCCACAATTTAGAACCTGTAAAAAGTAGGCATCTGATCTATTTATCTTCAAATGACCATGAAAATAAGATTCAACTTAATGAGAATAAGAAAATAATACTTGTTTATGATAGTACACATAAATAACAAAGTTTATACCGCTTAATCTACATATGCCATAAATATAACATGTGTGTAAGACTAGCTTTTAGGCGATACCATTTGAACTAAAATAAACTCGTAACAATACAAAGTAATACCTTTAAACCCGTAGGTAATTTAAGGCAGCAGTATAAATTAAGTTTTAATGCTAAGGAGACGGAATTGCAAAGTAGTAAAGATAAAAGGGTAGGGTGAGTATCTACAAAGATTATTCGAAAGGAAAAGGACATGTTTGATTTATAGAATCTCTTCATTTTACTATCCAAATCAAAAAAACTAGGTTTAGACAAAAAAAAATTGTCAGAAGAGTAACAAAAAGTTTTGTTTTGGGTTTACCGGAATGGATATCTATATTCCTGAAATTAAAATTCTTCTTTATTTTAACGCACTAGATATATTTAGAGCGGCAGATTTTATAGAGGAGGCAATGGCAAAGCACTCCATTATCTCTGCCAAAAATCGACATTGTGTGCGTCTCTTTTCATACAATTATTAAATAATAAATAAATAGATAGATAAGGACAAATCACACTTATTGTGCTAGCCTCAAAGTAAGTTTGAACTTGTATTATGGGATACAACTAAATTTTATAGTAAATACATATGTGTATAGATAAACACCCAAGACACAGGACAATTTAAAAAAGGTAATTTTCCAACTTGCCCTAGCTGGGGATCGAACCGAGAACCTCCGGTTTGGCGGAATAGCGTGTTGACCATAATTACACCACGGAGGTCGTCACCGAATGACACTGAGTGAGTACAGCCTGGCTATGTAGAAGATAAAAGGAGGTTTTATGTCGCGATTTTGGAGTATGTCTGATAATACAAGTAGCTTTATAATAACGAATAAGCTTTAATGCCTACTTTCGACTTTAGGAGTACCTTACTGTGTTGTGTGTGTGCAGCCTAAACAGTAGCCTAGGGTTACCTAATTTACCTCGAAGGTCCATTCACGGCAGCTTAACTAATTTTATAGTTGTTTGCCCAACAAAGGTCTGTTCAAACGCGAAGCTACAGTGATGTCGGTTTGCGAATTCGCTTGCAATAATTTAAGGACCATTGCGAGTCGCACGGGAATTATCGTGGGGGTCATTTTGCTGTTAATGTTATTCTGAGTGCCCCGACCAGGACCAACTTTGCTCAGTTACCCACCGTAGCTGAATGAGCTAATTTACGTCGCGCTACTGGTCACCGTTCGTCGTAAAATATGTGGTCCCAGGCACCCATTTAAATTTAAAATATATCAAGACTGTTTTACAATTTTGATTTTATCGTTACTGTTACTTCTTGTTAACTTCTGACAAACTGCTACAAGACAGCTCTTTTAAATACTACATACTAGGACAGGCTAAAAATCTGCGTATATTTAATAGTTATTTTCTCTTTTCATAAATTTGAATTTTCATTTATATTATAAGGATAATAATAAATGCATAATTAAACAGCAATAAATACGTCAGTAACCGACTACAGATATCCAAATATCCTTTAGGAAACGAAGAATAGAGTCATGTTAGAGACAAAATAATAGGGTTCCATCTAACAGGATTTAAATTTCATCTCAACTTTAAGAGCAGTGTCCGCTGTATGATATCAGCATACATACAAAAATAAGTCAACATATATTCAAACAAAGTGGTATCATAAAGCAAGAAGATGTAATATTTTATGCCCGGAAGCGTGCATACTAGTAAACACGATGTTTACAATAAGGCTTTGCAACGAGTGGAACGCCGCAAAACAACCAACAGTGCAACAACCAACTTTCTATTGTTTTTTGTGGAAACCAAACACAAAACTGAGCTTTTCAACTGAAGGGTCAGCACGCAATTTGATTACTCATCAAACACAAAGCTCAAACGTTCACTTTAACTAAATAATTTTATCGAATTAGAAAAATAATGTCAAGTTTAGCCTCACATGTTTTTAAGCTTTCTCCTCAGAGTTTATTTGGCGCGTTTTTTCTCGAGAACTGAAATTAATTCGGGTAAAAAATATCCCGATCCTCAGCCAAATGCTTGACTAAAAGAACGAAAAGAACATAGTTCTTAAATATATTAATGATAATGATGATACATTAGTTAGATTGTACTTCAGCGGATTTCTTAGTTGATGCATCATCCGTCATAAAACATATATTAAGACTGATCCATTTGTTTGCGTAATTTACTTAAATACAAACTTAGATAAAGTAACATTAAAATAAAAGTAAAATAAATTTGTCAATAAAATAGAATATGTTCTTTTTTGTATAAAATTCAAAGCATCTACTGACAGACAATGTTAGCAATTTGTAATTGTTTACATTGTCACAAGCTGTTTGGCGGCTGCCCCTTAAATAGAATATTTGTATTCAATAACATAGTTGTTTTTCTTCGAGAAAGCATAGACGTATCTTTAAGAATACAATAAAGACAAGTGAACCGTAAAAAGACTTCCAAATTGAGAAAGGCGATGACAAAAACAGGAATTTATAGATAACGCAGTATATAAAGGCAATTAATAATGACTTGATACTCGTATCAACAATAAACAACTTGATTTAGTATGTGAAGTATGTGGCATTATCGATGATGTGTCTTACCTATTGATGGAATGTTAATAGAACCGAAATCAGAGAAGTATTTTTATAAGCAAATGGGCATGTTCAGAGCATTCTGAGCAACCCCACCTCTGATGCTGCCCGGCACTTGTGTAGTTTAGTGGAGTATCACTAGTAAAATACACAGATGTTAGATTTCTAACTTACAGTAAGGTACAATTTACAAGTAAATGTAAGATGTTAGTTAATTTAAGTTTTGTCTCGATGGAGCTCAAAAGCTTCTAAACAAACAAAGATTAAAAAAAACTTGATTTAGAATTGCTCATTACAGTGCATTCACACTATGAACTTCTGTTATTAAAGTTTTTTTTTATGACTTTATAAATATAAAGGTATAAAAATATTTTACTGGTACTAAGCTACAAATATTGAATAAGTTATTCTGTGTGAATTCTTAATTGAACTGTTGATGAGTATAATTTAGTTTATTGGCAGAGTAGAGCGTGGTCGTCTTTCATGGGTTCTTTGGACAAATAGTCACGTGTTTATCCTTTATTATGTTTCAGAGAAGACATAGTCAAGGGTATCAACAGCTGAAGGCCAGGCTTAGCTTACAAAAGGTAAATAGAAATCCCAAACGTAAACCCAAGTTCTTAGGTTATCGTCCGTTTAAAAGGACCATAGCGTATAATCCTTTAATAAACCTTTACCATATTTGTTTGTGAGGGGGGAGAAGCTACTGATGCATTACGTTTTTAAACGACTTCAAAAACAAGAAGGTTATCAAATCGTCGGAATCTTTTTGTACCCGATATACCCGATTACTCGAAGACGCTTAGACTGATTTGGAAAATTGTTTTAAGTTTGAAAGAACATACTTTCCAGGTGGTCCCATAGAAATTTAATTAAAATCTGTTGTGTGGTTTGTTTCATAAACGAAAATAACTAGAAAAAACATGTCATCTCGGTATAAAATTGTTTGAATATTTAGCTTTTCTGGTATTAAAGTCGCGTTTTTTGTTTTGAAAAAATATCAATAATTATTTCATTAGTACATTTAAAAAAAAAATTCTAGCACTAGTGAATCGACAAAACACAAGCCTAAACAAGTAATTAAGGTAGTCTAAATTACCAGTTCCATTTGGAGGACTAAACGGTTGTCAGACGCCTAGTTACGTAATTCCAGGGTCCCTCTAACGCGCTTTTGCATATTAAAGACACCAATCACAGCAGCGGAACCCTCTGGGACTCATTACTCCAGCCAGTCTCTAAATGCTTGAAACTTGACATTTGGCTTTATGAAACTGTCTCCATTTTTAATCACTATAGTCTATTTCACATACCTTTGTGCGTGCAACAGCTGTCAACTCAGTACATTTTAGATTACAAAATGCATAGAGCAAAAAGATTCCTTCTTAAAGTGATAATCTTTTTAAAACCCATCTTTTGTCTCTTTTACTCTTATCGACATTTACTGTTGCTAGTATGAGACTTCGTTATACAAGTACGTCAAAAGTAAACTATTCTATTTAGTAGCGTCATACATGTCCTGGTTTATCGCGTTTAAAAAATACGCCACCACGTTTCAAAACAGGTTATAATTTTGACACTTCATAGCGGAATCTATATAGGTACCTCCCATATCTCTGCCAAAATGTACTGAGATGACAGACGTCATACGCACAAAGCTACGTGAAATAGACTTTAGTATTACCTTTGAAAACGTCTTTCGCAGCTCTTTAGAGAACTTGCACTACCTTTGTCATATAATGTGAATATGACGTTTAATATAGTGCAATTTTATCGTGAAAACTTTACAGGAAGACATTTCAAGTGCTCATATGTAACGTCTAACAAAATATGCTGAATCTATTTTAAGGGTAGATACAATCCATGATACTGAACAATTTTCCCCAACGAAAATATTTCGAAAAATGTATTTTTTTTTTTTACTTTAATACAAACTCGTATCAGCTGATCGGTCAAATTATAAAGAAGGTCAATTTTTTTTTTGTTTTTTGGGGAAAGTTGTTTAGTATAATGAACTGCGTTCAATTTTAAATTAGTTTCAGTAATTTCAATTCAATTTCAATTCATAGAAAGTAAAATATTAAATAAATTTCTACACGTACACTGATTAAAAAAGTCTTTTCAGCAGCACGCTGAACATTTTCTTAAAATATTTCTTCCTTTAAATTTATTTTGGGAACAAATTTTTTGAGCTGTTATTTAAATATTCGAGATATTGAGCAGTTATTTAATTTAATGGCGGTTGATTAATTATTGCGACAGTAAAACATGAACAGTAATAAAAAAATACTAGTTCTATTAATTTTACTAGGTTAGGGAAAACCTATAGGTTAGGTTAGGTTAGAACTGCGACCAACACACGGTTAGGTCGGTTTTATCTATTTTACTAGGTTAGGGAAAAAAATTGAACCGATCGTAAAAATGTTTTTACCGCCCATTTAATTATTTTCCTGCTCAATTATATATTCACTGATCCAGTTCATTATATTTTATTACTCATTTTTGTTTACTTTACTGCTTAGTTTAAACTGCTGAACTAGTTATTAAACATGCCATTTATAATTTTTAACTTACCAAAACTGCTATTTACAACTGCCTCTTTAAATCAGTGCCATTTATTTTGATACATACATACTCGTACATACATACATTATTACGTCTTAATCCCTAATGGGGGCAGACAGAACATTTTTGGTCTTGCGGCTCTAAACAGACAGAGCCGAGGGCTACAAGACCCAAAGGCCAGTTTAAACGTAATGATGGGCGATAAGGTGGAAAAGGGAGTCTAAATAGTGATGAATTGCCAGCCGCATCGCCCATAAACATGATTTGCATTTTCGGCAATTCCTTCAATCGGCTCAGATCTGCGCGGGAAGTGAAGTAGCTAGTACATTCTACGTTTTTCTTTTCTTTCAGACCAGCATGGAAAAAATTATTTCGATGGACCTTACGAAAGCAATTTTTCATAACATTATATCACCATATGCTCCATTTCATTCACATGCATACCCATATGCACCATTCACTGAATATTAGGTTGCAACATTTCCTAACCCTATGAATAAATATTTCTACTTCAAGGATAGAAATTAATTACATATTTGCGCAACGTAATGGCGCTCCATAGGCTCTACTGTATCTATGTGTAGGTTAATTGTGGACAATTATAAATAAAAATTCTTTAATCAGACAATCATCGCTATGAATCTATTTTATTTATTTATTTAATCTTTATTGTCCATGAAATATAATATATATATAAAATTTATATATATAAATATATATATATATACTTCCTATACATATACCTACACAAATACATACATATATATACGCTACATATACTATACATATAAATAAATAGATAAATGCAGAAATCCTTAACGTCGGGGATAGAATCAACTATTTTTTACACACCAACTTATTGAAAACCTTTAATAGATTTAATACCGGTTCCACTTCAAAAAGATTGAAACAAACACTTCTTTTAAGAGAATTGCTAGTTAATGATCATGATTACATCATCATTCAGTTCTCAAAATTGAACATAATATTATATCTGTATAATTGTATGTATTATAATCTATTATAGGTATGTAGTAATGTTTTATTGGGTATGTATATATTCATAATAGTTTATATAAAGTATTTGTATGTATTGTACCGATAGTCATTGTAGCTTTTTATTCAGCTTTTTGCGCCGCACTATTCTTTTCTTCTCTGTTTATCCCTATGGTTGACTGGGAGAAAATGCTCTTAGCCTTTATTCCGCCATTTGTTAAAAGTATATTTTGACTTTGCAACAATAAAGTGTTAAAATAAATAAATAAATAAAAATTACATCGAAATCAATTTATTGGATTGGAAATTAGACTTTGTAGACTGGCCATGCGTCAATACTTCAAGTGCATTGCATGCAGACAGAATTAATATAGGTACTCGTAATCCAATGGGTTACTGCAAATCCTTTCAGACTCCAAATATAATTTTAGAATATAAAGCAGAGTAGTAATTTAGGTATTGGAAAAGTGATACAATAGGCTTCGACTACTGTTTGTGGTTTTAGTTACACGCATTGTCTATATTTTCCAAACATTGACGACTGCTGCAAAAGTCCTTTTACAATTCTGTTCATACCGAGCCTTATATTGGTTACGCCATGAAGGTATTTATCAATACTTTGAAACAAAACAAAAAAACTACTTAAATTTTTGGCATTTTTCATTAAAACATACTTTCTGAATGTAAATGCTTGATTTATTTAAAAACACAAAATTGATTTGAACTTGAACTTGATTTATTCAAAATCATAATATTTGTGCCTAGAATACTCGTATTTGAGGAGTTCCCTAGATTTCTTGAGGATTTCATCATCAGATCTTCACCTCGTGACAACGGGTTTGCTTGTATAGTATAAACTTAAAGTAAAATAAGAATTTTCTAAATCGGTAAAAGAGGGAAAAGTTATTGAGGAACGTACAAAAAAAAAACACTAGAATTAAAAAAATTCTTTTTTTTTGAAGTCGTTACAAAAATGTGCCCACTAATTGTAGTCCTTGTCTAAAAGAAATACCTTCACTAAACTAAACTCACGTACATAGCATATTACGCGGTCAATGTTAGAAGCGTAATTATGTTTGTATAGGATCTGCAATCACCTCGTTAGTTTTTGTTAACAACACCCAAACGTTACTACCGAGGGTTACTAGATATAGCCTACGATGACATGTAAAAGTTAAAGCTACATAGAAATTGAAAAAAGATTATGATGCATTAAAATCTAGATCCGGTCATTCACTATTATCATTTCAGCCGCATAACGTCCAATGAACATAGTTTTCTCTCAAGGATTTCCAAAATGATCGATCTAGAGCGGTCTGCATCCAGCGCTTTCCAACGACCTTGGTCAGGTCGTCTGACCACCTTTTGTTTGGGTGGGTGGTGTCCTACGCTTCGCTTGCCAGTACGTGGTCGCCATTCGAGAACCTTTTTGCCCCATCGGCCATCGGTTCGTCGCGCGGGCAGTGTGCGGGACACATATGTCCCGCACACTGCCACTTCAACGAGCTAATCCGCTGGGGTATGTCAGTGGCTTTTGTTCTCCTAAGAATTTCCTCATTTCTGATTCGATCACGTAGGGAAACATCATCCATAATTTTAAAGCGTACGAGTATCTAAAACGATTTATACCTACATATACTTACAACAAAATAATTAGAAATTCATGAGCGGCTTGATTTAATTTTAATTAACTTCATATTAAATCTAGTTACAATTAAGATTAATTAGCAAAGGCTCAATGTACAAACTACATAGAATTTCGTTGAGATGTTGACGTCGTATTGTCTCATTTTGTTCATCAATATTCCTTTTTAACAGACTGCGAAGTAACAATTAAGGTTAATTAGCAAAGGCTCAATAAATGTACCAACTACATAGAATTTCGTTGAGATGTTGACGTCGTATTGTCTCATTTTGTTCATCAATATTCCTTTTTACCAGACCTGCATGTGTTTGACCTGTATGTTTGTCCCTATAATTTTATGTTCCCTTGTAACTACTAAACGGCTAAACTGATGTTGATAAATTATACTTGGTTAGATTCGTATTAACCACTAGAGTGACATAAGCTATGTTAAAATTATTGGAAAGCAAAATGGCGGATTTTTGGCGCCAAATTTCGCGGCATATTTTTTTTTTCTTTTCTAAACCTATCGACTGGGATATCAAATTACAGAATTTTATTCAAGGATTACAAAAATATATGCAACTTATAGTTTTAAATGAAACTTGGAATGAGAAATGCTAAAAAACCAAGATTTTTACGTCCGATTCTATGTTCCATCGTAACTACTGAACGGCTAAACAGATTTTGATAAATTATACGTAGTTAGATTCGTCTTAACCACCAGGGTGTCATAGGCTGTATTAAAATTATTAGAAATCAAAATGGCGGATTTTTTTCGCCAAATTGCACGGCATTAAAAATCATTTCAAACCTATCGAGTGGGGCTTCAAATTAAAGGATTTTATTCAAGGATTAAAAATATATAGAACTAATGTGTTCAAATGAATTTGAAATGAAAAATGCTAAAAAAACAACATATAACAAGGCTTAGCCAAGCCCATTCTCGGTTGCGTCTTACCTAGGGTGACCTAGGCCACAGAAGACAGTAGGTGCCTAGGCATAGGTAAGTACTGCTGTTGTATCACGCAGTCGGGTTTTTTGTTTGTTTAATAATTACTTGTTAATTTATTATTAATTAGCAGCACAGCACTCGAGGCAAATTTATTCATCATCACATACCTATTAAAATTTTAAGTTTTAAGCCTGATTGCAGACTGTGCAAAATATTCGGAAGGTGAATGCTTAGGGCATTTAACCAACCCAAGGGTTAATCTGATATTCAATGCTGTCAAAAAAAAACATTTGCACATAACTCAAAGATAGCATAAGAGTACCCACTCTTACCCAAATACGGCTCAATAAAGATATATATTTTTTAACACCATTAGGAAAATTTAAAAACTGAAGTATTGACGCAAAAAGTGGTGTCAGCGAAACCCAGTTTCGTAAGAGGAAGGAAACTCAGCCATGAACAAAGGAAGTGGCTAAAAACTCGAGCGACCAACAATAAAGTTGGCAAGGATTAAGATTTTAAGACCAACGTTTGGATCTTCTAGTTCTTTTAAAATATACTTCAAGTCACTTGAGTTGAAAATTAGTTTTATAAATACACACACCCACCCACCCATACACATACACACACACTTGGTTACCTGTGAATATAAAAAGTTAGAGATAAGAAAGCGCAGTCTTCTGGCACAAGCATATTCTTTGCTTAAAATGAGGCTCCGGAGACAAAACAATGTAAAATTTTTCTGGTTAACAAATAAACAATTTTTATTTTTTATAAATATTTCTTTAATTTACTGCTCTAGGTAAATGGCAATTCTGGTCTTCTTCATCAATTCCACTTCACCAAAACTGACTTTTAGAATGCAAATGCTTAATTTATTTAATTAAAATCATTATATGTGTGCATAGAATATTATATGTAATAGGGGGAGGGGAACCAAGGATAAAGTTTTTCCAACAAATTAAGGAAGGGTTAGGAGTAAGGTAATAAGATGGCAGAGAGAAGAGAGGAATGGAGGCATCTCCAGTTAACTCCACCGACAAGAGCAAGCTCTTAAATTAAAAAATAGAATATTTGAGAAGTTCCCCCGATTTCACGAGGAGCCCATCAACAGATCTTCACCTGGTGACCATGGGACCAATTTGCATGTATACGCTTTCAGCAAAAAATAATTTTTAAATCGGTTCAAAACAAAGAAGTTTTCGGTGAACATACATAAAAAAAAAACATATACATTCGAATTGTGAAGCTCCTCCTTTTTTGAAGTCCCTAAAAATTTATTTTTTCTCCTTGTTTCAAATAATGTACCTACATGATTGTGATTTTTATGCAATAAAAATCCTTAAAAAAAAAAACTAACAAATCAAAGATTAAGTTGACACCATGGACGAAAAATACAATCTCAGAGACAACCCCATACAAAAAAGCTTGCCCTCTAGTCATACAAAGGATGCTTAGGCTGACGGTCCACGAAAAATCAGAGATAGCGCTTGTTTCTTTCCAAAATTAAGCGACACCTCTACAAAACTACATTTTTTCGAACTAGTAGCTCCATCTAGCTACAACATTTAAACTAAAATTCAGATTACTCTTCAAAATATGAAGATTGGAGTCCTCTAGTATTATTCATATGGTTAACACACAACGTAGGCCCCATTTGTAAAGATTCTCGGGTGCATCGAACGTCAGTAAAATCACCACCTATTAGTCAGGCATAAAATGAACATTTGTTTTTGATAGTAGTACATTAATAAGAAATATAATTATAGCCTATAATATTAATAAGAAATATAAGTTTAAGAGCCAAATGACTCTCTCGCAAACTTTCAGAAAGCGGTGAAGTTGGTGACGTCATGCAATGTAGACTAATCTAATTCGATTCTAAGAATGGTTTACTGTTCGTTATTTATAGCGCTTGTTCGTTGGCAACCTCTTCAATTTGACTTTTTTAATTTAATATCTAAATACGAATAAACTAAACAATCTTGAATGCTAAACACCCTATCCAATATATAATCTACAAGTTTATTTGCAAGGCAAATTAAAAAATGCCCTGACTGTCTTGAACATCATCTAGTGATGAGTAGCGGAACTACTACGACTTAATATCCATCAAGTCGTATCGGTAGTTTAGCGCTACGGATGTAGCGCCATCTATTATTTGCTAGAGAAAGTCCTGACTTTCAAGCATTATCCTCCAATAACTTTTAAACGGAACTTGCTTTCACGTAAAAAAACCGCATCGAAATAGGTCCATCCGTTCGAGCATTACGACACCACAGGCAGACAGACATTAGCGTCAAACTTATAACACCCCTCTTTTATGTCGGGGGTTAAAAATGTTACAACTGCATTCCCAATGAGGGTTAACGTCAGGCGGTGGCCAGTTGTAAAGCTTTTTGCACAAATACATTCCCAAGGAGGGTTGACGTCAGGCAGGCGGCCGGTCGTAAAACTATAGCAAAGTCATTTAAACTGTTTCTGTTTCTGTGGAATAATATATCATCTATACGCAAATGTTCATGGTTCCTGAAATAAAGTAGGTACCTGGTGTATATTAAAAGTTTGTGGGTAAAAGACAACAGTTAAGCTTTCAAAATTATTTAAGTAGTTTTAGAACATTCCTCAACTATCAACTTTATAGTTCCACAACAGAATATTTACTATGAACTACTTACCTCAGGCTACGAACTTATATCCTATGTAGAAATTAGAAACTGCTACAGAGTATTATCCTTTTACGGTTAAATGGTATAAAGGTATCAGCCCGTTTATCCGTTCGTCAATCCGTCTGTAACATATCTCACTAACTACTAACGTATTATTGAAATTTTGAATAAGTAATTATTATTATCACTAAAGCCCTAAGCACACGGCGTATTTTAAACGCGCAGACGACGCGCGTTTTTGGGGCCGAAGATGCCGATTGTTGCATTTGTATCAATTCTATTCAAAATGATTGAAAGAAACGAAATGTAAATATCTGGTAACGCATGTTTGGCAAATAGCTTTATCTTTATCTTTAAACTATGTGTAATATTACAGTAAACATAAACCAGCTTAAGCTTATTCTTATTTTTCATAGTTACTTATCATAGTTTACAGAAATTATTAAAACAAACTTAAGTCGGCGTTGTGTTTTTTTTTTTTTATATTGGGGACTAAACGAGGGTCAAACTCGACGGCCGACCTGCCGCCGATTTAAGTAGCCATTTTATATGTAACAAAGTCCCTTTTTTAACTTACACAAAACTGTGGATTTCTAAAAACTGTGTAAAGATTTGTTAGAAGAAATTATTACCAAAAATATAAAGGTACAAAAGTCTTCATATTTGAGTCGGACTTGCCCATGTCAGTTTTTTTTCTTCAAATAGCTGCTGGTTCCAGAGGGTTCTACAACGTTTTATGAACTAACGTAAGACCGCGAAGGTACCATCTGAGAGGTTTTGCGTTAGTTCATTGACACGTTGTTTATGTTTTATACATAACAAAAAGATGCATGGAATTCCGTTCAATTGTTTGCTTCAATACAATTATTGTTGAATTTATGGTGTGTGTTTTTTGCAAGGGTTGAAATAATCGCATGAGTTCGCATCGCATTACGAGTTGAAAAAGGAATCATTATTAAATATCTATTTGAAACGGAACACACGTAAATCCATGATTAACGAGCAGCATCAGAGCTGCCAGCCGCAGCGGAGGCAGATAATCAAGTGGCTGTGGATATGACAAATTAGACTCTTGTGGACGCTGGCCATTGATATGTCACGCCTACGTTGTAAGCATAATGACACATCTTTGGGTCAGACATGTCTATTATTCGAGTAATATTAGCTTCACTCTTCCTTTTTTACTGTATGTGTAAATAGGAAATCACATTTTACACAATACTAAGCTACTTTCAATGGTGGCTAAAGTTCTCTGAATTGATAAATGTAACGGCAGCTTTAGCACTGCAGTGACACATATTGAGGTTAAAACTTTGCAGTTTCTTATTTCTATAATATTAATTAAAAATATTATCCAACAAGAGTATTTTGCGGTAGTTGCCCAAACGTTTATAAACGCTTTATAATTGGTTTATACTTCTTATAAATAATAAATGTAATTTATAATCCCAACATACCTGATCTGATCGAAATATATAATGGACACTAAAGTAAAAAGTGTCTAAGAAATCCTAGTTTTTCAAAAAACACAAAACTAATACATATTAATTACAAGTAAAAAAACACAAATACTAATTACTAATGACAGAGTCAACTGTCTCACAATATATTTGTACTTGATTAATAAGGACTTTGACACGCACACAAGTAAATGATCGAAATTTGAAAAGCCATTACTGGTAAAAACATATCAACATGAATTGAGAAACAATGAAATTACTTATTTACGCCCCAAAAAATTAAAAGCAGGTACGTATTTCACGAAATTCATACAACGTAAAAGAGGAGATAAAATTTTATATGGAAATATTCTTCGGAGCGTTAAAAGTTTGGATATGTTGAGATATTGAAGTTAATCAAATATATTCTAATTAATTATGAAACTTACTATCGAGTTTTCCTGTTACCAACATATAAGGTAAAGTAAGACAGAATATACAGCTTTAGCATGTACATGAGTATGACCATGGCTCAAACAGATCCCCATATCTGTCCAATGTTTCACTCTTGCTCGCATGGAAATTTTACTAAGACTGTCTTCAATACACAAAACCCCTATAAAGAGAAATAGTACATAGTTTCCTCTGTAGCAAATATCAGAATTACATTTACGTTTCTCAAACAATGTACACAATATATCAATGTTGATATCCTAAGCGGAAATCTTCTTTTTGACATGAAAGGTCATCGGTTCGGAGAGAAATGATAGATGAAATCCCGGTGTTCACAAAAGTAGCGAGCGAGCGCGATTCGGAGGAATGTGTGAGGTCAACCGACTGACGTCGGTCACATGTTGTGGGGATCGAGCACTGAACAGATTACGGTCCCGCTTACAACTTTATTCAACTTGGCAGGGGACCATTCAAGCGATGAATAAAAAAACCTTTTTGATTTCGAACACATTTCTCTCACGCAAAACAACCGCTTTGCACGAAGTTTTCTTTAATCTTTACCTGTGAAATGCTCTTCGGTTGATGTTTCAATTAAAACTTTCTACAAATTTTTGGTGTCAAACTGCTAAGTATGGAAATGTCGAAGCCGACAAGTATTGCCGCATCTTGGAAACTTGGAGATAATAGATAACGTGTCATGTTACATATCCGAACACGGAAAGGTTGCGCCCTGAACTACAAAGGACCCTACATAAACTAGATTATTGAATCTTAGTTCTTATGTTTATTTAATACACAGAAGATTCAACACTTATCAATATAATAATATTAATATATAATATAATAATAATATAAGTAATATGAATAGCAATTGAATCGAAAATCTGCAGAAATTGAAAATCAGTAAATAAGGGATTCTGTAGAAACAAAAATCTGCAGAAATGGGATCCTGTAGATATGATATGATAATCAGTAAATATGAGATTCTGTTAAAACGAAAATGTGTAGAAATAATAATCTGAAGATATATCGCAAATAACAACGCTTAATTTATTCCGATATCTATTTTTGTAATTTTTGTTCCTATTACATACACAACTATACAACACAATATGAGCAATAATATATACCTATAGTACAAGTAGGTACATAAATCTGTGTGAACTTTTCATAATTTTGTGCCACATAATTAAAAAGATTGTAGCTCGGCAGCAACATTACAGTCAAAATTATCTGTTAGCACCTGAAAAGTGAGGTATAGAAAGAGAAAATTATCATCTCCACTCGAGTGCGCACAGCATTTAAGTTCACAGATATAATCGGCCATATTTAAATTTGGGAGGAACCGGCAATAAATTTCCCATTGACGACAAGACGAAGAATTGAACAAAAACGTTCCTTGTTGGATTCACCGCTTAACAATGGATAATTTATCGTGATCGGTTCAGACATTACGATTTCAGCTAAATGAGGTATCTATTCTAACCAATAAGTGATTGTTTAGACCCCGAGGGCACTTTATGGTCATATAAGATTTTATCGTTTATGTATGTGTACCCGTGGAATGATTTACTGACTCATTTTATAAGTTGTTTCTACCTATCATATCGAATTCGATTTTTCGTACATATTGCTACAAGTAGAGATTTTTAGTTTTTTAGTCATGAATCAGGTTCTTGTTGTTAACAAAAAGTTGTTAGTCTTAATTGTGATTGACAAAATAAATGATTATGACAATCAAAATTATTAAGAAAGTTATCAAAGGTCAGTGAAAATTACCGCATTCAATATTATAAAACAAACTTGGCCCAGACGGTGACAATCCGAACTAGGTACATAACCTTAGAGCCGCTCCTTAAATTTTATGGAATCAATAAAATAAGTAAATGGAAAGAAGTCAACAATCTTTCTAAATGGCATTTGTACACGGAGATGAGTTAATATTGTTAACAATTCTGTGGGGGAAGCTTAAAATTCGCGGCGGATTTCATCTTTCTGTAACACAATTCGTTCATTCGTTCAGCTAAATTCGCATTTTACTTTAACCAGAGCTTCCACGGTGTTAAACTTACTACATTTACTTAGGTATACAAAGCTTCTGATACTCAGTCTTAGATCCATTCCAGTGCAGAGTAAGTACCTACATATTTAGAAAAGTTTTATAGCATCGATAGGTGCTAGTAATTCTCCCCAAGCTGTGAGGTTGCGATTTACTGTTTTAATACCCCTTTAAAACTATCATAGACCCTAAACCCTTGTCCTATTTGACTTTTGTTTAAAGATTCTCACGAACCAAATTCAGAGAATAAATACATACAAACACAGATTGTCCAAGTCTCTAAAATCTTTACTCGCTTGTTTAATAATTGTCTCATATTTTATCAGTACCTACAGTTAATTTTGAAATTATGTACCTATCTATATGCGATTCCGAAAATTGCTAATTATGAATAATTAGAGCAGTAAAGTAGCTTAAGTCAACTTAATAGCGAAACAAGAACAAATCCAAGTTTGTTAATCACGTAATGAATATCAATTTGATGTTTACTTGCTCGCCTCTAGCGTTTAATTTGCGTTGCCAAGCCATGTCGAATAATTACGTTGATTTTACATTACATTTTATGCCTAGCGGAGTCGCCAGTAAAATTTTCTTTAATTGGTTCATAGAATACGGCAACAAGAGCAATATTCGCTCGCGCCTGTATTTCTCGAAGTTTCCGCTCCTTTTAAGCATAGCCCGTGTTCTATCCTATCGTAATAAATCTTCAGAATGGTGTTTACCAGAATAAGTTTAACGTAGGTTTAAATTATAATGACCAAAACGTTAACAATAACGTTATTCTTATATTTTTTTTTGAAAAGCTTACATGCTTTTATAATGGCCAACACAGAGTGAAAATAATAATAGAGCGAAACGTTATAGGTACCTACTTATCGTACCTCACATAACACCCCATTCACCGAATGTGTATGTGAATACATTCAAGAGGTAAATATAGAATTTAGTTACTGTATATGAGTAGTTAGTGAGATACTGAATATAGTGTGTGGGTCTAACCCAGAGCATACAAGCGACAATAATTACTGCCTTGGCGGTTAAATGGCATACTGATTCGCCTTTATCAACCCCAATTGTTGTCTGCCCCATTCAGCCTCGCCCGCCTCTCGAATCCCAGATAACATTTAACCCCGACTAAATCCAGTTTTTCTATGGTCAAGAAGCAACTGAATTTAAGTCACGTACCGACGACATCCTGCAGATTATAAAAAAAGTCTTAGTCCGTAAAACGAAAAGTTAATCGATGGCATTGTGATGCCACGTAGGATAGCCAAAGCAGTTGGAATTTATTTGCGCTCGATTGTCCCGAATTGACGATATAAAATATTGGGAATAGATGCAATAATCGAGAGAAGCGCCGAAATATGTAGGTGGATGATTGGATAAAGAAAGCGTAATGTAAAATGAAACGAATCAACAAGGAAATCTTAAGAAATCTTTTTAGATGAAAGTAGACATTTTCTACCCGAAATTCATGTTTTTTAAGGAAGTAAAAATATAATTAGTTTATTATATCTATTCTGTTTCTTGATAGCTTCTGTAACCAATCAAAAGTTACTTCTGTAAGTTTCAATTTTACGAAAAATCTGGTCATAGTCTTCTGACTATGGCCAGATTTTTCGTAAAATGGAAAACTGTCAAACTGCTGTTTGCGCTGTTTCTATATAGCCCAAGAGCCTGCGAGGGGCAGACTTCTGTTATTTTATGAAGACTGAAATTTTATCTATGTATGGCCCCAATACAGGTAAGAACAATACTCGAATATATAGCTTTTATACTCTGACGGAAGTATACTTAGAATTTAAGATACTTTTAGTGTGTTGGAACCGCACAAAGTGTCTGGAAATGTGCTATTTGATTTCTAATATTATTATGAATAATATATATACAAAACTAAGCTATAAACTAAGACGGCAATGTGGTCCATTTTTGTATATCTACCAAAGTCACCATGACAAAACTTTCATATAAGGGGATTGTTCTTACTTGTATTGAGGCCATAAATAGAACTTTAAGCCTTTATAAGATAACGGAGGTTCTGCCCCTCGCTGGCTCTTGATCTAATAGGCACGTTCTCTAAAAAGAAAGTAACATTATAACGCATTATCTGCTGAAGGTTGGCAGCTAACACAATATGTTTGGTGTAAACGCGGAAAGAGTTGTTTAGCAACATACTGAAACTGCCTACAATACTTCAAAACTGAAATAACTTCGTAATCCCTTTTGGTGCGTGGCAAAACTTTACGTTAAAATATTGGATACAGTCCGGGACAGTCGTTTTAAGCAATTTCGTTACATTCTTGGCAACCCTTGAGAGTGGGAGCCTAGACATTGTTGAAGCTGGTACCGAATGAATCGCTGGCGAGTTTGAGGCGTCAGATCGATGCCGTAACTACTGATATGAGAGCGAACCGATCATTGAGGATTTTCGGATCAATAAAAGAGAAAACATTCGGTTAAAGTGAACCAAGCGGATAAGGATAAATTTCTTAGTGGAACTGTCCAATAAAAATAGAATTGTCTTATATATCACTGGTCTACTACCAGTTCCGCTAGTGTGAAATTGGTTTATTGACCGACCTATTCTATTTACGTGGTAGGAAAAGTGTCGACATTGTAACAAAAGGTTACAAAATTCAGTGACTTTTAGTGCGGCATTATTTTAATTAAAATTAATGACTCAATTACAAATAAAAGGCCAATGTAATTGTCGAAAAAGAAAATTTATTATTCGCAAAAACAATGGGATTTCGACAAAATAAATACATTATCTGGGTTGTTGTCAGTTGCGGGTCGGGCCCAAGCGCCGTGGAGAGATATTTTACGGTGGCATTTTCACCGGTAGTCGGTTTTTCAATTTATTCCCCGTTTTAGCCGAGTGACGCCGTAATTACGCCGCCGAGCGGCTCGCCGCATAATCGCCAACCTATTTGGTTTTTTCGAAATTCGCCTGCACCACATGTGATGAAAGCAAACATATTACCCGCAAAACTCATCAGTCGTCACGTTGTGTGACAAAATTCAGAACTTTTTGAAAGAAACTTTTGTTAAAATTTATAATTAAATTAAAATATCCACGGTTGGTATGGATATTTAAATATATATTTTTACAAAAATAATGAAACAACAAAATATTGAATTTACGCTGTATTTAAATTTTACGGGATTAAATTTTGGCAATCAAAAATATTTCAGTTAATGGGGTATTGTATTTTAGAGCAGATTTTAATTACTTAAAATAACAAAAAAAAACTCAGTTAACGTTTTTATTTATTTCCTTTACTTCCGAAAGAGACTGCGCCTAAGTGAATAGCGTATTTCCGAAACCAAAATGCCATATCTTTGTACATTTATGGTGCTCTATTGATGTACTGAGTCACTTAATTGAGTTTTCTCGCCACTCGATCAGCATTCGCTTTCAACGATAATGAACTAGACTTTTATAGGAATGATAACGACATAAAAAAGCAGGGGAAGTTTAACATAATTTCATGGGAGAGCGGTTCGCGCCAGAACTGTCGAGACGCGAGGCGGCGTTCAGTTCTGCCGCTATAATGCGCGATAAGCAGCCTTGCTAGGCTGCGATATTGTACCAAGCGCTGTTTAGTTTACAAAACAAGAGGACGTAGAACTTTCTGAACGAAGGAGTATTACTCGTGCATCAAGTAAATATAAATTCAATTCAATTCAAATTCAAAAATATCTTTATTATCATAGGATATTTATAATATCTCTTCATAATAGTCACTTTGTTTTGTTTTGCACAAATGTTGACGTCATATCGTTACTTACAGCTAAGTTTACGCCGCTTCCTAGGCGCAAGTGCAGAAGAAGCGGCAACAAACTGCACTGCACGTTTTCTCCAAAGACGTCAACTAACAAACTAAAAACTGAAAATTAGTTATATAGATGGACAGAGATTACATTGTTTATTATGTCATAATTAAATTGAATTATAAGAATTACGAAATTTAAAATAATGTCAATTTGTAAATTTAGTATGTACCAATGTACCTAAATTATGACATGTCTAAGTATACAAACTTTTAAGAGGGACCCGCGCCAAGCTCAAGCCAGACTTTTTTATCTTTAAGATAGTCATCGGTCCTATAATAAGCCTTCTCACAAAGTACTTTCTTTACATTAGAAGTCACGAACGAGAGACAAAGACAGTTTAAAAAGAAATATTGAAATAAAATGATAGCTGAGAAAAACATTCAGATAAACTCATTTTGTCTATATATTTAATAAAGAATATTCGTTTTAAATTAACATATACTGCCAGGGTCGTGACGAGAATGTTGTTACATTTAAATCACTCTATGCAATCATACAATACAATTGTTACACAGTTGATTTAAATGTTACAATTTAAAGCAACTGCGAAACATTTGTGTTACTCTTAATGTACAATTGTAACAAACTGCTTGTTACATCATTCAATCATCATTCGCTCTGAACGATAATTAACAAGACTTTTACAGGAAGAATAATAACGACATAAAAACGCAGGGGAAGTTTAACATAATTTCACGGGAGAGTGGTTCCTGCCAGAACTGTCGGAACGCGAGGCGGCGTTCAGTTCTGCCGCTATAATGCGCAATAAAAGAGATTGAACTCACTTCGTTCGTAATAAGCAGCCTTGCTCCGCTGCGGAATTGTAGCGAGCGCTGGCTATTTCCAAAACTGAAAGCTTGTTGAATTTTTTTGCACAATGAGGAATCACAAGTCTCGAGAGACGAGGACAGTTTAAAAACAAATATTGAAGTGACTGATGTAATATAAAATCTCCACTTTAAATTCAAGTACATTTAAAGTGTGCTGCGGAATTGTAACAAGCGCCATTTACAAAAAAAAGAGCGCTATGTATTTTTCATACATTAAGAAAGTATCATCAAGTGAATGTAAATTCTTAAAGTAGAGTAAAGTCTCGAGGGTCAATGACAGTTAAAAAGCGAATATCGAAGTAAAAACAAATGCAGTAACAGTCGAATAAAATCTTCGTTCAAAATAAATATACCCGTGAATATACGAGGACGTGACTTCTAACATTGCCTTTTTTATTCTATATAATTTTAGCTACATAATGCTGGACATACTTATCTCTCAAGTTTTTCGTACAACATTTATTTATTTTTATTTATAAAATCAAAACTTTAGTTAGTATCAAGACTACCAACACCAATATTGCACTGAAATGTAGATTGATTTTTGTAAAAACTCAGAAAACAATGTTGAGTTTTATTCCTATCGTGAAAAAGTACATCAAGCAAATGTGAATGATAAGTCTCAAGGGTAAGGGCAGTCGAAGTATCGGGATAAAAACGAAATTCGGCCTCGGCCTGATAGGCGACCCGTGGAGACGTGCCTCCCGAGGAATAGGCCGTCAGCACGAGATGTCAAATTTCCACGGTAACGGTCGGAATGCGTTAAAAATAGATATCTGCTTTTTGATCGCAAATCCAGTTTGCTTGAATTTTTGGACTCATTCGACCTATATTCAATAGAATATTTCATGTTTTTCAATATTATTTACATTTATCAATGAATACGGACCCAAAAAATTCTGAATAAATAAAAACCAGTAGTTCTGTAAGAACAATAGACTTTGCTAGCTCTTATAACAATGCAATATCCGACACTTCCCCCTTTCCCCTGGCTTAGCAAAGCCATTTCAGTATAATCCGTCCATATACAACGTGGAAGGGACATATCCGTAATAAATCGAACCACGGTCTATACTACATCATTATAGTATAATTAAATTAAAATAACAGCGAAAACACAAAAATAAATTTCGGCATTTCCATACAAAAGTGTGCGGCCGCCCGGACGATTTGTATGGGAATGTCGTATTTTTTTTTGGTTTTATGACCGTTATTTTAATTTCATTATACTTTAGTGGTCTAGTATAGCCCGTGGTTCGATTTATTACGGGTATGTCCCTTCTTCGTTGTATAACGCTACACCTTTTGGTATTTTTTACAACATCTTGTGTAGAATGAAGTCCTTAGTGTGCCTCTCAAATTTAACTGAAATCTGTCAATATAATAACGCAACAGCAAAGTTCCTCCCTTCCCCCCCATTTCTCCTCTAAGAAAAAATCACGATCGACAACAAAAAACTAATACATCAAGGAACTTCACGTGTGCCAATTTTCGTCAAAATCGAGTAGGCGAGATACTGCCAAAAGCATTTTAAGCCTATTTTTAAACTGAGACGCTTCGCTTGCTCGGTCAGTAAATATAGACCCATCTTCGTTCGTTATAAGATATTTTTAACGTCTTCCCGAACTGAGTTATTATTTTACCGCCCGCGGTGTATAATCTGCTATAACGTTTCTGCCTCTATGTCAGTACATAAATTAGTAGGTTCCATCATTTGAAATATATAATTTCTTTGGCACGTTTAATTTTGTTGAAACAAAATTTCTAGCTATTCTACGATTATATGCCTTTTGCCTCAGTACTTCTGCCTACGCATCGACAATATCTCAAAACATATTTTAGGCAATCACAAATTTTCAAAAATAATTTCTATTGCTACTTTACATTATAAGCTTTGAACAATATAATCGTCTAAGGCACACGTTAGCTTACTATTGCATATAATATTGTAGTTAAGGCATTCTTATTAAATTATAAACATAACATCTCAAGGGAATGAAAGAAACAATTTTGCAGAAACGTTCTCTTGAATTATGTAAACATATATGACAGATACAAAGTGAGGAAAGTGACTGACCTTATGTTAGACAAAAACAATAGTGAAAAGAGAGGTCTCGAGGCAGTCCATTAGAGAAGCCGTGTTTATGACAAGAGTGAATAGAGAGTATGTGGACCCTCAGCTTGAGGAGGCGCGCTGAATTGGAGGGACAATATAAACACATAGGCCATTGTTAATGGGCGAGCCGTGGTCATGACTAAATGTCCAGGAATTATGGTAACTGAATATCGTCCGTTACCTCAGCGGAGCGTTAATTTACAAACGAGGCTTAATTTGTGTTTTGAATACGTTGTTCGGGGAGTATTATTACAGACATCCTTAACAACTGCTCGTTTACTGCCACTTTTATCACTTTGCATTGTTTTAACACGCACCAGTGCGGGCTCGGCAGTCATCATCTTCCGAGCGTATTCCCGGTTGCATCCTCAGCGGTAACTCTTCAGAGCCCCGGGTCCGCTACCTAACCTAGGTGATTTGACGAGGTAACTGGTTTTTACGCAGAGCGTGGTACGCACCACGTCACCAGTCGGTGACAGGTTGGCAGTGAATGGGTTAAAAAAGTGTTTAAAAACTTTTGGATAGTTCTATGACTAAATCAAAGCTATGAATTGCCTCTTTTGATACCCAAGAACTTTTTAATGTTAATACTGGTAATCATCATCATTTCAGTCGCATAACGTCCACTGCTGGACATCACACCACACACACATACTCACACACAGGCTTCTCCCAAGTATTTTCAAAACAACCGATCTAAAGCAGCCTGCATTGGATATATACATCATGTCATATACGAAAGTATTGATGACTTAAAGTTTATTAATCTATCACGCGAAAATGATCAAACTGATTTGGATGAACGTCGGGTATCACCTGTACGCCATGTTATGATTTAAAACATTGGATAATCCTGGGATTATGTATCCGAGAGATACGCGTGAACGGAATCACGGATGGAGGATAGTATTTTGTAAATGTCTGACACAATTATAATTTAATATATTTGTATAAGTATTTGGGTTATGCGACCTTTGTCTCTGACCATACCTAGAGTGAAGACATGATATGAGTAGTACACGTTCGTATGTACGAGTATAATAGCAAAATACTGCAATTTCACAAACTCTTTACGTAATAAATATATTCACTTGTAAAATAAATTATAAATTGCTAAGATAAAGAATGGTATAATGATATTAGATTTTCATAAGATTCTCATAAAGCGATGTCAGAGTCTAAGTCTCGGCAAATATTTGAAGAAGTGCCGCGCATTATTACGAGTATGAGTGAATTCGCGGTTCTCCGTGGATTGACTCTCGGCAAACAGAGCCGGGGGCGGTGGGACAAGTGTCTCGAGCCATCAAAGAAAAACCAATTCGGTAATAGTGCCGGCCTCCATTAGTCGTAAAGTCTCCATTTTTGTATACTCAGCTCTACAAAAATGTTTTCTAACGCGCTCCTAAAACAAACCCGAGCAATTTCAACTATCTCACATTTTCGTTCCACCGAATTCGTTGTGTATTTCTGCAGCGAAATGTCTCGTTTTTATTGTACCGGACCGGGCACTGTCACTATCGGTGTTCGGTAAAGATTCAATAAAAGAACATTAGATTCAATCGAATTCTTCCCTACTTTGACTGGTATTCCCTATCTGAAACATTGCATTCACAGGAAGTGTGCAGCTGTCCTAAATCTAATTTTAAACGACGCGAAAGGCTGCCGCCGCATTGGTTCAAAAACCGTTTGCTAGAATCGGAAAATAGGTGGAAGGAATTTAATTTCTGAAGTGAGATGTGAGTTCACCTGTCGAAGTCGTTATCGGGGCACTACTCGTTTCGAACTTCAGCTCATATACATACATACGGTGCCACCGTCTGATTCTGACTTGGAACTCGCGCTAAACTAAACAACTATCCAAACCACGTAGCTTCCTGGGAACGATGGGTTGGCTAGATACAAACTTGGTTTTATTCAAATAAAACTACATATCTTTGTATTGGAATAACTTTTTGTAGCTATCTCTCGAATGTGATAATGGCTAACTCGGCATTATTGATTTTTCAAGACGCCTAAACGCTCCAAGGCCGCTTCCAATCGGCCTTTTGGAAATCCTTAGGGAAGCCTATGTCCAGCAGCGGGCTTTCTGCGGATATTCTCTTACTTATTAAGTGTGTCAACTAAAAATCGTGCCAGATTTTTCGAGCTGCCTAAAGGCATCTGACATAGACTGTTTAAACTTTACATTAGTGTCAGTTTCTGCGGCTGAAATGATGAAGATTTAAAGTGAGAACGTACATCTTTTCTTCGTACATTTGCAAAGAACGGACACTTTAGGCAAATGTGCGAAGAAAAGCTTCACGTTCTCACTTTAAACTGTAAACAGTAGTTCATAAAATAGTTTGAAGGGTTATCTAGATAAAAAAATGATATCTCCGTTTCCTTTCAAATAATTTATTTCAAATGGGGGCAGCACTGGAATTCATGTATCACCTTAAGAATTTTTCTTGCGGAAACAACGATTTGAAGTGCCTTTCGAAAGACGTTGAAGCTCAAGATTGATTTGTGTGCCACTGTATCTTCGAGTCCTTGCATAACTTAGGAAACAATTTACTTTTTCAAACAAAAAACCGCGTTAATTAAACTCTTCCAAAAGATTCCTAAGAGGATATAATAGAACCCACTCTTAATTAAGTTAAAAAAAATATCGCACTGGTTTTAAAGCTCGGTTTACATTGCACAGACAAATAAGCACGTAACTTATTACATGGACTTAGTTGAGAGAGCCGTGGTTATATTAATTACAGGATTTATATTTCTACGTACGTATACTTTCTTACGTAATATTGTTTTAAAATTGATAAATTAAGTTACGACTTTACCAGTAAGTTATATAAATGACTATTTTTTTTATTTATGAATAACGTATCTGGTTTAGTATTTCAAAAATATATTGATGACTGACATAGTTACAGTATTTTAGTAAAATTGTATTTTTGTACAAACCTTTTAATCAATATTTTTAAGTGATCAAGGCGTTATAATTTAATGATAAGAATATATAACTATAAATATATGAATATTTAACTATAACAAATATATGGGGACAAATCACACTCAACAAGCAAGCCCTAAAGTAAGTTTAAACTTGTTTAATGGGACTCAACGATACTATAATTTACAACAAAAAAGCGGCCAAATGTGCGAGTCGGACTCACCTATGAAGGGTTCCATAGCAGCAAATTACATAATATAAAAGTTCTAAAGGTAAATTGCGAATTATGAATTATGACGTATTAAAAAAAACTATTAACTAGATCTCGTTCAAATCAATTTTTGATGGAAGTTTGCATGGTAATGTACATTATATATATTTTTTTTAGTTTTATTATTCTCTTATTTTAGAACTTACAGGGGGGGGAGAAACATTTTACCACTTTGGAAGTGTCTCTTGCGCAAACTATTCAGTTTAGAAAAATGAATTTAGAAACCTCAATATCATTTTTGAAGACCTACCCATAGATACTACTACCCACACGTATAGGTTTAATGAAAAACAAAAAAACATTTTTGAGTTTCAGTTCTAAGTATGGGGAACCCCTAAAATTTATTGTTTTTTTTTTCTACTTTTGTGTGAAAATATTAATGCGATTTACAGAATACATCTACTGACCAAGTTTCAACAAGCATAGTTCTTATAGTTTCGGAAAAAAGTGGCTGTGACATACGGACGGACAGATAAACAGACAGGCAGCCATGACAAATCCATAAGGGTTCCTTTTTTGCCATTTGGCTACGGAACCCTAAGAGCATATATAAATAAATACCCAAGACCCAGGACAATTTGAAAAAGGCCACTTTCCAACTTGCGCTGGCTGGAGATCGAACGCAGAACCTCCGTGTGGCGGACTGGCATGTTAACCACTACGCCACAAACTTCATCAAATATGTGATAGGCAAATCAAGGTGGTTATTAAGGTGGTTTAGTTACTTGTTTAAACATTTACATAAGTATATATCTGTGGATATTGAAGGTCATGGATTTAAATCTACCTGACGTTGTATATAAAATATCTAATACTAAACAAAAATATTAGCTACATTTAGTGAAGTTTAAATACGGAAGAGGATGGAAAATTGCGGATGCCGTAGGATAGCCATAAAACTGGGTCGGGCTGAGACGCAAACAGCTAAAAAGAGAAAATCTATGGACTGCAAGATACCGCAACGCTCTGCGTAAATTACCCTACCTACCGGTAACTACTTTCCTCAAACAAGATTAGTTTTATTAAATGAAGCGAGTAATAGACATTTAAAATAAAACTAGTGTAAAATGAAATTTGGAAAAGACCATTTTCCATTTTGTCCTGGCTAGGAATCAACCTTAGAACCTCCGGAGTGGCGGACAAGCGTATAACCCTGATACTACGGAGGTCGTCTACATCATACAACATTGACTAGTCATTTTGCTTAGTCAGCCTTTATTTAGCAAATATACAAAACATATACCTACGCATAAAACGTGGACGAGACATACCCGTAATAAATCGAACCATGGGCTATACTTAGATCACTAAAGTATCGACAAAAAAAAAAATCGACATTCCCATACAAATCGCCCGAGCACACTTGCACACTTTTTATGGAAATGACAAATTTTCAATTTTGTTTTTTTGACTGTTATTTTAATTTCATTATACTACAGTCCCTTCCATTTTGTATATTGCTTTTTCAAGATTTTTTTTTTGTTTTTGTGCAGCTGCCAAAAAGTTTATACACACATCACACGCCGAGTTGTGTACCTAAGTAGTTGGTTTGGTACATTCAAATATTTTAAAAAACTTTTAAAAACAAACGTTTCTAGATAATTCTCTCCAGCTTAAAGTGCTGCTTCGAAATAGATTACTGTTAGATAAGGCGGGAGAAAATAAATAATGCAACAAATACAATTTAAAACACAAAAATACGTTGGACGGTATTAAAAATGAGCATTGCAGACGCAAATGGCAAGAATTTTAATACGTGAAATGCAAGATACTGTTAAAACGCTCCTAGAAAGTAAATTACCTCATACCGGTAGCTGTTTCTATATTATTTGAAACAAGATTATACAATTGAATTTAATTTATATTTTTTAATATTAATTTTGAAAACATAATCGTACCTTGAATCTACACTGTAATGTGTATTAATTTTGCTGGAACTCTCGGATTAGTAATTTGAAAAATAACAGTAACTACCTAATTCAAGATGCAGAAGAAAAAGCTTACAGAATAATGCGGTAAAAACTTTGTTTGTTTTTCGTGTGCCTAAAGGCATCTGACAAAGCTTGAGGACTGCTATACCACGATGATAGCCGGGACCAATGGCTGTACGTGCCATCCGGCGAAGCACGGAAGAGCTTGAAAACTTTTAATGACACTTTTTGTTCACCCATCCAAATGCGGACTTCGCCCGATGTTACTTATCTTTCGAAAGCCTAGCAAAGCGTTTTTCCACCAGGCCACCAAGCTCTTTAAATTATATTAAATTATAGATTTCATAAAAAAACACGAGTAAGGATTTTTTTGCTTATATCATTTAAAAAACAAACCCTATAATCTTATATTTTTGTTAAGTGTTATTTTCTTAATTTAACTTTTATTTAAAATTAAAAAGATCCTTTAATACATAGTAAACCAGCATACGTTTTGTGTGTAGATTAAAGCAAACAGAGATGACAAACAAATATAAAAAGAACAAGTATGACTGTATTGATTTCATGTGGAAAATGTTACACAATTATACACAGCCAAATATTATACATTTGGAAAGGGTACATTCTCGAGCTAAAAAGCAGGAAAAGTACAAACGAACAAATTATTCGACCAAACCCGAAATTAAAAACAGGAAACCAATCAGATGTTCCATACAAAATAAAATAGGTACCTGCTTTCCGGATTGGTCTCTTATGTTATCGTATTTGTATTGATAACTAATAATATATTCTATTTCGTTTTGTTTTTCATGTGTGTAAGTGGCCAACACTGGTGTCAGATTTTTCAAACTGCCTGAAGGCATCTGACATAGCTTGACGACTACCATCTAATGATAACAGCCGGGAACATCGGCTAAACGTGCCTTCCGAAGCACGGACGAGCTCGAGAAAATTTGCTTGCCACTTGTGGTCACTTATCCAAGTGCGGACCACGCCCGATGTCGCTTAACTTGCGCAAGTACTAGTAATGCGTTATCCTGCCGAGCCACGGACCTCCTCAATATACTCCATGTTATTTATGATCCCTTTTTAGTTTGATATATTCTTCTGTTCTTTCTTCTCTTCGTTCTTCATGTTGAATGAAATTATCCATTGGACGGATCAATATCACGCTGTGATCAAAGCTTAATCTTAATATATTGTTTGAGGGGTTATTGCCCGTAATCCACAGTAATTAGATTTAAGGTTCCATGCAGGTGGTGCTGCGTTGGGTTTTATGGCAGCTAGGGGAGATATGCGTCCTGTGGGATACGGAAGGCTCCCATTTTAATGTATTGCTCGGTAAAATACTTTGTCGTAGAAATATACGACAGTTTTTTACAGAGCAATACATTAAAAAACGATTCTTATCCGTACGGTTACAGAAAGCAAGAAATGTTTTTACATTTTAGATTGGTGATTGGTTATTGGTGCAAGATAAACGGAAATAAACCCAAATACATCGTAGAAGGGACATACTCGTAATAAATCGAACCACGGGCTATTACCAAAAAAAATGTTGACATTCCCATACAAATCGCCCGGGCGGCTGCACTCTTTTGTATGGAAATGCCAATTTTTTTTTGTCATTTTTGGCTTTTATTTTAATTTCATTATACATATTATTATGGGTATGTCCCTTCCACTTTGTATACTCTCTATTTAAAAACAAATTGTACAACTCGCATGGTACAATTTGTTACTACCCCTTTCCTCTCCCACGGATGTCGTAAGAGGCGACTAAGGGAGGTCGTAACAGAGTACGGGCAGCAGCGTACTCTGCGCAAAGACTTTATACCATCTACTGCGATCACCAAGTCGCAGTGTCTGCCCAGCGTGGTGATTATGGGCAAATACTCCCTCCCCTTATTAGCCTTTAGATGCATTTAGTCCAGCAGTGGATAAAGATAGTTATTATAATCATTCACCTATTAACGGGAACATATGCGCCCAAGTCAATAGGGATGATGACTGGGTAAGAAAAGTAATATTTTAATTAGTCTGTTAGTTAGATTATCCAATAAGTAATTATTAAAAAAACAAAATACCCGACTGCGTGATACAACAGTAGTACTTACCTATGCCTAGGCACTTACTGTCTTCTGTGGCCTAGGTAAGACGCAACCGGGAATGCGCTTGCTGGCCAAGCGATGTTAAATGTTGTTTTTTAAGCATTTCTTACTTCAAATTTCATTTAATAAGTTGTATATATTTTTGTTATCCTTAAATAAAATCCTTTAATTTGGAATCCCACTCGAAAGATTTGAAAAGATTTTTATGCCGTGCAATTTGGCGCCAAAAATCCAACATTTTGATGTTTAATACTTCTAATATAGTCTGACACCTTAGTGGTTAAAACGAATCTATCTACGTATAATTTATCAAAATCGGTTTACAAAGATACAGAGTATCTAAGCTCCAGAGTGGGGGATTGTGACGTCACCGATGTGTAAAAATCGTTCGAAAGTGTCACATCATGCGAAATTTAAATGCGCTGTATCTTCGTCATTTATTGTTTCTCAGAGAAAATAAAAAATATGTGTACAATATTTTTTTAATAATCTAACCGATGGGCGTAAAGTAATTTTTCAGTCATCATGCCTATTGTTTATCTATTGTTTTATTTTACCAGGATAATGTATAATTCCTACATGTAAAATGTCGAATCATTGACGCATGAATCGACTTGAAAAGTATACTGAATGGCGTCAACAATGAGAGGCATATACTTAGCGGTAGTCGGAAGACAGACTGAGATGGAGATGATGATATCTCAGGTGTTTTAAATTAAGTAAAGATACTTTAAAGAGCAGATTAAAAGTCTTTTGCTAATCGCAAAGTATTCCTAAAGGAAAGTTATGACTTCTCATACAAATTGAAGTGAAAATTCTGCTTTGGTGTTTCGATATTCTTGTAACATTATTGGGGAAAGTTCTTCAATGACATCAACAGAAGTTCCTAAAACGTTCGCACTTAATTTGAGATGTCCTTATAACGAACTCTACAGTAAACACAAGTTTGAAACAAACCTAATAACGTCAGAAAATCTAGCCATCTACACCAAACCGGCAAATAAGAGAACATGAAAGTAAATCCAAAAATCCATTCAGGTATTGTGACACGAACTACTCACAAATATAAAGTTTTCGCTTCCCGCTCCAACAAATCGGATCGCTGATGCAATCACCGTGTTGGATAAACCAATTTCGCACAGTATAAATCAACGAAAATGAGATTTACAATCGCAAAGGGATATCAATTTATTATTCAGTTATCAATAATTCTCACTACTTGCTAAGTGGTCTAGTAACGTCACTAGATAAAGCTACTACCTCATCTGAAAGGTTTATCGATCGATAAAATCTTAAGGTACTCTATTGTGATATTGTTCTGAATGAACGTGTGGGACCACACGTTAATTCCGAACGCGCGATTTTATTAAGGTACAACTGTTATTTACCAGTTCTAGAGCTAGCTTCTTCTTATCGTGTAAGAATGGCTTTTTTAACGATTATAGAGCAATGTGGCACCACTTACCCGCCCCTCCTAGCTTGTCAGAGTCAAGTTTAAATAGTTTATTGTAAAGGGTGGTATTTAGCACGAACACTAATGTGAAACATCGCGTACGTTCAATATATAATATATCAAAACTGGATGTCGAAATACAGCAACTAGTACAAAAACACAAACGTCATAGTTTCATACAACATCCAACGCATATTCCAAAAGCCAGAAAAAATAAGTATCGCACCATGTCTACATTATTATTGGCCAGGGTGTGTGAGACTCTATACTCCTGAGAATAGGCACCTACGCCACGATTCATAAGTACTCGTATTTCACGTAAGATGTTCTCGAGCCTGGCCGCGGAATAGAATGGGTCTGCAAGTTCCGATAAGTTGGAATTATGCACGTATTATATAAACCGAGCGAGGGAATCTGGGCTTAGCAGGTTGATATCAGAATATTCCTGAAAGGTATTTGCAAGCTTCTTCTCTTATAAATTATGCAATATGCATTCTTACTATACATTCATAATTTCCGGGAAATATTCTTAATAAGGAACTACGTACGAGTTAAGAATAGTAGGTCATTTTGGTAGAATTGATAGAAAAAGATTGAGAGTTGTTAGAAAATCGTGATCGTACACAGACGATTTGTTAAAATAAAAGCCTTTGTATCCAAGAAACAAACAACGTTTTCAATTTCAACGCCAATATTCTTGTTTTAAAAAAAACTTACCCCACTATTCTCCGCTCACTGCGCTCGAAAATCGTTCGCAGTCCGTTTAAAGTTAAACACTAGCATTCGGTTGCGGGAGTGTGTAGAAAGATACAAATCGAAACCGACCAGTGGAAACGCGGAAACGAAGTTACCTCCTGCAAATAAATCTAAACAACAATGCTATCGGGCCCACATTTACTTTTAACGCAGCCAATGCGAGTTGTAGGAAGTGAGGTATTTTGCAAAAAGGATTCAAGATAAACAATTTCGCATTAGTTACAAAAAGGGCCAAGGAAAAATGGTGCGAGAGTCAAGAGCACGCCGTTGATAAAGCGACGGAAGCATGGACCGGGGAAAACATCCGCCCGCGCGCCCCGCGCTCTCCCGATCCGCCCCGCGCGGCGTCGCGGCGGGCAGTGCGTGCCCTCGCGACGACGCAACCCTGGACCCTCGCAAACGCAAATAAGCTTAACGAAATGGAAAATAAACACAAAATATACTCTTATCTCTTATTAAAAACGAATTGTACAAAATATATTTATTTTGAAGTCCTCGAATCAATTTGTCTACGCGGAAAACGACGCCAATTTGTTTGCGATTTGAATAAAAATCAAATTAGTTACCAGATTTAATTCTTTAGAGAAATCTACTATGACGTTATAATTATAGATCTCCAAGTGACCTGTAATTTAATAAATTACAACCAAAAGTCAATTAAACGAGTTGACGGTGATCCAAATTTGGACTCATTTTTTAACCCTAATTTGTGACAAGTATATATCAAAGGCCCTTTCAAATTATAGCCCATTCTTCCGAGAAAACTGCCCCGTTTCCTTAATTTACCGATCAAATGTAATTTATTTGAATTTATAAGACAGTGAAGCACAATTTTAAAGTAATAAAGGAATATTATAGGAAAACCTCAATGACGCCTTTTGTAAGTTATTGTTCTTGAGCCCAAGGCGTCGTTTCTAATTTACACTTCTATTTTTATCTTTTGTAAATTAAATATTCCTCTCATTGTTTCCGCAAAAAGATTAATTAACTGAAAACGTTACCCTTTTACCACAATTTTTTATTTATATTTAAACTGATTGCAAAGAAATGTATTTTTATGTATTTCATCAAATAAGCTTTTTTACGAAAAAATACTTAAACATAAAAACAATAAATATAAAAGTCGTATAAAAAACTTTTCTAAAGTTGGTAAAAACTCCTGAAGTTACTTACAATAAATAAGCTTGTACATTACAACAGCAATCTAGCAATACCTAAACAGCTGGCCTTGTTTATAGTTGCGAGCGGGTTTAAGACGAACTTCGGAATTGTAATCCCGTCCCGAAGGGAAGGCAGTAAGGCAGGCGAGCTCGCCACCTTACTAACCTGATAAAAGCGCTGGTAAATAAGATTCTATCTTCAGCGCTTTATACGGTTAACAATATACAACGTACAAATTTTACCGCAAGACTAGACTTATCCCGTCATCATCATCAGTCATCAATTTATTTAAGAACTATGTTATGAAGAGGCAGCGGGAGTACGCATTATTAGCGTTAAGCGACACCAGGCGTGGTCCAAACTTGTGTGGGGTAACAAAAGACATAAAAAAATCTCGAGGTCCTCCGTGCTTCGGCAGCCACTCCGCTTCAAAAATCTGACACCAGTGTTGGCCACTTACATACACAAAACGTCATGAAACAATTCCGCTACTGATTTATTTTTTATTTTTTCTATTTGATTTAATGTTTGACTTCCCTATACGACCATGGGACCAAGCCCATAATGACGAAAAAATCTGCTGTTCCTTACTTATTACCCATCGCACTGCGCTAAAATATAAAACTGCTATTTCTTCAGCAATAGGCATGATGACTAAAAAATTATTATTTACAATATTTTTTCTTTTCTCTGAGAAACAACAAATGACGAAGATACAGCGCATTTAAATTTCGCATGACGTTTTGTACTAGTTTTACACATCGGTGACGACACAAGCCCTTATCTATGCGTATCTTTGCGTATTTTTACTTTTTTGATAAACTGAAAAATATGGAAACATTATTTTTTGATAATCTAACTAACGGACTAATTACAATAATACTTTTCTGACCCAGTCATCATCCCTATTGTTGTTGTTTATCTTAATGTTATAAGTACATAGTTCCCATTTAGGGTAGTAAATACTTCCTGCTTTTAAATTCCAGGAAGTTCTCACATCACATGTGTATGGTTGTTGGACTCGATTAAAGTTGGGACACAAATTCGTGAGCACAGCACGGTATTGCTTGTATATCACAGAAGCAATTTAGCACGAGTGGGTTTGGGACAGACTCAGAAATTGTAATCCCGAAGGGATGGCTGAAAGGCAGACGAGCTCACCACCTTACTCTCCTTACTTACCTGATAAAGGCGCCTGTAATAAGATTTTACACCGGATTACAGCGTTATTTACTGTTGCTAATGAACTCTAAAATTTTTTGCCTGTTATCTTAAGGGCTGGCATTTTTGTTAACACGCATTCTTACTTACCCGAAAGTAATGAATATATTGTTGTTGAAAATTATATTTAAATGAAAGTGCTAGTCTACATATTCTAATTATGCCAATTAGACTCAAACTAAAAAGCGGTGACAGGCACTGGCTGTGCATCTGTGAGGTATGTGTTCGATCCTCACTACGCATGACTAGTTCCTCTGAGGTTATGTTATATAACGTCTAGACAAATATACTGAAACTATTTTAAGGGTAAATTCAGTCCATGATACTGAACAACTTTGCCCAAGGAACATATATCGAAATATGAAAAATATTTTTTGGCTTTCCATACAAACTCGGATCCGCTGATCGGTCAACTTATATGGGAGGCTAAAAATTATTTTTTATATTTCGATATATGTCCCTTGGGGAAAGTTGTTCAGTACCATGGACTGAATTTACCCTTAAAATAATTTCAGTTTATTTTGTTAGACCCAGTATTATGTCCAGTTTGTACTCATGTCCGGTCATTTTCAACTACCTACCATGGAAGGAAAACATCGTGTGAAAACCTGCACACTAGTGACTATTAAGTTTACTAGTGTGTAAAATTAAGAAAGCGATGGAAACCCACTCCATTATCTCTGCTAAAAATAGTCATCGTGTGAGACTCTTTTCATACAATGACATCGAAAATAACTTGGCTCTTAAATGTAGTCAGACAGATATTATGGAACCTATTAAATCGCTATTATCAACTTAGGTTTCCTAATATTATATTTTCATCACGCTTAATGGAAATAAAGCCTATGTTCTCCTTATTTTGTATTCAAAGCAATAACCAATTACTGAAATGCCAATCAATTTCACAATTGAAATTTTGGGCTCAATAATTAACATTAAAATAAAATTTATACGTAAGTAATCATAAATTTTTGTAATGGTTTACCTGTACGCTTTAATTGATTGGAAAATAACGGTTTTATAAATAATACAATATTTATTCAACGATACATGTTTCTTTACAAATATTTGTTTCGCTTTGAGAAATGTCTGTCATCTGTGGCTGGGCCTTAAATACCTACCCACATACATTGCCTACGAGTATATGTAATGATATAATTGATCGATCATTACATTTCGTCAGTGCAAAACCAGCAGCCCTATTAATGAAACGATTCTTCATCATCATTAACTGTCACGCAGTGTCATAATATTGAATTGCAATCGGAATTATGTAAGTTATTTCTTATGCCAAAGTTCAGTTCAATTGGATATCATCAAGTGAATAAAACTGATTTGAAATATTTTTTAAAGAACACGGTATAAATACATACAAGTAAAATAAAAGCTGTAAAAAGGTTCCTGTGATTGATTCCGCAAACATGGCCATCCCGAGTGATATTAAAATAAATCAAGCATAATGGCAGTTGTATACAAAGTTATTGTGAAAACAAATCAATTCTGAACTGGATTAATAGGCCGATGGATACAATCTCAAGCTCAACAATACATGTTGTACTCACAGACAATAAACATTGGCAAAGCGAGACGACAAACCCCGTACATCTCCGTCCCGACCAAGTTCAACAAATTCGCATCATTTGTTTCTGGGGTAAGCGAGTTACAACTTAATACACGGTTGACGGCAGAGTTATAAAGGTACATACACATTAGCTCATCTTGTGTACAATAGGTATACACACACGTTTGCCCCTTATGGGGTTCTCAGACTATGTTAACAAGATGAAACCGGGAATTAAAATCGTGCAAGCCTATTTTAAAAAGACCTCGAAATTTCCGCCAATCATTTTCACCAACATCTATATTGTACAGTCAACGCCTAAAATAAGTGATCACAATTAGAGTCATTATAGTGAATGACTGCCAGCATCTGTATCATCATTATAAAATGTGGCATTTTCTTGGCCCTTTATCCATAAAGATAATGGCCAGGCGTCACAAATTTTTTTGACTAATTCAATTAGAAATTAATTTTTGTCATTTATTTTTAATATGCCCCTTTTATAAAAATTTTTGAAATATAGTTTCCTCTACAAAATAAACACAGGATTGTGAAAAATTATGTTAAAAGCGTTTTCACGATCGCACGGTACGAATGTTGTAGTAACCATCAATAGAAAAACCGTTCTCCATTATGTTACGGCTATATGCTTTACTTTACATGATAAACAAATACCTTTTGACAATTTAGTTTAAAGTATTTATTTTGAATATATTTCAGGACCCAAAAAAACAAGTATTGAAAAAAAAATCGTAGCTTGTATGTTAAAACGAGAATCGTATTAAGGGAAGCTGACGTGAACTATATTTTCTAAGAAACAGTTTTACAAAGGTATAAAAAATAACAATAAGGGTTTTATTTCCAATGCTCTGTGACAGATTATTTTGTTTAGAAGCTAGTATATTGAAGATAATGTTGTTCGCTAAAGGGGACACGTGAGGGGAATAATAAATGAAGCTGGATTTCCAGAATTTGTTTATTACCTATATCGGATTTCCATAACTATGACTTTAGATTTAGATATATTCATAGAATTTAGGCGCTGAGTAAAGTATAGCCTAGGCATTCATTTATCTTATGGTTGATATTCGTGTTAAAAGTAAATAAAACGCGCTTCCAGAATCAGTCATGGAAGATAGATTTTTCTTATATACATCTGTGTATAGGTTTTCTTACATAAAACATTTATTTTTATATATGCAAAATGTCAGTTTAGGTATTAATTGCTATAATCCTTGTTCAAAAAAGGACGAGCCACAGGAATATATAGATTTTTACAACTACGTCCTAAAATTACATCTCTTTGCGTCGGTCAAACAAATATTGACGAGAGTTTATATTCAAAACTCTTACAGACTTTAAGCTGTTTGTATAATTTCTGCAGCCCGTTTGTACAACAAAATATAAGTTCTATAATCACATAAATAAACAGATGTCACGTTTTTACCACATTATCGTCCTCATCGTACAGTCAGCTAAACAGATCAAGAACGGCCTGCCATAAGAAGGGCTTTTGAAGGTGAAAAGGTATAGAGCCACAAGCTTATTTGAATCAAGTGACGCGTAAGGATCCATGTCAAATATTATTTATGTAGTACGGCATTGTCGCTTTAATGCATATCAGACCCTTAACTGACGCAGGAAAAATACAATGACTTTTGTTATAATGAAGCGCGTCGGGCTGGAAATACGCATTTTTCAAACAGGATTTTGTTTTTTTTTCTCCTCAACGGTTGTTGTTAATGTTGATTTTATTTAAATTACATCGATAGCTTTTTGTGGTACTGAAAAACGGTAATCGATGTGGTGTGTAATCGTCCTTTATGTAATAATGCATTTCGTAGGAAAGGGAAATATTAAAATGCCTGAAATTAACTAAAATAGTACAATTAAAATTTACTGGAAACATCATTTCTTCATCAGTTTTTACATTTCAGGAAAGATATCACAACATTTTAATAATAATAATTACGTGATCTATGCAAGTGTATTGTACAATGATTTTTTTAGAAAAACTACGAGTACGGACATAAGCGCTTATTAATAAAGTTAACACATAATCTACCAACCTAATTGATTTTCGCCCACGTAAATAGGTAAATATACTTACGTACAAGCTCTGTGAGCTGTAGAATTTGCGTGTCTTTGCATAGCTTAAAACTGAATAAATTTTCACCGCGCAACTTCAAACCCCTATCGCTGCTATTTTGAATAATTTTCGAAAACTGAATCGTCAATAAAATTATATAATGTAATATAAAAGCGAAAATCACTCACTCACTCACTCATCACGAAATTCGGAAACTACTTAGCCAATGAAGATGAAATTTGGGAGGAAGTTAGATTGTGACTAGGAGACGTCCGCTAAGAAAGAATTTTTGTAAATTCTATCCCTAAGGGGTGAAATAGGGGTTGGCAGTTTGTATAACTGAAAAGAGTAATCTATCTGCCAAATCGCATTTAAAAACTTGGGACTGTAAATTACGCACTAAATAACTAAATTTTTAAATACGCCAACCGCTGTGCACAATAAAATTGAATTTCACGCGGACGAAGTTGCGGGCATCAGCTAGTTCTATATAATTATCGAACCTGCGATTAAAATTTTACGTGAACGTGAAATTTTGATACAGGGAAGAACATTTGGAAAGCTTTTTTGCCCAAGCTGAAATGGAGACCCTTCGTTCTCTGTCTGTCTAACATTTAAGAGCCAGGCTCTCGTCGGCGACATTGTATGGAAAGAGACGCACACAATGTCGATTTTTGCCAGAGATAATGGAGTGGTTTACCACTGCCTTCTCTATTTCACACACTAGTAAACTTAGTAACCACTAGTGTGCAGGTTTCCTCACGATGTTTTTCTACACCGGAAGCAAGTAGTGATAGTTTAATATTACCGTCATGAGAACAAACTCAGAGGTACAAGTCGCACCTAATGAAGATAAAAAAAAAAACGCAAATATATTTTATACAGAATTTAAAAGTTATGTACGGTATCAGAGTGACATTTACGAATATTCACTGTTTGATGATGTTACACGTATGGCTAACAGAATAGAGCGCTAGCGATGTTTTCTTGTAATATTTCACAGGCGCCTCAAACTTTGTGCCAACGTGCATCTCCTCCCCTCCGTCGACGTACTTATAGAAAATATTCCTGTGCATGTTTACTTGCTACGAATAAGTTTAGCAACAGTAAATCAGCTAGTTCCCAAGTTGCTTGTACACCAGTGGTTTTGTTTTAGGTAGTAAGTGAAGCATGTGTTCTTGAGCCCCTATTTACTTTGCATTTAACTCTACATAACATTGTTATTCCTGGTGTTTAAAATTTATTTTAGTTAAATATGTTCTTTGTTAAATATTGTTTCTTCTTTGGGCAGATTTCTAAAGATAGAATTAAATACTGAGCATTGAAAAGTTTTCTTGTGACATTCAGTTTCGTCTGTTATACTTTGTGTTATATGCAGATCATTATTTCCTACCCCTAACCATGGCGATCTAGTTTTTGTCAATGTGCGAAATGTTAAGTCGGTGGATAATTCGCTAGACAAATTAATTACGAAAAACGGTCCTACAATCACTTTTCCCAGCAATTCATTTGATGTCTACTACCCACCTGGACTCATGGACTCAAATATTTATTCAGTAATTAAGCCTTTGCAGGCACATTGACACGTCAATAATTTTTGTGCACGTTACGTGTAATAGGTAATATGTTTATTTTTATTCACTACGTATACCTTTTTTTTTTAAAGAAAAAGCTTCCGATACGAGCGTTTTGCAACGACTACTGCTGAGAAGAAACGCTGAATAAAACTCATTTACACAGTATTGGTCGCCTACGCACCAGAAGGGTCAGTTTACAATAACACATTATATAATGTTATCACTGGCTCTAGGTCATTTTCAAGTAACTGTTACGTCAAGGCAAATACTTGATAATGAAGGTGATTCCAGCACAAGATGCTTGAATATGTCTTTGAGTCTAAATCGTTCTCCACAATTGCCGTTTGATGAGCAAAATAAATACACGTTCAGTGAACCAAGTCTGGATTCTCTTATCCAGCTAAATAATCCTAAAGCATAAATAATATAAACATCAAGGTGTCATCATCAGGGTTTAGTCATGAGTAATAGCCAAAACTCTCTAAATTGAATGGCTGCTAATCGTAGAACAGCGGTCAGAGATTATCCCAAAGTAATTAATTAATAAATATTTCGCAATATTTCAAATACCTACAGATCAAACCACCAAATCCATATTAGCTGATTTTTGAAATCCCGGAAGGTCAAAGAAAGTTTGGCCCGAAGCCAGCGTTCGCTGCCCCAGAGCACATTAATCCCTCACTTGTTACCGCTGACGGATAATGGCCGATTATGGTAAGCAAACAGACAGGAGCAGTAAAAAAAGTTTTAGCGTAACGCTAACAATGGAAGTTTAATTAAATTAGCCACTCAGCGCCGGCAGTTAAACGGACAGGCGTAAACATTTTTATTGGCCATAGATAACGGCCGACGATTAAAAAGTTACGTTGAAAAACACAACACACAGCAATTTCATTTCAGCGTCTAGGCGAGATTTTTTATTTGAACGTCCCGAGATAAGATACCTACCTATCTACCACAATTGTGAAGCAATTCCAGCCTTTTGTATAAACAACAAAAAGATTTCATCTTTACGATGCGCCGTGATTATTCCATAAGTCGCGCGCCGTATTAAATAAGCAATTTACGAAAATGGCTAGCGAAAACTTGGCATTTAGAATAAAACCATGAATACAAAAAGAGGGATTTTTGAGTTGAGATTGTTCGACCTGACTGAAACTCCAGTTTTTGCAGACACTATTTTACGTCTACTTACAAAATTTAGTTTGAAAGACAAATGTGTAAAGTGCGAAGCGACAAATAAATTGAAACTAGTTTCAAAATAACCAGTGCCCGACTAAAGAAACTCATTTATCAATATGTCGTCTACTCGCTATTTATTTATTTGCCTTACGCGTTATAGCTTACGTATATAGGTTAAAATATTATATACACTAGCAATTTAGTCAGCAATTAAAGTGATCAAACTAATTCAAAATACAATACAGAAGTGCCAACGTGGGGTGAACAGATCCCTCAACACGCACTTGACGCATCAGATCCGCAAAAGATTTGTGTCGGTCGGGAAA
The DNA here is from genome assembly GCA_963576875.1 of Acrobasis repandana. Lineage (NCBI taxonomy): Eukaryota > Metazoa > Arthropoda > Insecta > Lepidoptera > Pyralidae > Acrobasis > Acrobasis repandana. The sequence continues at coordinate 14,372,100 of OY756216.1, read as the reverse complement.
GTTGTTAATCTCGTCAGGATGTTAGTTGTTCTCATAAGCTGTAAGTTCCGATCGTAGTCGGCGGCTAATTAGATTGGAGAACAAGCCCGCGATGCCGCATATGCGCAAGCTCCCGTACTACATTGTAGAGTATTGTAGGGTATCTACATATAGGTTTCAGAATAAGTTGGCTTTTATAGTTACGCGAGTACTATCTAAACGATATAACTTATACTATGTACATGATTTAAATAAGAAATTTTCAACAAACATCAGTTCTTATGTATAACTAGCTGTGCTCGCGACTTCGTTCGCGTGGTTGTCGGAACGTAATGTTATATAACCTAAAGCCTTCCTCTATAAATGGACTACCCAACAAAAAAAGAATTTTTCAAATCGGACCATTAGTTCCTGAGATTAGCGCGTTTAAACAAACAAACAAACAAACAAACTCTTCCGCTTTAAAATATTAGTATAGATATGAAATAATATTTGGTGCATTGATAGGATAAAACTTAGTTTAAAGCGCTTTGAAGGTTGCAGATTTAGTCAACGGGAGATCATAGATCAAACCGCGCGTCTTAATCAAAGTGTCTGCAGTAACCGACAGCCCGCTTATCCTGGTTTACAGTCCGACCTCAAGTCGTTAGGCAACGCAGAGGGTACAATAGAATCAACCTCAAATCTCGATTCTCGCGAATTTGTTGAACAAGGAATATTTATGTACTTAAATGAAAAAAAGATCATATGTATACATAAATTTAAAAAAAAACAGAAAAATGCATCAGGCTTGACAATGAGCAATGAATCAACATGTATGGTACAAATAAATACCTTTATACGCTCTGACGAAGGCATAATACTTTACTAGGCCATACGAGGGACAATCCATAATGTAAAGACAAAAAAATGCATTTACACAAATCTCCGGCTGATTCGTTAAGCCTATTACGCGTGTACTTCCGAAACCAAAAAACTCCCAAAAGCGGAAAATGTAAAAAAATTATTCGCATTATTCATTAAACGCTTTACGTATGCACGAACACAGTTCGCAGCCCGTAAAAATGTCAGAATTCGGGTCGGGTCCATGATAAAAGTATACAAATAAATGTATGACGTGTTCAAATGCGATTTCACAAATTTGCTCAGTGAATCGCTTCGCGTTGCGAGTCTGCAAACAGGGCCGGCGGGCCGGAGCCGACAAATTTGAAGTTAAATCCTCAGATCTAGAATATATGAAGTACTCAGTGTCTAAAATATACCTCATTTATACAGGTGACTTTTTACCCACCAGCCAAATTTTTGAGCAACAGGAGGACTTATAAGTGGGTTCAGTTTCATGACTGAACCACTTTCTATATAAAAAAAAGTTATTTCAAATCGATAAATAAATTTCGTCCTCCAAACATACATACAAAATCTGTTTGGCCGATCGCTGGTTTTTATGCAAAACCGAATTTTTATTTTCGTTTTTCGTTAATTATTTTTTAGTAAAGTAGTTCAGTATGGACAGCACTTGCTCCAAAAAAGTCAACCTGTATGTATTAGGAAGGTACATTCGAACCTTATACGACCTCCGAGGTGTAATGGTGAACACCCCAGTCTGTCACTGGAGGTTCTGGGTTCCACCCTCAGCCGGGGCAAGTTTAAAAATGGCCTTTTTAAACTACTTTTAATAAAGTAGCGATATGTGCTCAAGAAAATCACAAGATAAACAATACAGTGACAAGAGCAAGCGTAATAAAACCCATGTGTGTTATAAAAGCATTTTCTGTATATCGAGTGGACGGGTGAAACTTTCGCCAAGTCTGCCCTGAAGACCAATAAAACATTCCACAGTCACTGCGGGGTTAAAATTATGAGTTTCTAGCATAGAGAGTATATTTCATGTGTACTAAGCGTAATTAGTATAAACCGGACAAATCTCAAGTGGGATTTAAAGTAGCGTCGTTTCAAAATAAAGTAGTAAAGAAAACTAAAATCTTATTTTATAAAAACGATACTACCAAATATGAAAAAAAACTCACTTCTTGATAATATCTGACCTTTATTTTACAGTATCAATTTTTTAAATAATAAAACGCGTTTATTTTATATGAAGTGAGATATAGATTAACTCGTAGATCTAGCATCTATCATGGTTCATAATTCTGGAATTTTTTTAGGCACCAACACAATCTTTTTTGTTATGCTCGGTTAAGAACCTGCCTAGTTCTGCACTACTTACTATAGAAATACCACAGATCTATTTCTTTTATTGTAGAAATACCAAAACCAATTTGAAATGTTCTTCACTTATTTAAACTAGTATTTTTGACAGACTTCTAAACCATTTATCCATCCATCTAAAAGTTTTAGTTGTACTAAGTATTTTAACTTTGTTGTTTTAGTTTCAATAAAAATTAAAACCCATTAGTCATGACTTTTTAAATAACTATATATTAAGACCATAATTAATAGCATACGTTAATATACATGGCCATCAATTCACATAGACGTCGTCTCTCTACTACGATTGAGGATAGGATCTATTATAACAATACAAGAGCTTTCCTACGAGTACATACCTACCTATACTTAAACTTATAAAGTTGAACAAATGGTTATGAATATAAAACATAGTCTACAAAAGCGTTCCATTACGGGGATCAGTTTTTGTGAAGGGCACGCGGTAGGCACAACTTTACGCGTTGGTGCGCCCATCTCGAGAAACCAGGCGTACCAGGGACCATCCATTTTCGTCACTTCCATGACACTGCCGTCATTGCATTAAAATCGTCTTATCATGACCCTGCTTCTTCATCTGCCTACTTAATCTTGTTACGTTATCCGAACGAAATTACACTTAACCCTTTACTCAAAAAATCTGATATAGTATGATTTTTAGGGTTGCTATTATAAAGGTTTTCATCATATTAAGCAAAATGTAGATGACTATATTTTGTAAAATTTATTCTGCATTGTGGTAGTGAGACGAAACGCATATGCAAGGGGAACCAATAAAGAAAAACAACGGCTGAAAAATATGAAATAAGAAATGAAAAAGAAGGTGACCTTAGGCGCTAACTAATCATTTGAAAAAAAAATAGTAAACTTACATAAGGAAAAATAATTTTTTTTTAGATGAAAGTTAAATAGAAACACTAAATAATCTCTAGTAAATAAATAAAAACAACCCAAATGGAACCGACAACAGAAAATGAAACGTGTTCCAAGAAAGTATTAAGTCAACTGACCTAGATCACAAATGACTTCTGTTTTAAATCATTACCACTGAATAATTAATGTAAGAACTAACGTACCATATACGTTCAGCTAATAATATATGGACAACAAGAGGGATGGACCTTTTCTACATATTCCTTTACATTATAATATAACGGAAAATTGCCGGCGGCTTTAATTAATATCAAGGAAATATTTCTCCTTGGTATTAAATATTTCTTATTAACAAGTTTTATTACAATAACTTCGCAGAAACGAGTTCAAGTTAGTTATTACATAGAGAGATAATTATTTATTACAAAGCTAAGAAGCACATTGTAGAATTTTATTAATTAGATCGCAAATATTCATTGCAATGTACTCGGGTAGAGTAGACTCCTTCCAAATTATTTTTCTTTTTTTTAAGAACAAATCACACCGATTGAGCTAGCCCCATTCCAAATAAGTTTTTAAACTTGTATTATGGGATATTAACTCAAGGACTAAAAAAAAAACTCAAGGACACAATATTGTATAATAAATACATATACAGACTGACTTTTAAACCACCAGCCAAATTTTTGGAGCAAGTGCAGTCCATGATACTGAACTACTTTCTATAAAAAAGTTATTAAAAATCGATGAAAATTTTTCGTCCTCCCATAGAAAATCCGTTTGACTGAGCGCTGATTTGTATGAAAAGGCGAATTTTTATTTTAGTTTTTCGTTAATTGTTTTAATGGAAAGTAGTTCAGTATCATGGACTGAATTTGCTCCAGAAATTTGGCTGGTGGTTTAAAAGTCAGCCTGTATAGATAAACACCTAAAGCCCAGGAGAGTTTGAAGAAGACCATTTTCCATCTTGCACTGGCTGAGGATTGAACCCAGAACCTTTAGAGTGGCGGACAAGCGTGTTAACCATTACGCCATGGAGGTCGTCAAAAATGCCTTTCATAATATACTCAATGTTATTCATTCGTCAGAGTAGGCATTTCTCCATTGTTCGGTAGCTTCTTTCAGTGTTTTCCTTATCCAGGGTGCTTTCAATATCCCATTTTGACATCGGTTCGAGTGGGTATCATTACATCCCATGCAGCTGTTACATTTTACGGCCAAACTTATATTATTCTGGCGATATTCTAAACTTCAACAAGGATCCTAAACTAAAGATCGACAACTAAGTAAGTAGTCATCGCCATATGCAGAAAAATTATGGTACTTATTTACTATGGCAACGCCAAAGTACATTTATCAAAATATTTGCTATTATTCAAAACATCATCTAAATAATTACCAAAAGTTTATCTACTTACAAGTTTACGAAGACTACTAAAAACGATACCTGTATATTTAGCTAGATTCAAGTTTTATTTTATATATTGTTAGTATTATAAAATATATATCCTACAATAAATAAAGAATATTTCTTGTAGGATAAATATTTTATAATACCTTTTAAAATGGTTACCTATTTTTGTGACTGATTGATTTTCCAAAAGTAGTTGAACAAGACGTTAGAACAGTATGATGCAGCATTTTCTCTAACATACAATATTATGCTTTACATTGAGAGAAAGCTTTAGCATTAAGGCGAAGATATAGGCAAATGGCCTTGAAGTGTGAAATAAATTGTTAACTCGTAAATATGGTAATAATTTCCATATTGCTCTTCGTCATGCACTAGATAGCCCTTTAAATTATTTTATGAACTACCGTTGAAACTATTATTGGTGATCCGTCTAGCTTTAAAACTTGCCGTGGCCACTTTTGGCGGAAGCAAGTTTTAAAGCTAGACGGACTAATGTAAATACTTTCAACGGTGGTTCATAAAATAATTTAAAGGGCTATCTAGTGCATGACGAAGAGCAATATGGAAATTATCTCCATATTTACGAGTTAATAATTTATTTCAAGTGAGGGCGCCACTTCAAGGTCATTTGCCTATACCTCCACCTTAATGGCGATGATTGCCAGAAGACTGGATTGCCCCTACATCCGTCACTGCTGTGACAGGCATGTCCAATGTCGCCAATTTGAAATGCAGTTTTAACGTTTTATACGTAATATTTAATTTAATAAAAATAATATTTTGTTGACATATTCTTTAATAAATGTTTAATAATAATTTTGATTAAGTAGGTATATGAATACATTATTTGTAATTGAAGACTGTAACAGCGACCGACATGTAAAAAAAATATTTTAAATATGGGTCATTAGTAACCTATAAATTGATTTTATTTATCAAGTCTATTTATTGTAGCTTTTGGCTCCATAAAAGTTTAAATAAATAAATATCAGTGATATTACAATTTACACTCCTACAGCTAAACAAAATGATATATTATACTCATTTGAACATCTATGCAGCCTTTATCTGAAAACTTATTATTCAGAACCCCTTTTACAATTAAATCCTTTGCATTGGAAACACCAGTTTTTAAGGAGAGAATTTAGTCTCAAAAGTGTGAAGGCTAGACTTTATTTTTCCAATTTGCGCCGGATCAAACGTAAACCCCACTTTGCCTTCATTCCATGTCCTATGTCGGGAATCCACGATGCGGCCAAATAGGAACTTGAACGTGTCTGACACTTCTACCGAAATCATTGCGACTTCACTGTAGAGTACCACAGTGTGTCACAAAATAAATTCCAACTTTTATTTACACACTTAATAACCCGTCAAATCAATCAGGTACTAATCAAAGTACAATATAATTTGACAATCTCCTTGGCGTATTGGTTAACACGCCAGTATTCCACGCTGGAGATTCTGGGTTCGATGTCTAGTCAGGCCAAGTTGGATAATGGCCTTTTTCAAATTGACCTGGGTCTTGGTTTTTTATCTATGTATGTATTTATTAAAAGTATAGTATCGTTGAGTTAGTATCCCATACCACAAGTTTAAAACTTACGTGCTAGTTTGAGGCCAGTGTGATTTGTCAAAAAAAAAAAAATGGTTGCCTGTAAAGTCGGTTTTACGGGCGAAGATTTTACGTGACAACGGCGGCAGACCGATCATAGTTGAGTGGGAGAGAGACGCAAGGCATTCGGCGGGCCTCTCTCTCGTTCGGTGACTCATCGTAACGTTACCGAGCGTTACACTTTTTCATAAGTGACTCCCAGCCGCAACCTAATTTAAGACGTTGTCACGTCAAAAAATCTATTGAACAAAGTGCATTAAAAAGAAAACACTTTTAATCTCGATGATATTAACAAATATAAAAGCTGCAAAAATTACTGCTGCTTTCTATTTAAATATTTTTTTTTCTGGATTTTTAATGACTTGGCTATTCAATAATTTTATTCAAGATTGTTATACTAGAGCGGAGCTTGGTAACGTTGTCGTACCTAGTAACGAATGAACTCGTTACCTTTGGGAGCAAAGTATAATGATTCAGGATAACAAAGTTTTTGGTGCAATACAACAGCTGTTTTTTACTTAAGAGCCCGTACTACCCTAAAGTTCTTAGAGCGATCTTAAATATTATCAATATTAACGAAATACTCACTTTAATATAAAAACACAGCAAAGTTCAGGACTAACTCTATACATAATGTTTCGAAAACACGATTGCTTAAAATTTTCTCGATAGAATAAAACTGCGAAGTTGCCTTTAAATCACCACAGAATTATACTAAAACAGAAAGTATTCAAGAAATACAATAAATTAGCCCTTGTAACTTTGGATTATAATTATTCATTGTAAAATGAAAAAACCTCAAAACCAAAACCAGGCTCATTGACCTACTACTACTGTGATCTTTTCACCCCGCATGGTCTTGATGTCTCGCTTCGGCTAGAGTAAATTGGTGCGCGTGGAAGCGGGAGCAAAATTTAGATTATCCACATCAGGCCCAGCCTTAACTCAGTATACAAAATACGAGTAGTGCCATATGTCTAACAGTTCAAAATTTTATAATTTTCACACAATAATTTTCTCATCTTTAATTTTTATTATTATTTCCGTATAATATATATACACGTGTGATAAAGTAAAAGTCTTGCTCTTTACTACTTCTCCTTCTTCTCGAGTCGAAAGGCCATTTATTAATTTAATTAAATCAAATTTGACCAGTATTTACTACTGTTTTTAAATAATCAGTAAATTTAATTTCAGTACGTGAATACTGAATATATAAATTTTGTCTGAAGACTTTATTTTCCATACTATTTGCCCATGTAATTTTTGTATCGAAAATAACATGGCAAACTCAACCTCGTATATCTTTGAATAAAAGATGGTAACAATATGATTCACATTTGGTTTTAAAGAAAATGAGTTAAACTTAATGTTGCAATCTAACGATGACTCTTTTATATGTTGTTTAAAATAGCACCTTAAAATATATATATATATAGGGAGTTCAAAAGGATGGCTCAAGAGAGGGAGACATGGAAACTACTCCACCGACAAGAACGTAGTTCTTAAATTATAGATAGAAAATATACAAAATTACTGAATTTCAAGTATTCAGGATCGATTTTTTCACAAATTTGAGCTGACTAGAATAAAAAAAAAATTTGGTAGGTATATGGCATACAAAGCCTACTAGAAACACCGATTTGATTTCATGCAACAAAAATATATTAATTTTTGTTGCCTTGTATTAATTAATGTTCTCCCAAAACAGATTATTATAAAACTGAGGAGAGTCTTTCATGTCAAAAACCATTATCCTGCGACAGGGTTCACATTTGTGTGGGTAACAATGCCCTTTGTTTCTTTGCCCTGGTAATTCGGCCCCACTATTGCCTACCCTCTTTACAAACCGCCCACAAGATTGAGAGTAAGCACAAAGGAATGAGAGACCCATAATTATTTTTCATAATAAAAGTATGACCTAAATAGGATAAAAATGCTAATATAGTAGAACTTGTAGGAATGGATGGGAATAGCCTTAAACGTCTAATCTTTTATTTATTTACTTAAACTATATTTTTCCATAATACAAATTGTCTTACAAGTAGCGTTCTCTCCCAGTCAACCATAGTCATATATTTTTTTTATTTAATAATTACATTGCATTGCACATGAATAATTCAATACAAAATATAGTAACATTTTTAGTAAAACATCACATGCACCTTGTCAGGCATTGCAATGGAACGAGAGGGAGGTAGACATATTTTATTATTTATCTTGTAGGTATTCGGCGACTGAATAATATGATTTTTTTTATCAAATGGTTTTTTTAATAATTTTAAAAAGGTTTTGTAACTTTTTCGTCTTTTTTGTCCTTGGGCAATTTATTATATAATTTAACAGACATATGGTAAGGTCAAGACTTATGTAACCTTGATGGTATTTGTATTATGTCATTTGGTGTGCGCGATTCGTATCGACGCGGAACGTCAGCGATTTTTTTTATAAAAACTAGAATTCTTCCTAACAAATTTACACAACTCCAATATGTAAATACTTGGTAAGGTAAGTATCCTGAGATTTGTGAAGTGTTCCTTACAAGTTTCACGCTGCCTCAGATTGGTGAGTATTCGAACACACTTTTTCTGGAGCACCAATAAGTCATGGATATCCGCACTATCACCCCACATTATCACTCCATAACTTAACCACGCGTGCGCGTATGCATAGTACGAGGTGAGAGCGGTCTTTGTGTCAGTAGACTTTTTAAGTTCGCGTAATGCATAAATAAATTGTGACATTTTTATCTTTATTTTTTAAATATGTTCTTTTCAATTTATGTGCGAATCCAGAACAATAGTTTTAACACATTCTATTGTGTTATTCCTATAATTAAATGATATTTTTAATTCTGATTTTTGGTAAGGCCTAAAACTGCATGATTTTAGTTTTATTAAAATTAATTTCTAAATTGTGATCGTTCATCCATTGTGTAATTTTGTCCATAATAATTGTCAATTTTTTATTTAAATTTACATTGTCATTACATGATAAAATAATTGAAAAATCACCCGCAACATAATGCAGGATTCGTTTATAATTTTCGTATGTTATCAGGATTCGTACGAGTATATTATATTAATCATAGTCATATTTCTTAATAGTTTATGTGTCTGTCATTGTATTGTATATATTTATTACTAATTCCATTATTACAGATGGATCTACATAATGTTTAGCTATTTGCGACCCTTGGCTCTTTCAAACTCGTCCCGGATAAAGACGATAAATTACGAGTATGAGTTATGAAAAAAGTACTTAAATTAAAGACTAAAATGGATATAAATTGAAATGGACTAGAATAGATTCTGAATAAAATTATCTTGGATCGACAAGATTTAGGAACATCATTGTCGATAGAAAATAACGAATAATATAATGAATCAATTACTGGAAAGCTGTCAGGAGTCTGAGATTATGATGATCAAATTTGAATGAGTTTTTCGGACGTTTTAGGAATATTTATTGATCATCGTTGCTATTTCGATGATCGGCCTAAAAATGCTATTATAATATTGCGATTGGGATAATTTCAAGCGTAGTAATCACGATTACAGACTCATCTGATAACAATGAAGCGAGGAGAATGATAGACAAGATACAAGGTCAAGAAAACGCTTATAAAGATGATACTTTTTACGCGCTACACCTACAGATTTTTAACAAAATATAGTTTTTCTTTCTTGTAATATAAATTAATCGGAACAAACGTTAATTTGAAAAGCCAAAATATTGGTAAATCATAATATCGTGAATACATTTCGTGAGCAAATATTTTTTTAAAAATTACGTGCTACTCTCATTTCTATCTTGTTGTTATCGAAGAGATTCATAGCAAATTTATTCCTAGTAGAAAACTTGAATGGTTCAATAGGAGAAAAGCGAGATAGCTTCCCTAAATCTCGTTCGAATCCCGCAGCTATCCAAATATTTGCATTCGCTAATCAAGTTTTGGTCTGCGTATTTGTAGCTTTATAGACTCCCCTGTATTCCTGGAACTAAAACTGATATTTTAATCAAGACTGCTCAGCTCTCGTACAGCAGCAGTGAGACTCGGTATTTTAGAATTTAGAAGATTAATAATAGCACAAGAGTAGTATTTCATGAATTAATGTATGTCACGAGGCTTTCTTTTGTATTTATTTCATAGTATATCTCAGATGGATTATTTTAATCGCATTAGTGAGGTGGGCTCACTAATGCGATTAAAATAATCCATCTGAGATATAATATGAAATAAATACAAAACAAAGCCTCGTGACATTATATAGCATGGAAAATAATTAAATGTCTTTTCTACTCCTGTACTTTTATCTGTCTTTTACATGGTCATGAACAATAATATAAGAGCTGAGATAATATGATTTCACAAAAGACTATACTCCATTCCTATGAGGAATCTAAAGCTCAGTGTCTTTATTAAGATACTGCTCTATACTCGTATTACTTTCTCTTTGGATACGGCTAGCTGCCACAGATAATTCTGAGTAAAGATAAGTCTTAATAGGTTAAGGTTTGACTCGATCAACATAACTTAACAAAAAAAAAAGCACAACTACGAACTTAACAAAAAATTTAGTTCATATGGTTTATATCACTACATAGTATAAAACAAAGTCGCTTCCCTCTGTCTGTCCCTATGTATGCTTAGATCTTTAAAACTACGCAACGGATTTTGATGCGGTTTTTTTTAATAGATAAAGTGATTCATGAGAAAAGTTTATATGTATAATACATACCAAAAATATGAATGTAGTGTAGGCTTAGAAAATTTTGTACAATCATTGACTCTGACTACTATAAAAGGCATAAGTAATGATTACCCTACTAGTCAGCGTGTACATTGAAGAGCATTTTAATATTTCTTAAATTTTGCAGGGCTTAGGTTGAATATTTAAATACATACCTTCATACTACATCATTGTAAATTTTAATGTCTTTTTTTTCTGTGTGTATATTTTATTTTTGGTGTACAATAAAGTATAACTTACTTACTTACATCATTTCAAAGCTTAGATTTCAAAAATTTGCAATAAGTCAAGTTGTTTACACAATGTACCAACTTCCGAGCGAAACATGAAAACAAGTAGAAAAGATGCTTTCGGTCAGATATACTTAAAAGACATTCCCTACATTAAAAGCAAACAAACTGAAACATAAAAGACTTTCTTTTGTGAAGTAGTATCTTGAACAAATTTCGGGACAAGAAGTACTCTCTGAAAAATAAGTAAACAAAGAAAATGTATCTATACTCATAGATAAACTTTAAAATAAACCAGTACTATAGTTCTGGTATGTTGATGAAATAGAAATTGATTGTTAATTTCTATTTCTAGGGTTATTTACCGCAAAAAGTAAAAACGGAACTCAGTTATAATCACTCAGTTGATTGTCCGTCCGTCTGTCACAGATAATTTGCCACAAATTCCTGGACTGATTAATGCGAAATTTGGTACACATATGTAAATTAGTAACCCAAAGACGTATAATGTTAATATGAATTTCAAATATGTGGGCCAACGCCACTTGGCCCACATATTTGGGCTTGGGGGGTAAATTAGACAATAAATATATTTATTTAATATTTTTTGGGATCGGTGTTTTTGAAGTTATTTAAGTAAATAGGCGAAAACTGATTATTCAAAACTGATTATTCCCTTATCTCCAAATCCACTAAGCTAAACTTTTGAAAAAAATACAAATAGATCGTTCTTTACCTATGGATTGCAGGAAAACCTATAAGAAGTCTATCCTATTATTTAAAATGAGAAATCTTATATAAGTATATATATTTATTTATATTATGTTTAAATAAATAAGATTTTAATAAAACTTAGTTATAGTATTTGAGCTGAGAAATATAAGTAGGTTTAATTTTTAGAGAAACCAATATCATTAGAATTGAACGCAAATTTTGCCATTTCTCTTACCAAAGGTATATCAAATAAAGATAGACATAATGATTTTTTGTATTTTTGTCTTTTTTTTTAAGGAACAAAGTGTTTCAAGTGTTTAAAAAAATGGTACGCTATGCACGTATCATGCGAAAAAAAGGTAATTTTCCACGTCATTAAATTAAATTTAAAGTTAAAAGTTTATAAAGCTTTCGATTTTGCGTGTGGTACGCCTTTGAGCGAGTTTGACTCACACTTATCCGGTTTTATTTATTTGTAATCATCAAAATTAGCGTATCACAGTCACGAATCATTCACGTGATTGTGATACGCTACTTTTTAAGTCTCTATTTTAGTACAAATAAAAATAAAAACTTTTATATTTCAGTGAAAAAAACTCAAACAATTTTGAATATCTACAATCGAATCAAATTGGAATCCATCATGCACAAACGTCAAAATGATCCGTATCGCTGCAACGTCATACCAATCGAAATGAAGTAATCACGTTACAGTGATCTGACGTCTGACAAATAGCTATTAATGTCCCACGAACACGATTACCAGGCGTCAGCCACTAGTAGGCCACAGTTTACTACATTCAGTTAGGAAGAGCCTCTGGCGCAGCCACCACGTACCATTTCTTACAAACATACTTGTCCCATGGACAAATGGAGATGAGTTAGCAGGGTGATCGGATAGCGATTTGTGGTTCACTGTGCGTTTAAAGATCAGATTAAAAAAACGTGTATCGGTGCTTACTCGTGTCTTTGATGTTACACTGTTCGACAACACGTAAGGGATATCTATCACAAAATATATTTTTTTGGGTAAGAAAACATAAAAAATAAAAATACTTCAGTGTAGGTATTTTTACCACTATTTAGTACACTGTAAGGAAACTAGACGTAGAGTGGCCTTTGGAAATCTTTACCACTAAACTTTCCAATTTATAAAGTTTTTGTACTACACTGTAGACACTGATTTCAGACCGTGACGCTCGAATTCGCATAGTTCCTACGATTTCTGCATTAATACATTGGCTTTCAAACTGTATGTTATTAATACTATGGCACAACGTAACACCAATACGCCCTCAATAGTTTATTAGCGAAGCAATCAATCAGTTTCCATGTCAAACAAATACCAATCAACTGAACAGCGATCCTCATCAATACGTTTAATTAACCGTCTTCAAAAAGACCTTATTACAACGATGGCATACTATCTTCAGAAGAGCCAATCATCTTTAGATAATAGTAAGTATGTAAATATATATGTATTTACCCAACATCAATAAGATAATGATTAAGGAAAATGTTAAGTTATTTATATGTGATCTAATTAGACATATTATAATTCTACATATTGATTCATATTATATCTTCAAATAAAGCGTATTTATTACTCATCGTATTCAATTTATATTATTTAACTTGGTCGTTCGATTATTTACGATTATAATAATAGACAAAAACGTGTAAATAGATATAATAGACAAAAATATGTTTGTTCAAACCTAAACTAAAGGTGTCTAACGTTCCTTAATTTTATATTACGCCTTACCTGGTCCTTGTGTTCACATTATACATTATCGTGATTCACGTATAAACGCACGTCAGATTATTACATTTCTCATGCAAAAGATATTCAAAAACTTGAACTTGTACCTACAAGTACGTGCAAAATATTCAGTTCCCTCCCGTTTCCTCTCGTGCGTCATTTTAACTTTGACAATCTCGCTTGAACATAGAACAGAGAACTAACTGACGTACGACATGCCTTGCAAATAGTACTCGTATACCAAAGAGCTTGGAATGTAGACAAACCAAATTATTTTAGGGACTTTTTATGGTTTTATGTTTGAATGAAGTTATAACAAAATATTAGTAAATCAGTCAAGTGCGTATCGCACCAAATTAGAGTCCTGAAGTTACAACATGGAAAATTTATTTTCCATAAATTTATATGTTTACTATCTATTTTAAACATGTTACTACTTTATGAAAGTTCGTGAGTTAGATTATCCAAAAAGCTAACAGTTAGCTCTATACTCGAACAAGATTTCGAATCGAAAAGTTATGTTTGTAAACTCTCAATGGTTTAAAATTACCTAACTAACAATACCTCAGTATGGGATATACGCGAAAAAACTTATCATCCCAACTTTACGTATAGAGCTATCCCATAGGTTTTTTTTTTTCAACATTTTATTTTGCCACTTTGTCAGTATACGTATTATCTACATCTCCATGCAAAATTACAGCTTTCTAGTACCAATGATCTCTAACTAACCGCGGAAGGAAAGACGGACATACCGAAATTATAAGTTCTATCTAGGGACTTCGGAATTCTAAAAAGACCTAGATTGGAAAAGTTGTTCAGTAATATCAATTTAAACTTTGTTGAAAATAAACTTATATATACGAACTGGATTAAAATAACTACAAAATCATTCTAAAACATGTTTCACAAATTAATTTAGCCTCCTACGACTATGCTATGTTACATGTATTCCCGTGTACACATAGAGCAAATCACAGTCGATGATATATTTATCTAAAAACTACATTATTAATTATGTCACACGATTGACATTAAATTAAAACCCGATTATGTATCGCATATCACAGTTAACATCACTTCCTTGTATATAATTGGCACTGGCGTATTGAAGATCACTTATCAATTTAATATGACGTCAAATATTATAAATTACCCGGGCTGTTTCCTGCTTTCTTGTATCTGAAGCATCATTACTTTCCGATGTATCTCAATTAAAACTTAGCTTAATGAGAGCTGTAAGCAATATTATAGGTAAAATGATTAAAAGTTCGTACGAGTATCTTCATTAAAAGGGTAACCGGGTAATGTTGGTCTATTGGCATTAAATTAACCACTTTGTGAATTATGGAGGACTGTTTTGGTCGATATTCGTGTATTAATGAGAATTTATGCAAACACCAAGATGTTAGTAATGATTATGATGTTTAGAAATCATATGATAAGAATAACATGTCCTAATGATCATACGATTTCCAAATTAAGCTTACTATCTCTCTCTCTCATCTTAGCGTATTCCCAGTTGCATTCTAAGCTGTATTGCTGTGAAGCCCGGGGTCCGCTTTCCGGCTTTTCCTTCTCCACTTCGCACGATCTTGAGCATCCTTGGTTGTAGGAGATTGGCACGCATATCATTCTTGACGACGTCAGGCCAGCATTTCTTGGGTCTACCACGTCTGCCGGGCCCCGGCGGAGGCGGCATGGCTTAAGGCTTCCAAATTAAGCTTACTTTACTAAAAAAATTCAATCAACCTATTCTGTGAGAATTACCTACATACTATAAATTCAGAGACGAAGGATGGGATAAGTATTTGGAACAAAGTTATATGTTTATCTAATTGAACAACAATAAAAAATATAACTTTACTTGATGCACGCCTAAATAGAATAGGAATAGGATCTATTTAATCAATTCTAAAAGTTTACTTTATAATTGCTACATAAAATTTAATAGTCTTCGCAAGATAAATGGACAATCAGGGACGGAAAACATTTTCTAAGGCTTCATTGAAAGTGAAAATTAATTGCCCCTGTACTTCGATAGGAGTTTATAAACTAAAATTGACTCCAGCGCCCGCCACCCAGGAGATTGGCGATTTGTGTAAGGCTTCTGGAAACTTCAACTCCCTTGCGGAAAACATTCACTTTAGTGTATGACATAAAGTGAACTATGCTCCTCTTGCTATGTTTGTGCTTACACAGGATTTTTTTACAGTTTTAACCCTTAAATGCATAGTGTTGCCTATCGGCAACTACTGAAATTATGAAAATGTTGTCTGTCAATGATAGACCTGTTTTTTTTCTTCAATAACTAAATCGATGCTTCGTTCGAACCCACGGCAGGCTTATCAAATTAAGACTCAAAATTATAAAACCAGTTTAAAGGTTTTTACGTTTTTCACACTATCTTTCTTGGAGAAAGTAACAGCGTGATTGTGTAAACATTTATACACTAAAAATACTCGTAAATCCTGTACAATATCTTCGTGTTTCTTAATTTCGAATGTTTTGTGGCCAACACAATCAATAGTTTTATTGTGGAAGCTGCCAAAAAGGCATCTTACATATTTTTATCATAGTAGTTAGAACTATGTCTGATTTTTTAGAGATCCTATAACTGTTTTAAAGATAATTGTTCATATAGAAGGTTGAGTAGCCTCTTCATATGGCATATACTCGAAGGGCTAAACACCGTGTATAAAAAGAGCTCAACATTTACAAAAGTAAACAAATACGCATATGGTGGTGTAATTGTACGTTATAGATCCTCGCCGTAAATATTCAGACACGTTGTATGAATCAATCGCGCGTAGAGCGGGTTTCCTTAGCTCACAAGTGGCGTGGAGATCCTTTGAGCATCTCAAGCCGCTTTGGTTAAATGAATTCTGGCCGCAATAAAATATCTCTACATTCAAACCGACTAGAAAGTGAGAACAATATTTATATAATGAAATTGATACAATTTTCGGCGGCAAATAATTATTCACTTATCCAAGTAACCTAATTAATTAATGTTTTTTATTTTTGTGCTTTTCTATCTTTTTCATATTTTCTTTTACTCCTTTAATATTTTATTTTTATCTAAAAAAATTGCAGATTAGGGTAAAACCCGGATAGTTGCCCCACTTTTTGAAATTACTTTATATGTCTTTGTACAAAAAGCAAGATACTTTATTATCAAAAGGGTAGGTACTTTGGTTTATTTTCTTCAAATTTATAAAAGGAATAAACATTATCTTTGATATTTCCTGAGTATTGGCGATTTTTGCGGACCTCTAAATTTTAGGACAACTATCCCATATAGGGGATAATTGCCTATTCGATGTAAATTACGTTTATGATAGATGCCCTGTCGAGAAAGTGGACATCTACTCGTATCTCGCAAAAACTTTGATCGCCCCTAGCCGTCCCATGCAATCGCACAGAGACATGCAACACGGTCAACTTAGTTATAGATGCAGAGTCTCTCGATAGATAAATTTAATAACATGTGTTTCATTTGCGAAACTAGCTAACTATAATTACAATCAAGGCAATTATACCTCCGGGGCGACTATCCGGGTTTTACCCTATAGCGCATTACCTTATATTTGATTTGTATTTAAACTTTTTAGGCACACATACGAGTATATAAGGAAAACAATCTATATCAACACTAAAATTTAATGAACATACCAAAAATGGTTGTTATCTGTTTTGTGTGCTAATAAAGAAATGAAATTATACTTAATGAAAATTTAAGAGACCAGAAGAAGCTTCAAAAGTTAAATCTGGTTTATTAAATTGCCATTAAAATCCTTTAAATTCAAACCAATAGAGAGTATGCATGAATTTTTTTTATATTTTTAATCGATAGTCCTCGTCGAGAAATAGCCGCAAAAAATAAATCAGTGCCAAAAAACATGTATATGGTGTAGAAAATAAATATTAAAAATAGCAAGAAGATTATAACAACTAAAACACGCCATTTTAAAATATGACGTCAACGTCTGCAATATCCGCTAGAGACAGAAGCTGTCACTCAACGCATGTTTTTCTTTTTTGGGTACTTTCAATATTATCAGCCAGTGATATTTGTTAAACTTCTATATAAAAGTACATACATTTCGAATGTCATCGATAGTCAAACTACATGGACGGACAGTTCTACCGAACGCACCCAAACTTGTCATTTCCTTTTTATGAACTTTGTCGTCATGTCCCTTTTGTTTGTCAAAAGTTCCCGCGCAATATTTGCATATTTTCAGTAATTTATTTCTAATCCAAATAAGAGTCAGTAAGAAAAATAATTAACTAGGCGTGGTAACGATTAAAAGAAATTGTAAAATAAAAATATGAGCCGGATTGGTATTACATGCATATTCCTTATTGTTAGAAAGGAAGTGATATTTGTCAAATATATATTGAGGGTAAAAGGTTTCGCACTTCTGCAAAGCTATTTACATATACGTATATTACATTGTTATATTATACGGTAAAGTACCGGTTACCTATTAACTGCAGCGAAAAGAAGATCAAGCATTGTCATTAAATAATAATCATTAAAGGAAGAATCATTAAGAAAAATAGCTTTCATATTTACGGAAAAAAATGCTGTATACTCTTAACTGACTGTAACGATTTCATATCAGGTTCATACGAGAAATTTCATACACCTATGTTATGACGTATAAAAGAATTTAGCGGCGAAAATATGTGTACGTGATATCCTTCCTCCATCCTAAATTATATTTTGATAAAAGTATTTTCAGTTAAGCAATATTCACCTTTTGAATTTCAGTAAACCTTCGGCAAACATTTCTGTTAAACTGTTGACGTTTAATATCTCCCGTTTGACAGTTCCCGCGTCAGCATCTAATAAATGGGCAAGAAGAGAAATAACATATTTATTCTCATAACGTATGTATTTACATAACAAAAACAAGAGAGGTGTGGTTGCCACCTGTGACATATGGCTATAAATTACGCCACAAACAGAAGGGACTCTGCGGTTTTCAATCGTTTCAAATAAAACCTAAAAAATGTTTGACGTCACTGAAACTTTTGCTTGCCTAAAATGAAATGTGATTCACCCTTTCGCATTTTTGGAAAATTTGCCAATATGTAGTTTAACAAGTACTTAATTTAATTTCGTTTGTCATTGAACTTGTTAAAATCAATAACGGGGACCGTTATTGATTTTAAAATCTCTTAGATGTTAAAGGTATTTCTACAGAGAGGGTCGTGTTTATGCAGTGGAGACTGAAAAAGGCCTGATAATGATAATGACTTAAACATCGGTCGGCGGTTGATAATAAAACTTTTCGCACAAATGCATTCCCAACGATAAAACTATAGCCAAATTATTTAAACTGTTTCGGCTATTTCTTGATCTCTGTTTTGCAAAGTCTTTGGCATCCTTGGGTGACCCACATGATAACATATCAATGGTCATCCAAGGATACACAAATTATGTATATTATATTTAGAGAAGAAAAAGCAGGAAAGCGTACCCGAGGCTCCGAAGCAACACAGCTGAGGATTCACCTTCAGGGTACATTCTCAGTTGTGCTGCTTCGGATGAAGAAGAGTGCGCTAATATGAAGAAGGAGAAAGGAACAAAATGTCACAAGTCATAAGTCATATCTATTGTGATTGTGATTTTAGATTTACTTTTGTAAAATAACTAACATTAGGAGCGCTATAATTTGACTCCAAGAAATGTCGTCACGGTTTGTACTATAAGAGACATACTTGGCCAGAGCAGCCAGAGGATTTAGCCGACACTCTCCACGCTGGCCAGACATGTTTAAGAGGTCTCATTAATGTTTATAAGCTTTGTTTAGCTTGTTTCCTAAGTCGTCTTCTACGACATCCACGGGAAGACTTGGACTCCTATTCTGTTCTGCCGGAAACCACACAGCAGGTCATCGCGGTTTAGTATTTCATTAAAATCCCATAGGAAATTGTTTGTTCAGTTAAAAAAAGTATCAGATTCGACTTGTTGGAAACTAGCGGATTTCTGTGATCTAAGACTTGCCTTCTTTTATCGTCTTCGGTGAATATTTTTGCCAACACATACCTCTAGATTTACGTCCGCCTAAACTAATTGGCAAGATAGATGAACTAAATATAAAGGATGCCTGAAATGAATGCCAAAGTTGAAGTCCAAGTCAGATTCTGGACTCAAAAGACGGTATAAGTTACATGACATTGAACTAAATATGTATGTCAGAACAGGATTTGTTTGAAAAGCATCCTTATGAATGTCAATATCTTAAGATTATCTTTCATTTCTGGCTTCGTTGTAGCTAGACCAAGGCTTTGTTACTTGTGACTAGTTTGCGGGTAAAGAACGTGACCACAGCGCCACTAACGATGAACATGTGATCTTAACTTCCATAAGACGACGGTTTAGCTGACATTAAACCCATGGGGGCGACCATTACGAGGAACTTTAACATAAGGTGACCATTAAGTTTTCATTGCACTGAAAGAGTAAAACTTTCTTAATGATATTTCTTAAGCTTTCGTAAATTTCGTCGGGAACGATATTACCATGATTTTGCCAAATGTTCACAAGTTAGAATTCAAAATGTAGACTTAATGGCATTATATAACAAAAGCGCAAACTTGTATAACTCCGCACAGTCATTTGCAGTCATTTTGCGGCATTTCCTTTAAGATTTTATCGCGGAAATGGTAATTTCTCTTTCTTTAGAACTCAACAAAGATTATTTACTTGTCTCAAGCTAAATCCTTTCTGTTTTTAGGGTTCCATACCCAAAGGGCGCCAACGGAACCCTACTACTAAGACTCCGCTGTCTGTCCGTCTGAAAATAGGCTCTATTTCTTGAACTTTAACAGCTAGACACTTGAAATCTTCACCAATTATATATTACTTTGACAACAAATACTAAAAATAAGATACAGTTAAATATTTAGGGGATCGTCATTCAAGAAACGTGTTTATTCCGCATTTAAAAACATTATACGGAGTAACAGAACCCTTCATGTACGATTCCCTCTCGCACTTGGCCAGTTTTTTGTGTAGCACTGATAGTGAAAACTGAAAAAATTAAAACCACAGTACGCTCGTAAATAGTACAAATTCTAGCAAATAGTACAAATTCTGTAAAATGGCACTCTAATGGGTTTTCTACATATGTGCATTGTGAATATGATGATAATTATTTTGTTGGGTAATAAACTGATTACCTTCTCATTTGTTATAATTACGTACGCAATATTGGTTGGCACATTTCGTTTGTGAATTGTTGAATTGAAATAAAATAAATATGATGCGCGATTTTGGATGTTTGTAATTGTTTTACTTACACAAAAACGAATACAAATATTTGACTGAAACTGAACACAAAGAGAAGTCATGTCCTAAACTAATTTACCTACAAATTTTTATTAGAGAAATAGGCAGATGTTCACAGACATGGGGATGTATTCGCGGGTCTAAGTTTGTGTCAAATGAATATTTTCTTTCTTTGTATACATAACATATCTCAAACAAAAAAAAAACTAAATATTAATAACGATATAGATACATTAAGGAAGGTAACAATACTATCCTTAATAATATAAAGAGATATAAGAATATTCATATCGGATATTCAGCACAATACGCCGTGAGAAGCAAAAGATTATTGTATTACACATCGCTCTCGCCATTCCATAAATCAGCGACTGCCTTTTAGCCACGGAACATAATTAATTAGACCTCTACATCGTTACCGGAATCAAAGGTGGAATCAACAGTAATGCTATTTTCTTGTTACTTACAATAAAACCTCATTTACTGAAAATAAAAAAAAACTTCACTTTCAACAAGTTTTTTAAACTATTCAAATTTGGAACTTTCACTTTTTTTTCTTTTTTCTCAAATCATCACGTCACATCACTAATGAGGTTTTTTTTTTTGGAAGTTATAGCACGTGGTAAGGTTGGCGGGTACGTATCGGATCGACGGTCGGCAGGTTGGCGCGGGGCGACGCGCAGCCGAGAAGCGGGCCAGCGAGCCACTGCCGGTGCTCCGCCCGCCCGCCCTACGCGCAACCAACGCATCCACGCACTGGCATACTGAACTTACTCTACACATTTACTTAAAAATGCCAAAATGAATATACTTTCGGTGTTTTTTAATATTTAATGAGCTTAAAGGATATGTTTAAGTTTAGATAAACTGAATGCTAAGAAAATTTTTCGCCTTTTTACTATAAGGAAAAACTGAAAAGAAAGTCAAAGTCGGCGTCTAAGTAAAAATCATAGTTCACTTTTATTTTGTATTTAATTTTAATTGAAGCACCGTAATGAAACGAAATAACTTTGTTTGTGTGTTTAATTTAATTTTAAAACTGTTATGACAATGTGAAAGTTTGTTGTAATAAATAAATAAATAAATAAAATTTACCTCTACTCTTAGTATCTGTATCGATATTTATGCTTTGTTTAATTGCCCGTTATTATTTATTTATTTATTTATTAATACTTTATTGATCCACAATAATAATTGTTTACAATTGGCGGACTTAACGCTAATAGCGTTCTCTCCCAGTCAACTATAGGGATAAACAGATAAAATCAGTTGCGGCGCAAAATCAATATTATAAAGTATTACAGTTAATTTATGAATATAATTATACGATATAACATAAATAATATACCTACAATCACTACAAATCTAATATAAACTTAAGAAACAATATAATATACCCGTAACCCTAAACATATATACATACATAATATACCTACAATACACATACATACATACACTTATATACACAGATGATGATGGAGAAAGAACCTATTGGAGAAAAAGAACAACTATTTAAGGAGATAAGAGTGTAATCTTCTCTTGAAGGAAAATTTAGTTAAAATTTCTTTAATGTCAACGTTGTGTATGGTTCTAAATAAGAAAATATAATATATTTTTATTTTTATTTTCAACGTCATCATGACAGCAGCTACTAAAACTTAAAGCATCACAAATTAACAATTAACATACAAATAGATTTTAAAATTAGAATAAAAACCAAGTAATTTTTAGTTCCTGGTAAGTAATGCTTCCCCAAACATATATGCCATTAAAATTGCTGGAAATATAAAATAAATATATAGATACAATTGTGTTAGTTTTCAACTCCAAAATTCGGCCGGCAGTAAACCCTTATCATTTGATACCAAACACGGTATGATTTGATTTATTTTATTTTTGAGTTTATTATGGCCTTATAGGCCGCCATATTAAATTAAGTGACGTCACATAGTCCATAACCAGCGGACAGCCAAAACGCTTCCAACGATATATATTGACAAATGTCAATTTACCATGGATATCATAGAAAATATGAGGGAACAGATAACCCCCATACATAGATACATACGGTGAAACACAACCCTCCTTTTGGCATTGCTGTAGTCAGGTAAACATTTCGCTTTGTATGAGAACTCAAAATATTTTTGTATTTTGATTTACATTTATTGTGAAAAGTTGTTCGACATACATGAATGTTCGAAACTGTATACAGAAAATGTGACATATTTTGTTTTGAGTCTATACAAAAACTTCCATAGAAACGAACTGTTCGTTACCTGTTCTGTGTTCATTACTATATTGGAAATCGATAGAACACATAAAATTGAAATTTTTATGCCGAAAAAAGTTTCAATTAGGTTAGGTTACGCTAACTATAATGTATTTTTATAGTTTATACACCCCCAAGTATACCTACCCATATCAATATTATATTTGAACAGTTCTGGTTATATTTTACCTACGTATTTAGTCATTCAATATACCATGGTGTAAACAATAACCATGGTACGACGATGGTAAAACGGACCCGATTTTAGGATAAACTAGTTCGTTTTGTAATTACTTTTGGATAAACCTAAACGTTTTAGGCCTACCTACAGCAAATTGTGAAATTGTGCTAATTGGTCCTAATTTAACTCGAGTAAATAAATAAACGGGCAAGTGCGAGTCGGACTCGTACATGAAGGGGATACCTTGTACCACCGTACAATGTTTTAAAACGCTGAAGAAACACGTTTCGTGTATCACGACTCCCTTTAATTATTAAATTTATCTTATTTTTTGTTATAGTGGTCATAGTAATACATAATTGGTGAAAATTTCAAGTATCTAGTTAATACCATTATGAAGATCAAGTTAAAAACGCTGAAAAAAACACGTTTCTTGTATGTCGACCCTCTTTAATTTTTAACATTTTTTTGTATTTGTTGTTTATATCCGCCACAGTAATACATAATCGGTGAAAATTTCAAGTGTCTAGCTATTACGGTTCAAGAGATAGAGCCCTGTGACTAACGGACAGACAGGCAGACGGACAGACAGACGGACAGACGGACAAACAGCGGAGTCTCAGTAATGGGGTCCCGTTTGCACCCTTTGGGTACGGAACCCTAAAAAGGCATTACACACAATATATTTCAATCGATAATTTGGTGTTATGTATGTAATCGATAGTTGTGTGTATGTGGATTATTTGTTTTTATTTAACTCAATTTTATTCAATAGTTTACATTACATTAAGGTTTGTTTTTTTTATTTATGAACTGCAACGTCATCATACTGAAATAAATATGAAATTAGTTTTGCCGGATCAAATAAGACCAAAGTGTGGTGTAACCACAAACAGGATTTTGGCAGCAACAAAAAATGTCTAGTGGTCCTATGTGAACAGTATACTTCGCGAGCTCTTATAATATAACCATGCAATAACCGTCACTTTCTTCCGACTTAGCAAAGCCATTTCAGTGAAATCCGTCCATATATAACATTACAGCAAACTTTCCCCTTTTCCCCTTCCACTTCCCCTTTTGAATTTATTTTGCAACGTAATGTGTAAAATGAAGTCCTTAGTGTCTCAAATTTGATTGAAATCCGTCAACAAATAACGCTACAGCAAAGTTTCCCCTTTTCCTCCTATTTCTCCCCCAATCAAAAATCAGGATCGACTTTTGTTTTGTTTGTTTTACGTGTGTGTAAGTGGCCAACACTGGTGTCAGATTTTTCCAGCTGCCTAAAAGGCATCTGACGTAGCTTGACGACTGCCATACCACGATGGCATAGCCGGATCGACTAGAAAATTTTAATACTTAAAAATCAAGGAACTTGTTTGCCAATTTTCGTCAAAATCGGTTGAAAAATGCAAACTGTGGGCGAGAACAGACAGCCGGCCGTCTGCACGGCAAAAGCATTTTTGGCCAATCTCGAAACTTCACTCGCTTGGTCAATGTTAAAATTTATTCTTGCCACTAATTAACTTCAAAATCAAAAGTTCATCACCTTGCCTCTGTATTGTTGAAATAGTTGTTGTGAACGTAAACATAACTGAAACGTGATCCGTAGCCTTGTCAACAACTCGTAACAATATAAAACTATATCAAAGGGAAAGTTCGCTACCCCTATTAATTATTCCGTTAGACGCTAACTGCTGAGGGTATTATAACATGACTCATAATTTAAATACAAAGGCCAAACTATATCTGCTTTCAGGTCACATGAAAAAAATATTGGTTTTCTTTACTCGACAATTATTAGGGTTCCATACCCAAGCAACGGGTTCCAAAGTTTCTACTCCTCCAGAGACTTCATTGTCTGTCCGCCTGTCTATAGTGTCTAGTGTCACACGGATGGTAAGCAATGTTTTGTTTGTTAAAACTTTATTGTGCAAAAATAAAAATGCAAAAATACTCATAATATCAAGACAACAAACAGGCGGACTTATCCCATATAGGGATTTCTGCCTTCCTTCCTAGGGAGTCAACCTTGAATTGAAAAGAACATTTACAACACAGGGTAGAGAGTGGGAACAATAAACATACTCGTACAATAGAAGACATAAAACAAAATTCATTTAACTTTTTCATGCAGAAAAATTAAAATTATTGTTAACACTAAAAATTTTAATGAAAAAATTAAGTATTTTTTATTTATTTATTTGTTACTAACATATTACAATTGTGTACAACAGAATATTTACATGACATTTCTATAAACCACTGAGGTTTGTGATGAAATGCCTACGAGTTTACATACAAAAATTTAAACACATACATATATCCTCGTACTCAAAAAAATTGACAAACGCCTGTCACACCTACCCACCCTATTTATAGCAAACTAGTACTTCGTATGTCTTTTTCGTCGGACCTACATTTGCACCCTCCTTCCCGTCTATATTTCATTTCCTCTCCAGAACTTCAACCTGGTTACAAGTAACCAAATTAAAAAAAAACACAAATACATGTTTTAGCATTGGATCTCATTCCTTTCGTGTCGATGGTACTTACTAGTCACTCCAGTACCGGGCCACTTCGATAGCTATGTCATTGCAGCTATCAGGTCTTCCCAAGTGACGGCACCTAGTATACGTTACTTACGTGCGTACCTGCTCAATAGTTTGTGGAGGGAAACCACACTGACAAATGTTTTGTGATCTGTCTAT
Source organism: Acrobasis repandana (assembly GCA_963576875.1). Classification (NCBI taxonomy): domain Eukaryota; kingdom Metazoa; phylum Arthropoda; class Insecta; order Lepidoptera; family Pyralidae; genus Acrobasis; species Acrobasis repandana. The sequence continues at coordinate 14,346,069 of OY756216.1, read as the reverse complement.
AATCTTCCACTTGACCAAATTATATATTATATATATATATATACAAATATATATATATATATATATATATATATATATATATATATATGATTAAATTATATTTAAATATAATTAATTATAATATATTTACAATGGGCCCACCTGCGTTCTTAGTCTGGGCTAAGATTCTTCCAAATGGGCCTGGGCTGATCATTGCCAAGTGGAAAATTCTCTTGCGGGGTGATAAAATTGGGTACAGTGTGGTCTCTATCCTGAAGCTTTTGGCAAAAGCATTTGGTAATATATAAACATTCCTCTTCTTAAGTACTTCAGTAACCCGAGCTGCTATAAAATTATAGCTCAACGCAATATTTGTAGTATAAATTATACATTACGCCGAGCTGTGTTATATCTTCTCAACTTTAAAAATAATAGTGTTGTGTACTCAGCTGCAAAATTTTATATCAAACACAAGTATGATTTTACGCTTTATTGGCAGCTAGTCGGTTGTCTAATAGAAAAATATCCTTCACCAATCTTTATAGCTGGCGGCATCTATTTTTTATTTACTTACTAAATAGATACATTTGAACGAATTTAGAAGAATAGGCGGAAATTGAATACCTACCTAAAACAATACATTTAAACGAGTTGCAATAAGGCCGCCTTTTGATATCTGTTTTATGTTTTATATCATAAGTTTTGGTTCAATAAAGATTTTAACTCACTAACAAATTACGTGCATCTTTCATGTCTTGCATTAGTGAATTGTACAATTCAAGCATAAACTATATATACTCGTAGTTTAAAATACTTAAAACCTGACTACGGAAAGATTCTTGCTGAAAAGTACGTGTATACAGTTAATGCAAGCAAATCAGCGCTCAGCCAAACGGATTTTGTATGGAAGGACGACATTTTTTTATCGATTTTTAATAACTTTTTTTATAGAAAGTAGTTCAGTTTCATGGACTGAACTTGCTCCAAAAATGTTGCCAGTTAATTAAAAGTCATCCTGTTTATATTTTTAAAAGGTGATAATTAAACCCTTTTACTTGATACGTACCTTACACGGTATGATTCGTTTTTTTTTAGTTTATTACTTAATGGCCTATAGAGGGCGCCATATTTAATTTACTATGACGTCATGTAGCTTATAACTAGCGTACAAAAATAATCCAAAGATACCTCATTTGTCAAGGTATCATGGATATCATTGAAGACAGGAGGGAACAGATAAACATACATACATTACATAGCGGCGAAACACATAACCCTCCTTTTGTCTTCGCTGTAGGTCTGGTAAAAATATAATAAGTTGATGAAAAATAAGTATTGCAATTAGTACACAATGGAAGCAATCTTAAAACTATCCGTTTTGCAAAGAAACGTGATACACTTCGTGAAATTCAATAAGTATACAATTTCAGCGAATGTCGATGCGATACTTCCTATATTGGCCACGGACCTTTCATCGTAAAAGCCCTTAGTCAAAGTAAATAGCGGTCCATTAGACCCAGGCAGCGCTGACAGCACTGGACGTTTCCTGTACTAGTGTGAAAACAATGCGCTTTACGCTTTTTGCGGCGGACACTTGCTGTGCTTTCAAAGGTACGCCGATAGGCTCTGTCTAAAGACTGAGGCATCGTTTGTACACAGCACACAATAGTGTCCAATCCCGCTCATGTTGCATTTGACTAGGGCGTAATGTATCTGGACTTTATCATTCATTGGCGATTCAGTTTTTTCTTTATCCCGAGCCAGCATGGAAGAAATATAATGTAGGATATCTTTTTATATTATATATTCACACAATTAATACGGATGTGGACTAAAAATATACTTTAGGCTCATCAGATAGCATTTAAAATTATTTAATACGTTTTTTTTCTTTTTACTGATTAGCTAATAATGACGAAGATACAGCGCATTTAAATTTCGCATGACGTCACGAACTAGTACGATTTTCATTAAACGTTTTATAGCCCCCACTTCAAAACTTCGAAGCGCCGTATCCTTGTGATTTTTTACTACTTTGACAAACCATAAAATATGGATTTATTGTTTTTAAATAATCTAACTAACGGACTAAATAAAATAATATTCTTCGTACCCAGTCCACTTCCCTATTGTCAGTAAAATATGACACCTTACTAAGTATTGACCAGAAAATTACTTGAACCAGAAATTTGATAATAAGTAAACACTCAAATTTCTGGTTAATAAATAACTGGTAAATGATTACTAATATATTGATTTCAACAATGTATATTGTGTTAAATGTATCTTTACAAAGTTCAATACAGTTTTCCAAACGAACTCATTTACTGTCTTTTAATTTAACATTAACACCAACACGTGCCACATTCAGAAGTTCCATAAAGGCGAATATAGGGTATATTTATTGTTTAATAAATAAAGTTTGCGATGAATGACATTGCATTGCTGCTAAATTACTTTTATCTTGTTTTATCGTACCCGCAGTACTATGGCCGACATTTTATTGCATTTACAACTTCAGTGTTACATTTCTATGTTATATTTAACTGTCAACACTTTCTGAAAAATGTGACATCCTACTTCCTCCTAAAATATCACAAATGTGAACGTTGAGATGTTAGGATTTTTGCTTAAACGAATTGAAAAAAATTGGCATGTTTCTTGATAACATTAATAAGGTTAACACATAGGATACTACTAATATGCGATAAATGGGTAAATCACGTAAAATGTCAGTTAATGGCCGACATGTTTCGAACTAATTCGGAGGCGTTCCTTTGAGTGCGGCTTGGGACGTCTTCGTGTAGACGTCGCAAATCACATTCGCTCTGAGGAAGGCCTGCGGATGAGGTCGGAACATGTCAGCCAGTAGCTTACTTTTTACTTGATTGACCCGTTTGTCGCATATTAGTAATGACTGTGTCTCACGTTAGTTTTAACCAGAAACAAAAGTCACTTATTATCCCAAAATGAAATGAGGTTATTTTATATGCAAACTCTAGGCTACTGCTCCTTTGGCCACACGGGCAACGCCGCTGGTTGGCTAGTTTAAAGCTATTTTTATGTTAATATTAAACTTGAGAAAAATATTGTAGTAAAATGTTTAATTTACTTGCTGCGACCATGCAAATGATGGAGATTTGCATGGTCACAGCGAGTACTTTGTCATCTAAATTTTATCGAATGCGAACAACATGCCCTAGCGCCAGAACTTTCATTTTAAAATCAGTTTAATACTTCCTAACGTCAACTACTTTAACAGAGCTCATTTAGAACAATCACGTATGTGATCTTCGTCGTATACCCATAATAATTACCCACTCCAGATAATAATTATGTGTAAATTTACCGCAAAGCGCAAGACTGAGGATGCAAAAGGTCGTGGTTCAATACAAAATAAAAACAAGGAACGCACGTACCATTATTTTGACACATTGCGTCTATAATATTATTGTACATCGTAAAAAAGACAAACTTAACAATATCTCGACAACACCGCTTACACTTTCAACAACGTTTATTGAATTTTTATGGTTATTTTGATACATAAATCATTTTTATGACTATTCGTTACTAAAACCTTAGGAAAATGGCGTAACGACGATCTTCTGGTTCGATATTGTCGACAGTTAATTGATATTAAGGACTCTTTCGGGAGAGCGAATACCAATCTCGAAACCGATCCCTTGGCACAGATTTATTAAGGAGTATACTAGTATTAAAAAAGCGTTTGTGATCTTTTACTAGGAATTTTCAGTCAACCTGACACGTGTATTACAAGTAAAAAGTTTTGAACTCAAACCTCATTTTGTTTGATTTGTACACCTGAGTATGCATTTTATTATGAAGAATTGACATTGTACACTAACTTTGATCCTTTACCAATTACTTTGCTCTTAGTAAATTAGGAATTAGGAAACACAAGCAAAACAAAGTTTAAAAACATCAACCGAGATCTCTCCAACCCGTCTGTACAGCGTCCGGTCCGGTCAATGAAGGCCAAATCCTCTGACTGCTCTGGCTAATATATGGCTCTGCTAATACAGAGAGGGTCATGCTCCTGCAGAGGAGACTAAAAGACCTGGTGATGATGATTTAAATAAATGATAACTTTGTTGCTTAAAACATGGTTAAAAAAATATTGTCAAATCAAATCTGCACGTTGATTGACCTACTTTATAAGAAAAAAAAGGTAACGTCAAGAAGAATAGTCATGTTGTGTGTTCAAAAATTCACTAATCTAGGTAGGTACCGTTTTAGTTCGAGCTGAAATTATTCGCAAGAATAAATGTTCACTTACCCATCAACGGCCGGCATGACAAACGCGTCGCAAACAGTTATGCCGCAGACTTACCTGGAACAAAATGTTTTAACGTTATTTTTTATGAACAAACAACAGATTTGGAACGTAATCCCTCGTGACAGCCGTCAACCGGATTTTACATTACATGCTAAAACAAATACATACATACAGCAGAGCGCTACAATCGTGTCAATTTTGTAGGAACGCCATCTTGAAATCGGTCGAAACGTATTATTGCGGCTCTTTATTATCAACAAAAACCACTATATGTTGATTTGCTATGTTATGTTTGTAACGGTGCTTTTTATTTCATCTCATTTCTCTATCTCATCTTGGCCACTTATCTTTCATTTCCTTATTCCATTTTCGAATCACACATTCACTAAGGAAAAAAATTATTAAAATATTGTTAGAATGACTAAAATACATGTTATTCCTATGACAACAAGTTTACTGTAACCGTTACAACAGTAATTTTGTAAATTCAGAGTTGTGAAAATAAGTCAAAAATATGTTAAGGAATTACACCATAGATATAGCAACTCAATCAGGAGAGTTTTTATGTATAATACAAGTTTTATTAATATTAAACATTATAATATTTGTAACATTGTGCTATAAATATAGTTAACCATTGAAGTAAATAATCAGTACCTATTTATCAAGTTGTCTTATTGCTCTCGGAGCGTCTACTTGCTGCTCGACAACTTTATATGTAGGGCTCACCTAAAGCTGGGACAGGTGAGACCCTAAACGTTCAGTTGACATCGGCACTATGTTGATATAATACCTACAATCTATATACATAATTATACTACATGAATTTGCGTTTGAACCCGTTCAGTGTTATCAATCAATCAATGCGAAATTCAGCTTTAATACATTCAGTAAAAGGCATTAATTTGTAATTACTTCATGTGGCCAGTTTCGATTAGCTTTGTAACACATCTATACTTCTATACTAATATTATAAAGAGGAAAGATTTGTACCTATTTTTGTATGTTTGTAATGAATAGGCTCAAAAAGTACTGGGCCGATTTAAAAAATTCTTTCACCGTTGGAAAGCTACACTATTCCCGAGTGACATAGGCTAAGTGTGTACCACGGGCGAAGCCGGGGTGGACTGCTAGTCATACATAAATAGATGATTTGATTTAAACAGATATGAGCAAATCAAATGAAAAAATATCTGTCATTTTCTTAATTTTTATAGGGGATTTTTAGGCATTTAAGATGCAGTACTAAAGTACTGAAATTAAATAATTTTGTTAATTATTACGTGGAAGACATATTGAAATTTAATGTATTACAGAGTTTATAACTTTTGAAGTTATAATTTTTTTTTTAAAGACATAATAAATAGTTACTCTATATATTACGATGTATTCACGCAGATGTATTACACAAACAAAAACCTGCGACTAAAATTTGTAACAGTCTCGAATATGGACGAAGGTAAGTCTAAAAAAACACTTTACAAACCATCAATCAAGTTAAAGAAAGGACTCTTAAAAATAATATTTTCATAAGTTAATATAACTTAGTTAAGTTAATAGCGTTAATAATAACGTTATAAGTTATATTAACTTATGAAAATATTATTTTTAAGTTAATATAACTTATGAAAATATTATTTTTAAAGAGTCAAATACGATTTATAGAACACCGTATTGTGAACTTACGCATAGTTTTTTCTTCAAATCGTTTACGAAAATAAATACAAAGACCCCAAAAATCATTAAACTGTTTCAGAAGTTCCGGCAAGTTGAAAAAATCCAGAATTATTCTTTGTTATTCAAAATCTATATAGAACCAAAACATTATAATACATAATAATACATTTCAAAGCTATTTTATAATATACTAGCTTTCGCCCGCGGCTTCGCTCGCGTATCCCACGGGCACATTACATTTTTCCGGGATGAAAGGTACCCTATATCCTTCTCTGTACTCCTAACTATGTGTAAGCGAATTTTTAAGAATAGTTCAGTAGATAAAGCGTGAGGAGGTAACAAACAAACAGATATACAAACTCACTTTCGCATTTATAATATTAGTTAGGATTAGGATACCAGTTAGACTAGATATATAATAGAAGATTATCCACAGTTCCTCCAAGCTACATGGAGAATGTTAAGCCAACGCTGTCGTTATTAGATAACGATTCAGTTACAAATCTAAGTCAGACCCGTAACTTAGCTGCATCACTACACAATGCAGTAGCTCGTTATCCTAAATAATACACAAGTGATTGTGACAACACCACAGAACTTTCAAAATAATATACAAACGGTAAAAACTTAACATATTTTATTTGATACAAGATTAAGTTTGAAACTAAATTCTAAGCCAAATTGTAATTCTATACCTATATCTTATTTTCAAACAAGACTTAGTTGAAACTAAACTCTTTGCCATTTGTAACTACATGTACATGTATGTAAATTACCAACTATACAATATACTTAAGTAATCAAGATTATGGAGGGGAAGCTCGTTCCAGCTTCAAGGAGCACGTTAAGCCAACACTGTCGTCATTAGATAACCGTTCAGTTGCAAAACTCAGTCAGACCCATAAGTCAGCTGTTAGACCATAGAAAAAAAAACAAAATTGTATAACAAATTCTACTACTAGTTCTATATCTTATTTTGATTATATCTTAGTTTAAAGCTCAACTCACATTGGCGCAGATTCGAAGCGACACGTCATCCCGCGATGACGCTCGAATTAGCGCGCCCAGATCACAGTGCTGGACCGGTTCAGAGAATTTTAAATATTTTTAAATGGCGCTCGTACTCGACAGTATACAATTATAGATATCAACATTAAATGAATTTAATTTTATGGTTTATTTTCATATACATCCATAACGCGCGTCGCTGCGCGAAATCGCTCGTCTCAAGCCAAACGTAGACGCGGGATTCCATATATGCATAACACAAAGTAACTTACGAGTTATAAGGCTGCCCGCCCACACCCCATAATGAAATCAAATCATTTTATTTCAGGCTATAAATGTGTACATAAAATAAACATCCAGAGGCCCATATCAATATAATTATACCTTAACCAATACATATAATATATTATAACTACGATACACGTTGAGGCTGCGACATGTTGCGCGTCATCGAGGTGTCAGGTATCGTTCCCCGAAAGCGACGATACATAACACCCTTCGGCCAAAAGTTCGCCTCCATGAAGGTCGCCAGCTTCTCCGTCGGGACTCGCACCACGAAGGAAGTAAAGTTCACGTTGTGGCGCGACTCCAGCTTCACGACCCTCAGCGTGATGTTCGTCTTCAAGCAAACGTAATCCACCAATTCCTCTGCTTTTGTTGAGTGGAAGAGTCGGGAAACGTATAGCTGCTTCGTCGGGATGGCGGGGCGCAGCAAATGATTCGGTCCTTTCAGTGCAGTTCCACACTGATTCCGACAAGATGGCTTCTTTATCCTTCTCTCTACTTTTGTAAAGCCATTTTTGTCTTCCTGTCCTTAATAGGAACCGAAGGAGCCTTTCTGGCAACCGAAGAAATTCGGTTCGATTGTCTTCTCTCGGGTTTCTGCTCCGCTTGGGTTGACGCTGACGCGTTGGTGCCACTGGGCCAATTTCACCGACTGTAGTACCAGCAGTGGCGGCATCGTTACCGACGGCAGCAGCAACCGCGGCATAGGCACGTGTTGGGGTGGACGTGCTCGACTTCTCCGGAGAGACAAATGGAGCGGGCGGTGGGGCGCGGGGTGTCGTGCGTCACAGCGACGGCCGGCGAAGTATCAAGTTTCGCTGACTCGTAACTGCATACCGACGTATTTTGCGCACCTCCTTTACATGTGTTCATGTTAGAGGCTACGGGTGACCTACTTACCGAATTACTACCTTTTAACAATAATAATTCAGCACGCAGCTCGGAGATGGTGGTTTCCGAGGCCTCTACCCTTAACTGCATCTCTGCCAGACTGGACTTAAGGGTTGTTACGAGTATATCCTTAAGCAGCCTGGTGACGTCGTCGATAATCGGTGACCGACTTTTTGTAGAATAAAAATAGAACGAACTACAAAGAGTAGGTAATTCCTACAAAAAAAATCGGCCCGATTATCGGTCCTGCAAAAAATCTGACGTGGGCAGCCCCTAATAGAAAAATAGAAATAAATATACTCTAGGCAAAAAACATGACGCGACGCGACGCTACGACTCTCCTCCAGTGTGAGTTGAGCCTAAAACTAAACTATGCCAAATTATAAATCCGCTTGTATGTAAATTACCCACTATACATAAATAACCAAGATTATGGGAATTTATAGATAGAAAATTATCCCGAAACTCTTCGAGCATCAAAAAGCACGTTAAGCCAGCGCTGTTGTCATTAGATAACAGTGGGTAAGCCAAGTCAGATCCATTAGGTATTTAGTTCTCACATCACCGCATTACCTTAGAAAAGCTTAGCTTAGCTTAAATTTGATTTGATATAAAACGTTTTGTAGGCATCTTAATGTTTAAATTAGAAAATGTAAGGACGGGGAATGATCCCAAACTCACTAAATAGTGCTGTTGTCATTTGATATCAGTTGGTAAGCCAAGTCAGACACATAACTTAACTGTTTCATCACCCACTACGCAGTAGCTTGGGAACGCTCCAAAATGGTTATTTCAAATTATTCCCAACTTCGAGTGGAAAATGCAATAAAAGTTTTAGATGTCATCTACGCAGTGTAGCTTTTATAAAATAAAACTAAGTGTTATTATAGTGGCCAAAATGCTCAGAAAATAGCTCGAAAATATCGAAGTAACTTATGCTTTAAACTTATGTACTGATGCGTATACAAGATCTAAGTGCAGGGTTGTTACATAAGTACATTAAGGAGCTGCTAGTCAATCTCATATAAAATTGTCCATGACCTGAGAGCGAGATTTTCAGTGTTTTCAATTGTTTGTTTTTCGTGCGTGTGGCCAACACCGGTGTCAAATTTTTTAAGCTGCCTAAATTCATCTGGCATAGCTTGACTGGTTACCGCGAAGACAGCTGGGACCGACGGCTTAACATTCCTTCCAAAGGACGGAGGAGCTCGAGAAATTTTTATGCCACTTTTGGACACCTATCCAAGTGCGATCCGAATCCAACTTGCGAAAGCGCAAGCAATACGATTTTCCATTGGACCACCAAGCTCCTCCGTTTCAATTATAGTAATAAGTATGTAAATAATAAAGCTAAAAATTATATTTATACCGAATAAAATTCCTTTTTTTCATACCAAAGAAAACAAATAAATTCAATGAACTTCATACGATAATGACTTTAAGAACACGTCACTACGGAACACGGTTCGTCAAAATATCACTAATCAAATTTAAGCGATTTGGTATGCAAGATGAAAGAGCCTTGACAGGAACATTGAATTATGTAAACATTATATAATTAGTTTCAAAGAAGTCATGGCACGTGTAAGAATAAAGACGCAAATGTAAACACGCAAACAACAAAAAAATAAAAGGCAAAACGAATAAAAATTTAGAATGGTTTGTTGTTTTTTTGTTGACGAAAAATGCATTTTTATGTCCACTGTTACAACACGATGAAAAATCACATGAACCCACACACTACTCGTATTACATTTGTATATAAACTGATGAGAGATAGTTATAATATTGTCTCACTCTATTTTAGTAAACAAGATATTCTCTCAAATGATTAGATTCAGCAGTCAAAATAACATTTGCAGAATAGGGATGTGGATTGGGTCCGAAAAATATTATTTCATTAAGGCCGTCAATTAGATTATCCAAAAAGCTAACAGTTAGCTTTTAGAGGGGGAGGGGAGCGCTATACTCGAACAAGAATTAGTTCAATATTTCGAAAACGGGTCACTGAATCGAAAAGTGGTTGTAAATGGACCCATATTTTTTGTGTTATCAAAGAAATAAAATTTTACAAATATTAGCGTCACCGTCTAGTGAAAATCGTACTAGATCGTGACGTCATGCTTAATTTAAATGCGCTGTATCTGCGTCATTATTTACTAACCAAAGAAAAGAGAAAATAGGTATACAATATTTTTTTATATCTACCTGATGGTCTAAAACTGTTTTTAGGGTTCCGTACAAAAAAAGAAAAAACGGAACCCTTATAGGATCACTCGTGCGTCTGTCTGTCCGTCCGTCTGTCACAGCCGATTTGCTCCAAACCTACTGGACCGAATCAGGTGAAATTTGGTAGGATGGTGTAATCGTATAACCCAAACACACATGTGCAAAGAAAATAAATATTTTTTTAAAATAAGGGTCATTTTTGGGGGACAACTTAGGAAATTTAAAAAAAAATTTTTGCAAACCTTACTGTGTCATATATCAAATAAAAGGAATTTTAATGAGGATCTTAAGTATATGTTTTTTTATTATTTTAAAATAAATAGTTTTGATTTTATTCAAAAAAGAAGACGAAAATTGACCATTCCCCCCCCCCCCCTGATCTCCGAAACTACTGAGCCTAAAATTTTGAAAAAAATACAAAATATAGTTCATTGCTTGTAGATGACAGGAAAACCTATAAGAATTCAATCAATCGTACGAAACCTCTCCACGCGAGTTTAACTCGCACTTGGCCGGTTTATTTTTGTCCACATCCGTATTGTATTGTATTAATAACATTACGGTTTTATCGCAGTTTAATATAGCAATGAAGAATGTGAGAGAGGTACCGGTATATTTAGACGCCGTCATCAGGTGCATTGTACCGTGTAGGTTACGAAACTGTCTAACTCTCGATCCTCAGACAACAGGCCAAACGTCATGTACAATTCAACAAATAACTCAGGATGCCGATGCCAAATCGGGACTATCTAGTTAGTTAACGATATAACTTTAATGGAGTTGTCAGTCAAACAACAAATGGATAACCAAATGGGTATAATAATGAATTCTGGAGAAATTGAAACCATAATTGTATATTAATTACTATCGAACATTCCTGACGATACGATTTATTCATGCCATGTCTCGTATCTGTTTATTAGATAAGAAAAAACAAGTCCGGAACGTAACTGATTGTCAGTAAACATTGAAGACATCAATAATTCTAGTTATATACATATGAGAAAGCAAAGATAACATAATAACTAACGTAACAGACACCCAACGTATTGGAAGGCATGTAAATAGCTTATTTGTAGACATACATATTAGTACCAAGTTACCAACTGCTGACAAAGTATTTGTAAAAGTAATTGCTTTCTCTATATTACAAATAAAACTATTTAAAACTTATTTTTAAGTACATAACCTATTTAAAAAATATTTAGAAAAGAAAACTTGCTTTCTCTTCGCCAGTAAATGACGTTTCCTATTTCTTTAACTTTATTACAAAATTTGTAAACGGTCAACCGAAAGGTAAAGTTGAGTCAAGTGACACCAAAGTAGGAGCAAACATAAAATGTTAATGCTTATACTTACCCAGTATTTGAACCAATATTACCTACCTATCGCAGGTTTGCTAGTAACTTGTGTGCCACCATCTATATGATAAAAGTTGGTTGATGTATTTAGTCTACAAGTTTGCTATTAACGAGCCTTCGAATAGTTTGTATGACGTTAGTACCCACTGGAGAAACATACAAATAAAAGAAGCACAAAAATAGAGGAACAAATATTTTCGTGAGACAAATCGTATTGTAGAAATGAGTTATCCGGATACGGCATCGACAGCATCGGCATTGGAAGCTAGGCGTCACCATCGCAGCGCCGACGGCCTGACGGAAAATATGATGGCCGAACAAAAGCTCGCATTGGTGGAGACGTCCAAATCATTATTTATTGTTTCGTTAACGAGCTTGAAAGAAACGCGGCCGGATCCGTGGCTCACAGCCCGGAGCCCGGATCTAAAGGCTGACTCATGCAATTCCCATTTTCGGCTCGCACGGCTATCTTGTGTTAACCTTTTTACGTGGGGTTAATGAAATTACATACGTTTGTGTTTTTACTTTCTTAGGGTGCTTCCTCAATCTTGGAATGTGACAAGTGTCGTTCTCACTGTGTTTTTAACAAAATGTCTTCTATTCGAGTACCGTAACACATTACTTTTGGAAACAAATTTTCCACTTGTCAAATATATTATCTGAAAGGGGAGAAAAGTAGTGTACAATAGAGAGAGATACATATTTATTTTTACAATGCAAGTAGAATGCATGTTGGCGGCATGTAGATAAACATTTGTAACGATGCTGCATGCATCCTGTTCAAACCTCCTTTGTTCATCTCATCCTGTCCGTTTTTAGGGTTCCGTCTGGTGCGTCTGTCTGTCCGTCCGTCTGTCACAGCCAATTTTCTCCGAATCTACTGGACCGAATCAGGTAAAATTTGGTAGGATGGTGTAATCCTATGACCCAAATACATATGTGCAAATATATATTATTTTAAAATAAAGGTCATTTTCGGGGGAAGAAATTAGGAAATAAAAAAAAGTTTTGCAAAACTTACTTTGTTATATATCAAATGAAAGCTATAATAAGTTTGGAAAATCCAAAAGTGCACGCCTCATAATCTCATTTTTTACAATTAAATTGAAATAACGATTAAACTACATTGAATTAGACCGTGATCTTCAAAAGGACTTAGTTTTGGATAATACTGAAGCGTATAAAAAAAAATAGACTTGATCAGATAAGTTTTTCGGGAGTTATCGTGACCACGCCAGTTTCCATACATACAGACACACGGACGTCCACAAAATGATTTTATTAAACATTGTTTTTATTTATTTAAAAGGCAAAATGTCTTTTAAAAATGTTATAAGTGTTGAAACTAGTGTTTTTCCTTGACATTTATGTGTAAATATTATTGTACAAGTGCGATAGAAAATAAATATAGACACATTAAGTTAAAAAAATCACTTGATTTTTGTAAGGCGAGAGTAGAGCACTACCTCATGCGCAATTTTGAAAAAAATACAAATATACTCGTATGTAACAGTCAGTAACAGATAATTTTTATATAATCCACCGTTTATCGAGTCCCTATTCTCTACTTCTCCTACTATCTTCTATGTGGGAACTCGCCTAGAGCGCCGGGACAGGTCGAGAACCACACATTTATCTATATATTCTTAAATAAAAATGAATTCCTATTTCCCTTGATCACGCTATAACTTGAGAACGAGTTTAGCGATTTCATCTATCCTTTTTTTAAAGTTTTCTAATACTTTGTAGAAGGTTCTTACGGAAAAAAAAGTTGCGCAGAAAACAGGATTAGGCAGAACGAAGTTCGCCGGATCAGCTAGTATGTTATAAACATGTTTCTTTATCTTATACATTGACTCAGATGCTAAAAACAACAAAAACTTTTAAATAGGTTTAAAACTGTGAAAACCAAAAACAAGTTTTGTAAACACAAGGTCCAACTATTATATCGCCAAATAATATAAATCATATTATTTGTCATTTCACAGCTCAATGAAATAAACAATTCCAATGCGGCGGCAAGTAGCCCAAACATAACAAATTAATAACGATTACGTCCCCCAAGATAGAATATTTAATTGGAGATTTCAAAGTGAAATTAACATAATAACAGCTATCTTGTGATAAAATATGAAAATTCATGGGTCACAGTGGATTGATTAGAATTTTGGAGCCCTTGGAAAATATTGAATAATACGAAAGGAAATTAGATTTTATGTATAATGCAACCACGCTGCAAGTAGGGCAGGAAGCAGATAGATAACGATATTAGTCTTTGATAGAATTGCAAGATGTTAACCTTGTTACGACGGCCGTTTCTCGTCGCCGGCTGACGGCTAATAGCACAAGTACTCTGCCCAAGCTGTTCGATGCCGACCAAATATCGGGGTTGTTAGCTTAAATACCGTTTATACTAGTAGCTACTAAATTATGATTTTCACATACTACGGTAAACGTACTATGGTTTTCACAATTCATACTTTTTCAACGCTAAGTTTAGATGATTATCATTATTTATTTTTTTCAGGCAAAGTTACATAATTTAATAAAAACTACCAGTTTTAATTGTTGTACCATTTCCTTTCTCCAAAATCTAAAAAAAACTGTAATAATTAAATAAATATTAATAATGATCTATTGCTAATGAAGTCCTTAGTGTGGCTCCCAAATTTGATTGATATCCGTCAATAAATAACGCTAGAGCAAAGTTCCCCCCTTGCCTAGGTCTCCCTCAATCAAAAATCGCAATCCACTAAAAAAGTTAAATGAATCAAGGAACCAGTATGCCAATTTTCATCAAAATCGGTTAAAAATGCGACCTGTAAGCGAGAACAGACAGACGAACAAAAGCATTTTAGGCCAATCTTGAAACTGAGACGTTCGCTCGATCAATAACCTACACGGTTGAATTCTTCATATTGCTTTATTCCAGATTCACCCCCACTATCACACTAAACGTAGCCTTGGGTCTAAGGGCCCTAGGCTCTGTCTACCCAGTTAGAATATAAGAAGTGACGGTGAGTCTGTATCTATAGCTTCTCGGTGGTAGCTAACTACGTTGTGGTTAGCAAAAAATACCACTTTTCTAGTTCAAAAGACATTAGCGATGTGGTAAAGCTTTCTAAGTTTTCTCACGTTCTACACATTTTCAACGTGAAATGTGATGCGTTTAATTGTCTTACACCAGTCTCTTCTAATAACTTTTTAGTAATTTAATCTAACTTTGGATTAACTGAGTTCATATTAATTTAAAACAGATTAAATCTTGACTTGTATACCGAAGGGCCTTTGTTGCACAAATAACTACAATGAATAATGAATTTCTAAACTATCAGGGAAATTTAAATTTTAATATGATTCTTATCTGATAAATAAGCACTCATTTGAATAATAAAACTAGGTGATTTATCATCATTAATAGGTTGAAGATAGAAAGTTGTTACTTACAGTCTTAGTATAATTACATATTTTAAATATACAAAATTGACTTATCAAAGCAATCCAATCAAATTTAATTATACTGCAAGACAACAATAAGAAATCAGAAAACAGTCGAATTATTCTTTTACCGAGATTCAATTTTATTTTGCACTCGGTAGTTGAAGATAATGGCGGATTGTTTTTGACTGCAAAGTAGGTCGAAACGTTTTTCCGTACCTGCGACGACAAAACTTCGTCTCTACTACGCTTAAAGTTTTTCAATTAGCAATTAGTTAATTAAAAAAAGTGGAGTAAGTCAGTTCGCGAGGGTGAAGCGCACATGGCACGATTTACGGCATCGCAAAGACATTTTACACGCATCGACGACCGTGTAGAGTTCGTAATTCGCGGGGGCGCCCACCGAGACAGGAATGAGCTAAGTTTTCGGGAACACTGCCGGCGAATGAGAAAACATTAGGGAAGTTGCTTCCAAGTGATAGACAAAAACGACGAAATATATGTGGGGCTTAGCGAGACACACATCACTACACAGTTTCAAGATACGCCATGAATAACAATATAAACTCTTGCAACTGTGTTCAAAGTTGACGCGTGATTTGTGTATAAGGTGAAACTTCCTAATTAGACAAATTGTCTTAGTTAGGCGAGTAATTACTCAACTGTGTACGAGGCTATGCTTTGGAAGAAATGTGTACCGTAATGAGTACAAGGAGTCAACGAAGCTTTATTAATGTTGATGTATAGCATTAATACAATTGTTGCTTGCGAATGGGACGAGTCATTTCGGGAAATAGCTCAATAAGCGTCAAGAAAGGGCGCTACGCTGAGCAAGGCTGGATATGAAACATGTCCCGTGCCCGCACTCGTAATAAGCACCGCTCAACTCGATCATAAATAAAAGGAGAGCTGGCATAACAGCCGCTTAAGGCACGTCATCGGCAGCTGTCGCACGGCCGATTTCTGACGGCAGTCGATAAAAATATCTCCATATATTTGGCATGCACTATGAAAATATTTCACAGATATAGTCAAACTTGTCACAACAACATTATTTTCAAAGAGAATCTAGTTGAACTGCTTCAGTTGATAAATAACTTGCAAACTGTATTCCTGTACGCAAGGTATTCTGGAACATAGATTTAGGAATAGAAGCAGGTCAACTAATGCCATATTTAGCAAGCTAGAGGGACAAATGTTTAGTTGTCAACGTGAATAGTAAAATTTAATTGGTCTTTGGCTCACCTCACAAGATAAGCTGATTGGAGGGTTTTAATACCTAAAGGCGTTTTCGTTTTCCATTGTCTCCATTTTGCTAAACGTATTAGCAAAATGGAGACAATGGAAAACGTTAATAATCAGAGGTATTCCCTTGAATTCAATGTCTAGAAATAGCAGGTATATAGATAGGTATATGTATATATAATTGCTCCCAGACTATCGTGGAAGATTTACGTTTCCACCAAACGGTCTCTTGAGATGAAGGTAATTTTATTTAACAGTCTCACCTCTTTCGCAGATACTTCGCAATTTATCACAGCGATACGTCGCGGGATGATGACGCCGCACGAGCCCGCCGCCGCCGTACACGAGCTTTTATAAATCATCGCGCTTAAAATGAATTTATCTTTATCGAACACTTGTACCTATTCTATTGTTAATATCGCGCAGGGAATTTTTCGCTTTGCTGCAGAAACCTTCTCACTACAGATACTTTAAATTGAGAACGACAATAAAGGGACACAATACATATTTCGAAGTTCCTATTGATATCTAAGAGGAGCTCGATGGCGCAGCGGTGCAAGTGAATACTTATTGCTGGTGCGACCTGAATTTGAATGAGTGCGCCTGCTGTATTTTATCAGTTCTTTCGTGTTTACACAAAACACGTTACAAGATCTCCTAAAGTGTAGCCGCAGCATTTAGGACAAGATGCCAGAAAGCAGTCTGCGACGGTACGGTCATGTAATGAACATAGCCGAAGGGCGGAGAGGCAGAGGACGCCTCCTCATGACTTGGTGTACCATTAAAAAAAAATATGAAGACGATAGGGCTAACCCGTGACATAATTTACAATAGGGGAAACTGGCGCGAGAAGTTAAGGAAAGCACACCCCAAATGAAATGGGACCATGGCTAGGACTGATGATCGTGACGACGGTAAGCCATTAAGCCCGATTGTTATTACTAGATGTCAATCGTTAGGCTACGCAGTGGCCTTTAGGCAGCTTGAAAAATCTGAAACCAGTATTACTTTTTAAATACTCGAACGATTTAAATAAAAAGAAAGAAAAAATATTATCTAGTCGACACGTCTTTCATTCATGTCAATTTTGTCCACAAGAATATTTATCGGAAAGAGCTTATGACAAGGATATGATAATGTTTGCAGAGTATTAAAAGTCGCTGGACTCGGAGGCCTTCATAAATATTTAAAGAATACCATAGGGATTTAACTTTCAACACCGGCGCAAAATATGCCTCCCGAATTAAATATGTATGTAATGTAAATTTTGAGGTTACAATATTCATTTGCTTGAAATGTCTTAATTTATTAATGTTTAATAAAGGTACGTCTTGAGTTACACAAGTAGTTATAAAACAAATTTATCGGCTGGGAGTTCGTCAGCAACAAGGACTAGTTACTTTTTGTGTGTCTTTTGCCAACATCAGCTTTGAGCATTTCGATATAGAAACTAGGTAAAAACGTGACCAATTGAGCAAAGCGAGGTCCCTTTAAGCAGAATTGCTAAGTATAACAAAAGAATTTTCATAAAAGAAACTCAAAGAGTGACGAGGTAAATTAGTAATTTCTTTGAATTCTACTTTCTGTAGACTTAATGTAATTCGTTGAAATAATAAAACTTGCGATTAAAAAGGTCATAGACACGAAAATTACTTCTATAAAATTGTTTATTGTTGTTTAAATTGCCTTTTTTGGAAACTTTTTGCATGTATCTACGAATAAAATAAAATTTTATGCAACTTCACGAAATAATATATACCAAGGAAGTTTTAAAAAGTTTCCCGACGAAATACAAACGCCACTGTACAGAAATTCTTATGAGCAAGCCAGATAAATTCAAATTGTTTCGCGAACAGACAACAACTTAACCGTAATTTAGGTTAACATAGAGCTGGAAAATACTACATTACTTGATTTATAGCTGCATTTAGAATATGAATAAGTTTTAAATGTAGTCTACTCAAGTAACTTTTTACCACGTTAAATAAACCGTTCTTTGTTAAATAATGGATCCTGAAAGAACAGGGTGAAAGAAAGTTAAAACAAGTTTATTTGCTAGACAAGTAAAAAATTCTCTGACTTTCAAGCGTTCAGCCGCAATAACATATGAACGGGTGAACGGATTTTCATCAAACATAGCTGTTCAGATAGTATCCCAAAATTTTAATGATAACTAATTTTGGGCCTAGCTCACTTTTTGTGATGTCCTTACGAAAACGAAAAAAAGAAGAAAAGAAAGTTTGTAAAATACTCTCCCAGCCGCCATGGAGCTTGTTGCCAAAAGCAATAAAATATAGTATGTGTATTTAATACCACACTTAAAACTCTATTGTCTAAAACAAACTTCGATAATAGAGGTTGTACTTATCTCGGATTTCAGAGCCAAGAAGTTATGAAGTTACATTATTTTAATTAATATACAAGTAAACAATCCTGTGCGGCTTACTTTAGGTTAGTGACTATTTAAGCAATAGCACGTACCCGATTTTAGAGATAGTAGCCAAAATACTTTACACTGTTAAAAATTATGTAATTTTATATATTTGTATATGAAATTTTACATATTTTTTGTTATTTTTACATACTTTTCCGTAAATTTCCCAGATTTTTCGGGAATTTTACAGGTTTATGTAAATTTTTTGCATGTACAATTACATCATTTTTAACACAGTGTATGCAATACGCATAAGAACTCTTAGGACATACCACTCGTAATATGACTGGCTTGTGATAAGCAATGAGCTATTATGTAAAACTATAGTAGACACCACATATCACTGTTTTGTCCCGTTCAATTGTAGCTATCTCCAAAAAGTTCACTTATTCGCTTGCTAGCTCTTATACGCTAAGTACTTTCGACAGTTTATAAGCGAAACTCATACGAAGATATATAAGAAGATTCACTTAAGGAACACGGCAAAGTGTACATAAAGAAATAACTTTCTGTCGGTGAGTAGATTCTGGTTACTCACCGATAGAAAGTTATTCCTTTCATTATTTGAAAATTTAACACTTATGATTGATCTCACGCCGCCATATTTTCAAAAATAGAACAGAGGCCAATGTTTGAGATAGCAAGTCTATAGGTATATTCTATGTCAATGGTGATAAGGAGGATAACTCTAACAACTTTATTCTTTCTAAATATACTTCGTGATTTCCATTGACGTCTTCCTCTTCTAAAAAGAAAGCGACCAACCAAATAACCACTCAATAAATCGGCTAAGTGCGTATCGTGCCACGCTCTGTGTAGTGTTCCGAAGTTACACATAATTTTACATGTTTGGTACTCACTTTAAACAAATTACAACTTTATTTAAGTAATACGGCTGTGGAGGGGGTCTTAAAAGTATTGTTTTATTTAGTTTGTTACATTATCCAAAAATAAAAAGATTTTGGATACTTGGTTTTATGGAAAGCAGTTCAATATCACGGACTGAACTTTCTCCAAAAACTATGCCACTGTTTAAAAAGCAACCCTCTATTATATACCCATGCAAAATTACAGCTTTCCATTACTAACAGTCTCTGAGCTAAGCCGTGGACGGACAGACGGAAAGACGGTCATAGGTACCGAAACGTACTTCTATCTTGTCGGCAGTTAAGTGGAGATGCCTCCATTTTTCTCCTCTGTGCCATAATTTTAACGTCCTGGTAGGACCTCCTTACTTTAGAACTCTCAAAATGACACTTCTAAAAAATCATTTTAAAGAATAAACAAGTAAACATAACTATTAGGTCGTGTAACGGCTTAGTTTCGGTAAGTGCCTATTTAAGCAATAGCACGTCCCGTATTTTGGAGTTAGTGACGCGTAGCGACCGGGTCGGGTTGAGATCCATCCCCACGCACCCTTCCTATCGCACGTACTCTCACTTTAATTGATCTAAGCAATTCACTCAAATAATTTCAAAAGAGGAAGACACAATCCTTTTAATTAAGACGATTATAAAATAATTATTTACTCCCATTCCATTTTACTTAAAATGACGCAAAGATTGTCATTTTTGTTAAGTAGTTAAGTAAAAAAATTACGGAGCAACTGTTTTATATTGGTTTTAATCATTTTACCAAAGCGACATTCCAGTCCTGTGATCAAAGCAGATTTAATTAAAATCTCGCAATAGAGGGTTGTCTAAATTCCTATCAAGAAGGACGAGATTTTTCTTTCTTTTGCAAAAGAAGATTTAATGAAAGCTCATTCGTTTTAAGGTTTTCCGATCTTGCTTACGTACCGTTTTTCTCATACACAATAGTAAAGAATTTGTTGGGTTTGGTTTATATAGAATTAGAGAATGCTTTTTTTTATAATATCTACATAATAAGTCTGTGTGTTACATCTGCCTTTTTAAATAAAACTATTTCTGTTTTATATAATATTTAAAATAATAAATTTTAATGTTTAGTTTTCAGTGCTGGCAATGCGAATTTTTAATATGTTTGGAGTTCTAATGTTTAAACTATTTTATATGAAAATTAACTTCAACAAATTGTTCTAGTAAGTCAATAAAATTTTATTCGACGTAACAAATGCGAAAATGTATCTTGCAATTCCTTCTTCGAGGCCGCATATTAAATTAGACTGAAAGGAGTAAAATAAAAACGCAAAGCGGATCTCAACTCTAAGAAGGCGTAAATGTAAAAAAAACTGTCAAGTGCGAGTGTGACGTTTGAGCTTTAGTCGCTTTTAGTTTCTTTTTGCTTCATAGAGTGTATGAGTCCAGGGTGAATTAATACTATTTACCGTACACCTCTGCTTGCACATATGTTTTCGGGCTTACGAATATATTATGTGTTCAATCTGAGATATGGGCACGGAATTATTTATCAGAATTTTTCTGTTTAAACGCAGTAAAATTACATTTAGATTAAAAAGAAATAATGTACTAGATTAGCAGCTTTTTAAATTATGGCCTAGATTCTGCGAAAAATCTGTTTTATGTAGTTTTAAAAATATTAGATTTTAGACTGAAGAAGACTCATATTATATTGTTATATGATTTTTTACATAGAAAAAGTAACATACATGCATTGCAAATTTCTAAAAAAAACTTTTTTTAAATATACATGCTGTTTATTAAGTAATTGGTAAGTGTTTCTGTAATTTTTGAAGTTCTTGTTTTTAGTTAAATTTAAGAAAATATGTTTAAGTTAGTATTTTTTTTTATTTATGTAAATATTTATGTTGTTAATAAAAACACTCCTGAAAAGAACTAATAGGAAGACCGCGAAACCCAGAAGTGTACAAAAACTTACGTGTTCTGTTTTTATTCCATCTCGATTGAATTGACCAACCACAACCAACTGAAATTGACGAGTAGTTGTGCAGTCGGAATGCTTTTTCAAAATCCTTTACCCACAACACAACCATTCCACAACTGTGTACTTCAACAATTTATTGAAGACAATGTAGATGTAGGTATTAATTTACGTACGAGTAACTAGGCAAAGTATTTTTGGAAACCTAATTTGGATCTAGCTACTGGGTGTAACTACTGGGAGGTTTCAAGCGCTAGATTCAACTAATTAAGTGTTTGTGTATATACAACGTTAACAGAGCACTGTGAAATACTCAATCTTGGTATTAATGTCTCAAATAAAGTTGAAAATATCATAAACTTTTTGTTTTATTTAGTATTTAATATAACTTCATTCCATATTACCCAATAACCTTTTCTTTTTCTTGCAATATATCCTTCTCCTGCCTAAACGTATTCATGGATACATCTTTTGTATATCTCAGAATGGGTATAGCGGGAGTGCTATATAGCATCATCTTCTCCAAAGAAGATGTCTCCATCTTATTCACCTAACAGGTAGAGGACCTATGTGTTGGATCTGTATCCCCACGCAAATCTTTCAAAGGCCC
This sequence comes from Acrobasis repandana, assembly GCA_963576875.1. NCBI lineage: Eukaryota > Metazoa > Arthropoda > Insecta > Lepidoptera > Pyralidae > Acrobasis > Acrobasis repandana. Next base: position 14,323,789 of record OY756216.1, on the reverse strand, counting down.
GTGTGAAAAGACCCGTGATTCCCAAAGGAGATACAAATTGTAACATCTTAGTTCATCGTAGGATAGGATATGTATTTTTTACAAGCTTTATTTCTTACTTATAAGCGTGTTATAGATGAATGTATCTATTACACGCTTATATATAGGTACTTTCGACATTTTCCATATAAAAAAATATCTACATATGTTATAGATAGAGATACACGGCATACAACCACACACGTTACAAAACAAACGAAAATTTGGAACCTCATTTTAATTTACATTAACTGTATGAACTGTATGACAGCAACTAAAAATTGACAAAATATTTATTTACCCAAGCTCACGGTTGAACGGACACAAGTATATAAAATAATTCCATAGATATGAAATTCAAACGGATGTAAAGATAATACTGGCAATCACAATTTCCGGTTACGAACCAACCAGGCTCAGATTCGTTTAATTAAATGGCTACATTGTTAATTATAGGCTTGTAATACGGTAAAGATACATAGTTTTCCAGACACAGAGGCAATTAGTGTACGCAAAATCAGACAATGTTTTGCTAAAGGGTCCAACATTTAAATAACTTTTGGTGCGTGCACAGATTTTCGGAGCGACTTCTCAGAAATAATTTTCATCTCATTCCTGTAACACTTATACAGGATTCACAATTTTCATCTGGATGAGTATCTAAATTACATTTTACGTTCGCGTTAAAGTGGAAACAAATACTCGTAGTTCAAGAAATGTATCATTTATTATCTTGTGTTCGAATTTTACAGCGCAGTTGTAAAAGATGCCTAGTAAATGTACAATGTATAACTTACAATTTATGATAACGAAGAACCCAGCAACAAAGAAATACTTGTATTGGAGTATCGTAGGTATATTTACGCTCATATCGACGAAAGCGGGTTGCCTATTCTTATTTGTAACATTTGTCAAGATATGCTTTAGCTTAGATCGAGATAATACCATAGTCCATATATTGTTGTCTGATGTTAAAAATATGTTAATATATCTACTAAGAAAAGCGACTTCACAATCTGTTCTCCTTCATCAGTTGCATTTCATCAAAACACACTTTCTGAATACAAATGCCATAATAAATGACGAAATCATCAAAATCACTATATGTGCCGGGAATATTTTAGAAGTTTCCTCGATTTCTCGAGGATTCCGTCATCAGATCTTGACCTGGTGCCAATGACATAAACTTGCATGTATATCCTTTGAAACAAAAGAAATATTTTCTAAATCGGTTCAAAAACAAAGAAGTTATTGGCGAACATACTAAAAAATATACATTCGAATTGAAAGCTCCTCTTTGAAGTCGCTTAAAAGTGTAGACCACACAATATACACTGCATTTCACTTAAGACCCACCTACATGCCTTATTTACGATTTTAGTACTTGCCAGCCAGTGTCTTTACGAGACGACGATGTTCGAGGGCGTGTTGCCGCCAAAATTTATCGCTTGCGACCATAGAGAAGACCAGAAACAATATGAGAGCGTCCGAGTAATAAAACGCCACTTCAATGCATAAAACAGCACCGTGCGAGAGCCAACCAATCTCTAAGGAGCCGATGTGCGAACTCGTAAACTCTACTCTTTTAATCGAATGAGCTCTCACGTAGGCATTACAGCTTTTATGTTTCGTACAAGCCGTAAATATAAGTGTGGTAAGTAATCACACCGACGACGTATCAAATTGCTCTACTGATCCATTTCAATGGCCTATTATACTAAACAGGTTTTAATGTTTTTTTTTATGTTATAGGACGGTAAACGAACAAGCGGGTCACCTGCTGGAAATGGACAACTGCAACACCAGGGTGTAACAAGAGCGTTACCGGCCTTTCAGGGCGGGTGGGAGTTGGGCTAGGTGATCTTAAAATATAAACAAGTTTTTTCTATAAGACCAAGGCTAGTATTTCGTGTTTTTTTTTCGAAATTGTCATACAAATAGTCCGGCGAAATACTTTTGATGAGATGGACAATTTTTTGTGTTAGCATTGGACCCACAGGAAGTATTTAGACTCGCTGTGTAAATACTCCAAACTACGTAATTAAATAAAGGTTCGTTATATATTTGGGTCAATATAGATTATAGTGGGCTTACACACAGGTACGGCAGTGATGGTGCGCTAGCTTTGTCTTTCTGAACGATCCGCTAATAACCTATTACCTATTCCTTCTTTACGACCTTCGCAGAATGAGAATACAAATTTTTAAGTTTTTTTTTTCTATCAAACACTAGAGAAAAAAAAGTAAAACTTGCATAGCTTTTCAGGTATCCAGCGAAGTATCTTCTGACTTTCCGGTAGAAAACATTTTACACGGTTACGAGAAATAACACCTAATTTTATTGGAATCTGGGGTTTAAGTGGCAATTTATACGAGAATGTTGCAGCATAGAATCTAATTTCAGTATTAGTGACGCTAGATAATACCCTTAACTTCTGTGATAATACCTAATACTTATAGAATATTCGAAATTATTAGTTTTATTTTTACTATAGAAACTTTTACTAGGTATAAAAATTTTACCAATTAAATTATCATATACAAGTATTTGGATGTTATATAAGTGCCTTAGGCGTTCACTTTCCTTTTAAATAGTTAGCTTGATTGCTTTGACTTTTGCTACCAGTCAATCTTCTACTGAAGCGAAGTAGCGTAGATTTCAGGATACTTTTTTCTTTACCAGCCTGATATTAGTCCATGTCTAAATAGCAAGCTTCCAGGGATAATAGCCGATAACTGTCACATAGGGCAGGCATGTTGGTGATCACAGTAGATGAATACGGTTACACGCGTCCTCTACGCTGCTACCAGATCTCTGTTACATATATATATACTTCCCTTTGCCGAAATCTATAAGAGGAAATGTGTATTGACAGATTGTATTCTATTTTGCCTTTACCGCACGACAAAATTATACGGGCTTAACGTCCATATTGCTGAAACTGTATTCAAAACGGTCCTATACGTATATATAGTTATTATAAAGTCTTTGTGCCCGACATCCATCATTACCGCTACACGCCACACATAACATTTCAAAGCCGACAAGTACTAATGTCGAGGTTAACCACGACGGCTGTGTTACATCCTCTTGATAAAAGCTGTTATTAAAATCCATCTTCAGTTATAAAAAGTATAGCATTCTACTCAGAAAAGTCCCAAATATTAGATTAGCATGGTGGAAAATTGAAAACAATTGATATTAGAAGAGGAAAGATGTTTGGTCATCTTATACGCCACGATCAATTTATTAAAATATAAAAGAAAAAATAGAAGCGAGAAGAGGAAAGGGAAGACCAAGAAGAGCATTTATGGATCAAGTGAAGGAGAAAGTTGACGCCGTGTCGTATAGGGAGGTCAAAAGGATGGCTCAAGAGAGGGAGACATGGAAACTACTCCACCGACAAGAACGTAGTTCTTAAATTATAGATAGATAGAAGGTGGAAAAATAAATATTCTCGTTACCATGAAATTTTCCACCTGCTGAGAACAACTCCAATAGGATGGTGAACCTTCGGAGGCAGTCTAGGAGTGATTATACAATCTCCAGACTAGTTTTAGGAAAAGCCACTAGGTTTAGGAGAACCAAGCCAAGTGAGGTTTCTTTTTCAAAAAACTATCGTTGTGACTATGAACTGTTCAAAATGCAAATGTTGTGACTGTGAAATGCTCCAACTGCGTAACAAACTTGTACAATAGACGACTTAAACTCGGCTAATGACAGAAGAGAACCACACACTGGGCTCGATCGTATGAAAAAGCCATTTCGACTCGCTAAGAGGATAAAAAGAGTACATACCATCTTAGGTCAAACTCCTAAACATTCTACAAATTGCACTTTCAAGATGTAATTAAACTGTCTTCTTTGGCATTAATTAATGTTTTTCTAAGTTTGAGATAATAACGCTCAGTGGCGCCAGCTGTTGACCGCTATAATAACCGAGTTATGAATTTTAATGGCTGCTCGACGAAAATCGGAATGAATATTGAACACAGTAAAAAAAGGAAATAATTAAGCTGGAAAAGGATGTTTCCGCCACGGAATGGCTCAGCAGCTCCCGACGAGAAATTTACGAGGAGCTCTGAAAAATAATTAAGATAGAATCTCATTAGGTAGGTACCTACTTATAAAGTATAGACGACATTGTTATTTGTATGGGTGCAACAGCTGTGGCAATAGTTCCAATGAAATCCATTTTTTTTAAAGCAAAGAGCAAGTTTTTGAATATTTTCTAGAGTATCATACAGATCTTGGTTGGTATGTTTATGTGGCGAACATATTTTTCTCCATATATGTTATACTAAATGAAACTATAATCTGAATGATGATGATGATGACGTAAATAAATCGTCCATTACAACATATTCGTAAAATGGTAAAACGTCAAGAATACCAACAAACAAAAATACTTATATATAAAAATATGATCCCGTAGAACACAGGGCCAACTAAAAAAAAAAACAAAATTGAAATAGATTTAATGACATCAACAATTTAACAAATTTATAAGATAAATTTTAGCTGACTAACTTCCAAACAAACAATTAATAAATTAGCAAGTGACAAACAACACTCGTAGCAGGTTAAGGACCTCGGGTTGAATATGAAAATAATCGAATTGAAACCAGTAAGATACTTAGTTGGATTGAGTCCAAAAAAGTCGGAACACAGGAAATGTTTTCATTCGCAGGAACAATTTAAGTAAATTACTGACAGGAATAATTGTTTCCATTTGTCAAAGAAGTCAGATAAAGCTATTACGTGGAGATAATGGAAGATGGAGCATTTAACCAAAATCTTATACTCGAATAATAAGTACTATTCACAGTACAGTCAATGACAAAAGCAAATTATCAAAATCTGTTTCCAAATTTTGCCATGTATGCAATCATGGTTTAATGTGGTACCTACCATTTATGATCCTTCATCTTTAAGGATGTCGGACAATACATACTAAAATATTATTAATATAAATTAATATAACAACACATTGAATACAAAACTACGATTTTAATCAGCTACATTTCTTTGTCATTATAACACTTTTAAAACAGGTAGAGGAAAAAATACTTAATGACGAAAACACGTTTAGTTTTTCTAATTTCAAGAAAACATTTTAGAAACTAGAATTAAAAATGAAATTCTTGTTATATTTCCGTACGAAAGGAAATTTTCATTTAGGCTACGGAACGCGATGTGCAATGCCCGTTGCTCTGAGAGCCGGCGTTGTATTGCAGCACCAATACTTGATCAAAGGCTACTAGGTTAAACTACAGTTGATACCAGTACCGATGTAGTTACGATACATTGTATCCTTTATTTAAGGAGTAGAGATTACATACCTATTAGTTACGTTAAGGGTAGCGACACCCAAAAGTCACACTTTAAATAGAACCCAGAAATTGTGACAGATTGTCAACCCATAACTGTCTATATAAATGGATCTCAAGGTCTATGTCCGTCCATTGTCTATCTTGTAGGATTTGCCCGTGTGGAGAAGCTGCGTACATTTGATATTTATTTAAGCTTCACGTCTACAAAACCAGCATAGAAATATCTGATGTACTTCGTAATAGACAGCAGTTTCTATCCGTAATAAGTATAAACTGTCAATTTCGTCAAAGTCAATTGTCAGTCAGTCGCAGTCGCCGTAGACGTGAAGGTTTGAAGTCAAGACAAGACAAACTGTCAATTAACGAACCTTCAGAGGCTTGAGGAATGTATTTTCAGAATATAATTTATGCATATAGGAGCGTAGTAGCGACAACGATGTATACCTATACTCGTACTATACATACAGGCTGACTTTTTAACCACCAGCCAAATTTTTGAAGCAAGTTCAGTCCATGATACTGAATGACTTTCCATTAAAATAATTAACGAAAATCTAAAATAAAAATTCGCCTTCCCATACAAATCAGCGCTCAGCCAAACGGATTTTGTATGGAAGGACCAAATTTTTTTATCGATTTTTAATAACTTTTTTTATAGAAAGTAGTTCAGTATCATGGACTGAACTTGCTCCAAAAATTTGGCTGGTGTTTTAAAAAGTCACCCTGTATATGAAGGTCAACAAAATGAGGGGGTGGACGTGACCTTGTCATGTTCATAAATTATATGACAATAGGGCATTGTTCGTACTTGTGGGTTATACTTTTGTGGACTGTAGTATGAATCAGTATATGTTAACATATACGTACTACAGGATACCTGACTAGATTGTTGGGTATTAACACGGATGCCATGTATTGTGTGACCTCCGTATTACGTCTGGCTTTAACTATCTTTATATATTTATCACACGTAATGTTACAATTATTTAAAGATAGACTCACTAGTCAAACGCGGTACTATGGTTTGGTCTTATACTGGCCGACCTATCTTCCCTGGGGTTTTAAGGTTTTAACATCGAAATATAATCTCTAGAATTGTAACGCTCCTACATTCACCGCAATATTCTCAAAGGAAACTTCTTGCGACGACGCAACCGCACGATTCGAGTGTCATAGCAAACTGTCGCGCCGCGCTGTTCATATTTTAAGCCCCGCCCGCCGCGGTACATATCGCGTGGAATTATTTTTCGGGATTAGTTACGATTCTAGAGAATTATTGTTCGTAGGGTTTTAACTAGGTAACAGATATTCTATGGTCTTTAGCCCAGTTTTGTAATTTCAATCTATTGAAGCATTTCTCGGATGCTATACTATTATTTTGTACTGGAAAATTTAACAAACAGAATTAACGTGATAATCCATAAAAATGTTTAGTCTGTTTTAGTGTGTTCATTATAAAACGATATTTACTAGCAAAAATGTTTATTAAAAAAAAGGGCAAGTGCGAGTCGGACTCGTACATGAAGGGTTCCGTAGCACCGTACAATGTTTTAAAACGCTGAATAAACACGTTTCTTGTGTGACGACCCCCTTTAACTTTTTATCTTTATTTTTTTAGTTGTTATATCCGCCACAGTAATACATAATCGGTGAAAATTTCAAGTGTTTAGCTATTACGGTTCAAGAGATAGAGCCCTGTGACTGACGGACAGACAGACAGACAGACAGACAGACAGCGGAGTCTCAGTAATAGGGTCCCGTTTGCACCCTTCGGGTACGGAACCCTAAAAACAAAAACATTTAATTTGACTATACATTGTCCAATTTTAATTTGTGGCTGATTATACCAGAGCCGACAGTGGCTGTGCAATTGTGCATGCCACAAATATAAAAAACCTGTAAATTCTTTTTTTAATCAAATAATATTTCACGTTCTGCCAGCATCATCATCATCATCATGAGGCACACTTACTTTGGGGCTAGCTCAATAAATGTAATAAGTGTCCTAATCTGTTTCTTTAATTATTTATTAAATCTTTATTGACCACAATGTTACAAAATGCATTCTCTACCAGTCAGCCTTTAGGAAACATAGAAAATTTAAATAACGATCACACACTATATACATACATACATATACATAAATACACATTCATACATATACATACATACATACACACATGCATACACAAATAAGTTTGGAAAATCCAAAAGTGCACGCCTCATAGCGGTCACTCAATTTTCACAAAAAAAAAACAGAACTTGAATATTGCATATTTATCGGTGTATTATGAACAAAATAAAAAAATTACTTTTTAATCTTCGCGCCATTTCCCACACACAAAAGAAAGGTACTGCGCATGTATTGTCAACAAACCTTATTTACATAGATTTAGATATACCAACGATAGGTGGATTTCAGTTTATTGCTAATTATAATTAAACTACTTTTAATTAGACCGTGATTTTCGAAAGGACTTAGTTTTAAATAATACTTAAGCGTATGAAAAAAAGAAGGGTTCGATTTGTTAAGTTTTTCGGGCGTTATCGTGACCACGCCAGTTTCCATACATACAGACACACGGACGTCCACGAAATAATTTTCTTAAACACTTGTTTTATTATTTTAAAGAACAAAATGTCCTTTAAAAATATCATGACTGTTGAAACTAGTGTTTTTTCTTGAAATTTGTGTGTAAATATTATTCTACAAGTACGATAAGAAATAAATACCGACATTTTTAGTTCGAACAATCACTTGATTTTTGTAAGGCGAGAGTAGAACACTACCTCAACGCTCCGCTTATGAGGCGTGCAATACATAATATAATGCTGCAACAAATTAGCACAAAGGTGGGTGTGGAATTTTCTCTTAAAAAGGTACCTATTTGAGATACTTTTAATGACTTCGGATAAGGCATTCCAAAGTCGCGTAACTTGAACAGTATAAAGAGTTAGACATAAAATTTAAACGAAATAATGGGAAATAAGGACGAAGAGTATTATTTATTTATCATTCCAGTCGCAGGTAGTCCTCTGCTGGACATTCGCCTCCCCAAAGATTTGTGTCTATCCATGTATACCTTTGAATAACGTCAATGGAAAACGAAAACGGCTATTCCACTATTAGGTACGGAAAACGTCACTTTATTGTTCATTACATACAAAGTACACTTCACACTAGAGAGTTACAGCAGCATTTGATGACCATTATCGGGAGCAATTCGTTGACAAATGAAATGTATGGCATGTACAAAGCGTGCCCCGGGGCCCCGTGCTGCACCAATCATGTGCCTGGCTGCATTACCGATGTATATGCGCCTTTGTGTACTCATTCGAATGCTGCTCATATCGACGCCGCCACACGCTATGGCCCAATAGCGCGAAAGGTGAGTGCATAACATAAGACAAAGCGGGTAGCGGTCCGGAAAATAGCATACCAAACCCGTTTCTACTGAAGCGGATGTTTCCGCTGCGTCAAACGGATGCATGTGACGGATATAGCCCGCGCGCGTCTCTGTCACGTACGTTTTGGGTGACGGCGGTAAAATGTAACGGATTTCACGTGTGATGTAGTGATGTTTAGCATGTTATCCCACAATTAACGTGCGGGTACACACCACCTTCATCTTATAGTACGACTATTCACTGAGCTATCCCTACAGTGACATTGAAATATATGAAGTTAAGCTAGAGAAAGAGAGCGACGAGTTCTGACGTAATCTATAAAAAAAAGTTAAACATGGTACAACTTGTGGTTCTTATAACCATAACCGATACATTCTCCTTTCCCCCTGACTTAGCGAAGCCATTTAAGTGAAAACCGTCATATTTCCCCCCTTTTAGCCCTCCCCCTTTGGAACATTTTTGCAACATCTCGTGTAGAATGAAGTCCTTAGTGTGCCTGTCAAAGATTAAAATCAGTCAATAAATAACGCTAGTGCAAAGCCACAACAGACTGCTGAGAACTATACCTCTACATACGATATTTTTGATATGACATCAATTATACAAGTTTTATCAAAATATCCTTTTGCAGCCCCCTCGATTAGGCTCCCGAGGTTGTTAGCGATTGCCTATCAAAAGTCCTTTATGTGCCTTTCATAAAATTCTGGAAAGGCAGCGAGTTAATGAAACAAACAACAATTTAATCTGAGACTAGTCAAATATTAGAACGCTAAAATAAGCTGTCTGGGAGGATATCTCGCTATAGGTACCCGTACATAATATATTTGAAATCCTTAGATATCTTTATCGTTACGTAGATAGTTAAATCAATGCCTGAAATCCCTGGTTTAAAAAAAAATTATTGCCCTCGATTAAAATACGTCCTACCTAATTTAGTTGAATACCATCTGGTGGTCATAAGACATTCTAGATGCAGAATTATTTATAATATCTTTTACATAAACTTTACATGTATTAAAAAATAACCCTTTAACTCTGAATAATAATAAATAAAAAACTTAAATAAACCTAATTAAACTAAATAAAAAAATAATCATCTTGCCCATGCGTCATGGTGGCAAAAACACTGGCTGCGTTCTCTCGCTGGATAGCAATGCTAATCCTTTGAGCGAAAAATCAGCCAGCCCTCTTGTCGCTAGCGGCGACTATCAGTCGCGGGGAGATTTCCTTCAAAAATCTCCTCACGCCAAGTATATTATCTCCACTAAGATGAATATTTTCGTCATTTGGCAGCCTCCGCGCCTTCAGCATACACAAACTAGTCAGTTCAGTCAAAACGCGCCATATTTGAAGATCTCATATTATTCGGGCTTTCCAATTTTCATCATAGCTTTAACCAAGCCCGCTAAGCCCACTTTCAAATTAAAAACAACGCTTCAAAATTTGTCCATTCGATTGGGAGTTTCGATACCAAAGACAAACTAACATAGAAAGACATACACATAGGCATTATACTAATTATGTGACATAGAAGAATTGTTTCTGAACAACCTACAAGTAGAAGTGTGTATTTATTTTCAAGGAAGACTAAATTGTACGTACAATCTATTGGGTTTATTATCAACTAAAACCACTTCCATAACAGTTATCATTCACCCCGTCATTAATTTCAAACGCTTCTGCCCCCGCTCGTTACCACAGCGCTGGCCAGAGTCAAACACAGCCCAACACTCCATATTAAAGGCCCAAATTGCAGTTTAATTTATTCCGGACGTGTCTCGGCAACGGAATCGCAATAACTGGGAAAACAATACCCGCATTTATTGAGGCAGTCTGATTGCACTTATTGCTAACTCAAATATCTGACCGTCTATGAGATATGGCGCCCGATTGTAGCGTTCTTTCTAATAAAATGTCACACATGTTGCAAATATTTTATTACACTTTATATAAAAAGATTCTATGTTAGAAAAAGTTGTATATAATGGCGAATGAACTATATTGTATGTACCCAAGCCGATCAACGAAATATCCTGCTGCTCTATTATTACTACTGTACTCGTATACCTGTCAGCTGTCACAAAATACGAGTAGGATTCTTCGCGATTTCGGGATCAGCCTAATAGTAAAAGTTAAACGTTTTAATGCGTACTTTGGACACCCACTTTTGGACACCACGCGATTAAAGTCTTGCGTCACTGATTCCTTACAGTCCTGATCTGGCACCGCGTGACTTCTGTTTATTTCCTAAAATAAAAGATTAACTGAAAGGCGATGAAAACTATATCCAGTTTTCGTCGCCGGAAGACGCACTCATACGTTCGGGGGAAAGGCCGTTTATCCATGTAAGTATTTTTTTAGTTTTTCAAAACTCGAAAAACGGAAAATGTGATTAGTCGACTGAAACAAACAGTTTGAACTGTATCAGTAAACATAACCCATGTAACTTTAAGTTGGGACACCATTTATAATAAAAACCGGGAAAAACCATTAATAATGTTTTCCCATAACAACAAGTGTACTAAAGTGGGTTTATTTCTCTCATGGGAAAAATATTATTTTTTGAGAGATGAGGAACTTTTTAGAAAAGGCAAGCATACACATCACAACTAAATACAAAATGAAGAAAATCGATAAATTTATTAACGAAGTTTAGTAAAGAAACTCGTAGTTGTCTTTAATGACTAGCAAAAAAACCTAATAAGCGAAAAAAAATGATGATTGTTTATTGAAAAGTTAAAAAAACTTTGAAAAAAGCCAGATGCATAAATTCTAGCTGAAAACATTTTATTCGATTCAATACAATGTAGAGATTTATTTAGTGTACCTCATGTTATTTTACCGCTACAACAAATTGATGGCTTTGCAGTATCCATAAATACGATTATCGACTTATTTTATTGCAAACCAAAACTTGTTTTCGTATTTTAATAGCTGCCAAGTTTAGAATCCATTACAGAAAGGTTTGCAACGGAGTCTGAGTTATTAAGCTGCTGTCGACTCTCACTAATTACAAAGCTTTTTGCCGTTTCCCCTTTTACAGATTGGGGACTTAAATACAAAACTAAAATAGGCTTTGGATAAAAATTTTACACCGCATTGAACTTTTCGTTAATATACGGAAAAGCGTGTAGATGAACACCAAATTATACATGGTTTTTTTTTACGAATATCTTCCTATATGATTAGAGTACGATAGTATTTATAGATGATCGAAGTATATATGAGTCAAGTACGCGTGAAAAGAAGCTCAGCGGTCATATGAAAATGAACGAATAGGTACAATGGTTCGTTCCATTTTTGTATTATCAGCACGGATAGTCAAAAGAGTTGAAAACGTTCGACACAGAAAACCCAGCCGTATCTGTTATTTCTCGCCGGCAAACTGTTTCTCCCCCAAACACGGCTCCATCGATAGATAACTTTGAGGGTCGTACGTTTTCATACGTGTAACAGGAAATATGGTGTCTTGAACCGCTGAAACTGTTTCTCGTGCGCGTATTTCCTGAAAGAGTAACATTAATCTACTGTCTTGTCGTGACACGAAATGTGCCACCGTAACGTAATTTCAACCTTATCTCGACCAAACCAATATATGCCACACACCGCTGTATCTGTCGACAAGACGCCAAAGAGAATATTGTTTCAGGAAATTTCAGAGCAGCCATTATTGTGAAAATTATAGGAGCTTGCATAGCAATGTGCCAGATCACATTAATGAAGGGCGGGCGCAGTAAACGGCCTCGTGCGCCGGCTCGCTATCACCAAAGTAAAACTTCTTGGTATTGTTCCCAAGTACCAACAACTTGGGTCTCAGTGCACTTGGCAAATGTCTCACACTTAATAAATTGTCTGGGAACTTGTAACGGAATTTCGGGTTTTGTAAAATGATCTACCGTTATACGGAACGCACGCTACTACACGATCGGTTTTCAATTTATTCTCACTCGTTGCCGTCTACGCGATTCGTAGAGAGATTAAAGGAAACATGAATCTGATTGTAAAAGGGGAAGTAGTGCAAGTGGGTTTCACCTACATATTCGAAAAGGATTATGTGGTCTCGTGTGGTTTACGATTTATCTTCTTAACGACTTCCGCATGTGACGCGATCGGCAAGGGCCGGCTGGCAGCGTGGAGACGAGGGCGGGCCCGCGCTGATCTGCGAATCTCTCCGAACACACTAACCACTCGCACGTTAGTCGTCATTTTTCATCTCGTCATGCATATTCAACGCAACAATAAATCACTCGGAGCCATCCTCACACAGCCATGCGAAATGACCTACTGTACTGTCACCGTCGAAAAATATCGTCCAAACTGTAAGTAAACAAACGAAACCACCGAAATATAACGTTAATAATTACCCACCCTTTCGAGTCGTTGATAAATAGCGTCATTATTATCACCAGCGCGGTGAAAAATGGTTCTCTCTCTTGATATTTATTCAAATAGCTAAAGCCCACGAATATTCTTTTTATGTAGCTCACGATTTTTTGCGTTTCGTTTCTCGTTTTGCAATCCGCGCCCGATTTTATTATACAATAGTCCGGATGATACGTGTTTTAATCAGGACACTATAACTAAATTAAATTCTATATTTTAGTGTTACACTCCCCTTTTAGTTTTAGAAATCTCTTAAGGTTAAGATATAGGCAAATGGCCTTGAAGTGGCGCCCTCATTTGAAATAAATTGTTCACTCGTAAATATGGAGATAATTTCCATATTGCTCTTCGTCATGCACTAGATAGCCCTTTAAATTATTTTATGAACCACCGTTGAAAGTATTTACATTAGTCCGTCTAGCTTTAAAACTTGCCTCCGCCAAAAGTGGCCACGGCAAGTTTTAAAGCTAGACGGATCACCAATAATAGTTTCAACGGCAGTTTATAAAATAATTTAAAGGGCTATCTAGTGCATGACGAAGAGAAATAAGGAAATTATCACCAAATTTACGAGTTAACAATTTATTTCACACTTCAAGGCCATTTGCCTATACCTCCGCCTTAATATGGACCGAACACCAAACTTGTTTTCGACAGATACGTATAAATATTTAATGTTTTACGTTGAATCAACATGTTTACTTTAACCATAAGCAATATGTCATAATGATTGGATAAATTGTAATACGGATTCTGGTCAATGAGTTAATCGGGCAGGATCCAAATGATTCAAACCCTTAGATTTGACACAAATATCAGTTCCTGTAGTTGACCACAACTGCTTCAGAAATTAACTATAGAAAGGGGATACTAAGGCCCGAATAACTATCCACATAAACAAGAAACTATCCCCATCCTTTTCAGGATACCTATTGGAACCATTCAACAGCTGTTAACAATAATAAACTTGCCATAAACGTTACAACCCAATTTTAGCCTAACCTCGTTCAATCACGTGAAATAGGGTCATGGTCATGTGCTTAGCTGAAACCTGCAAATACGGTATAAGACTAGGGTAATTCTGAAAAAAGCGGGTCAACGGTAGTCATTTAGCTGTGTGATATAATATGCGCTTTGGGAGACTTTACACTAATGATAATGAATGCCTATTAGCCCCACACCACAACATCAGCGAGCGAGCGGGTACGACCAGAGTTTTTAAACAACTAAAATTTAGTTAAAAAAAAGAGAAATGGCCTACTCGTACACGATAGTAAGGTGTTTACAGTAGCCAAAATGAGCCTTCAACCTACTCTCACATTTTAATGTCCAAAAATATACCTACATACTTGACAGTGAGGATGGTGATATAGTTTGTTCAATTGATTGGTATGCCGTGGCATAAAAACTCCTCAAAAAAAGTAATAACGCGTGTGTTCGAAAATATTCTATAACAATAAATTACAATATGCTTCAAAGAGCGGGCCAACCGCAAAAAGTAAGTTATGGCCAATTTTGACGCGTTAGCACGCACAGATAATAACTCTAAATTGGTCCATGTGTCATGGACTGCACAAGGCGTTATGCGTTTAATTCGAACATTAATATAGGTGGCAACTTGCAATTATGCACAAACTAAACTGATTGTAATGACCTTAAATATGTAAGGTTATATAGCCGGGATCAACGACTCGACGAGCATTACGAGGCAGGAAAGAGCAAAAGTAAGTTATAGCCTATATTTTGTGTAGTTAGCTCGCACAGATAATAACTCTAAATTAGTCCATGTGTCACAGACTGCACAGAACGTGATGCGTTTAATCCGAACATAGCTGTAGGTGACGACTGGCATATTCCATCGACGCAACGAGGGCGCTTCCAAATTTCCTATTTACATAATTGCGTCACACGCTCGTGTGGCGAATGATATGATTCCACTAATCATCGTTTTAGTGGCCAGTGTAAACCCAGTATAACTGCTTGTTATTGCAGTTTCAATCGCAATATTATATATCCATTGGCTCCACATTGGGATAAACATCTGAAAGCTCTCTAACTCTATACAATATACTCATATTACATTGATTTTAAGTCTATTATTTTTTATGTGTATTTTTGTTTTATAGGGCTTTTAGGCATTCAAGATACAGTACTAAACTACTCAAATTAAATTCTTATTTCATTATTTAATTAGAGTGTATTTTTGTTTTTTCAAAAGTGCCAATCGACTGATGACAGTCGGGACCAACGACTTAACGTGCCTTTTGAAGTAATAACGAGTTTAAGACATTTTATAAAACAATAGTAGTAATCTATCAAAAGACTTATACGGAGTTGACACTTATTTTCTTAGCTGAGAATAGAAAAGATATTACCTTATATTTTATTATAATTCTAACATTTGAATTTCAGAACAAGAAAAAACAACGTGTAATTCTAAAACGGACTCGGCAGCGGTGTTTGATGTAGGTATTAAAAAAAGAAATGAACCAATACCAAGTTTAAGGGTTCAGTGGTTTTAGTTAAACGCGTTGATAAATAGTCCGCCCTAATTTTGGGCGGTCATCAAATATTGTGTGTACTTTTATTTAACCTAAAAAGGTAAAATAGTTTATCTCTAAAACGGCGTTACGCGTTTTAGGTTGCATACTAAGCTGTGTTGCTTCAAAACCCAGGGTGCGTTTTCCAGCTCTTTACTCGACTGCCCCACAAGGCTGCCCACCAGGTTTGGTCCACCGAAATAGAGCAAGGCTGCGGAGCGGAGAAGCGGAGAAGTGGACAGGGAGTTTACGAACTAGTTCAAAAATTCAAACAAAACCGGGGAGCTGTACGGGGATGCGGAGCGGGAAAGCGGACGTACATGTACGTTAACGTCTCGCTCCGCTTCGGTGGACAGATACAGTACGCGACTCCGCTTCGCCCTCACTCCGCTCCGGTGGACAGGCAGCCTAAGGGGTACCACTATTTTAATATAGATTTGTGTTTGTAATATGAACAATCTATCAATGTATTAGACGTAACATGACTGTTTCAAACATAGTCAATATTGTATTTGACATTGGGTAGATGAGAACGCAATTTGTGTTATTGAGATTGGTCTAAAGTTGAAGTTTAGGTACCTAATCTTCCTACGCAATATTCAACGTTTGTCAATGTTTAAATAGATATTGAAACCTAGACTAAGAAGTTTTTATTTAAATTTTCTACATCATTAGTCTCTGGCAAACTATCGCCACTGATAGAAGCTTATCGAAATCTAGAGGGGAGGCTTTTGCCCAACTATGGGACAGTACAGGCTAAAGAAAAGGGTCTCAGAAAGCATCAAATCAAGTCAAATTTATTCTTTAGGTTCAACTTAAATCACGAAAAAATTTGCAGTCACATAGATACATTCCATAAAAGCTAATATTCGCAAAGTCTAGGTTGATTTCCTTTCGGATTTTCTAACAACCTTAAAAACCTTCAATCAAAATGCTCTGATCGCAAGATTTATTTACAGCAACAATATTAACCCTCAAATATTACAAGACATTTTGGACCCTACTGTGTAATTTCAACGTTCCACCAATTCGAGAAACAAGATCTTGTCTTCAAGAACTTGTTTGAATATAACATGGTTATCTTTGTGAAATCTAGGATTCCGTTTTATTGTCAGACTTCAGTGAGAATTCTGGGCATAAATTTGCATTTTACGCTTTTGAGACAAAATATATGGGGATTCATAAGCATGACTATTTTTTTACATATGTATATCCGGGACAAAAAGTAGCACGCGCGAGTTACCTATGATATATCATCGCTCGCATATATAAAAAAAGTCTTAGATCACAAATATAACAATTTCTGTTCAATCTACTATTTATCATCTCATTTTGTTTTTTCGGCTTACACGTACCGTATCAATGAACAAACAAGTCAATATCTTAACCAACTACTCTTTAACTACAAAATGGGAAAAACAACTGAACCCTTCGCACGTATCAACGAGAATCGAAGAGACAGCAAGAGTTATTTTATTACTTTTCCATTCTCCAGACGAGAGTAAAAGATTCAGGAACTCAAAACTTTTTCAACCCTGTCCGGGCACAATAAACACGCAGTTTTTCAATATGTCTGTACCTTTTACGAGTTTGTTGACAAACAAGCCAATTCAACCCCGTTCAGAGATTTTTCTTTTATGATAAATGTTCCGAGTATGTAAGTATGTAAGGAGCCTGGGGCATACGACTACATCTTGTTTATTCACGGCGTTGGAGTGATTTGGCGAACGTAAACTTAGAGTAATGAGCCGTGACACTACCTGTGCGTGGTGCGGGTATGAGATTTGTTAGCTCGACGATGCCGACCTTGGGGACGCACCTCCCCCACTAACACCGCGTCGCTCCCCGTCTTTTAGAAGCTCAAACATTAAGTACGCGATGGACGATTAAACGGCTTACTTGAGAATTACATAAATACGGCAGACTTTGCTGCGACTGCCTAACCACGCCTCTTTGGATTATCACAAATACTTAAATAAGATTTACCTCGGTCGGTTGAGTTTGAGGATTATGGAGACAGCTATTTTTGCTGAGAGTTCATTTACGGTAAATAGATAATAATGCGAATTGGTTGTAGAGAAAGCTTTTAAGACGGCAAACAAACCTAAACAAACGGGCGTGGGGTCAAATCCAGCTATTTCCGCGAAACACACGAAGACATTACTCAACCTTTACGTTAGTTTTGGTCCAACTTAAAACTTATATAGTCACGTTACGTGCTCATTTTAAAAAGTTATTCAAAAACGGAGAGAAATACGCATGTAGTTCAGTATAAATCGTTTTATTTCCGTTTATGATATAGCTATTCTACATAAATGAATCACATTACAGCATCACCCAAAAAAAAATCATCCGAATACGATCAAATCCATAAAAGAACTCTTTGAACATAACTTTCGTATTGTAACGATATACGAGTATAAAAACCACTTTATACGATAAAAACTGTTGCAAACTAAACAAAGTACCTAACCTGAATAATTCAAAGAGCTGGCATAGAGCAAAAAATTGCAGTAGCAGTATGAGGGGGCCTTTCGGACCTAATTAGTTAGCAAGAGTCGCATAGTTGGCGTTTAGCATCAAGGGTTAATCCAAGTTGTGCGGAGGCGGACCGAGGGCCGCCAACTTTCCTGACCTGAGGTGGAAATGCTCTAAATCTCCTCGCGACAGTGCGATAGTGCTAATTCCGTTAAAGTATCGACAATCGTATTACGTTGACTGCTCTCCAACTTGGAGAAATATCAGTGATTTTAGTATAGTCTCTAATATTTTTACCCGACTGCGCCAGAAGGAGGGTTATGTTTTTCGAGTGTATGTATGTAGAGCAGGCACTGCAGGCTAAACGGCTTGATGGATTTAAGCTTAAGAGGTGTCGTTAGATTCGTCTTAATTGTGAGAGCGACACTGGGTATGTAAAAAATAAAAACAAAATAGCAGTTTTGTTGAGTGTTTCGGAGTTAATGTTTTCATCCTAAATATTTGGGGATATAGTCACTGGTAATTTTCTAAACACTGAAAAGTAAAAAGTAAATTCCCTAGGCGTTCAAACACATTCGAAAACCGAACACGAATATAGAATCTAAAATAATATTGGCAGTCAGCAAAAAAAAAAAAGAAGAATTTCAACATTTTTTTGGTTCTCTTGCTTCAAAATAATATATTAATAAAAACACGCAATTGTTGTCTTACATGTTCTGGTAAATGTTTGCGTATTCTAACATATATTGAACTAACTTCTAAGCTACGTGTACTGATAAGAGTTCAGATTTTTGTACATGAGTGGTATTCATAACTTAGGACTTTTTTCAGCTAATTGGAAATGTTTGCGTATTTATTCCAAATTTACCGAACGAACTTTAAAAATATTCTTACTAATAAAGACCAATTCATATTAATTACGAACTTTAGGATTTTTCTGATCTTCAAATATATATATGTATATATGTATGTATATAATATGTTGTATGTATAAATATAGTATTTATTTTATACGATATTTATGTATGATCATTTAAAAGTACTTTATTTCTGGATTGTTTCTATCTATTTGAGACGCCAACTATTCTATCTGTTTCTCTTCTCCTAAAGGTTGACAGGGAGAGAATGCTTTAGCATTAAGTCTACCTATTGTAGCTTTTGGCTCAATAAAAATTAAATAAATAAATAAATAAGCGCACACTGCGAAATATATCGACAACTGGTCATTTTTGTAAGGAATTTTGTTTAAATGCCCCTAAACATAAAATTAGTATAAGTACACCTTAGCTAAGCTATACTTTATGACAATGACCGAAAGATAACAATTGACGCGCATTTGTTCTTTCTTGAAAAATCATCCAATATAATTAAACATTACAATATGAAGCATCTAGTTCTCGCAAAATGTAAGTGAAATGAAAATGCTTAAAAGTTTTATATGGCGCTTAATAAATTTTTGTCGGTAAGTACCGCGCAGAGCCCTCAAAAATAATTTATTAATTTTACCGAGTAGCTGTAATTAAATTGTTAATCTGTTCTCACAGTTCTATCTAAGTTAATATTAAAATGGTTTACGAATAGTATTGTTGGCCAGATCTGAGCGTTAGCTTTAAAAGTAAAAAAATAAAAAATATAATATTCTAACTTAGCGTCATCATTATCCGAGCGTTTTCCCGGTTGCATCCTAGAGGGTAAATCTTCAGAGCCCGGGGTCTGTTACCTAATCCTAGGTGATTTGATATGGTTACTGGTTTTTACACAGAGCGACTGCCGTCTGACCTCTGCAACCCAAAGGGTAGACCAGAACCAATCCTAGGATAGGTTTACAAACGCCAGATGGCATTCCGGACCCACAGCTTTACGATCATTTCGAAGCACGGAATCATCTTTCTTTTCGGATAATCAGGTGATTCAAGCCTGCAATATCCTAACCAGCCTGGAAACAACTTTTTTCACAAAGTATGCTTCCCAGTGCGATTTGAACCCACGACCTCCGAATCACAAGGCAAGCGCCTTGACCGCTGGATAACGGAGGCAGTCGTTAGCCACATCTAAGCGTTAGCTTTAAAACTAAAAAAGAAATGAATCTAAGTTACCTAGCGTAATTAGTAGGTACGAATTTATAAAATAATGCACAAAATACTATGTGATTTTATTTTAACAAAGTTATAGCTAATACTTTTAGGGGGGAGTCGTAAACTGAATTGGCAACATCAATGTGTGATTTATAATCCGTCCTGCGGGTCGCGTCAGAAAAAGCAACACATTTTTTCGTATCATTGTACAGGGAGTTTTTTACGTATCCGGTCAAGCTTGTTTCCGCTTAGTAACGATGCTTTTTGCTAAAATGTTTGCGAAATACAAGCTCATTTCACTCAGAGTTCTTTAAAGGAAATGTCTCAGATTATTGCGGAATTCAAAAGCTAAACTGTGTCGAGTCATCACCACAGATTAAAATGAAATAGAGGAGACAGCATTTTTTACCAATAAACTAGGAATATTATTAAAACACAAACAAGCTAACTATGTGAAATATTATTCTTATTCATAGAATCAAATTTTTGAATAACATGAAGCTAGCGCTCTATCCGAGAACCAGAGCTTGCGCGGATTTTATATGTCGCCATAGCACAGAAAAAGAAGTTCGTGACCGAGCTAAGACGTGACCCGCTCAATAGCTTAACGTTCTTACAATTTAAGTATCCTGCTCTGTCTATTCTAAGTCTGTGGTCGTAACTCTCCTCGCTCGGCGATGGGCTGACACAAACATTTAAACAAACTTGAACTGTTTTAATTGAAGCGCCCTCGTCACGGGTTGGCCGGGGACGATGTGGGCTTGTAGTGGTTACATTGTATAACTACTCACATCGCACTATTCTCCAAGTGAAGCCCCAACTCTGCTACACTACCACCGTATATCCATTAACTAAACGAGATCCAAGTGTGTTCACAAATTCATAAAGGAAGTTTATCCTACAACTTCTTCCGCGCTATGCTACCGCTTGGGTATAACAAAGCGAATCAAAAATATTTATATTTTAATCCGGGAAATGTAGGTTGCAACGCTCATTCCTTAATTTCCCCTACGTATTGCATATTCAGATGATTCATTGGAACAGACATGTGTTCCGAACAAAAAACATTTAAATTGTTGACTTTGCACTGACGTTATCACGTAATTAAATCTGTGACTGATTTCGTAGCAATATATTCCTGTCATTGTAATCATTGGAACATACGAAAAGTGGGAATTGAAGACAATATTTCTCAAAAAAGTCAGGCCAACACTGGCCTCCTATTCGGCAAGTTGTAACTAATTAATGGAAAAGCGTCAAAGCACGACCCTGACTGTAGACGCGGATTAATTATGTAAATTCACTCGGCCCGCAGCAGTCGATAGCTAAAGTTCCTAAAAGTGTAAGATTTTCGGGTGGCCCGTTACAGGTCAGGGATGAAGATAACACATAATACACTATAATAGCGTCGCCATGATTTTTAAGATTTTTGACGTCTGTGAAAGAATGTCAACGACGAAAATCCGTCAATGTGATACGTACAAATGCCGGGGAGATTTCTAATATTTTATGTAACCTTTTTTAGCTCGTCCCAATATGCTTGTCTTAATTCCTATAGGCCCAAATACGCAAATAAATAATGCAAAGTATTTTTTAGCATTCAAAATTACAATCACTCAAAAAGCCGGGTCAAGTCGTTTTATGAAATATTTTTCATCGTACTCGTATCCTCCAATGTTTACAATGAAATCGACATTTAATTAAATCTTTCGTTTATTTTGAATAAATTATACCTTTTTTATGAATTGGAAATGAACGTACAAATACAACAAAATGCTTTGGAGTTTTCAAAACAGGATAATTACTTTAGTATAACATTTTCGAAAACTCGTTAATAAAAACAAATATTATATAAATATTAAGTATGTTATTGTGAAAATCTATAGCTCTTTTTACATAGTAATAAACGCTCTAGAATGAAACAACAATTGAAATGTTACAAATGACTGTAGTATTAAGACGCCTTAACCTTCAGCACGTTGATTACTCCGCAAAATCGCATTGTTTATACAGATACTCGTAGTGTTTAGATGCCCATGTGTAAACTGCCTTTATTGGGTATATACTGTACCTACAATACAGATCTGCAATTGGAGTGCTGTAAGCGACTGATAACGAGCCGGCTTAGTGGAAACCATTGGCTGATTATACGCGGTTTTCCGCTAAGTACGGGTTATCCCTTAAGTACGGCTGAACTCAATCAACGAGCAGTGGCACCTTCGTGCGTTGTTATGTTAGTATCTCGTTATTTTATAAGGACAGTGTGTATGTAGGGACGCAATTATGTTATCGTTTTGTCAATATAATCGAACCCATGTCGCTTCGATCCAAATAACGACATATTTTCGTCCTTAGAAGAGAATTGGTTAAAGTTGCGACTGGGGCTTTATTTATAATAAGTAGTAATAATAAATGAATAGATAAGGACAAATCACACTAATTGAGCTAGCCCTAAACAAGGTCTAAAATTATAAATCAACGATACTACAGTTTTTAATGTATTATATATAATAATATATGTAATGTATTATAAATATATATGTATATATATATACCGATACTATAGTTTATATAAATACATATATAGATAACACCCAAGACATAGGACACTGTAAGGCCATTTTCCAACTTGCCCTAGCGTGGCGGACTAGCGTATTGACCATTATGCCACGGAGGTCGTCAAAGTATAGGAAATCATCGTTTTGAGCAAAATTGTGTTGTGTTCCTCTCGTTCTTTCAGTGTAAAATATTGTATAGGGTGATAGGATCAAAATATATTTAACTAAAGTAGGTTAAGCAAAAGATGACTGAGACTTAGAAACAATAACTCTTAAATAATAATTTTTTGATTGGTTTAGTAAACTTTTTTTTTATTTTAATCAATACGGGGTAAAATGAAACAACAAACTTTTCATGTCTAGATAAGATTAGTTATATCGACTCATTATAAGAAAGTAGGACAAAGTAAAGAAGGAGAAGAACATTTCTGACACGATAAAATTTGATAAAAGCTTACCAAGTCGCCCACTGCAACCAAGAACAACTCTATTTAACTGTATTATTCATGTGCCCAGGAGTGCTATTTTTCAACGAGGGAGTCAGCGAAACACAAAACGCGTTCCGACGCATTGCACCGTATTTTTTAAACCGTCGTGTAAGTGATAAGTAATATTGTTTTACGCAGAACATATCATAAAGTTAATGTTTTTCAAAACATATCATCATAAATAAAAAAGCACCGTAAAACAGAACTGATTTTCCATGAAAGGTTTCTTTGACATTTGTACGCTACAAATGTCAAGATTACGAGTGGTCAAGACCACTCGTGCAAATCCTTCACGTACGACTGATTACAAAATGCGCCTTTTTTGGAAACGCTCGCGCAAATCATTCGTAATGTGACTGTTGATTATAAAAATGCGTCCCCTGAAACGAAGAGAGAAATCCAGCAATTTGTCATGCAGGGTGGCCAAAATAGCAACTTCCTAAGCCAAAATGTATTCACTGTTACTACTAAAGTTGATATTCGTTAAAAATTTAAATTCTTCGACACAGGCTACGTTATTTTAAGCTAAAAGTTTAAAGAAAACTTTTTTTATAAAAGACGTTATTTTTATTACGATTCTAGATGAAAGAAAAATATTAGAAGTTTTTCATAAATGCGAGGGTTGTATTAACATTGTAATGAGCAATCATGATTTATTACCCGAACTCATAAAAGCTCAGTTTCGGTATACGAAATAAAAATATACAACCTTTATATTTTAATTATTTATTAGACTTTATTTTTCATGTTCGTATTTCATCTGAAATCTGAGATTGTTAGTTATTGCCGTTGTTAAAATTGTTTACTTTATAAAATACAGTAACTCTACAAATGTTAGAAAAATACCTATATCTACTGTCTTTATTTTTGAATGCTACTTTATTTTATCAATAAATTTTGTTTTATTATTGTAATGTGTATTTTATTTTTGATAAGCAGGAAACAATAAATTAAATTGAATCGATACCTCGTTACATAGAACAACTTTGAAGCGGTTCAATATCTGTTTTAAATAACATTACACCTGTAAGGGCAGCACAATAAATTTAATTTGAATTAAAAATGTTCTTTCATTACTTACTACCTTAACTACCACTAATTATTATAAAAAAACTGCATGAACTCTGAACTGAACACGCTCGGATGAACAAGGTAATCTGTTCTGTTGAAGTCGTTTCTTTTATACAACGTGGAAGGGACATACCCGTAATAAATCGAACCATGGGCTATTCTAGACCACTAGAGTATAATGAAAATAAAATTAACTGTCAAAAAACAAAGCAGGAATGCAGGAACGCATGAAGGTATTAAGCTGAATATCATATCAAATACTCAAGTCTCCTGTCCCTTGGAGTTGTGAAAAAATTTACCTCTAAGCCAACGCAGTCGAAAGATACAACCATATATGCCGCAAATCGACACTCGCAAAAGAATCAAACCCTACAGGGTACTTCCCGTGAACTCAGAATCTTGAAATTTGGTACGAAGCAACGTCTTATATAAGCACAGATCAAGGAAAAATTGCGAAAAGCATACATTTTTAGTTACATCATATAATAATAAACGGACAAGTGCGAGTCAGACTCGTACATGAAGGGTTCCGTACCACCGTACAACATTTTAAAACGCTGAAGAAACACGTTTCTTGTATGACAACCCCTTTAATTTTTAACTTTATTTTATTTTAAGTATTTGTTGTTATTGTAGTCATAGTAATACATAATCGGTGAAAATATCAAGTGTCTAGCTATTACGGTTCAAGAGATAGAGCCCTGTGACAGACAGACGGACAGACAGGCGGACAGACAGACGGACAGACGGACAGACAGCGGAGTCACAGTAATAGGGTCCCGTTTGCACCCTTTGGGTACGAAACCCTAAAAACAGACAGACATGACGAATCCATAAGGGTTTCGTTTTTTGCCATTTGGCTACGGAACCCTAAAAAGCACAACCTTCCTTCTGATGCTGTCGGGTAAAAATATCTATAACTTTATACCTGTAATGCCTAGCGTGAGAAATTATTTCTCCACGCCATTGAAAAATTAATGGGTAATATAAATACAGCTACTTTCATTTTTTCCACCTCATTGAGTACCAATCCTGAAGGCTATCGGTTGAGCCCTGATTTCACAGTTTGGAGATCACTCAGAAAAAAGGGCCTTGAGGACCAACTTAACTTTAAGAAGAGGTTCGAGGGCAGAATAAAATATTTGCTACCTCATAACTAAATGCTATTAAAAGACGAGTCGTTTATTAACATTTTTGACCGAGCCAGCGAAGCGAGCGAGGGCTATAATGCAAGTTGGGACGAAAACACATTGTTTGTATGTATGTATGTTTGTTCCGCGATAACTGCCGAACCGATGGTCCGATTTTGATGAAATTTGGTAGTCATGTAGGAAATATCAATAGAATTTTCAAGTTCGTTGGGCATCGGTTCAGTAGTTTTTGAAATATTAATAAAAAATCGCGAGGTCTAAGTTCGCGGCGAACTACTAGTACTTGATAATTACATATTATGTTTGTTGGTTTTTCATGTTAAAACGAACAACGAATCAAAAGAGTACGTACATATTTTGATCACCGGACTTAAGTATTAAACATTATATTTTCATGCTATTAAGTATATCCCTTTAAAAAAGAAGGAACTTCACAATTCGAATGTACTCGTATATATAGATATGTTTTCTTTTGTGTATGTTCCCCCATAACTTCTCCGTTTTTGAACTGATTTAGAAAATTATTTTTGAAGTGAAAACTTCTTTAGCGGCGTTGTGCACTTTTTTTGTAATGGGTAAAAAATGTTGAACTCGCGTCAGGACACGTGTCCTGATCGAAAATTCGTAAGACGGATGGAGAGTAGCAACCGGCGCGGCGTAGGAGAGGAAGTATCCCCCTCTCTTTCTACGGCACGGTGAAAATGTATTCCTGCGCCTGCTGTTTCGTTTAGCTGAGAGATTAACTTTTTAATGTAATATAAATTGTCGTGTTTGTGTACGATAGCGCAATAAATAAATATTGTATTCTACCACATAAATGATAGTACTTTTATACTGAAAATTAGAGCAATTCGTGCAAAATTATTCCCTAACCATTTCAAAATATTAAAAATGCACAACGTTAATATTCAAGTTTTCACTTCTGCCGGCACTCCCGGAGTGCAACCCGTCGTTTTTTATTTTGTTTGAAAGGGTATACCAGGTAGAGATCTGAAGATGGGATCCTCAAGAAGTCGAGGGAACTCCTCTTATATTCTATGCCCATGCCTACATATAGTGATTTTGATGTTTTTGTCAAGAAATCAAGCATTTGCATACAGAAAGTGAGTTTTGGTGAAGTTGAACTGATGAAAGTGAAAATTGAAGTTGCTTTTATCTCGTTTAAAATTTTTCCATTTCCGTCATTGGCACTGGCCAAGTTGCGGTGTTAAATTACAGTATTTAATAATATAGACTCTAATCTAATAAGTACTTAATCCTACTCCATTAATTACGGTTTATCGTATAACAATCAACTTCATACCAGCTGTCAGTAGTAGCTACAGCCCAAGATGATACAATAGATATTGTAGCATAGTTACGAGACATCAGGAATGATAATAATTCGGTAAGTTACGGAGGTAAATTCCGGAATGTGTAGATAGCTAAGTCAACACAATCATCATAGTTATAGGTGTATTTGAGGACTGAATTTGCTATTATTGAGGTTGGGCGTTTAGGGCAACAAAAATAAAGTTAATTCGTGGGACGGGACCCAAACACTTAACACGTAGGCACGGTAAACAGTCTCAGAATTCGTTGCGGATGGAAAAGTCACAAGAGGGCTTCCTAAGATTTCATTTCGGAAATAAATGGTCTAATAAAAATAAGATGAGCACTTAGAAAATAATATTAGGAAATGACAGAGAAATACACTGCTTAATTTCCTTAGCAACCTTCTACCAAGAAGAATTAAAATGTACTCGTATTTGATTAGTTCTTTTTTTCGTCTTAATTTATTGAAATACATAAATTAAATTTTGCAAAATACAGGAGCCGGCTAAATTACGAACCTGAGCTTGAGACTTGGCTTACATTATTGATTTACACATACAATTATTTTCAACCATGCCACCGATCAAAGCATGTTAACTTAATTATAAGCTCAAAGGACCTAAAAGCTTTATTATTAGAAACATTATTATTATTTTAGGGCAATTATGGAAAATATCATTATCACCCTCTACATACATGACTAATGAATAACAATAATGGTCATAGATTACGAAAATAAATATCATAAAGTGCATGACTTATATTTTACTGCCTATTTGCCGTGGTCCAAAAGGGCTTCTATAAACAAATTATTTTATTTTTTGCAAAACTTTATTTTTTTTAAAAAGAAACCAATGTTTTTTGTTTTTAACATTAATTAATTCGCAAAGTACAGTTTCAGATTTATTTTTACACTAAACTACCAACTCGCTTCAAGTGAACCATTTTCATCGTGCTAAATTCTTTTTTAATTTCACACTAGTTGAATGAGTTTGAAAAATTAAAATAATTTAATTGTGATATGAATATGTTATGTCATAATGTCACCTTGTTTCACCACCAAAAGTTGAAACAAAACCAGGAACTTTCGGTTGCAACACTTGCAACGCGTACGTGTATCTTATTGAGTTTATTTATTTTTCCTTATAATATTATATTTAATTTAATATAATATAAGGCACTATCAATCATAGCCGTGCGAGTGCCGCGCAGTGCCGCTGCGACACGCTCGTTCATCACACTTCGAGCGCTCTTAAGTGCTCCTGAGGCAGAATCAACTGCTTAGGCTCAATTTACATTGCCGCGGGATCGAGGCGAATATAACAAATTCACAGAGGATAATCACTTGTATAATCTAGGTGAATATAAATTACCATGAAAAAAAAATTACTTTGAGAGAATTCCGCGAAAGTTCTTTTTGTTGGCACAATTTTATACATTACAACATTGACATAAGGTTCAAAATGCTTATTGGTGTATTAAAAATTCGCTTTCATTCCGCAGCAATGTAAATTGAGCCATATGCTCCAATTTATTTGAAAAAGACATTTCGTTTTGGCATTATAAGTCATATTAACCTCTTGAGCGTGTTTATGAGAACGAATATCAAAATCTATTCACATCAGTGATTCAAAGAAAAATTAATTTCGAGAAATACATACATTGTAACATTGAATAACGTTACAAATATAAAATACTTACGTCTAGGTAAAAAAGTATACGTATTACATCTCTACGCCTAGCAAGATTAAACCTGTCAAACTCATTATACATCCAATAAATATTATAAAATGAAGTCACCCGTCGCGTGTGCTGGTCTGTACTCACATAAACTCTGAAACTACTGGGCCGATTCTGATGCGGTTTTCACTAACATGCAAAATGTCCTCGAAGTTTACATAAATAATATAAACCCTCGCATGCCAGGGCCGTCCGCTTGTCACTTAATAAATCAAATAATTGAATTCAATTATTTTCGAAATTTCTGCTAAATGCTTTCTTAATTTTTTCTTGGCAAAATTAGCCTACATTCATTAGTTGTTAATAATTTGGTTCGTAATACCTATATGCAAAATATCCAGTGTATCTTTGAACTGGAGATCACGTAGATAGTAAGATTCTGTCAGTCACTGCAGCTGTCAGTTAAAGAATAAAAGCATCTTACCTATTATTTCAATTATATTTCTACCATTTCTACATACATGGCGGCGTCCTGCAAGTATAAAAAGACACGACATGGTCACGAGTGACTCGCGGCCGTCTCGAGCGCCCCGGCCCAAATATGCCCTACGCGGGCATGCGCAAAGGAGTCCCCGGCAAAGACAAAAACAGTGACATTAAGATTGACTTTAATTTATTTTGTTTATATTTTTATTTTTCCAGTGTTTGTGTTTAGTTTTGTGCCCAATTCTTTTTAAGGTTAGTTTAAATTTCTATTTATATGCCCCAACTCTCCAAGCCGGAATTTATACCCTGCCCACTATGTATTGACGGCAAACTCTTTAAAGGCCGAAGAGGCCTCAACATTCACATATCCCGGTTCCATAATCGTCAACTTTCACAACCACAACCCTCATGTTCTCTAAATTCCCAAATTCATACTCCACCGACAGCTACAACACTACCATTTGAAGACTTTCTCACTCACCTCCACAGTTCAAAACAAATTGTAAAAAGAATCCCAAGGGGTGCGAGAGTGGCTCTAGCTAGGTCTCTATCCATGACCTTACAAAAATGTTACTCTTCAAACTCATTAACAGATTGGCAAAATTTATTTACATTTTCATATCGATATCTACACGCACAGGAGTCATCGGAATCTTTAACAAAAGCATTAAAATCTAACACAAAAAATCCTGTCTCCATATCCGTCCCCATCAATCAACCTTATCCTACTAAGCGTGCTATCAACATAAAAAAAATAGTAGAAGACAAAGTCATGGATGGAGACCTAAGGAATGCAGCACGCATACTTTTCTCAGATGACACTCTCGCCCCACCCACTCAGGAGACACTGGACTCCCTTCGAGAGAAGCATCCTTCACCCAACTCAACCGCCTCTTTTCCAGGACATCTCATTTCTCAAAATTCGATGCAAATAAAAAACGAAGACACTCTTTCGGCTGTACTATCCTTCCCTAATGGCTCCTCTGGCGGTATCGACGGACTCACTCCCCAGCATTTGAAAGACCTGTTAAGTATTTCTGCCGGTGACGCTGGTACGGAGCTATTAGAGGAACTCACTAAATTCTGTGCTTTCTTACTTTCTGGCAAAGTTTTAAACAGTTTTAGGGAATTTATATATGGTGCTAGGCTATGTGCATTTAAGAAAAAAGATGGCGGGGTGCGGCCAATTGCAATTGGCTGTACCTTGCGCCGTTTAACCTCTAAACTAGCTTGTATGCACATAGCCTCAACACTTAGAAATAAATTCCAACCAATACAACTAGGCTTTGGCAGTAAAGGCGGCTGCGAAGCAGCAGTACACTCTGTGCGCACCTTTTTGAATTATAACTGCGCAGAGGTATTGCTAAAAGTTGACGTGAAGAATGCTTTCAATTCAATAGATAGGAACGCCTTGCTGCAAGAAGTATCAACTCATATACCCGAACTTTTTCCTTACATTAATCAATGTTATTCATCACCCTCAAAATTACTTTACGAAAATAATACAATCTTATCATCTACAGGAGTGCAGCAAGGCGATCCACTGGGGCCAGCGCTCTTCAGTCTAGGTATACATCCAATCATCTCATCCTTAAATTCAAAATTAAATGTCTGGTTCCTCGACGATGGCTGTCTCTCAGGAAGTAAACAATCCGTTTTAGCAGACTTTTTGGCAATTATTGATAAATTCAAAAGCATTGGTTTGGACCTGAATTTAAAAAAATGTGAAATTTTCATTCCTGGAAACATTTCGCCGTCGTTCAAAAATGAAATTCTCGACAGCTTTTTAAAAGTCTCTCCCGAAATTAAATTGCTTACGGAAGACTCTTTACAACTTTTGGGTGCTCCATTGCTGGGACCCACAATTCAGCCTCTATTGGATAAAAAAATTGATAACTTTCACTTTACATCCTCTAGATTGGACATTCTAAATTCTCACGTTGCATACACAATTCTAAAATATTGCCTTTTTGTACCTAAATTCACTTACATTCTCCGATCAAGTCCAATCTGGAAACATTTGGATCTTATATGTAAAATCGATGACTGTCTTCATGCCACCTTAGAAAAAATTCTAAATTTACATCTTGATGAAAATTCCTGGACACAGCTCACTCTACCTATTAAAGCTGGTGGCATAGGCATTAGAAAAATTACCAGTGTTGCCCTACCCGCTTTTCTTTCCTCTGTTAACAGCGTGTCAAATCTATGCAAAAAAATTCTTAAAGTAGATGACTTAAGCATCGACCTGCTAACAGAGGCAAAGGAAACGTGGTCAGCTCTCTGCCCTAAAGATAGTATCCCAGTGGAAGCCAACCTACAAAAACTCTGGGATGCACCTTTAGTACAGAAAACTATTTCTAATTTGGCTCAAAATTTCAATGACATCAACAGCGCTCGGCTCCAAGCAGTCTCCTCAAAGGAGTCCAGCCTCTGGCTCCACGCTATCCCGTCATACAATATAGGTACATTTTTAGACAACAATAGTTTCCGAATAGCTGTCGGGCTCCGGCTGGGAACACCCGTTTGTTCGCCTCATCGTTGCCCATGTGGTAGCGACGTGGATCAGTTTGGGCTTCACGGTCTCTACTGCCATCTCAGCGCTGGTAGAATTTTACGCCACGGCTCTCTTAATGACATTATCCGAAGGGCTCTGGCCACCATCCACGTACCTTGCACCCTCGAACCTCGGGGGGTAGTGCGTGATGATGGCAAGAGGCCTGATGGAATGTCACTGATCCCCTGGGAACGTGGCAGGGCTTTAGTGTGGGACGCCACTTGCGTTGATACGCTTGCACCCTCCCATCTCAGAGGATCAGTCTCGAGAGCCGGTTCAGCTGCAGAAAACGCTGAGATCGCCAAACGGCGCAAATATAGTTCTTTAAATGATGACTATATTTTTGTGCCGTTTGGCGTGGAGACTTTCGGGCCGTGGGGCCCCGGTGCTAGGGGTCTCCTTAAAGAGATCTCTCCAAGACTGATCTCCGCCGCCGGTGACAAGAGGGCTGGCTGTTTTTTCGCACAACGTATTAGTATTGCGATTCAACGCGGAAATGCGGCCAGCGTTCTTGGCACTATGCCACATGGACACGATTTTTTAGATTAAATTTGTAGTAAGTAGGTATTTAATTTTGTATATCTGTAAATATGTAAATTATTTTATCTTTCTTCTTTTTTTTAAATAAACTATTTCGGAAAGTTAACTGCACAATTCATATTAGATCAACATTTTAGTTTTAAGTGTACCTATCTTACCTATAAGACAAATACGAGTACCTAGTTAAAATATTCCTCCAGTGGAATCAAATGGTTTTTAATGTCTTAGTATTTAGTTTTTTCTATAATGTGTTTATTATATATTATATACATATATAACGTCTAACAAAATATACTGAAACTATTTTAAGGGTAGATTCAGTCCATGATACTGAACAACTTTCCCCAAGCAACATATGTCGAAATATGAAAAATAATTATTGGCTTTCCCTACAAATTCGGATCAACTGATCGGTCAACTTGTATGGGAGGAACTGAATCCACCCTTGAAATAGTTTCAGTATATTTTGTTAGACCTTGTATATGTATGTTAACAAATTGAGATAGCAATTTCCGATGTAAATCTCAATAGAGATTATGATGTCATCGTAAATAGATTAAATATTAAATGAATTGTGTAAATAAACAATAAAAAAAATAATGCGGCCAATCGAACAAGGCAGGTTTATTAGGTCGTTTGTTTTGAGGTTTTGTTTTGCGCTTCCAGCAAAATAAAATTAAGGACATAATAATATCGCTCCGTATCGTTTCTCTCTGAAAGGATTTCTATCGCTATACAACGCGGAAATGCAGCAGCATTGCTAGCAAGCATTATGGGAACCTTTGGGCCAGTAGCTATTCGGGGAGGATTAATGGACTGACTATTTTGACGAAGCATGTTGCGAATATTTATTTGTAACTAGGTTAGTACAACTTTTGACGAAGCATGTTGTGGATACTTTTTGTACACTTTTTGACAAAGCTTGTTGCTGATGAAACTTTGTAACTTTTTGACGAAGTCTGTTGCTATATAATAATATATTTCGTGGCTTTATGTCCTAAATTATTCCATTCCAATCTAGGTTCATTTGATTTGACACCGTCATGACAGCCAAATTTAGGCGGTGGCACTGCACCGCGCACCGTCGCGGAGCGCGGTTTCCACATACTGACGCTCCCGCGCGGTGACGCGTTTTCTGTGGGTGTTTTTATAGGCGTGTTTTCTATACAAACTGAGCTACTTGCATACAATGTTAAAAACCTGCCGCGCTCCGCGACGGTGCGCGGTGCAGTGGGATCACCGCCTTGGTTATTGTAAACTTGTAAACGACTTCAATATTCGGAGTCGTCATGGCCAATATCTGAATTATTCATGAGTGATAGTCCAACTGATTGGATCTAAACGTAAATTGGGGATTGCTGAAAATAGAGCACAAAGTCAATCGGGGCCAATTTAGGGAAGATGGTCAACTTAAGAAGTCTGGAAATTATTACAAGAAAATTTTATAATTGATGTATTGGACATTAGAGACGAGTTTTCTGTATAATTAGTACTTTAGCCATAATGTATGCTTGAATAAAAATATCACAAATTAACTTTATTCAGAATATGTTTTTTTTTCTTATTAACAATTAACAAGTATATAAAGTACATCTGTAAGTATATATAGTTTTTCGATGTCTCAAAAACAAGTATTATAGGTATGTATGTATACCTATTATTTAATACCCAAAGTAAACTTTACGAAATTGTAGTCAGGTTGGATACCTACCTAACTACAATTTGAATAGAAATATGTTTTAGACTCAGACTCTGACTCAGACCGTCATTGTTGTTGCCTAGCTGTTTATCTACGAGTATTTATGGATTTTTAGCTTGAATAAACACTTTCAGACGGCAAAAATGTATTACGACGATGACGCGTCAGACCTAGGTATGATTGATATAGGACTGAGCTCAAAAAAGATTCACTGAGCACAAAAAGAAAGCTATGAGCTGAGCATTCACTTACGAGCAAAGATTACCGAAAATCCTTTACGTTAGTTTTCCAAGGAGGTTCCAAATTATCATACTGGCATAAAAGATTACCGAAACGTGGATCCATGAAAAATATAATTCTTACCATCTTCAAACCGCATAATGTTATCTCGCTTTGGCTAATGAGACATTAACACATGTGTGAAAGAGACACCGCCCTAAACTCTTAACAATAATATTATACCTCTTATATGATTCATAAGTCATTTCCCAAACAAATTTACCTAAAATATTTTTATTACTTAAAAGTTTTTTTATAGTTAATTCAGATAAATATAAAATCAAAAACAAACCTAATTATACAGTACTCATCAGACTAGATGTTGGAACAAAAAATCCCCAAAATTCTCTCCCAGTTAAAAACTTTAAACAAAAAAATAAAAGCTCACATTTTATTTAACCACAAATCTCGCAACTCCAACGAACCATTATCACTAATGACATAAGTAGGAATAAATAATCCTAAGTGATTTTATATATATTTCAAAAGTAGGTAGTTTTGTATGTCAGTTCATCCCTCTTACAGTACTTGACTTTTGTAAACTACCTGCCTGACCAACTACCTGAACTTTATTATTATTATTTGATATTATCATTTTATTTTGTTTTTCTAGCATATGTCGCGACTAACACCGCGACATATTCTGAGCGGAGACTATTTTGGTAGATTTTTGTAGTGTCTCATTGTGTCAAAATGTTTGTATTTTTTATAGTGCTTCTGCGCTTTGTACAAAATAAAAATTTTTTTTCTTTCAGATTTAATCAATGAAGGTTAGTAATGTTGCTTGTTGGTAATTGGCCACAAACTATTAAATATAGTTTTCATTAAAGTCATTTATGGAACTTATGTGTTATGGAACTGCCGTTACAACTTTTACTACGTTACATATCCAATTAATAAGGGTTTTTTTAATATGCTTAGCTCAAGAAGCTTTGTGATTAAATACATACGTGACGAAACTAAGACAAACTTCCCTTGTTTGGTCATTGTGAAGTAAACGCAAGAGCGGTAGGTAATAAACGAGCGCTGATCAAGTTTCCGAGTTCAAGCGACAAGAAGTCGGTGGTCGTCACAAAAGTTGGCGGAGAGGAAAAGTTTCTAATCTTATAGCGATGGCAGGGGCGCTTCTACTCACACGTGACTTTGCTCGCCGATACCGCCGCCTTTGTTGACCTCTTGGCCGCGTCGTTTCTTTAGCAATATGTCACAATAAATCAATACCAACTTTGTCGCAATAAAAGTTTTCTTCGTCGTCAAGTAGGTACAGAGTCTATACAAATGCGAGTAATTACGTCATACAAGTAAAAATGTATAATAAAGATAGCTTATTGCAAAGGTGTTACTCGTAATCAAGGCCAAAAGAGGTTTATACGAGTACATAATAGATGTGACCAGTTAAGCTATTTATGACCATATTCCTAAAGCTTAGCAAGGTATGCCGATATTAGAGAAAACATTTGAACGTAGAAAATACTATAAAGTACCTAATACGCAACGAAAAAAACAAACTTGAATTATTTTGTCATTGTGAAGTAAACGCAAGAGCCGTATAACGAGCACTGATCGAGTTTTCGAGTTCAAGCGACAAGAAGTCGATGGTCGTCATAAAAGTTGGTAGAGAAGAAAAGTTGTCAACTGCATAGCGATCGCAGCAGCGCTTCTACGCTCACTTGACTTCGCTCGCCGATATCGCTGTCTTTGTTGACCTTTCGGTCGCCTGGTTCCTTCAGAAATATTTCGCAACATTTGTTTGAAAAATACAAGCATACCTTCAGCCAGCTACGGCGTAAGGTTAAAATTAAGCATGTGTAAAACACACATTCGTCTTTTATTAATTCTGTGCCTATGCGCAAATTGATTACCACTCTAACTAATACTCAAACCAACTCTTCAACGAGATCATCTTACATAAGAATTTCCGCTATTGAACCTAATACGAGTATTAAAAAGTAGTAAATAAAAAGTTTATTGGAATATAGCAAAAAAACTCCAATGTAACAAAATTGTCCTCATAGCTTTATGTCCGATCAATATACATATTCGCTTCCCAGCGTGCACATAATAAATAACATGCCTGGCCGATATGTTAACACCACATTCCCTAATTAAGAGTAAATGAAAAACTATTAACCTCAAACACGAACTAACGTGCGAGCGGGGATTATTAAAATTAATGGCTTTATTAAAGCAGCTGGCGCATCAAAATATGTAAACTACGCCGCTCTATCCATATGAATGGGAGTGAGCTGCGGTAAGGTATATGACGGGAACCCTTATTCGCAGCCGACAGCGGTCGACGTCGGCGCGACGAGGGCGAGCATATTAGGACCTCGCATTCATCCAACCCGGCCCGGATACACGTCTTTATCAAAGACGTTATTAAACTCAGCAGCTGTAGAATACGAAAGACGCTGAATCGATTTGACTAAATTACCAACGAATTGCCATACGTTACCCGTCTGTTGGCGTCAATAAAAATTCTGCATATCGATATTTCTCAGTAGAAACAATGAGGGTGACAGTATTTTCGAATATTGGATCGAAATCCCAACACATCATTATACATGGTTGTAATTTAGCTAAAGCTAACTCGAGTTCAGACAACGTTTTAAAATGATTACATCTATTTTAGAGTCTGGAAAAAGTCGACTGTAGAAAAAATCTAAATGAGGATTATTTACGTTTGAAATCTATTTGTGATTTTCACCATTTCAATAAAACCTCGAGTATACGTGACGTTTTCACCATGATTAAAAGCGAAATTCGTAAAACTTCAATTTAGACTAAGCCCAGCTATAGTCACATAAGCCGCCAACAGAGGTCGAGGGGCTGCGGGAATCGTTGCGCCACTGCGGCCGCCGAGTGCTCTCTGAATATCTAGTCCCTACGACTTAACAATTAAGACTATGGCACTAAACTAATCGACAAAGCCGGCAGAATTAAATACTTAGAGGTGAACTCTAACGTTGATGTCGATTGTCAAATGTTAACAAAGGTTAATTTAAAAATTATGTGAATGTGGTTTTTGTGTGGGTCTCAAATCTATTCGAAACTTCATGATTCGAACCATTCCAATAAAATCTCGAGAACTCATAAATATTTGGCTGTGATTAAAAGCGAAGTTCGTCAAATTGCAATTTAGACTAAGCCCCGCGATAGCCTCATAAGCCGCCGACAGAGGTCGAGGAGCTGCGGGAATCGTTGCGCCACTGCGGCCGCCGGCGTCGTGTGCACTCTGAATATCGAGTTCCTACAACTTAACAATTAAGACTACGAAACTCAATTAGTCGACAAAGCCGGCTGAATCAAATACCTAGAAGTGAAGACAAACATAGATGTCGAAGGTCAATGTTTACACAGGTAGTGACGTCAGGTCGTATAGTAACATGTTAGGAATTTAACCTAAAGGACTGTAAGTTTCCCGGACACACTCATAAGGCATTACGGCTGTAATGCCTTATGCAAGAAGTCCCGATTGTTTGATGATTTTTGGGCTTCAATAAAAGTATGGATATTAGGTTTACCTAAACTAAAAGCAAAGTACACCGATATTCTAGCATTGGCCTGATGGACATAATTGTAAGTCAACAGTTTCAAACTCAAATTCAGTATAAGATTTTCAAAGTGTAGTGCTGAAAATTAATAAATACCGCCGCTGAAGACAACGATAAAAGAATAGTTAATATAAGAGAGGTGACATGTAATGGGGAAACGCATTAAGCTTTTCTGGTTGTTGGCAGCGGTGAGGCTCGCGGATAAAATGCATTAATAATTGCTGAAGCAAGCGGCCCTCACGATAACGACCTGAAGCGGTTAATGCTAGTTTTATCCATTCACCTTTTCGTACACAAGATTTCCGTAACCATTTTTCATAAATGTCGCGTAAATGTAGGTCGTTATTTCTTTCATTAAAAACGAATGAAAATGTTATTATTCTTAAGGCGTTATTTACTGTCAGTAAGAAAGGATTTCTTATATTCTCTTAGCATTGACAGGTCGTCCTCTAGAAAATTTTTAATTAGTTCTTTGTTAAATTTTTCCTAAGCATAATAATAAGTATACTTATCTGCAAATAGAATACATTAAATGTAAGGGAATGTACGATCGACACAAACCCGGGATTATTATTACATATTATTATTGTCAAATGGGTTTTAAAATGTGCAGCAAAGTTAGAGGCTGTCAATCGTAACTGTAACTGTAACCCGGGACTAAGTCTATTTGTGTGAATAACTTTTGAAAAATGACAACTTTCCTATACAAAATGTCCATAGTTAGCTTCCGCTTTTGTGAGGTTTTTCGAGATTGTATATATTGACTAAATATTTACATTTACATCACGTATAAAATTGTATCTAGCAATAATGGCTTATTTATATAAATTGGGAAACATAATGTTAATAATTGCAATCACGGACGATATATCAGTAAGTAATTTCAGTAATAGCCGGAAATTAGTTTGTTCAATAACCGTTCAGTTGATATCAACTGGATATCAATCCACAAAATCGTATACGTAGAATCATACTCGTATATATCTCTTCATCTATATCGAATTTTTAGTTGATAGTTGTTGCAAAATTCTCTCGTCTATTAGTATTTTATGACAATTACTGGACACTAAAAAAACTGTAGGTAGATATGTTTAGGTTTGTTTTTGGGGCGATTGTTCTTTCAGTAATACCAAGTGTGCTGAGCCAAGCATTAGGAAATAATAACTTTGTAAGTACCTTAATAATTATAAATATAAAATAATACAGTACATTTATTTCAGGTAACTAAAAATTATATACACAATGAAAGGATGTTACTAACAGTTTTCACCGTAGAATTAAAATAAAATGAGAGTCCATGAAATAGTGACCATATTTTTTTTATGTAATAAAATAAATTACAAAAAATTAACATCAATTTTAATAAAACACTATGTGTAGGAATTTATTTTGCAGAAAAAGGGGTTTTTCAAACTTAAATTTTACTGATTTTGGTTAAAACTAACGTGAGACACAGCCATTACTATATGCTTTAAGCGGGTAACTGAAATTTTGAGTTATAGGTAGTTTTAATGTTTTAAAAAAATATTTTTAGGGGCCATATAACATGGATTGGACGGTATTCGAAACATGCAAAGGGCCAAAACAAAAAAACTGCGGGGTATTCCGAATAGAGGATAAGCGAAATATGTCTGACATATTTTTTGTGATACAGAATTCTAAGGATTGTCCAATAGACATGGTAAGACATGACGTTTTGGTGACACATGCGTAAATAAACGGGCAAGTGCGAGTCGGACTCGTACATGAAGGGTTCCGTACCACCGTACAATGTTTTAAAACGCTGAAGAAACACGTTTCTTGTATGACGAACCCCTTAAATTTTAACTTTATTTTATTTTTAGTATTTGTTGTTATTGTGGTCATAGTAATACATAATTGGTGAAAATTTCAAGTGTCTAGCTATTACGTTTCAAGAGATAGAGCCCTGTGACAGACGGACAGACAGACGGACAGACGGACAGACAGCGGAGTCACAATAATAGGGTCCCGTTTGCACCCTTTGGGTACGAAACCCTAAAAATAATCGTATTAGCCGCGCAAAATTTTCAAAATTGGGATTATATTAAAGATATGTACTATACATTAGATTTGATATAAGTTCTGTCATCATATCAAATAAATATATACAGGGTCTAACAAAATATACTGAAACTATATTAAAGGTGGATTCAATCCATGATACTAAACAACTTTCCCCAAGGAACATATATCAAAATATGAAAAATAATTACAAGTTTTAAAAAAAATATCCAGTACAAGTTGACCTATCAGCTGATGCGAGTTCGCATGGGGAGCTAAAAATTATTTTTTATATTTCGACATAAGTATGTTCCTTAGGGAAAGTTGTTCAATATCACGGAGTGAATTCACCCTTAAAATAGTGTCAGTATATTTTTAAGACGCTATATGTATATTATACTTTTGCATTACACCAAATGTTTGCATTTAATATTTTTTGTTTTCACCAATAATTGATTAATATAAACTCTTGATTGACTCACGTAATATAGACGGAAAAGGCCGACCAAAAAAGAAAAGCTTTTTATAAACTTGATTACAGTTGAAGGTTTGTGCGGCTATTACACTTGTTTGTTATGGAAATACTAGCCAAAGTGCGTTAAAAATCAAGATCCGAAATTTCTTTAACCAGGCCTGTGTCACTCCCCGTTTAGGTATCGAAAATGTACCTACATTATTATTATGCGCGCAGGCGGCCCCTCTGGGTGGTAAATTCAGTTATAAGAATCGTTTGTCCAGAGTAATAATAATGAAATTGGCTTGCAATGGATGTCTAGGTATCTTTAAGAAAAGCTGCAGAGTTCTAACGTGAGCTAAATTAAACCATATCGCTAGCCACATTGAGTAGATATTTCTTTGAATTTCTTTGCTGAGTGAGACTTCTTTACGTTAATATTATTTATTCTGTGCTTTAACTAACTTTTCCTCATTTAAAAAGAGTGAATCGGATTTCTCTTCACACAGAATAATCAGCACAGAACTTTTTTCAGGTCAGAGTTACAATCGGAACGAAGCAAAGCGGAACAACAAAGAAACTATGGAACTACTCTTTGGACCATCCCTGCCAACATTTCGTGATGGGGCCTATTTTAAACGAGTCTTTTAACCTCACCAGCAATAATTGCAAGATCGATAAGGTACTCGTAAGTCGAGCTCTAGTAGTATTTTTTTAACTGAATAAACGGCAGCGGTATCCGCTACCGCCGTGGGTATAGCGCTCGAGCTGTAGCAAGGTGCCGAAACTACGAAGATAATAAAATTATATGGAGTTTTCCCGACAATTTATAGCGGCTATACTTCCTTCTCACTCTCAGAGTAGAGTTTCTCTTTCATTCAGTCAGTTGTTCGCCATCTTTTGAAGAGAAGAATAGACTATAACCCATACTTAGTAAAGTGGTATAAAGTATTAGTGGTATATATATAAGATAAATTTTAGAAAACAAACATTATTCTATTCGTGGCAAATTAAGTAATTTTCAACATTTTACTTAGTAAGGAACGAGTAATGGGAGCAATTACTCATCCTGTTCAAATGTTAAAACGCTTGTTACCTAACCATGAAACAATTAAAATGCCCCAAAAAGCCGTAAACGTAATTTAGTACTGCTTTAAAATTTTGTTAACAGGGTAATTATGAAGTACACCTCAACATGAAGGAGAAATCGAGCAAATTCCTGGGAAACAACTTCTTCTACGGCACTTACGACTTCAAAGTAACGTCTTACAACAAATTTAACAACTTTTTTTGTGTGCACTCGATAATTGAGGTCATGAAAGTCCCCTTATGAACTTGCCTTCGTAATAAATCGAATGTTAACTTTGTTAAAATCTAGAAAGAATTTTTAAGAATGCAAGAAATAATAGCGAAATGGGACAATACAATGTACGTACAAACAGGTGTTGGGCTTAATTAAAAAAATATTACTATGTTACTAAGTATAATTTGGTTTTTCTAAAAATAAGTCCTCATTACTATTACGTTAATTACTTCGAAATTTAGGGTCGAACCCACAAGTTTGTAGTAGCAAAACAATCTTGACGTCCGAAACCACTGGCTATAACAAACTCGTCGAAACTGAAATTTTAGCCTGAACCCTGAACTCTACCCACCCTTTCAATGCCGCTGCCGACGTGAGCGAATCCGAGCATTTGATAGAAAATCTCGGATTGAAAACCCAACCCCAAACAGGCATAGCTCTACAGGAAAACGTACCCGATTCCTTTTAATATTCGAGTGGCTTTCTACCAACAAGGTTTTCGAATAAAAATGGGGTAATAATAACAAAGTAGTGATTTTTCATGTATTCTGGTAATCTATTTTCGCTTGCTTGAACGAAGTTCCTTAAACCTAATTCATACTCTTAAATAATATTAAAGCAAAATATTATCGACATATTGTCCTACGGCAAGACTTAGCCCGTACCTTTTCCGTCAAAGCCTGAGTGAACTCCTCTCCCTCTTTATTAGTCGAAAACTGGCTTATATGTATACAGGATTCTTACAGTGTAATACGCATATACAACACGATAATAAGTACTTTGTACTAAAACCATTTAGCCCAATTCTAGGATTGTACTTTTAAAAATAGGTGTGGATTGCATAAAATAATGGAAACTGGCAGTTGGCAAAACATAAACTCGTGTGCATACTATCTCAGCTCAGTGTGTTTTAGCTTACGACTATACTCGTATCTAGCTTTACCACGGGGCTTTGTTTAGAAATGAACATTCAGACGTTCTCGGTTTTCCTAAATTTTGTAATACCTGGAAAACACCAACCAAAACCCTGCTACAGGGATTGCTTCATTAAAGGCTGTGGTGAAGGTAACTTTATGCTTGTCAAAGTAAGGACACATGGGTCTTGTATTTACTCTGTTACCAAAAGAGCCTTACCTGTACCTATACCTATTCATACCTACACAACAATATATTAAGTCTCATTTTATGGAAACGCATTGGTTACTGTAATCTATTTTTACGACCTCTGTGGCGTAGT
Source organism: Acrobasis repandana (assembly GCA_963576875.1). Classification (NCBI taxonomy): domain Eukaryota; kingdom Metazoa; phylum Arthropoda; class Insecta; order Lepidoptera; family Pyralidae; genus Acrobasis; species Acrobasis repandana. Next base: position 14,281,161 of record OY756216.1, on the reverse strand, counting down.
GGTTAACACGCCATTCCGCTACTCCAGAGGTTTAGCCAGGGCAAGTTGGAAAATGGCCTTTTTCAAATTGTCCTGGCTCTTGAGTATTGATCTATATTTATTTATTATAAAATATACCTCTAGTATTGTTGAATTAGTGTCCTATAGAAAATGTTTAGGGGCTAGTTCAATCAGTGTGATTTGTCCCTATATATTAATTTATTTTGAGATAGGTAAGGGTTTTCAAGAAAAACTAAGAGAGGTTCCAATGTTTGTGTGCACGTTTCTAACCATACATTTGGAGCGGCAACTTAATTGAACACTGAGCTAGGGCCGCTTCAATGTTATCAGAGTAAATTGAAATCGAATATATAGGTTGCCTAAACGTCGAGATGGCCAGCAATGGAATTTATTACAACCACTGATTCGTACAAGGGGAAAATAGGTCCTTTACTGATTGATCTAGGTAAGCTGAGTATTCATATTCGTTTGAGACAAATTATTTATAATTATTTTTTTTAAGTCTACAAAATATGTATTTCAACTATAATGTGTATTCTACGCCAGTAATCATTTTTTTTAGCCAATTAGGTCGCACTCGGGCTAAAGTCTCCCCTTTTTGTTTCCAATTACTTCTATACCTATTATTCCACTAATACTAACAGCAGAAAAAAATACCTCTCACATTTTGTTATTCAAAAACGAAAGGAATTTTCTGTCCTAATAAAATTCCCTCTGATCATGTGCGGATTGAGACAAATGTCAGAATAAAAGGTGAAAATCATTAGGGTAGGTATGCTTCATTTCCCCGGGCGTGCTCCCGAGGCGGTATTCACAAGTGTCGTCAGAGTTAATAACCATATAATGCAGTCGTCGGGATGGATAGACGCGTAATATAACTAATTTCCGTGTCGCGATTAAAACTCGTTATAAATGGTCGTCCGGGAATGCTCCAAGCCTGTCACCATTACCGCAGTAAAAGGAAAAAGGATCCACATTAAAACGAACTGAAATTTCAACGGAACGATGCTCCAGCAAACACGCGCGTCCTGCATTGTTTTATAAACTCACTCATATAGCCAACTATCAACTTTTTAATCTCAAACGAGAAACAGAGCAAAAGAGCTAAAATATACGAGAGTCATAACAAACTTTTTTACGCTGAGAACTGAAGGATCGCTATCGGACAAAACTTGTAACTTATAGTTTGACAAATCCATAAACTGGTATCGGGACACAAGATTCTTTTTAACCTCTCACGAAATAAACAGTTTTTTTTATAAAATCCAGTACATTATTAAGAGATAAGGTCATATCAATTAGAAAATAAAAAAGGATAACCAACCACCTCCTATAATGACGAAAAACGATACTTTATCATTAAACGAGATTCTGCAGAATTTAGTTACTCGTTTATTTGAAAACTCAATGATTTCCTCTTTGATCGCTCAGAAATTATAAAGTAAGCTGTCAAGTGGTAATCCCTCAGCTGGAAAACGACATGAAACGTGCAGACATGACGTGCGAGAGCTTACTTAATACAATTTTAATGAGCTGTAATAATTACAAAGCAGATTACTCGTCTCAGAAAGGGTGGGCTGTGGCCGTGAGCTGTAACCGCTGACCTGAAATGCGACGCTAGACAGCCTTTCAAAATGACACTTGTCTTTCGTTTGCTCGTGTGAACTTTTAAAGATGAAAATGATAATACGTATTTTTGAAGTGAAAACTTCTTTAGGCGCGTTGGGCACTTTTTGAGATGGGAAAAAACTATTGAACTTGTTACCGACACCACCAGTGGTGCTCAATATTTTTTCAGATTGGCTGTCCAGTGATGCTCAATATTTTCAGATTGGCTGTTTTCACTTCGATCGGCACTCCCGGAGTGCCACATAGTTTTTTTGTTACACCATCGCTGCTATAACGTGTAACTATATATATATACAGACAAATCACACAGATTGAGCTAGCCCCACAGTAAGTTCGAGACTTGTGTTATGGGATACCAACGTAACGATACTATATTTTATAACAAATACATATATAGGTAAACATCCAAGACCCAGGTCAATCAGAAAAAGATCATTTTCCATATTGACCTGACCACTGAACCCAGGACCTCCGTTGTTGTGACAACTTGGCATGATGACCACTAGGCCATAGAAGTCGTCAAAATTACCTGCAATTTATATATACTTAGATATCCTACAGAAGTACTGAATGTACCTAAAACAATATGGTTTTTTTATGTTTTTTAAAACGACGCATTTAAGAACTTCATTTTAAAAAAACGGTAAGGAAGCCTGAGTCAACATTTATGTGGGTATATTCCGATAGCGGGAGTGTACAAGAATAAAATGTTCTACGAAAATATTTATATTTTCGTAACGAACGACTCGTATCGTTTTTGGAAGAAAGGGATCGCCCTACCGCCCAATATTTATTTAAATTTACGAATACTATACACTGAATTACGAATAACATCAAAAACGGTCATTAGTATCCAGGCTATACTAATGAGTGTTTTTGATGTTATTCGTAATCCAGTCCAGTGTATAGTTAGCTAAGGCTGTGGGCCGAGCGGTAGCGCTGGTACCGAGTAAATCTGGCACGTAATGGCGCGCGGTGGCACCTGAGCTTACGGCCGGCGCTAATTTCGAAAAGCACCGCATAAATCACGGCTAAACAATGACACCATAACTCGCCGCGCCTACTTAGACAAATAAATTAATATTACAATAAATCCCCCAAATTATGGTGCAAAATACATCAAAACCTTTGCGTTGTAAAATAAAAGAAGCCACAATAAGCATATGAGTAGATACTTAGACATTTGGATCTCTCTCTCTTTGTCGGTGGAGTTAAGTAGAAATGCCTCCATTCCTTTCTTCGCATCTTTGTAATGTCTTATTTATTTATTTAATATTTATTGCACAATAATCTAACGATTATAATACAAAAGGTAAAACTTAATGTCCTGGTAGGACCTTACTCCTGATTATTATTTATTTTGTTGCAAAAACTTCCTCCTCGGTCTCTCTTTTATTTTTTCTTCTACTAATTATTCAGAAGAGATCGTCATGTCTTATATGTCCAATCATATTCCCTCTTCTATTTTCAATAGTTTTAAAATATTTCTTCTGTCTCCTACTCCTTCAAGTACCTCATTTCTTACTCTATCTCTGCATATTATTTCCTCCATTCTCCTCCAGCACCATATCTCGAACGATTCTATTTTTACTCTGTCCTTCTTCCTCATTGTCCACGTTAAACAATGTCACATTTGGATCACTTCGGAAAAATCAATTGTAGACTGAAATCAGACAAAAGTACTTACAAAGAAAAGCTGACACTGTTTGTTTTCCGTGTGTATAAGTGGCCAACACTGGTGTCAGATTTCTCAAAGCATCTGACATAGCTTGACGACCGGCATCTCAATCAGTGTGATTTGTCCTTATATATTTATTTTTATTTATTTTATCTAATGATGACGACCGGGACCAACGACTTAGCGTGCCTTCCAAAGCATGTAGGAGCAAAGCAATGATATTTTATTATACGATTTTAGCACTCATGGAAACCTGAATCTGAATCCACCAACCTCAATAAACGACAGTACTCCCCATACAGCAAAATGAGTTAGATTTTCAGCCGGGAACGCGTGGTAAAGGCACGAGCTCCGATATCCAATCCGATACTATCATACTCCGAACTTTGCCCTTTGAGGAGTACCTTCGCTTCCGCTTTAAACAAATTTGAAGCAGATGTGCATAGCACGTGCTTGATCTCTCTCCAACATCTTTCAAGTTTAAGACTTTAATGCCGCGATTTATGTTGAGTCAGAAAGTTAATTATTTTCCCCGACAATGAGTTGCCGAAGTCGCCTCATTATGTTGAAGTGAATCGACATTTTTTCCACAATGCAGGTTTTAAAACTGCTCTTGAAGGAACCGTTTATTTAGCTTGAGAAATTATTCACGAACTTTTTCAGTTTTATCGCAATTTTTATTTAGTTTCTCGCAAAAAGCATTTAAGCAAATAAGTTATGTCCTTTAATAAAGTGTAACAACTATTTGATACCACTCAATAAAATTACAAAAAAAATGCCACACAATGCAAAAACAATATTAACTTGCATTTCCTTAAAGGTGTCCCTAGAGGTGAAAATATAAGAAGATTTCAATAAGGTAGAAAATGCGTTCTTAGGTAAGTGCATTGTGCAACTTGTATTCGTGTTGTTAGAACAATGTCCCATTCTGTTAGCATTTTGGCAAGAAGCCTAGACTATTTACAAAACGTATTAAACTTCCCGCGACATTAACTAATGGTTTCTCATAACACCGGTACAATACAGAGTCTCACGTTTTAACCTCAGTACATCTGTAAGTAAATACTTGTTTATTCCCATCACTTTCAACTGGAAAGAGGGGTAAGTACGAATAAAACCAACAAAAATACGAAATAAGTCGTGTATAGCTGCTGTAAGTAAATACTTGTTTATTCCCATCACTTTCAACTGAAGAGAGGGGTAAGTACGAATAAAACCAACAAAAATACGAAATAAGTCGTGTATAGCTGCATTACGCCCAGTAATGGTGTAATGCATGTTTGGAATAAATCAGAGCCGTACTTGTTGTGAATAAAAATAGCGAGGCGTGCTAAAAAGGTGGAATGAAAGAATGAGTTTCATGTGAATATGTAACCGATAACCGATTGGTTGGGAATCAGGCCATTTAAATGCGTGACCCGTCATTAGGCTCGCCCGGGTTGGGCGTCGGGGCGCTCGAGTGCGCGCTCGATGGGCTCGCATAATCGACCTGTTAACGTTTCGTCGCTGCGTACCTACAGCCATTTATTTTTACTACCTATCGGCTCCAATTCGGGTCTCCATGACCGCGGTGCAGGCACTCAAGGCGCAGTCCAAAGCGAAATGCTGATGAGTTCAATCGTACGAATATCTAAAAGACCACTACCACTGAAATATTTTCTATCGACATCGTCGCTCGTTTAATATCACGAGTACGTAGGTACATTCTAGGAATAATATGTTCTTTTTAGAAAAAACACGCAGAAAAATCTTTTTTTACCGAAACTTTCGTAACACGATGACATGAAATTCAGACATTAGTGCCTACCATTTACGTTTACTTATTATAATATCAAGGAAAACATTTAGGTACCTGCCACTTTTAATTACCTATAATCATATCTAGGAACTTACCATGCAATAGCGCCTTAATTTGTGAATTTAATGTGCTTACCTGAAAAATAAGAAAATCTTATGAAAACACGTAAATAGGTTAAGGCGAAGATATAGGCAAATGGCCTTGAAGTGTAAAATAAATTGTTAACTCGTAAATATGGTGATAACTTCCATATTGCTCTACGTCATGCACTAGATAGCCCTTTAAATTATTTAATGAACTGCCGTTAAAACTATTATTGGTGATCCGTCTAGCTTTAAAACTTGCCGTGGCCACTTTTGGAGAAGGCAAGTTTTAAAGCTAGACGGACTAATGTAAATACTTTCAACGGTGGTTTATAAAACAATTTAAAGGGCTATCTAGTGCATGACGAACAGCAATATGGAAGTTATCTCCATATTTACGAGTTAACAATTTATTTCAAATGAGGGCGCCACTTCAAGGTCATTTGCCTATATCTTCACCTTAAACATGTTTTGCTTTGTAAATAATAGCTGGGCTAAAAATAAAGTACGTATTTTATAACCAAATCATGTATTACTTTCATTTCGGAACAAGTAGATAATATTTAAATATACATACTTATAAAATTTTCAATTAGGTAACCTTTCCGATATGATATAAGAAACATATCAGTATAAACATAATCAGTATAGTACTTCTACAATACAAAAAAAAAAGATATAACTGGTGGAGAGCCAGACGTAAAGTAAGATGTGATGATGATGACGATGGAAAGGCAATAGGTATATTAAACACCAGTAGTTTTTAAGTCAAACGTGTACAGACAGACATATATACATTGTGATGTGATGTCAATAAATCCTATTTGTATACTCCAACCTTCTAATATTGTAGTATATTTTCCTTTGTGATGTAACTTATTAATAAGTTTAGATAGGTTATACATTTACTGAATTCACTCAACAGCCTTTACTCGACACGGCCAGTATTACAAAACTTCCAAGTAGAAACAGAATCTAAATAAACATTTTGTTTATTAATTACAATCCGTTCTTCAACACTTACAAAACAAGGTTGTCTCAAACACCTAACAAGATTATGATTATGGTAATAAATTTCTGTCGTATAATGGCTTCTGCAAGTGAAGCTTACCGGCAGAGAGTAGGTTAATTACTGTTTCCTTGGCCGATGAATAAACATCAGACGGAGACTGCCTTTTCAGACACATCTCATTAATTAGTCCATTGGAATCTTTTCATTTTTAAAGTACAGAAAACAAACGAACCGGGCCCCACTCAGTGTCACTGATAAATAGCTGACTGAGGACTCTCAGTACTTGGGTCTTGCTATTTCATTAAATTCTGACCTTTAAGGGTGATATAATAATGAACAGAACGCTGTGTAAGCTAGCGCTTGAATTGAGTTTATCTCTCCTTGGGCTCTATTGACATAAAGTTGACTTTAGCGTTATAACCAATGAACAAACATAATTTAAATCAGATCGATCAAAACTGTAGCTCAACTTACACATTGTAAGCATTGACTTTCTAAATATGTATTATTAAAACAAGGGTGTACTTAGTCCTTGTACTTATCCAGGTTTTTTTTCATTTGTATGTGTTTACCCACGTAGAAACCGATGCCAGGGTTAAACTAGCCATGATGATGGTTGTCGTAAATACGCTTACACGCTTACTGTAGTTGGCGTTTCCGACTATAACACTTGTGTGCACCATTATTTTACGAAAATAGTGAAGAGACCCTTCTCAATTTGATTAAATAGGAATATTAATAAGAATATAAAAATTAACACAAAGAAGGTAAAGAGCGATTTCAGTAAATTCGAACTCTTAATTTGTCGAAACTTTTAAGGTTCTTATTTACGAGTACATGGAAATTTACTCTTTTATTCTGTAACAGTGACTTTGTTCTGCAACTTATATCATTGTTTTATTATGTTTGAGAGCTTTTCCAGAGAAGCTTAATTTTTCAGCTGAGCTTACTATTCAATGAAAAAAAATTCATTTGGAAAAGTACTGCTCGAACAAAGAAGTATCTTGGGGGTAATATTTTTAAATCATTTACTTTGAATTCAAACTTTTGAAAATATTTCGAATGAAATTCACTAAAAAAGAAATGTCAAAACAAGGAAGACCGCAGTTCAGGGTTTTTACAAGTGTGCAGAGCATCAAAAGCACTGAAGCCAAGGAGATATTACTTTTATTCGAACATTACGGCCTATCTAGCTTTACGTCAAATAGGTACGCGGTACGCACAAGGCAGAAAGAGGTATCCTTGTCTACTTACGTAAGTGCAAAGCCTTGTTTGTTTCGAATTTCTGGAAATATCTAGATACATCCATTCACCCTTGGTTCCCATAAGCGGATCAAGAAATTTGTGACACCGTGGATGTGTATTAAAATGTATCTTATTAGTGCGGTGGTTTTTTGGAAAAGATTTACTCTCGTCTACATCGCAGAAAACATAATTAAAACTAAATCTTAACCAAACTAGATCCTCCTCCTCCTTGCGTCGTAATCATTCATTCATTGTTGAGGGTCGTGATCTCTAACACCTTCTTGTGTACTACGAGTATGTCCCGCCATTCAGTCCTATGCAACTCGGACTAGTGGCGAGCGAATCCGGATGGACAAGCAACCAAACTAGGTAAGTATTTATATCACATTTATTAAAAAAATAATTTCTCGTTTATTTTTACTTATTTATTTATCTTTATTACAATACATGTAAATGGCGGATTTAAGGCCAGGGAACTTTTCTAACAGTCAACCAACAGATGATGCTGAGAAAGCGATCTTTTGAGGTATTCGTTTCAGTACGTCCTTGAGAAATCATCCTCTTAGTATTCACCGTAAAAGCAGAGCAAGAGCTATAAGTAGTATTTACCTTTTCTTTTTTTTAATCGTCCCGCGATCCAGGCAGGTATTTATGGTAAGAAATTATACACCAAAATTTTATTTTTTTCCTTACGGAGGAAAAATAAGGCAACAACAGAAATCAAATTATAAGTGTACAAAATCAAGGGCAATACGAATTACCTAACAAGTTTCAAATTAATAATAATTTCCAATAGGCAGGCCGAATAAAACGAAGTATTCAAAAGCGGAGATAAGGCGCTGAATAATACTTAAATCAGCGGAATATTAAGGAGATTACCACCCAGTAAACAGTCGGTACTGAATTATCAATGAGTCCTTTTGGGACGACCCACTAATATTGCAAACTAAGCCCAAGAATTTACTGTTCAAAATTCTTTTCTTTAATTTTTTTTTTATATTTAGCATTTATATAGTTACTTATATTTTTTTTAACTGGACGGTACATACACATACTTTGAATATAAGTACATATGTTACCGGCCAAACCGATTTCAGGACAAACTAGTTTTGCCTAGGCTAAACTAGTTCTTCCTATACGCGATAGGATTAACTGGTATAGCCTAGACCAAATTAGTTTGTCCTAAGCACGATAGAATAAACCAGTTCAGGTAACACATATATTGTTGACGTACATCATATTTGCAAATAAACGTACAATATTACTACGAGTATGTAATCACATCCGCGTCCTGGTGCGTAATCTACGTAATAAGAGGACACGTAGTAACGTAAACCAAAAAAATAATCCGTAATTTGAAACAAAAAAAAACTAAAACCAGTTTACGTACAAATCTTTAAAACAAAAAGCCTAACTGATGATATAGTACTACTGGTATTTATTCTGTGAATATAGTCTGTCATTATTAGCTGAAAACAACTAATAAACTAATTATTTATAAGATTTATGAAATTCTATAAATATGATCGTAGGGACAATATCACCATAAATCAGAACGCATCGTCTAACTTAATAATACCCTATTTAAGTCCCTCTAGAGTCACCTCTGAACTAAAATTTGCTGAATTAGAAAGTCAAACTAATGAAAAAGCCCTTCATTATTAGCTATAAACCCTGACAAGCTTTCTACTTTATTAGGGTTTATAAAATCTTTATGAATATGAACGCAATAATTATTAAGGTTTTGTAAGCCAGTCGCACATGTTAATTTAGCTTACAAGTTATTGTCATTTAATACCGCCTTTTAATCCTTCACATTACGAAAAGCCAGGCATTCTGTTAATAGTAGTAAAGCTTCATGTGGACTTAATCATTTTAAAATTAAGTTAATATATCGTGATGTAGTGGATAATGATGTATACTTATAAACTTGCGTGAACAAATTATTTAGGAAATTTTATATTATGATAGTTTTAATTAAATAAGTTTTTTTTACTTCATTATTTTTGACGATCTCTCTGATTTTATTTTTGACGATCTCTGTGACCTATACTGGTCATCATGCCAAGCTGTCATACTGGAGGTCCCGGGTTCGATCCCCAGTCAGGTCAAGATGGAAACTGATCTTTTTCAGATTGACCTGGGTCTTGGATGTTTATCTATTTAAGTATTTGTTGCTTAAATATAGTATCGTTGAGTTAGTACGAGCATAAAACAAGTCTCGAACTTATTTTAGGGCTAGCTCAATCCGTGTGATTTGTCCGTATATATTGATTTATTTATTTTTATTATGTATTTTATTCTTGTTATCTTTTTTGTTGTAGATTTAACTGTAATATTTTATATGTATTTAAACAAGTGGCCAATCCCTATTTTTTACTAGTAAGTAGCTACAACTTACTGTAGTTTCTAAGATAGTAAATCTGTATAAAACGTACTTATATACATACATACGGTAGGCTTCGATTTATGGTATATCATAATCAGGTCTTTTTTAGTCTCCACTGCAGGAGCACGACCTTTTCTGTATTGCCAGAGCCATATATTAGCCAGAGCAGTCAGAGGATATTAATGGTATATACGATACGGAAGGCTTTGATTTATAAAATGTATTATTAAGTAGACATACTAGACGATAAAAACACTTACAATGTAACCTAGCTAAGCTTAAGTGAGTGTAGAAACTAGATTGTATTTACTGAAGTTTCAAAACTATGTCACGTATTTTTTATAACAATATCCTTATAAAATTGAGAACAATATCAAAAGCAATTCATTCAATCACAACGCAATCCAATATAAATAATCTTGCAATGGAAGTATCAGCGAACGGCAATAAAACCAATCCGCTCCCGGAGGAGCCTAATGATTGCCTGCATTTTCGCAATTGCAATATAATGGTGCATTATTTCATCTTTATTAAGATATGGACAATTCATTTTGATTCCAATTGTTGCAATACAGCTGAAGATGCAACTAGGAACGCGCTACGATGAGGACAGCTTTTAATTAAATAAAGTCGCCGGCAATAACTATAGTTGTACACATCGACATAAGTTGTACACGAAAAAGCATTAAATAGAGAACGTGCGGTAATAACCATAAACGATGCAGGAGTATACCTATCCATCTAAATTGTAATTTTTATATTTTCAGCTGCCAAGTCCAAAAATTGTAAAAATAAAGCTTATCCAGAACCGTTCATAAGAAATAAAAAAACCCAATTGAAGACCACCTTATGCGTTTTTTATTGTTTTATTTTGATTCAGACTTTGATTTATAAATTTTAAAGTTATGGGCAATTACTGTACCGTTATGTTGACAACAATGTTGTTGTTCCCTCCCTGCGTCGATGTTTCCCCATGCATATGATTTAGGGATTTTCAAGGCAAGAGTGAATAGGTATTTTTTGAGTCTGCGTGTTTCACCTTAGACCTCATCTTAGCTTCCCATCAGGCTAGATAGAAGTCAAACGCACTCAAATATCTAATTAAAAAAAAAATTAAGCTATGGAGATGACTGCATTTTTTAGATTAGTAATAACCATAAGCTATGGGCAATGACTGTATTTTTTTATATTATTTTAATTTTATTCTTATATCATCATCCGAGCGTATTCCAGGTTGCATCCTCAGCGGTAACACTTCAGAGCCCAGGGTCCGCTACTTAGGTAGCGGACCCTGGGCTCTGAAGTGTACCTAGGTGATTTGACGAGGTTACTGGTTTCACAAAGAGCGACTGCCGTCTGACCACCGCAACCCAAAGGGAAGACCAGAACCAAACCTATGATTTTAATTTTATTCTTATGATTCTTAAGTAAACAAGTTTTAACTGAAACTATTCTACACATTTTGTTAGGTTTTAAGAAAGTACTAATAAAAAGTTGATAACTATAATATTTTTTTATTATTTTAGATGTAAACTGTAAACCTGTGTTCAGACTAAATCCTTAAATAGGCAATAACTATGTGGTTTACCCTACAACAATAAACGTAATTATTGTTATTATCATTCATGAATAAAATTATAGTAAAATAGGCCGCGACAAAACCCCCGGTAATAGCGAGGCGTGCGGCACCTGAGCAACACAGTAAAAACGAAATATGTGGGTACGCACAATTTATAAGAACACAAAACTAAACAATGTTCAGCGTACTAACATTGCCAATTTGTCCTCGAATTCAGACATACCAAAATTTTCTATTAGACCCTGAAATAAAGCCGATCGCTTGTTACATCAATATTGTGTCTAATGGGGAAACGGAAAGGGCAAATGCCACGAGCAGACAAATTTATTCGACTCCAATGAACTTTACAACATTCCCAAAGTACTTGCACTACACTGTAGTCAAAGTGTAGTGTAGTAGAACGTTATGCCTTCACGCGGAACCAGACTTTGCCAATGTATCCTTGTTTGAAGTTTCATAAAGTTATTGTAGTGTGTTAATTCACAGTGGCACTACGGCATGAAATACTACATTCCTCATTTTGAACCTTATGAAGAAAATGGATTAAGTTCTTTGTTTTCAACAGCGTTTGCAAGTAAATTAGCAATTTCGCTTTGTCTCCAGATATATTTCAGTTGACTTTGGCGCCAGATAATATTCCGCCGGAGAGCACGCTTCAGTTACACAAAATATTATTTTCATTCTAAAGAAAGGACACTATCTTTTTTCATTTTATAATTGAATGATGTGCAGTGCAAGTAAGCAAGCGCATGAAAAATGGAATAGGCGCAGTTTGTCTTGTATACAAAGTGGAAAGGACATACCCGTAATAAATCGAACCACGGGCTACACTAGATCACTAAAGTATAATGAAATTAAAATAACAGTCAAAAACCAAAAAAAAATTCGACATTCCCATATAAATCGCCCGGGTGAACGCACACTTTTGTATGGAATGCCAAATGGAAATGCCAACATTTTTTTATGTTATTTGGCTGTTATTTTAATTTCATTATACTTTAGTGATCTAGTGTAGCCCGTGGTTCGATTTATTAAGGGTATGTCCCTTCCACGTTGTATAAGCGTATTCATAGAACTTGCACAAACAAATAGGGAAACAATATAAATAAATAAATAATGTTATTTTCCCGGCGCCATTGGCGCGTAGTGATGCGCACTGGGCGCACATCGGCGACCGCTCCACACCTGTCGACGGCATTTGTCGCGGGGGACCCGGCCCAAACTATCCCTTTGTATTTCCACCGCGCAACACAAGTTTATTTCATTTTTCTGCTCTTCTCCACCGGAACAAAGAAATTACCTCTATTTGCGACTACTTGGGAAAGTCCCTCAAAACAAAAGTAACGCTATGAAACTCATATTTTTCTGATTTCATTCCCTATTAAATATTCAGAGCTGAGAAATGTAGATGTTTTGAAAGGATTGCTTGTCGAGAATTGGATTTAGCCTGAGATTATCAGAAGTTATCTTGTGTATAGGCAATATCGCGTTATAAGTTGCAAAAATAAAAGCAATAGATTTTAAATTAGTATTGTGGTAGACTATACTTTACTTAGTCTACCAGAATAATTTATTTAAAATCGTACCTCAAACACTAACTGTGCTTGAGGTAAATAAAAATTATCTAGTTTAAAGGGAATACAATTTTTTTTTTTAAATACTCGCACTTAAACATATTCAGTCTTACCATAAAACATTATTTAAACCCTAGTCCAACCCCTGTTTAGCTAAACACTGTTTAATATTTAAACAGTTGTTGGACACCTGTTTAATTTTTGCTACCACAAAATCGTGTTTAGTGCGTGACTAGTTAAACACTGTTTTACTCAAACAGTCCTTTTCACTTTTGGCAACACTGTCAAATATTCATTCAATTCGTTCTTTTCCGTTCCGTTTTATAAACAACCTATGATTATAAGCATTATTTTTTTATTAAAAAATATATTAAAACTTGTGATTAGTAGTACATATTATTTAAGATTTATGAAAAACCAGTGAAATACACAAAATAGTAAGACTTTGTTAACTTTACAGAGTAAAAACTAATACAAAACAACACCAGTAAAGGACATACGGAACGGAACGTAACTTGATGTGTCAAATAGTTGAGTGAATTGTCATTCTCTTTTTCCCGGTACTTCGTGACCAGTGTTTTACAGAGAAACTTTCGGGTGGTGGTGTTGTCTCGAATTCGAAAGTTTTCTATGTATTCAATGACCTCTTGGTCTTCTTCATCAATAAAATCCAGAAAATCTACTATATCCATTATTGCATCAACAAACAAAACCTAGTTTCTGTCAAACTTTACTACTGATTGATAGGTTAAACGCTTGCTAAACAACGTGTTTCGGGTGTTTAACTTTAAACTATGTTTATACCTTGTCTATCTGTAGACAAGCGTAAAACACTGTTTTGTAGTAACACTTTTTAAAAACACGTGTTCAATGGGTGTTTAACTTTTTTGTGGTAAGACTGATTGTTTCTAATTAGTATTTCAGTAAACTCATAGGTGTGCGTCGAGACATAACTAGTTACAAGAAGTTGATGCGTAAGATCACAGAATAAGAACCAGTACAGAAGTCTTACTCAGCAAAGAAATTCAAAGAAATGTCTACTCAATGTGGTTAGCGATATGGTTTAATTAAGCTCACGTCGGAACTCAGCACCTTTCCGTTTATATACCTAGACATCCATTGCAAGCCAATTTCATCCTTATGACTCTGGACAAACGATTCGTATAACTGAATTTACCACCCGGAGGGGCCGGCTGCGCGCATAGTTATAATGTAGGTACATTTTCGATACCTAAACGGGGAGTGACACAGGTCTGGTAAGATTAAGGTAGGAACACAAAATAAAGATGGCTATGCAAGAAAATTTAGTTGATTTACATACGCTTCAGTGTTTCTTGTAAAGTAATATTTTGTCTATGGGTCTCATATCTCACATGAATTAAAAAAATTAAAGCAGGTGAGGTAGAGACTTTTCAGTCAAAGGGGAATTTACCAAGTAGGGTAGATGCAAAAAAATTTACTAATAGTATAACATAATTTACTAGTTTTGATCACTAACTAAAATTCGAAGGAAGAAGAGATTGTGACTTTTTAAAATAAGTATGAGTTTATGTTTATTGCACATGACAAAAACGTATGAACAATTTACATTTGTGTTGGTCGTTTGATTAAATTTTTATTCTGGGCTGTCCTCCCCGTCTTAGTATATACAGGGTCTAACAAAATATACTGAAACTATTTCAAGGGTGGATTCAGTCCATGATACTGAACAACTTTCCCCAAGGAACGTATACCGAAATACGAAAAAAAAAATTTTGACCTTCCACACAAGTTGACCGATCAGGTGATCCGAGTTTGTAGGGAAAGCCAAAAATTATTTTTCATATTTCGACATATGTTCCTTAGGGATAGTTGTTCAGTATCATGGACTGAATCCACCCTTAAAATAGTTTCAGTATATTTTGTTAGACGTTATATATACAAGTGTAAATTACATGTAATATGAAGCATCTGTAACTCTTTAATTTGGTGCAGGCAGAGGGATTAAACGATTTGTGCGTACTACGAGTCAGCGAGGCGAGGTCTGCTGGGCTTATTCTGAACACGACTCGAGGCTTCATCCGCCTAACTTCTATACAGACGTTTAAATCCTATTTGTATGGCATAGCAAGCGTCGCTTGTGAAATTATTTTCAAAACTATTTTTATCCATCAATAAAATTATACTTCAAGAAGGCATCGGTAAGATTTTCACTCGCGTAATATCTGTTTCACAATTTCTTGTCCAATTATTTAGTTTGAGTACTCGAAACTTCCCACTTGAAATAAAATAGTATGAAATAATTCTAAAATCAAAAGTTTAAAAGAATCCATGAACACTACGTTTTCAATATTTATAGCCGAGATGGCCCGGTTTCAAGTCCCACAAGCCGGACCTGTATTTGAAGTTTTAACTCAATATAATAGACTGCCAACCCCATAAGTTTTTATTGATAGACATTATTCGACGAACTGTAGAGCGACAGCGAAATGTTTAATACATTTAACTCTCCGTCACAGTTTTACATTGAAAAGAATAGTGATTTTTTTTAAAATAAAGAATTGCATATTACTACTCCTTCGACTACGACCTCCGTGGTGTATGTTCAACACGCTAGTTCGTCAGTTAGCAGGTAGCGCCACTGCTGCGCGTATAGTAAAGTAAGTAGGTTAGCCATTTATTATAAATTTGGGAGAAAAACAATTAAGTAAAAATAAGTCTTTTTAAATAAGGAAACACGAGCTAAACAAAACTTATAAACATCAAATGAGACCCCTCCAACCCGTCTGGACAGCGTGGAGAGTGTAGGCCAAATCCTCTAACTGCTCTGACTAATATATGGCTCTGGTATTACAGAGTGGATCGTGCTCCTGCAGTAGAGACTAAAAAAGACCTGATGATGATGATGAAGTCTTTTTTAGGGTTCTGTAGGTACCCAAAGGGTGCAAACGGGACCCTATTACTGAGACTCCGCTGTCTGTCCGTCTGTCGGTCTGTCACAGGGCTCTATCTCTTCACCAATTATGTATTACTGTGGCCACTATAACAACAAATACTAAAAATAAAAACAGTTAAAAATTTTACGGGGGTCGTCATACAAAAAACGTGTTTGGCAGCGTTTTTAACTAGATCTTTATAATGGCATTTACTAGATACTTGAAATTTTCACAGATTATGTATTACTGTGGCCGCTTTAACAACAAATACTAAAAAGAAGATAAAGTTAAAAATTAAAGAGGGTCGTCATACAAGAAACGTGTTTCTTAAGCGTTTTAAAACATTGTACAGAGGTACGGAACCCTTCATGTACGAGTCCGACTCGCACTTGCCCGTTTATTTCTTACGGCTTTGTATTCTATTAATGATTCTTATTACAAGATTTCAATATAGCTAGTATTAAAATCTTGTAATAAGAATCATTAATAGAATACAAAGCCGTAAGACAAAAAGACTTAATCATTTATTATTTATTTATTATTTATTTATTATTTATTTATTATTTATTTATTATTTATTTATTATTTATTTATTATTTATTTACTTAATCATCATCATCATCAGGTACAAAAATTACAAAATCAACCTGTATATAACGAACCTGTTCCAGGTATTATGCTACAATATTTTACTGTCATTTTTATAAAAATAAAGAAGTATGATTCTGACAGATACTGTTGCCATGTAACATATTTTAATATAAGGTTTCGTATAAAATCACGTAGGCACCTGTGTATCTCAAACAAGTGAGCTAGAGGAAATCGAGTCTAAATTCTTGGAATCTTCTCCAAAGAGGATAATATTTCGGCCAATAATCCACTGAACCTTGAAATAATCAACATAAATTATACAAACTGACACAAAGCAATAATTTACTTGGACACAATAAAATCTAATATGGCAATAAGAAAACCAGAGAAGTACGTAAATGTTCAGTATGGCATCGTTTTCGCAGCAATAAGTAACCATAAAGGCGGTATTTCA
The DNA here is from genome assembly GCA_963576875.1 of Acrobasis repandana. Taxonomy (NCBI): domain Eukaryota; kingdom Metazoa; phylum Arthropoda; class Insecta; order Lepidoptera; family Pyralidae; genus Acrobasis; species Acrobasis repandana. The sequence goes on along the minus strand of OY756216.1, from coordinate 14,264,214 downwards.
TGTAAGCGAAGTGTGTTGCTATTACGACTTGCCGAGACGTGATTTGAAAAAATAATAGCGGGAACAGTTTACTTTTTAGTGCCTATTTATAAAGTAAGTAAATTCTATCAATTCAGCATATTAGTGTATTTTAATTTCTAAATCCATATTAGACTAATCGCTAAATATTAACATTACGGGTCTTCCTTACTTCGTAAATAATTAAAATTACTTAATTAATTGAAATTTACTCGTTACAAAACTTATTGACGAATAAAAGTGCCTGCAAAGTTCTTATTACTGAATACATAAGAATTTTTAGATGTTTTTTCGTAACTTTCTCGCATATCTAGATGAAAAAAGCAGAATGTACCTCCTACCTAACAGATTATAGAAGTCGATGGAGGAAATAGACATGGACTTCGAAATCATCCTGAATAGGCAATGGGCTAACAATTATGGGTCACCATTGCTAATTCCCGAAACCAGTGGCCGCAAATTGCAGCCACTGGTTTCTGCCCGCAACGACCAGATCAACTAAAGAAGCCATATGAACGTCGCGCACTTGGCCACAACTTCTTTCTTTACTTGATCGGGTCATTGCGGCCACTGGTCGTGGTCGTCACCGCTAGTGTGCGAGGTGCATTAGCTTAGACTGTATTTGAAATAAAGGAGTAGTTTGCTTTTTCTATGATAAACTCTAGTTTAAAACAATACATGCTTACGTCTTTGAAATGCTAGCCATTTACAATGGCATATGAAATAGAAATGAAGTAGTGAAAAGTTTTTATACTTTCCCTTTTGTTCGTAGTTTTAACAATCTACGCTGAAGGACAAGCTGATAGCTCCCAGATATGTATGAAAAGCCTGAAAGGGAATCTGAAATCTACTCACACGTACTTTCCTAAGTGCGTCTAAAGCTCGTACATTTTTATCTGCGGAGTTTTATCGGCCCACTTTTAAAACGTGCCTTTGCCTGACGTCTCAGAAATAATTTAATGCTCACAGGAATCTGAATAAACGAATTCCAGCGAATGCGCTTGTAAAAACATTTCTCAAGTTTGGTCTTCATGACGGAATAATTTACAGGCGTCCGAGTTCCAACATAAAATGATATAAAGCTGATTTTAAGATCCAATGGTGAAGTTATAGCTATGCGGTGTTTAGAATCCAGCCGGTCAAGTTTTTTATGTGGAAGGAAAAGTTAAGAGCACTAAAAATGTTTACTTATTTTGTTTGAAACTAATTAAGTTGGTTGAGACACACATATACCAATATGCGAAGTTAGCAAAAGCATGTTAGATCGAGATCTACAAATCCATTTAAAACTTCCCGTAAAGTATTTCAATCTAGGTACGTTCCTGTTTTTCCTCTGTGCTACTTAGTTTAGTCAACTGAAGAAATGGAACAAACTTGCCACGAGTTCAGTCAACTCTAGTCAACTAGAAAGAAACGTGTTTTTGACAATTTTACTAACAAGCTGGTAGATAGACTGGTAGAACCGTCAACAAGTGACTCAACCTTAACTCACCGTTAAAACTAAGATATATTTTCGTTGCGATATCCCTCAGGCTTAAACGGAGAAAAGGAAAATACATATTCCACAAAATTTTAATAGTCGTTTGATTTCTACCAGAAGGCTTTTTCGAATGATATCCACACATTTTGGGTGCTATATTTAACCCAAGGAGAAGAAGGTAAGTCAGTAATAAAGTAATTACTTATGTACACCAAACAAAAATAACAAAAAATACACATATAAAAAGTAATTAAAAGTACAATGGACATTCTCATCGTTGGTAATCCAAGAATTGACACTAAACTTGTGTCAAAAATCAGAAGACTACTTATAGAGTACAGGGTTACATACCAATCAGTTTAGGCAAGAAAGACAAATCCATGAATTAAATGTTGCCATTCGTAGACCGAAAGTAATAGAAGTACGCACCCGGCGTATCTCATTACTCGATCCGACACGAACGGTGTTGGGGAACTATTTCAACTTGCGCTATATCAGTTACGTAGTACATTACAACAGCACGTGAGCGGAAAATAGTAGGAGAAAGAGAGCAAATTGAAGACGTTATCCTATTTATTTTAACACCTGCCGTAGCGCAACTCTAATTACAGCAAAATAAACTGAATCTTTGAGAGCTGGTGTACAATTTTACGATCAGGATAAATTAATGAACAATTTCACCGGCACAAACATTCCTTTTAAATTTAATTTCGAATGCTTTTGAAGATAACATTCTTTGAATTGTTGGCCACACAGATTCATATTTTCATTTGATTTACGAGCGTTTTATTGTGGAGTAAAACAAAGTTGCGGTGAACATAAAACAATATAGCGCATTATAAAGTGAAATGTTTTGTCGAGTCTTTATTAATTAAATAAAATATTAAATACGAACCGGTAAACGGCTCTTAATTTATCAATGAGTTATCGTAGAACAAATATTTGCAACAATAACAATTCTTTTGAAAACGCGCCAGGAGGCGCTTTGGCACTTTATAACCATTATAAAAACAATAAAGGAAAGTACATAAAGGTACTTTGCAAAATGAAATTGTAAAGACGGACAAGGGACCGGTAAGAGTGACGGAACAATCCAACTAATTAGTATTCCCAACGGGCGACACCACGGTGCGACTTCATAATTTCAGTCAAACTTAAAGCACTTCCTCCACTTTCGCGCAAGAATTTATACAATCCCCTAATTTTACTTTCAACAACGTTATAACTTCAGTAGCCCTTCTCGCCCGGAAAATGTTGTCGGTCGTATTTGGAAAAACGTGAAACATGCATCAAAAAGGCAAATTACTTTCGCAAATCGAATATTTTTTCCGGTCGGATGATGAAGCGCGCGGAAGCGTTCTCTTAATGTTTTGATTCATAAGAACCCATAAAACGTGAAGAGAATGCGTTAAAGAAAACGAATAAATAACTTGATAGGCTGTTTGTACAAACATGTACTGCCGCATGGTGAATTAGGAAAACATCCATGCTTTTGCGACAATTTTAAGATGTTTACGTCGGAAAAAAGAATTCAGAAGAAAACTGGAATATATAGAAGCTATAATACAAACTAAACATTTTTCACTTTGTTGGGATCAAAAAAGTGGTTAGTATTGCTATCACTTAAAATAACAGAAAATACGAGGAGCAAACAATGTAGGTACCTACTATAAACCAGGTGACGCCAGCTTTAAATCTTGAAAAATATTTCGTGTTCAGAATTATTTTACTAACTTTTCGTGCCTTGTTTCTTACAGCAATCTTTCAAGATATACTTACAGGTAAGTACAGTAAAATTAAGAATCAAATAACTTTATTGTATTGTATTGTATTGTATTGTATTGTATTGTATTTAATTCATACTATCTTAGAAAGGGTGGCTTTTGGGTCTTGTGACACTTAATTAATTCTGTCTACCCCGAAAAGGATAACAATGTTTAATTTCGCTATATTGTTATTGGGGAATGTAATCAATATCATTTGACCTTGCTGCCAAAATTTACACACTGTCAAATATATTTGTGTATCTATGTGACAAGAAATTACTGACCTATGTAAAATACAATTCATGTGTAAAAATACAGAAATAACGATTTTCATCTTACATGAGAGTTCTAGAGACAATAAAATAGGTTAGTACGGACTCTACTGGGCAAAATCTGTTGAGGCAGTATTTATGTATGTTTTGCTAGTAGGTTTTACTTGCAATAGATTGGAAAACAGGGTTTAGTGCGCCAATAAATACTCTAACGGAGAAAAGAGATAAAAAACTGTTGATTATCAAATGACTAAGTGACGTACCTACTATGCCGAAGTTGCGCGAACGAAATTCAGCGAAACTACGCCTGCAATGCTATTTAAATAACTAGCAACACTGAACTTACGTCACGTTTTTCACGAAGAAATAAAATAGCAGCGCAACTTCGGCTCAGTGTGTACACTAAAGTATATTCAGGTAGGTTTTGCATATAACTGTACACATACTGCAGTCTGCAGTAACCTATGCGCGAATTGCATTACCCTGATGAGATAAAAATACGAAACAAAAACGTAGACTAAGAAAAGACATAAATTACTACCACCTTTAAGAAAAAAGTTAATTTCCAGACTGTTCAGCTTACTGAGACAAGCGGCTTTGTATTTAAGTGCTATTTAATTTTAAACTATAATATATTGATTTACTAAAAACCAAAATGTAAAACAATTCATTTGAATTTCAAAATTGAGTAAAAATGTTTTTGAAAGGTTTGCGAGTAAACGGCCTAATCCTGATTCAGACTTATTCAAGACATATTTAATTAAGTACTGCAGTAAAAAAAACAATAGCAATAACAAAAGAAACAAAGTAAACCAGACAACAACAGACAAAAACCACGTGTATATTGGATTTCACTTCACTGAACACGAACACTCGATGAATATGGGAAGCGGTCTGTTGACAAACTCGATTCAAAACAATATAACGGAGTTTGTTCGAAAGTTCTACGAAGTCACTAATGGCGCAACAATAAGTGTTCAGCAAAGAGTTGACAAGAGCATGCATTACATTTCGCAAGTCGCAATTGAAGAGAGCGATTTGTATGGTTATTCTTAAGAGTCTGATAACATCTTATTCTTAGACGCGTTCCAGACCAATATTATAATAACTCTGGTTCATCGCTCTGTGTAAAAACGAGTAATCTCGTCAAATCACCTAGGTTAGGTAGCGGATCCGGGCTCTGAAGCGTTACCGAGGATGCAACCGGGAAAATGCTCGGATGATGATGTTGACTATAACATCTCTGGTTGTTTTTGTTTTTCGTGTGTGTAACTGGCCAAAACTGGCTTAACGTGCCTTTCGAAGCACGGAGGAACTCAAGTTTTGCCACTTGTGGTCGCTTATCCAAGTGCGGACCACGCGCCCGGGGTTTTATAACTGGCGAAAGGCAACGCGCCACCGAGCTCCGAAAATTGCATCTCAGCACTCAATATTTATTTATTCAAAATAATGATAAAAATCCACCATAAGTACTTTTTCTTCTTGTGTTTAAGAGCCACGCTCTTGTCGGTGGAGTGTTCGTCATCTACTATGACATGATGCGTTCTTTAAAACAATAATTGAAGGTAAGATAGCAGGAAAAAGAAGAGTTGGAAAACCCAGAAGATTTTTTTAACAAATAAAAGAAAAATAAAATGTGAAAACATTAAGGAGGTTAAGAACTTAGCCGAGGAAAGAGATATAGGAAAGCACTCCACCGACAAGAGCGCAGCCATAACACTTATTGAACATTGTAATGCTATATAAAACAATAACTTAAATTTCTTCCTACGCCTAGATCTAGTGCAATTCGCAGCAGTTTTGTCGGCTCGTGTTCCTAAGCGTTCTATAAAGTACATACTTTTTATCTGTTTGATATTTTATTTACATAGACTAAAAAATATAAATATCACAGGTCATCAAAACGAATGGCATGTGATGGCATGTAACCAAGTAAATATATGATATACCTTTGATATTGTTTCATATACGATGGGCCAACACATCTATACCATAAACATCTGGGGTTCTTCCACCCTTCTTCACAAGCCATTACCGACCTACTCACTCTTCGACCCGACCCGTTAACAACCTTAGTAATTAACTAAACCTTGAAAACTTTAAACATTAGCTAATTTACTCGAAGAGACCGCGATCGAGCACGTCTCGTACATATAACTATATATACTCGTATATGTACGAACGTATATATAGTTAGAAGTAACTTTACGAAATTCTAATTCGCCAAAAGCACGACCCGACCGCAGTCTAACTTTTCAACGTCGAAATTATAATTAAGAAAACAGTTTTAGAATTGTAATAAAATTAAGTGAAAACACTTCTCGTCCAGCGCTAGTGGAAGCCTGGCTTCTAAAGAATCTCGAACCGCTTAAAACTCATACCACGGTATAAGGCGATGAACCCAGCTGCACCGCGCACCGTCGCGGAGCGCGGTTCAACACACTGACGCTCCCGCGCGTTGACGCGTTAACAGTGTGTTGAACTAGGCGTGTTTTCTATACAAACTGAGATAGTTGCATACAATGTTAAAATCTGCCGCCCTGCGCTCCGCGACTGTGCGCGGTGCAGTGAATTTAAGGTATGAGTAGTCCAAATGCCTTATGTGATTCGTACATTAAGGCTTCCGTACCTCCGTACAATGTTTTAAAAACACGTTTCTTATATGACCCCCTTTAATTTTCAACTTTAATCTTATTTTTAGTATTTCTTGTTATAGCGGTTACAGTAATACATACTCGTAATCGGTGAAAATGTCAAGTGTCGCTATTACGGTTCAAGAGATAGGCCCTGTGACAGACGGACGAAAAGATCACGGAGTATCAGTAATAGGGTCCCATTGGCACCCTTTGGGTACAGAACCCTAAAAATAACTATATTGTGGAAAACTTACGCCACATTTGAGTCTATTTATTATTTTTTACAATATTGGCCAATAATATAAAAAAAAATTCTAAAGCAGATTTTCCGAAATTTTCACACAAAATCTGTCTGAATAAATATTTCACAGGAAAAATTGCCATATTTTTCCTGTGAAATATTATAACACGACATATATAACACGACCAAAAAATCTCTTCTAAAACCCATATAAAGCCTCAATCGACCGATCATATTAAGTTCAGTCGTATTTTTTGTTATGTCGTAGTATGTGCTGTGATCATTTGCATATTGGAACCGAATTCATCCCATAACGCTGTTAAGCTACACAATATCCAATCCAACACTGAAACGCATCTATTTGCATTGGATATATAGCCTTTACCATAATTCTAGGTCTATGGCCTAACTACCTAAGCTATTAATGTAGGTATTACTGCCATTATCAGATCGTGAATCTGTGATCCATTAACTGTTTACTGTTCTTGCCTCAGGCTTACATTGCTTTCTGCCCGAGGGTCGGTAGAATGTTGGGATCACCTAGTGACAACGCGAACCGGGCAAAGACAAATATAGGTATATGCACCATGGAGTTTTAGTGGATTCGAACCACATACACTACCACTCCCCATCCCCGTGGAGTGGTGTGGGTTGGCCATTTCTTCATGTAAAAAAAGGCTTACATTGTTTGCATACATCCTATATTTTCATTAAACCTTGATGATGATGATTACATTACACTAATTCTACGAAACTTTACCTGAAATTTGGGTTATTTCAAGTTTTCTAAAAGGAATGTATTTGGAAAAACCACAGGTTTGCATAACAAATAAACATACTATACGTATATGTACATGAGCGACAAAAAAGGAATCTCGTATCCCTGATAAAATATCGTTATTACACAAAATCACATTTTGTACTCAAAATTGAAGCTTCGTTATTATAAAGAAGCTAACGACTACGTTTACACTCTAATAAACATCATAAAAAGTTGCCAAAATGTTTGAAGATACAAGGAGTTTTACTGTCAGAAAAAATATTTGCCACTTTTGATTTGCGATATAACTTTGTTCTACGACCTCGCTCGTTTTAAAGTAAAACTGTCAAAAACATTTGGATATAATATAAATAAGTTTCTGCGGCTTTGACATTAGACAAAATGATACTCTAATATTGGTATACTAATAGAAAATAGTTTATTTACATGAAGCGAAAAATGTTTGCGCGTGTTTGCTTGTATATTATATTATATCCAAATGTTTTTGACAGTTTTACTTTAAAACGAGCGAGGTTGTAGAACAAAGTTATATCGCACATCAAAAGTGGCAAATATTTTTTCTAACAGTAAAACTCCTTGTATCTTCAAACATTTTGGCAACTTTTTATGATGTTTATTAGAGTGTAAACGTAGTCGTTAGCTTCTTTATAATAACGAAGCTTCAATTTGTAGTACAAAATGTGATTTTGTGTAATAACGATATTTTATCACGGATACGAGATTCCTTTTTTGTCGCTTATGTACATATACGTATAGTATGTTATATCATTTTGACTATAAGCGTATGTTATCGCAGCTCACGCAACGATGGACGGATGGTTCTCTTTATTTTAAACTAGTTTTCACAGATCTGGTTCTTTGTTACTGAAAGCTTCGTCAAATCTGAATATATAAAATTATTTTTACTTTGACACGGTCATAATTTAGTTTGAAAATTAATTTATCCAATTAAAATGTTTAAACGAAATTTAAAATAAAACAACTGCGTACGATTACCTCATAAAAAAGCGGCCAAGTGCGAGTCAGACTTGCCCATGAAGAGTTCCGTAGCAGTAAGTAGCATAATATAATAAATAATAAATAATAATAAATAAATATATAAGGAAGTGCGAGTCAGACTTGCCCATGAAGAGTTCCGTAGCAGTAAGTAGCATAATATAATAAATAATAAATAATAATAAATAAATATATAAGGACAAATCACATATATACAAATATAAAAGTTCTACAGGTAAATTGCGGTTTACGATGTATTAAAAAAACTACTTACTAGATCTCGTTCAACCAATTTTCGGTGGATGTTTGCATGGTAATGTACATCACATTTTTTTGACGTGACAACGTCTTATAAATTGGTTAGCCGGGTGACACTTCAAGAAACTGCGTTACGCTCCGCTCACGTTATGTGCTCACAATGAGAGCGAGTGAGAGGCACGCGTCCCTTCCACTCGGGCATGGTTAGCCCGCCTAAGAGCGAGAGAGACAGACATAAAAAGACTTGTCACGTAAAACTTTCGCCCGTATACCGACTTTACAGGCAACCAATTTTTTTTAGTTTTATTATTCTCTTATTTTAGAAGTTACAGTAGGGGGGGACACATTTTACCACTTTGGAAGTGTCTCTCGCGCAAACTATTCAGTTTAGAAAATAAACGGGCAAGTGCGAGTCGGACTCATACATGAAGGGTTCCGTGCCTCCATACAATGTTTTAAAACGAATGAAAACACGTTTTTTGTATGACGACCCCCTTTAATTCTTAACTTTTTTTTTTATTTTTTGTATTTGTTGTTATAGCGGCCATAGTAGTACATAATCTGTGAAAATTTCAAGTATCTAGTTAATGCCATTATAAAGATCTAGTTAAAAACGCTGAAATACCACGTTTTTTGTATGGCGACCCCCTTTAATTTTTAACTTTTTTTTATTTTCAGTATTTGTTGTTATAGCGGCCACAGTAATACATAATCGGTTAAAATTTTAAGTGTCTAGCTATTACGGTTTAAGAGATAGAGCCCTGTGACAGACGGACAGACAGATAGGCGGACAGACAGCGGAGTCTCAGTAATAGGGTCCCGTTTGCACCCTTCGCGTAAGGAACCCTAAAAATTATATTAGAAACCTCAATATCATTTTGGAAGACCTATCCATAGATACCCCACAGGTATGGGTTTAATGAAAAAAAAATTTTGAGTTTCTGTTCTAAGTATACCCCCCTAAATTAATTGTTATTTTTCTATTTTTGTGTGAAAATCTTAATGCGATTCACAGAATACATCTACTTACCAAGTTTCAACAGTACTATAAGTACTATAGTTTCGGAAAAGAGTGGCTGTGACATACGGACGGACAGACAGCCAGACATGACGAATCCATAAGGGTTCCGTTTTTTGCCATTTGGCCACGGAACCCTAAAAATGAAACTGTCAGCAACAAACCTCTTATCTTGTCATGAACAGATCGGTTACTTTTTTTTAGGGTTCCGTACCTCAAAAGGAAAAAACGGAACCCTTATAGGATCACTTTGTTGTCCGTCTGTCCGTCCGTCCGTCCGTCTGTCAAGACCCTTTTTCTCAGGAACGCGTGGAGGTATGAAGCTGAAATTTATATCAATTACTCAGGTCTACTGTCCCTTGAAGCTGTGAAAAAATCAAACTTCTAAGCCAACGCAATCAAAAGATACAGCCGTTTATGCCGCAAATTTTCGATACTTGCAAGGGAATCAAAACCTACAGGGTGCTTCCCGTGAACTCAGAATCTTGAAATTTGGTACGAAGCAACGTCTTATAGCATAGATAAAGGAAAAATTACGAAAACCATAAATTTTTAGTTACATCACATAATATATTTTTTTTTAATAATTTTAAACTTACTACCCATTTCCTCATAAACGCGTAGAGGTATTAAATTGAAATTCATACCAAATACTAAACCTTGCAGGTTTGTACGGAACCCTCGGTGCGCGAGTCCGACTCGCACTTGGCCGGTTTTTTTTTTAATTTTTTAACTGTATATTTTGTCGTCTGAACAGAAAAATATATTTTTAGCAGAAGAGTTTTAGTTCAGCCCAGATAAACATAAAATTTTCAAGATAAGCACTGATATAAGAATGTTCTTATTTTTCTAAAAATAAAAATTTAATTCATCTTTGAATTGGAAATGTAGATGTTTTTCTTATGCGAATAGATAGATAAAAATATTTTTCTAGCTAAGGCATTGGGTAAAGATACTCGAGTTGTAATCGAACAAACAACCAAAGACTGTGCTATATTTTGCTTGGTAGCATAAGAAAGGCTTCTATTATGTTCATTAATGGTGGCTGTACCAAATAATGCATATCGGCTAGTTGGCAAACAAGCGTATCAGAACTGGGCGGGGTTCCGTGAGTAATGGAACTGTGGAGCGATCTGAGGAGGGTCCACTTATGTCATGCGGAATGCTATGATTGATAATGCTGCTGAGTAAAAACACTGCTCCTTTGTAGCGAGCTTGATACACTAACCTGACGTTTTAATGGGGTCGATTTATTTCATAAAGCTACGTGTTCAGATACGATTTCTCGAGACTATTATGATATTTTACATTTCCACTATATTGTGTCTGTCTGTGATTTTCGTATTAAAGCTAAACTACTTACTTTCACCAAAGAAACGTGCTTAGAAGGTATCTATTTCTATCATATTGTGAAATGCGCACCTAACCTACTCATATCCGCTAATGACTTGACACACAAACCTAGGACTTAGTGAAAAATACCTTCACGGAAATAATTCTAGATGAGGACGCTAACGTCGTCTTTTTTTGTAAATTTTGCTCTCTATACTTATATAGAGAGCGAAATTTACAAAAGAAAAAGAAAAAAGGATGTCGTGGTACACCCGGTGGGAGCGAAGTTCCTTACTGCAAAATCGAAAGCTTCGTAAACACGACTTCAATTTGATTCAATGATGTTTTGTAAAATTAATTTATTTTCTGACGCATTCTTGGATTTGAAAAAAGTTTAGATTCGGCTTGGACTTTGCCCACCCCACATAACTCGGCCTTCAGCCTCGCATTGCACTCGCCCTACGATCTGGGTACTTTTTATACTTATTCTTTCTTAGCGTAGCAGTATAGTAACTATTTTAGTAGCTGAATAAAGTCCCGCCCAGTCCCATAATTCTTTGCAGTGTTTACGGATTATAAAACAAAGTGGTTTAGCGAAGGCACCGACCCCAAAGGACCCGCTATTAAGGATGCTTTCGTGAATGACCAGCCCCTCGGTTATGTGTTAGACTTGCACAAATAACTATTATAATTACAATATTTCGGGTACGCAATTTCAAGGTTCGTTTGCCGCTAGCTTTCGGGCTACGAGAATGTGCGATCGTTACGACAAAATTTGATACAAAGTTGTCCTTATTCCCGGAATTTACTTCGGCATAATAACTGGTGTGTGTAATTTACAATAAATTATCATGTTTTTCATTCTGCTTCTTTCGTATCTTATCCTTTCATTTGTGGCCAAAATCGTCAGTTCAGATTATTGCTCATATTAACTTAATGGATTGGATTTTTTTATTAGAGCTGTGCCTGTGTTTGTTTCTCATGTTGCTATGTGAATTGCTGATGGTTACTTGGCTTAATTATCATATGTCCCCTGGATGGGGCAGAGGACCGCTACAGTGCTGCTCCATCTCGCTGATAGTTATTACTAATCAGTTATTACCAAGAACTTTCTTACAACATATTGTTCTTTACTTCTTATCGCATTGTATTTATTATTATTTTGACAATAAGAAAGTTATAATTATTTGATGAATAACTAAATGACAATTTAACTGCGTAATACTTTTATCAAAGACAAATATATTACGCGGTCAGAGCCACGAGCAAAGTAATCCGCTAGTTGCCATCAAGTCAAAACAGAAACTTTTTTCTAAACGTCAAAACAAATATTTTCTATGGGATTTCTATGAAAAACACACGGCGTGACGTCATAGTTTCTTGGAGTCAAATAGCGCTTTTAATATCAGATTTTCAGCATTAATAAATCAAAAATCACGTTCAAAATGGATATGATGAATGACAAGTGAGATTATTTTGTGCCGTTTTACTCTCGTATCATTACAAAATAATTTATTTTTGACCCTGAATACTACCCTATTCGCATTTTAAAGACGCCAAAAACTCTATACACGGTTATTCCACAATTTCCACATTATGCTGTGTTTTTAAAAATGTTCTGCTCGCTAGAAAAAACATTCGCAAAGGTATCCGTGTCACGTCCACGTCACGGCTAGAAAAAAAGAAACAATTTAGACTAAAAACCACGGTAAAAATTGCTCTGAAAAACGTTTTTTACCCTAATAGCAGTTTCTATGGCTATCCGACGAAATTTGATAAAATGAAAGTTGTGAGCTGAATTATTTCACTGCGACAAAAATACTAGTGCATAATGTCGAACTTATCGATGTGGCTCCGAAAATTAGGTTCGGAATTGATGTTCTCAATGACTTTAGACATAATATTTTATGCAAAATACCTCGTGAAGAGCAATCATTGGTCTTATAATCTGCTTTACAGGGAGCATTTGTAGCAAAATACTACTAATGATCGGAGACTTCTCACATTTAGTGCGTTGGTAAGTAGAAATTGGCTTTCAATATTTTATATTAATTTTCACTACATGAGATTGCATTATGCTCGCAAGTAAACAGGTACCTAAGTGATTACCATTAGGTTTATCTACTAGAGATGCAGATTCTACAGAAAAAAAATCGTTTTGTTTTGTTATCTATAATCACAAAGCAGGTATTCAATGTTTTAAAATAATAGCTCTAAACCCGGCGAAAAATGTCATAACAGAGAACAAAACAAGTTTTGTCGCTAACACCGCCATTACAAATTATTAGTGTTTTTAATTAGAGCGCTCATTGAACGATCTTTGGATGTTGGCGCCGGCGAACGATGGCTTGCTTTAATTAAACTTACCTTTGGACATCCTCTCTAATTTTTTTTGAGCGAAAATTGAATCTGTGGTGGTCAAGAGGTCAGGCAGAGATTGCATAGCTTGTTCTCTTCCAATTCACATACCTGCGTGGTGATATCCAGCTGAATCCTACAAACTAGTGCGAGCGAGAGGTTGTTATAGTGTTCCCGAGGACTATAAGGTTTTAGCCCTAAATTCAAGCCTGTCGGTCCTTTTAGGGCTATGTCATTTTAAAAAGCCTATGAGTATAAAAAGCCTATTTTGTGCTGTAGGTTATTTTCAAGTAAGTATCGCCAAAAAAACATCGAACCAAAAGCCTATAAAGACTTTTAGTTCTTTAGGCTTGGCTTATTCAACAGGCCTAGCCTAAAAGCCTTTATGGGCTTTTCGCCTGTAAGCTTCTTAATTAAGAGTCTAGCCTTCAAAAAAAGGCTAAAGCCTATAGTCCTCGGGAACTCTAATTGTTATATACTTTCAATCGCTTGCAGGACTGGCACGCTGAAATGTGAATTAGGAGCTTATCACTGAATGAATTCATTTCACGTCAAGTCCTAGGTACCACAGAATTTGAATAGGTTACGTACAGTTATTCTTATATAGGTATTCGCTACTTGCGAATGAATAATAAGTTAATAAGCATACGATTAGTTAGATAACTTATGACGAAAAATTAAATGGGCAAGTGCGAGTCGGACTCGTACATGAAGGGTTCCGTACCGCCGTACAATTCAATTCAATTCAATTCAAAATATCTTTATTATCATAGGATATTTATAATATCTCTTAATAATAGTCACTTTGTTTTGTTTTGCACAAATGTTGACGTCAAATCGTTACTTAAAGCTAAGTTTACGCCGCTTCCTAGGCGTTGTTCCTAATGTTTTAAAACGCTGAAGAAACACGTTTCTTGTATGACGACCCCTTTTAATTTTTAACTTTATTTTATTTTTAGTATTTGTTGTTATTGTGGTCATAGTTATACATAATTGGTGAAAATTTCAAGTATCTAGTTAATGCCATTATGAAGATCAAGTTAAAAACGCTGAAAAAAACACGTTTCTTGTATGACGACCCCCTTTAATTTTTAACTATTTTTGACGTGACAACGTCTTATAAATTGGTTAGCCGGGTGACACTTCAAGAAACTGCGTTACGCTCCGCTCACGTTATGCGCTCACAATGAGAGCGAGTGAGAGGCACGCGTCCCTTCCACTCGGGCATGGTTAGCCCGCCTAAGAGCGAGAGAGACAGACATAAAAAGACTTGTCACGTAAAACTTTCGCCCGTATACCGACTTTACAGGCAACCAATTTTTTATTTTTAGTATTTGTTGTTATATCCGCCATAGTAATACATAATCGGTGAAAATTTTAAGTGTCTAGCTATTACGGTTCAAGAAATAGAGCCCTGTGACTGACGGACAGACAGACAGACAGACGGATAGACAGCGGAGTCTCAGTAATAGGGTCCAGTTTGCACCCTTCGGGTACGGAACCCTAAAAACGTCGGTCGCGAGGAAACTTATTATTGAAGACTTGTTCATCAGAAAAAAGAAAATGACCAACTACTCAATTATTAAAAATGACAAAGTGATTAATATTTTTTATATACTGGCAAACTTAAGTGTTCCACAATGACACCAATGAAAACGACAAATTTAAATGGAGAAGTATTTTCAAATGACCGAAATTGATTAAAAATGTTAATTTAGCGGCCGAAACTGAAACAGTGGCTAAAAGAGTTTAGGTGATTTTTATGTCGGCCGAGACGGGCGATTCCTGGATCTTATAGCGCCTATAAACCCGCGCGTGTCGAGTTGACGACTTTGCAAAATTCCGCGTCCCGCCCCACTCCTGGAACGCTCTAAAAAGCTTTCAAATTACCAAGATTCGTCTCGTGAATAGCCGTCGTAATGGCGAGGAAAATTCTCCTACAAACGATGCAATATTGTAAATAACATTATTAAATGTTTGTCGGAGTGGTTGAAATCTACTTGACGATTTTGCATTAAACACTATTGTTCTTTGACAACGTTTAGACATTCACATTTATGATTGTACTAGAATAAAGGGGCTACTTGAGAAACTCTTTACAGTTAACAATTTTGCCGACGATTTTGCATTAAACACTATTGTTTTTTTGACAACGTTTAGACATTCACATTTATGATTGTACTAGAATGAAGGGGCTACATGAGAAACTCTTTACGGTTAACAATTTTGCCAATGCTTGCATATTTCTGACAATGGGGATTGTTTATTTTTTTACCCCTTTAGCAACAGCGCTGTATGTTTAAATTAATTGGAATAGAACGTTTTCGTATTCTCTGTTCACCGTAACATACAGCAGATATCCCTTCAACGTCAGACTCTGATACATTAAGTATGTATTTAATGAACATATTAAAACTTAGGAGCTGAAACATAAGTCTCCACTCTGCCTCAAACATTAGCTGAATAATCTTGGAAAGTAGAAATTTTAAATTTAATACAGTAGGCAAATGAGGTGCGCGCCGGAGTTCCCGAGAATTATGATATGTACATGTTATATACTATTTTGCCGTTTACTTTCATACATAAACTTTTGACATGTAGATAAGGTAACAAAATAACTTTGTTCAAAGTGTAGCTGTGTAGTAAGGCTTAAAGTGGACACATCCTAAGACCACAAAAAGATTTTTTTATTGATAATAAAAATTTATGGGACGATCACTGAGAAATAATTAAATCTACTCGTGAAATCTTTGTCATGTGTCCATAGTCGGGACGGGGTCGTTTTTAGTCAGAATATCGAAAAAGTTCTAAGATCACAATCCACAAGTCAGTAAAAAAATACTTGGCATTACCACGACAGCTTAAGGTTCCATTTCCCACATAATACGATTATACTGCTATAGAATTCATTATTTTTTTTACTATAAACCTACGCCTTTGATGATACCGCGGTAATAAATTAGTATTAAAAATAGAAATAAATATATATTTTATTGATTACATCAAAAATATTTTTTTTAATACTATAAATTTTCATTAATCATAAAAACGCCGTGTGGTTTTCGGCAGAGTAGAAAAATACAAGCTAAACAAAGCTTGGACATCAATGAGACCTCTCCAACCCGTCTGGCCAGTGTGGAGAGTGTGGGCCGAATCCTCTGGCTGCTCTGGGCAACTATGGCTCTGGCAGTACAGAGAGGGTCGTGCTCCTGCAGTGGAGATTGGAAGGACCTGATGATGATGATGATGACTCATAAAAAAATGGCAGGTATTCAAAATGTCAATGAATAGTACTTATCTAGTGCATTCCGCATTTAAAAACAAAAAGAGGATTGCCAAATGACAAAATTAAATCTCCATTAATGGAGATTTAATTTTGTCATTTGGCATCGGATGAACGCGCGTTATTAAACAAAGAGAATACTCATTTATAGCTTTTTATTAATTATTTACAATAATTCTCTTATATAAACCTATATTCAAAAAATCTATGGATAATAATTATGACAAACCATGATATTATTTTTTATTGAAAGAGCAGTAAAAAAATGTAATTCTAGCGACAAATACTCAATCTGGCCGCAGAAGCGTTGACTTTTAAATAAGCTGCTAATTAAGTGATTAAGTATACAGTTACCAAGTATACCAGCGACAGTTTGGTATCATTAGTATGCAGCATTTATGCCTTAGGAGTTTTATAAATTCGCCTCTCCAAACTAAAATGTATATTATCAACCTGACGGCACGTTTTGTGTAAATATTTGAACAATAAGGAAATTCGCTCGCAGAAACCTTAATCAAGTATTCAGTGTATTTCTTCGGTTCTCGAGTATACAATAAACCAGTAAAAAAGATTGACGAATCGCTTTTATTGAGGGGCGGGCATTGAAAATAAGTACCTACTGTAGGTAGTCATTCAAAAGAAACATAGGTAATTGACCGAGGGGGAGTGGTAAACATAAAATTGAGTTTGTTTACTTCTTTCATAAAGTTCTTTTTTCCTCAATACACCCGGCAATCGTGATTACTTTATCACTACTAAGAAATTATCAACTCCGAATACTGATACTTTATTTCTAAAACATGAAAGCCTTTATATTTGTTATAATAATATCAACAAAAACATTTATCAAAAAAAAATGTAGTCTCCAAGCCGATACAAATCTCAAAATCAATAGATCTAATTATTTTATTTTGATTTCAGATGTAAAAGTTTATACTTGAATTTGAATTTAACAATAATTGAAGTAATTATAATAATTATGTGATTCAAGTACAACATGATTTTGTAGCTGCCGTTCTAAAACATGCCTGTACTTGCGTAGTTAGGACGCCAGCTTATCAACCCCTTATTAATTGAATTAAAGTACGTTTGTACAACGTCATAAATGTACTGCCTCCTTGATCCAGTGGTCAAGGCGTTTGCCTTGTGATCCGGAGGTCATGGGTTCAAATCCCACTGGGAAACATACTTTGTGATAAAGTTGTTTCCAGTCTGGTTAGGATATTGCAGGCTTGAATTACCAGATTATCCGAAAAAAAAGATGATTAGACTGTAACTATCCTAGAATTAGTTCTAGTCTACCCTTTGCGTTGCAGAGGTCAGACGGCAGTCGCTCTGTGTAAAAACTAATAACCTCGTCAAATCACCTAGGTGAGGTAGCGGACCCCGGGCTCTGAAGCGTTACCGCTGAGTATGCAACCGGGAATACGCTCGGATGATGATGATTGAATAAATGTATGAGCGATGTTAGAATATTCCTGCTGCAAAGAAACTCTGGGATGACGATAATCATTACAGAATACAAATCCAGCTTATCGCCAATTAGAGGAGCATAACCCGGGAGTAAACAGCAATATTTAGTAGCCGTCACAGTAATCCGGCGGCAGTGCACTCGGCCGCGTCCTCATCACAAATTCTCGAGGGACCTACCACAAATGACCACAGTGTAGAAGGATACCTTCAGAATGTATGTACTAATAATAATAATAATATTTTTTTAATTCGGACTAAGTACGATAATGTACGACTCTAGACTAGACTTTAAATAAAACTTTTTATCACGACCGAACACAACGTGGGTGACCGTACCGTTTTAATATCATAAAGAACTAAAGTGATACTATGGCAAGAGGATTCACCGTACACACGGTTACAGCTTAGACGCTGCCAGTAAGAACCGAGGTCGTCTTTCCATGCTGGTCTGGAAGAGAAGAAATTATTTAGAATGTACCAGCTGCTTCTTTTCCCGCGAAGATCGTGTAAAAGTCGATCGTGGAAATGGGCGAAAATGCGAATCATTTTAATAGGCGAAGTGGCTAGCAACCCATTACTTTTTTATGCCTCTTTCCATCTTCACGCCAAAAGTTGTGCGGCCCTGGCTATGTTTGGTTAGAGCCGCAAAACCTAAAATGCTCTATCTGCCCCATTAGGGATAAAAACGTGATAGTATGTCTCTCATTTGCGATATGTAAATAATTATAATTAAATGTATTTTTTTTCTGTTCATAGTTAAAATAATTTTATTATGTATTTTCATAAAACTTTTGAATGTCAGCACCATCGCATTAGGTATATTATGAGACCTGTAATGATTAGTGCTTGTAAGATATCAAAAAATAAAAATATAAAAATAAAAAAATAAAATAAAAAATGTCGTGGCAACAATGCTGTCAGTATTTTACAGAGTTACTACTTTTGTTATACGTTTACATTTAGAGCTCATAAACTCCCGAATTAGATAGATAAGTCGTTTATTTGTGAAAACTGCACATACACACTCACACACACAAAATACTTGAATAACTTTATGTTACTTACATACAGGTTTTTAGCGATGCGATGTGTGTTTATCTGCTGCAGCAGAACAAAAAGGTCGTACGCTCAGCGAAAATATTGCTCAAGAAACAATGTGCGGTGTTCAGCTCTAACCTTAGGTAGGTGCAAGTGCAATCATTCGAGAAGATTTTTAAGGTGTTAAATTGAATTATTAAAAAGAAATAAACTACTGGATATATACATAGATACACAATAGATATATGTTGGTACTCGTGTTGTAAAAATAAAAGTGTTGCGTTGATAGTAAAAAGTAAGTTTAAAAAAATTAAAAACTTACCGGGACACGAATCTGTTGTACAAATTCGTGTCCCGGTAAGTTTTTATTTTTATAAAATTGAAATATTATAATGTTTATAGTTAGCATAGTCTAAGAGGTATGTGTAGTCTAAAAATACATAAAGTGTCGCATCTGTTAGTCTCCGTAACTTGCATGGCGAACGTTAAATGTAGGCCACTAAGTTCCCGTCGCCGAGGCGGAATATTGCTTTGTCACTTGGCGACATCGCACAGCTTCCCTAAGCCCAAGTAATTGGAAATAGTTGAAATAGACGACTCGAGCTACATTGCAGCCTCCCCCGCGACACGGTGTCTAACATCGATCTAAGCTAAGATCCCTCATTATCTGACGTCACTACACCTCGGACCAATTAAAATATATTTTAATTGTAAAGACCCATTTAGAAGATTTCACGCTTTAGATCGGAAAATTCATTCATCATTTATCATTAGTTAGCAGTGGACGTTATGCGGCTGAAATGATGATGATGATTTAGAAGATTCTTGCTTGCTGCATACAATCTAATTAACAAAGTTGACGTTTTGTTTAGACCATACAAGTTATCTATTGCTTCAATTTAATTGTATGCATGAGGCAAGAAACTTGCACTTTTGCAACCCTTGTTAAAATGTTTACATCAACTCTATTCAAATTAGACTTAAAAGCTTAGATGTAGACTCGTAGTTGCCAAAATAAACGCTCAAGCAATAAAAATAGAAGCTAAAGTAATGTTTTACCTTAAAAATACTAGGTAAAAATGCAATGTAAAACCTATCACGAGCAGACAAATTAAAAAACGTAGTAATAAACGATAAGTGCCGCCAGGGGAGGTCGCGAGGGCGAATGAAAGAACCGCAGAACGCTAAGACAGAATACTGGCAATAAAAAGAAAAACGGGAATTTCGTAGAACCGAAGCACGGTAGCGCGGAGCAACAACGCTACGAAGCTACGGCGTAGCTAATGCTACGAGATTTTGGGTGATGAAAAAATGAGAAATAATTGGTCAAAATTTATTTTTTATCAAAACTTTTGGATTAATTAAAATTGACTGCATTTTTTCAAATTATAAAATTATGTAGACTTCAAATCGGTCTTCTTACTATTAAACAAATGTAATACGAGTAAAAACTTTTTGCATAAAGCTACAAATCAAGACATATTATATTAGTTTAATCTACAAAGAACAAAAAGTGTTTAACAACATCATTGTTTCTACATAGACTATTTGCGTTTAGGACCATTAGATACCAACTCATATTAAGTAGCCAAGTTTGAAATAAAAATAATAAAAAGGCAAGCAAGTGATGCCCAAATTTTAATTGATTTTTATAGGAACTAGACAAGCATCAGTTGATGATGAATATGAAAAAAAGATAAACTTATGATGGTGTGATATGATTTTTTGTTCAATGATTTATTAATTTTTATGATCAATGGCACATCACTAGTGGAGGGCGGGCGTTGACTCGACGATGCGGCGCTCCTTCATTATGTTTGGTTTCATTGTTTTCCGCTTGACGCCGCCTTTCGTGTTGTATAATTTCGTGAATAATTCACGAGACCGTTCATCGATAATAAATACTTACGTCACTGCGTTCCAACAAAATGCCCGGGATTTTATTGACAACCTTTCAATGAAAGCAAGTTTTAAAAGTTCCAAGAAAATATACGCAGTTTGTGAACAGGAAAATGTATTTAACATTAACACAGTACCGTTCGTTTACTCTGGCGGGCCGTTATTAACTTCTGATTGACACGAAATGGAAGCTGTTTTTGTTGAATATTACTAAATTGTAATTATACTACTAAAATGTTGAATATTTTATTCAACCCAAGATTCAAATACCATTCTCGGCGTAAAAACATTACGTTACTACCTTGAGACAAAATCTAATATTACAAGTTTTCAATCGCAGCCAGTTTTTAATAACGTTCAAGGAAATATGTGAACAGGAAAATGTACGAGTATATACTCTGGCAGGTTGTTTATTAACTTTGGATTGATATTGAATGAAGAATGTTTTTGTTATAACTAACTCGAGATATATACACGTGGCGACGATCTTATAAGGTCGTAAGATAATGTCTGATTGTGTCTAATAACGTCGACAATGAGATGTAATCAGTCTGTACGGATTGATACGGGAAATGGTCATTTACATTCATCCCTTGACATTTGATTGGATCCATTTAATTAAATTAACCAGGAATTTGGCAGTGTTCAAATAAACACAAAGCTATGCATTACAATGTATGTTTACAGGTAACATTATAAAGGCCTTCGTTCAATCCATCAAAGAACACCAAAGAACAAGTGTTTCTATAAGGTATACTCTGAATTTGAAGACAAAATATTATGGATCAGCCGATTTGAAGCCATAATGTGTAATTTGCAACAAATGCCTATTTATTTACGCACATTGTACAAGATAGTATTTTTACTTTATTTTTGAATGAGACCTAAATTAATTCTTAATGAGAGTCATTATGTCATCATCATTAATATACTTTATTTTATGACTTACACCTAAGTGGAAAACAGTAATATTCAAAAACATGCATGCGTACAGAGACGTAGCTAGGCGTGGGCGACGTGGGGCCCCCCCGCCCATGGTCTCACGGTCTATAGGTCCTCGACATGTGAAGTGGATGAGCTTTTTTTAGTAGATCTCATGCCTAAATGCATTACAATAATATTAAACTAGAAGGGCCTTGCAAAAGTAGCCCTCAAATATGAACCAAACTTTTTTTAGGACGCCTCGCGTCTGAAAGCTCTTTTTCTACTAGGGCCTCGCCAGAACTATCTCGCCCCCATAAAACTTTGAAGTTGCTACGCCTCTGGATACGTACTTAGCTTAATAAGACCTTAAAAATTTACAACTTAATTAAATTACGTGCAGTGTTCTCCAGAATAAGCCAATTATTACAGAAAACTCGGTGCTGCAAGGAAGTAAATAGAGACAGCAAAAATGTAATTGAACGATGTAACTGGCAATTAAATTTCTACGCTTTCAAGTTTAATCGAAAATATGTCGTACGAATAGCAGCTAATAGATGCAAATCTTGGCAGATACCGCTGGTGTTACCAAAAGTCGCATGCGGGTATCCCGCTGATCAGTATGCGATCCGAGTGCGCACAGGCCGCGCCCGTCGCCTCTCCTCGCCCACAAGCAACTGCAATATGCTGAAATTGCTACGTGGTTCGTGCCCACAATATTCACACAGCATCCCACATTCAATACTCCAACTAATTTACTTCACTTCATCAACCAACGTATTCAATAAGTAATGTTTAATTACTTTGATTTCGGGTTTATTTATTAGTCAAATCGAAGTAGTTTGCATTATCAACACGTACCATGATAAAATAAATGTATTTGAGCTCGCTGTTTCATTGAGGCATGTGTGCTGTGATAACACTAGTGATATAGGATTGTATTGAGGTAAATAGAGGCTGTAATGCTTGCCATTGTGCACGTGAGACAGATATAGGGATGAGTGGATTAACCGGATTACGCCCAAGGCGGCGGCTGATTATTCCGCAGCTTGATTTACGATGACGCGATACGGCGAAGCGCCGCCGCCGACCTGCTTACCTAATAGAGGGCGAACCGAAAACGGACAATTTATAGTGTCACACGTAGCGATACAATCAATTCCCGACAGCCGAGGAAACAGTGTGAAATATGAGACCGCCGTGCGTCAATATCTACAGCGAAGAGGGTACGATGGGCAGATAGACGGCTCGCGGGGCTCGACAGTTTTCAGAGGGCCGGCGAGCCCAGGGCTGCCCGAAGAAAAGTCATTTAAATGCGGGTCGTGCCAGTGATTAGCCCGTGAACTGTAAAGGCCGACCCGCCGCTGACCTTTCGTCTGCTCTCGAATTGAACGCAGTAATAGTTACGAACTGTAGTTACTTTTTATTGAACTAAGACATATTTTTCTAAGAAAACTGGGACATGTACCTCACTTTAGACTAAATTTTCTTTTTCGGCGAATTCATTTTTCAATTACCTTTCTGGAAAACGAGTTAGTTAAAATACTTAACCGACAGCAGGGCAAAACTAATATTAAGTTTCTGCGCTTTTATATGTACATAGTTGTGCAAATATCAATTTGCAAAAATAAATATTGATTAAACTTAACTCGTCACGAAGTTGTAACAGCTTGGAGGTTTAATTTAAATTTAAATTGTTTGCGAGCAAATAAATCATTTACCGAGAATCATTGCCCATTCACATAGCGTAAAAAAAATATGGCCGATAGCACAGAAAGGTTTTAAAATGGTGGCCACGTACCGACAAGCGCAGCGTAGGACTTACGAGTAACTACTAGGTCTGACGACCTAAGCAAGGCTGCAGAAAAACGCTGTATGCAGGCCGCTCCCAATCGGTCGTATTAGAAAACCTTGTGGGAGGCCTATGTCCAGCAGTTGACTTCCTGTGGCTGATATGATGATTTACAATTGATCATTCTTCTTTCAACTTGCACATAAATAAGACCTATGCACTTTGTAAATAGGTATCTACGAATAAAGAACCAGCCAACAATGCGTAATTAAAGAAAACATTGAAATCATTAATACTTCAATTTTTAGTTTTTATTTTAGATTTTTAAGATTACTATGAATATATTTTTTTTAGCTTTCCACGCTTTGAATAAACATAAATTCCTAACACAAGCAAGACGTAGGTCACACAACATAACAAAAGTTAAACAGACCAAAATTACTGTATTACACTCATTTTCCCTCTCGTTATACTATGAAAATCCGTGTGTGAATACTTCACTTCAACTACTTTATATAACATACTGAATTAATAAGGTTAACTCAATATCAGTAAAAAAAGTTTTAAAAGCATTCTCACAAATCTGCGAGTTATTACTAGTATAACTTGCTAACAAAACTTTTAATGAACTTGTTTTTTCTTGTTAAAAATTACGTCCTTAGATATAATGTAAAACTCCAAAAACTACGAATGCCGTAATAAATTATCCTCGTGTTTTCGGTGGAAACATGAGGAAATATAAAAGGGTTTGATTTCTCAGCGGTGACTACACTTTGTTGCGATAGCTGAGTGAAGGGTAAACTGTATATACTCGTATGCGCTTACTTCCGCTTAATGACACGCTCTGTTTTGACTCTGCTGTACTTCGGAAAAGACTTTAGCCCGTTAGTGCCAATTACATTAGCACGTCATCAAAAAAATAAAAGGCCGGAGACTATTGTTGGCTAATTTCAAAAATTTGATAACATGAAGGAATCCTTTGCGGTCCATAGAAGTAATCTGCCATTATTTTTCAAACCCCAACTAAACCCCTTGACTTTTCGCCAAAAACTCCAGTAAAATTACACTATCTCATCTGCCAATGACAACTTGATTTGGGCGCATAATAGTTTAAACGTATAGTAATAAGTAATAAAGTTAGTGATGTTTCATAATAAGAAGGTTCATATATAAGTTCTACTATACTAATTCCCTAATGTAGAAGAAGATTATCACTTACATTTGAGTATGATATCAATTACGTACATACATTATGAGCCATTTGTGAGCTGCTACCTAAAATAAATCTAGTTATTTCAAAGTACGAGTCATGTTCTATCAGATTAAAGTGAAAGGTAATAAAGATTTCTTGTTTTAAGTCTCAATAAATTAATGAGAACTATAAAACTGATTTATTAACGAGCTACACTGGACACGAGATTTGTGAGTCAAGCCGTACCTCCTTATATCAATATATTAGTTTTGATCTAATTATGAGTAGATTAGGTAGTTTAAAAAACATAACCTTGCTGAAAAAATAAATATAAAGACTGAGATACATTAACCTCGTTCAGACTTTTTAGGGTTCCGTACCCAAAGGGTGCAAACGGGACCCTATTACTGAGACTCCGCTGTCTGTCCGTCTGTCTGTCCGTCAGTCACAGGGCTCTATCTCTTGAACCGTAATAGCTAGACACTTGAAATTTTTACCGATTATGTATTACTGTAGCGGATATTACAACAAATACTAAAAATAAAAAATAGTTAAAAATTAAAGGGGGTCGTCATACAAAAAACGTGTTTTTTTCATAATAGCATTAACTAGATACTTGAAATTTTCACCAATTATGTATTACTACGACCACAATAACAACAAATACTAAAAATAAAATAAAGTTAAAAATTAAAGGGGGTCGTCAAACAAATAACGTGTTTCTTCAGCGTTTTTAAAACATTGTACGGAGGTACGGAACCCTTCATGTACGAGTCCGACTCGCACTTGCCCGTTTATTATATAAATCCTCCTTAATATCTCAGAAGAAAACAGGCTACAAAATTAATTTACTCGTATTTAAGTCACAGTAAATTAATGACAACTTAAAAACTGATTTATAGACAACAGATCTTTTGAAGATTGTAATGGGCTACACTGGAAATGAGCTGATTCAACACATTTGAAAGGCAACCCGTACCTTCTTATATAAATAAATTATTTTTAATCTAATACTGAATAATAGATAAGGTACATTAAAAACCTTAGTCTTGCTGAAAAAAATATACAGATCCTGAGATACAACAACCTCATTCAGACTTTTTATATTAATCCTCCCAAATATCACAGACGTAAACATACTACAAAAACAAAACAGTGGCACTCCGGGAGTGCCAACAGAAGTGAAAACTTGACAGAAGTGAACAAAGTGATGTCGGTTACGGTAACAGTGTCGCGAGTTCAATGGTTTTTCCCATCTTGAAAAATGCCTAACGCGCTTAAAGAAGCTTTCACTTAAATTACAACGTTGTCAGCTGACGTTGATTAGAATACAACTTACCTGAGTTGGGTTGGTTGTCGGAGTTGGGCCGCGCAGAGGGTGCTCCATCCCGGGCCTCCACCTCCAGGGCGTAGGCTCCCTGCTTCTCTCTGTCAAACACCACCTTGGTGAAGATCTCTCCCGTCTGCATGCTGATCTCGAAGAAGTCCTTCCCCTCGTTCCGTGGTGACTCTACGATGTAGTAGTACACCTAATGTACAAAAACAATGACTGTTCAAAATCTACACACTCAATATTTTCCAAGTCTGTAGGAGAAGAACATCAAATTGAGAATCGGTTCTATTAATACAAATATTTTTTTACCTGATACTAAATTTATTAACTGACTGCCTCCTTGGTCCAGTGGTTAAGGCATTGGCCTTGTTATCCGGAGGTCGTGGGTTCAAATCCCACTGGCAAGCATACTTTGTGAAAAGCCGTTAGCATTTTGTTTAGGATATTGCAGGCTTGAATCACCTGATTATCCGAAAAGAAACATGATTCCCTGCTTTGGAAGGCACGCAAAGCTTTGGGTCCCGAACGCCATCTATATGTTTGTTTAAACCTATCCTAGGATTGGTTCTGGTCTACCCTTTGGGTTGCAGAGGTCAGACGGCAGTCGCTCTTTGTAAAAAACAGTAACTTCTTCAAATCACCTAGGATAGGTAGACCCCGGGTTCTGAAGCGTTACCGCTGAGGATGCAACCGGGAATACGCTCGGACAATGATGATGATGATGACTAAATGTTATTAACTGATCGCGTATTTGTAATGAAAGTAGTCTTTGAACTTTTTCTAAAGATAAAGAAAATTCGCTAAAATTCCACGTAAATTCCTATTCCTAACCAAATGCAATGGGGTACGTTTTTTTTTTTTCATTAATACAAGGCTTGAAATGTGAAGAGTCCCAAATAGTCCCGAGTAGCCTCAGTAAACAAGCCTGATTATGATGATAAGCAGTTTATGACAGAAGCACAAAACCATAAAATGTAAAGTGATACATCCTGCCCGATCCTTTATTTGGACCACTATAAATTTGTTTACGTATGAGCCATAAAAGGCTACGATAACTTTAACATTTTCAAAGAATTTTCGTACAAATGACCGTTTTTATAGTGTCGGCAAAACCGGAGAGGCGAGTTTAAAAGTATTTTTAAAATGTTCCCGTATATTCCTATCTCCGAGCATGTGGCTCATATTAAACACGTTTTTACAATACAGGTATTATATTTTTTTTCTTTATTACACGTAGTATGTTCAAGTCAAAAACGAATGGCTTCCCTCGACTGTACTTAGGCTATTGCCTAGGCATTATTGGAGATTAAAGTCCGCTCATTTGAGGGACATTTGTATGTAGAGGACGAAATATCCACAAGGTTTTGTAGATTCTACATGATCTTTTCATTGAAAAACTCAGCTTATGGATACACTTTTACTTTTAATTAAACTATGGTTAATTTGCAACTAACATAAAAATAGTTATTGATTTGAGTACCTATATAGGTAACATTATTGTAATGCTAGGAATAAAAAATTTGCTAAAGGTGAGATTCGAACCCACAAACCCCTGATTTTTTCTGACATCACTGATTTTTAATTTAAATATAATATGTCTTTTTTGTCTCCACTGCAGGAGCTGGACCCTCTCTGTACTTTCAGAGCCATAATTAGCCAGAGTAGCCAGAGGATTTGGCCCACATTCCCACGCTGGCCAGACGGGTTGGAGAGGTTTCATTGATTAAGCTTTATATAGCTTGTGTTTTCTAACTCGCCTTCTACGACATCCACGGGAAGATTTGGAGTGGTCCTATTCTACTCTGCCGGGAACCACACGGCAGTAAGTACATAGATAACAGTAACAAAATAAATTTTGTAGCAATCACTGTAGAATGTCATCCATCGACTTAGTTTTTTTATTAATATTTATGATCATATATTGAAACTTGTGCCATGAAAGTTAATTATTATTATTCACAACTAATATTGCATTTGCTATGAGGTGCGATATGCGCAGTTCCTCGTACGACATTGTTCCTCATAACTTCTCAATTGAGAAAGTTATTAGCATCATCACATCGCTGGCCGTTTGTACTTGCTCCTACGTTGGCTTAAGTAAATCTTGCCATTGAACCAAGTCGGAGCAGGTGTTCTACATTGTACTTGGCGGATGAAACGTCTTGCAAACTCCGCCGGAACTTCGAAACGGCTCCGAGCCAATTACGGAGTCTCGGAATAATCTTGCAAATGTTCGCATTATTGTAGATTAATTGATATGATATTAATATCTTCATCAACAATATTTGTAGTCGTCGGGATGCACTTTTTCGTTTATAATTAAATGTATAAGCTGTAGCTTCTATACACGAAATTTTATGTTTTTTGCTCGATTTCTTGGTCTGCATCTACCTCGGCGGCTTTCCGGCACAACGAATGTAACCAGTTTTGTCTTTCTTTCAAGCCGCATTCGACATATCCGACGGGAGTAACGGGTGTCCCAAAAGTTCGTATAGGATTTGAATTTCGTTCTATTTTTAAAATATTCACGATGGCATATTGAAATTTGACTTACGTCATCTTGACATCTGTTAAAATGTTCATAGAGCTATTCACGACAAAAGAACGTGCAGAAATTGTGCAAACGTTTTACGAAAATGTTACGTGCCATACAGCAACTCTAAAGGCCCATTTACACAGTGCAAGTTTCTTGCCTGTTGCATACAATTTTATTGAAGCAATAAATTATTTGTATGGCTGACCATCTGTTCAATGACGTTATGCTTCAATTTAATTGTATGCAACAGGCAAGAAACTTGCACCGTGTAAATGGGCCTTAACAATTGGCAAGAGATTTCCGAATCACGTCGTCCGCCACTCAATCGGCTATGAAAACCAGTGGACTCGTATAGATTTGTCGCCAGAAGCTCCCTTAAAGTAATCAAAGGCCTACACCAACCTTTGATTGTAATTTGTTAGGAAAAAAGAATTTACTAAATAAATAGGCTAAATACGCAGTAGCGTCAAGCCATTAATGAAAAAAAAAAAACAAGACTAAAGAGACGATATCAATTTGCTCTTGTGATCTGACGCCACTAGATTTCTTTCTTGAGGCTACGTCAAAGATAAGGTCTACCCTCTAAACATTGACAAGTTGAAACACAATATTTGTCGAGTTATTGGTGAAATGAGCCGCAAAATGTGTGAAAATGTAATATAAAAATTCTGCAAAACAATATTTTTTAATAAAATAAAAGATTAATGAATGCAGCCAGTGTTCTTGGCACCATGCCACTTGAAAAACATTAAGATTTTTAAATGCAGTTTTATTTTTTAATTTAGTTTTTAATTTAGATTTTAATATAGTTTAAAAATAAAAGAAAAATGAAAATGTGAAAACATTAAGAACTTAGCGGAGCAAAGAGAGACATGAAAAGCACTCCACAGACAAGAGCGCGGCTTTTAAATACAAGAAAAAGAATCGGTATTTGAAAAATTCCGGTGGCAAATGTGGCAGATATTCTGTTCAAATAAAACTGTACAAGTCTCATCTTTAAAATAAATTAAAAATGACGAAAAAATTCCAATCAGTTCGCATTTCCTTTACCTACTTTTGGGACACCCGTTATTATACTCGTTTAAGACAAATACACATTTTTTTAAGTTTTCTACGCCATTATTTGTTTTCGGTTTGATCCGGTTTCAAACTCAACAAATACAATTTTATCGAAAATAAATTCAGGGCTGCAAACAGTGGTGGGGCAGTGAAACGAAACGACCTACACATGTTAAACGAAGGCAATCTATTTAATAATTCACAATTTCGCACCAATCCAAAGCGCAATCACAACGACGTGTGAAAATTGCATTTTTGTTCCCACGCGTCCACGAAAATTATAGGCGGAGTAAATTGCAACGCTGCATATTTACACAAAAAAATCTACGAGTCATTTTTTCCGTGTCCGTGCATTTTGTCACGTAAGCCGTGTACTAGCTACGCATTAAAATGCTGAAATATCGGTGACATAAGCGACAGACATTGTTTTCCTGACGAGTTTAAAAGTACATGGCTGATTTTCGGGAAAAACAAAACATCATCATCCGAGCGTCCCGGTTGCATCTTCAGCAGTAACGCTTCAGAGCCCAGGGTCCACTACCTAACCTAGATGATTTGACGAGGTTACTGGTTTTTACACAAAATGACTGCCGTCTGACCTCCGCAACCCAAAGGGTAGACCAGAAACAATCCTAGGATAGGTTTAAACAAATGGCGTTCGGGACCCACAGCTTTACGTGCCTTTCGAAGCACGGAATCCTCTTTCTTTTCGGATAATCAGGTTGCTTCAACCCTGCAATATTATAACCAGACTAGATACAACTTTTCACAAAGTATGCTTCCCAGTGGGATTGGAACCCACGACCCCCGGATCACAACGCCTTGACCACTGGACCACGGAGGAGGACCGGAAAAACAAAACAATAATAAAATAAATCTGAATGCTTCATCATTCCTTTAAACAAAATCATTATCCTTCCTCCTGCCGAAGTCGGGTAAAAAGAAGGTCTGCTTTTGTACTGCACTGCACTACGTAAAGAAAACATTCTTAAAATAACGTTAGCTAATGTTGACAAAAATACTACTGAGGCCTCACGATCACAAAGAAAATATTGTTAAAACCTCCTATTATTATTATAATATTATATATAATATTTTGGGTGCTCTGAAATTATATTTTTTATTCAGTATACAATGTGTTCGTTAACTTATTTGAAAAACAAATAAAATATTGCTAACATTTGTTTCATCGTGTCAACCAATGCCAATATTTTTTTGGGTTAAACATTAGGAGGAATATGTACGATCACAGAACTGTATGTGTGTACGATATTGCAAAAGTGTTACAGAACGGCAAAAAAATCAAGATTTTTTCGCCTTTCTATAAAAATATTTACGTAGTTTGCATTTTAAGCTAACTTTAACTACGAATTCCATTGTAACATTTATTATTTTACAAACTAGGCAACTGATGACTCGGACTGACGAGTACAAGTGGCACTTCAGGGGAAAACTACTCGTATGTTTATTCTATTTGGACCGGGAGCACTAAAATCGTAAACAAACGTTTATTATGCAAAATAATATTATATTTCGTTTCCAAAATATAAACAAGATGCAATGGTAGTTCATATAATGTAAGGCTATAAGGATATGCTCCGGATATTTTTTTAATAAATATTTCAACGTTAAATTTTATTTTCCAGCCAGTACTTCACAAAGAGATTTATTTGACTTCACGTACATTTTATTTAAGTACTTAATTATATTTCGGACAACATAAAGGGAATATTGTAATCAAGTTCAGCTCAGATTGCTCTCGCAAATCATAATAATTTATGAAAGACAGCGAAATGAATGGTGATTGCACTAAAATTACTTCTTTCGTTTTATCTTTGACCGATATCCTTATTAAGCTTGGAGGCCATTTGAATAATCCAAAAGGAGAGCGAAAAAAGTGTTGCAGCAAACTTTTTAAAAGCGTAAGAAAGCAAACAATAACAAATAAGTAGACATAGGCACACTCGACGACGGGGTGGTACCGTGGTAGTGGTGCTACGACACCAGGGGTGCCACATGCAAGTTGCCAATTTTATATCCTTGTTAAAAAATGTTTAACTATATGAATTATAGCGGAGGTAAGCAACCACTCAGAAGTACATTTACCTTCACGATTGTTTATGGACGCAAAATTTACGTTCACTTGTACACACTACATGCAAAAAAATTAAACGGCCGCTGATGCTTTGTCACACTGAAACCCATTACTTTTATCAGGGGAAAACAGTTGCGCCCTGGAACGTAAACATCATTTTTCCACCAAAAATTTGCTTCGATCCTCGGATTAAAAATATTTGATTTCCCTTTGTCTAATAAACAATGCGTAGCGCTGCCGCATGGAAACTAATAATTTTTAACACTTTCAGAGTTATGTAAATCAATTGTTATTATACTAAAGCTATTATCCACGGGCTGTCACAACTAAATCTACTAGAACTATTTTAAGGGCAGATTTAGTATATATACATTTAATTTTCCCTTAAAAAATATGTAAAAAAACTTGATTTCAAATAAAACTAAAAATTGGTCAACTTTTAAGGGATATCAAACACTTTACATGTTTCGAAAGTTGCTAAGTAATGTTGTGTTAATTCACCCTTTAAAGTACATAGTAGTATATTGTTTTAAAAATGTAAGTAAATTAAGTTACTTTTGTGAACTTTGGTGCTCACATAATTATCAAATTAGCGAAATACTAAGATACCTGTTGTATACCTCTTGAATTAAAACCCTCTTCCTCTATTGAAGGTGTCGGAAGAGGCACTAAGGGAGATATGGGTTACAGAGAACGGGCAGTAGTGGTATCTACTGCGATCACTAATCCGCTTGCTGCGTGGTTGTTATGGGCAATTTCACCCTTTTCTAGGAGTCTTGAGGCCAGTAAAAGACTAATTTCGACTGGTGCAGATGAAGACTCGTAAATACTGACCTGGTTATTGGGAAAAGTGCCATCCTTGTCTATCGCGTTGACCTGCGTCACCTTGGTCCCGATGGGTTCGCCCTCCAGCACCGTCTCTTGTTCCCTCTCCGTGAACAGTGGAATCTCGTCGTTGACGTCTTCAAGCATGATGTACACCGTTGCTTCTGAAGCCAGTTGTTGGGCACCGTTGTTCTAAATACAAAAAAAAATAGTTAAGAAAATTTCTCAAATTCTGTATCAAAATTTTTCATTTCTCAACTTGGATCCTTGAATTTGGAACTTGGAACTTTGACATTTACGATCTGCTCTGCAAAAGATGCAGCATCTTTTGCAGAGCAGAGCGCTCAATTGGCGATGAGGCTTGCAACCAATAATTTGATCCTCTTTTTCCACCTACTCGCCCACCGTTACGCTGAACATAGCCTGGTATGTCTATCTCGTAAAAGATGAAGACGTGATTAGTACTAAACAGTTAATCATCTGCAAAAGCAAATCTAACCTCCTTTTTATGAAGTCTGTTATTATTACTCGTATAAGTCCGTCATCGAGCTATTGCAGACTAACAACTATCTCAAGAATCTAAAGAAATTCTAGCAAAGTTAAATTTTACTCCAAAACAAAGAACAATGGAAAATCAATAGCAAATTGTTTTGAGCACAAGAAGAGTTAGTAACTTTCAAACTCTCTGCGAAGATGTATTATGTTCCCATTCCCACTTATTTGAACTTGATTTAAAGTTTGTAATTACTTTGTTTGTTAATAGATATTACATATATGAAAGTCAAAACGGTCCGATTGAATCTGAGTGAAAATTGCAATTTATTTACCTTTTTTTATTTATATTATTATTTTATTAACAGATATAATAACTTCATTAAGTCTATTATAAATTGTTACTCAATCACAAGCAGAAT
Organism: Acrobasis repandana; assembly: GCA_963576875.1. NCBI lineage: Eukaryota > Metazoa > Arthropoda > Insecta > Lepidoptera > Pyralidae > Acrobasis > Acrobasis repandana. Next base: position 14,230,698 of record OY756216.1, on the reverse strand, counting down.
AAGTATTGTATAACACTTACTTGTACCATCAAATACTCTAAGCTACTCTTCAAACGTAGTTAAAGGTTCATCATAAATACAAGGAAACACATATTAAATCCGGCTTACCTCAACACGAATGGTAAGATTGTACTCCTTGATACTTTCGTAATCCAATGGGTGATTAACTTTTATATCGGCCCAAGTGAAGCCATTGTCGGCTCTTTGTTGTAAGTAGAAAGTATGGAATTTGTTGGTCTGGGCGGTAGATCCGGGCATTAGCCGGTAGAACACGGTCGGGTTATTCTCAATGCCCGAGCTGAAACACAATAACATGTTACAGATCTGTTGCAAACAAAAGTAAAGTCACTGCTGACTTTACTGCGATGCGGATTTAGTTTTGACTGTATCAGTTTCAGCGTTCACGTTGTATCTGGTGAGATGGAATCATTTATGCTACGAATATTTGATATAATTTCATAAAATTATGTTACTCAAATAGTTATTATGATATAAAATATATATTTTGAGGCGTATTTTTTGTAAATCTACGCAGAGCTTGTAGATTATAGCAGCGTAATAGTTTAGATTTGAATCTCGACAAAGCTGGATATTTTTTTTTTATGGTCGAGGTCCATGTTATGTAAATTTTAAATATAAATAAATATATAGGGACAAATCACACTGATTAAGCTAGCCCCAAAGTAAGTTCTAAACTTGTGTTATAGGATACTAACTCAACGATACTATATTTACTTATAAGTACCTACAGGTAAATATAATTAAGTTAACGATACTATATGTAATAAAAAAAACGGTACAAGTATGGTTATCGTAAAGTAACTATAGGTACCATTAGCCATATCATAACGCACATTTCGGTTTGCTTTGAAGCTAGCTCGAAGTGAAAGACGTGTCCATAACTATTAAAGATTTAAATGGACAGTATGTTTCAAATAAATCTATGTTTCATCAAATTCATACTTAGTAATACCTATCTATTAATAAGTGACGAAGATAAAAAATTCAAATGTAAAAATCCACATAGCAATAATGTCAGCTAAAAACTAAGGGCATTTGACGACATCAATTACTGCGAACGTTTGATAAATAAACAAAAAGCTAATTTTATCACAATCGCTACATCGGGACTGAGATGAGAAAAAAAACAATTGCTTCAGCACAAAACAAATGAATGTCCAAATCATAAAAGCCTGACATAACGAGTAATCCATTTACAGTGAAATCCGTCAAATGAAAAGAAAACATAACGTGAAAAATACTGATAAGTATTCAGCGTGGATTCGGATTATTCTCAATGTACATACGCTTCAAACATTTCAAAGTAAAAGGTTTATTTGGAATTCGAAACAGAATATTTTAATGTAAAGCTAAATAGGTTACTTTAGTCAGCCAGCTCTCCATATTTAGTAGATTCAAATGTAATATTATTGTTCAGACTCTACTTAGAATTGTAAATAAATTCTGAATACTTACAAACAACTTTGAAGGAAAAAATACTTATTCAGGTTGGTACTTATTGTATCGCTTTTTTTTTAGAGCAAGTTAGTGTAAAATTTTACTTACTTCTAAAAAGTAAATATAATACTGCATATTTTATCTTTAAAACAGTATATTATCAATTCTACAACTACAAATGGAATATGAGAGGCCAATATCTAGGTACCAAATGTAAATTTTTTGACTGATCCTTTGTTCCTTTTTTCATCTTCTCAAATTTTACTATAATCATTTAATAAGTAGTTTAATACTTTATCTAACTACATACAGGCGGCTGCGGTGGGTTACATTAGATATCTTATCATGACGTTCGTTCATAATTCTTTGCCTTTATTTATATAGAAGAGCTGATGATTATTTTTTGCTATGTATACCTATTTTTTTTTTTGTATTTAAATAATAAGTTTTTGGTAAGTAATAAGTTAGAATTCATATAAATGAACAGACAATGAAGAGAAAGAAATATTTATCAACCACGCCTACTTTTAGATAACATTTTAGATTTTCGTGTAATAGAGGTGGCCCGTTTCTTGTCCAATAAAATATAACCGTCGACACAATAAGAAGAAGTGTTGACCACAAATTGACAGTAAAATGCTGATATATATTGGTAAGCGTGGCTGACTAAAAAGTGTAAAGGAATTACTCGTTCGTACTAATGATAATGTTAGGTTAGTAAAGTGAATTAGTAATGGTTTCGTCTTATAACCATGTAAGTTTGAAATGTGTGTTTAGGACGAACAGATAGACAATAGGGTGAACCAGACATTGTCATTGGCCAGCACTCGTGATGATGCACTATGGAATAAAACTATAGGGCGTTTCAGAAAGGCAAAATAATCCTCGAAGGTTATGCTCAGTCAGTGATATTGAACTGCTAACAAAGAACAAAAAACATTAAAGCGAATAGCATGCAGAAGTGGCGCATGTTTCATTTGAAATAAATTGTTTAAATGTAATATGGTGATAATTTTCATTTTGTTAACCGTCAGGCATTTGATAGACTTTATATTATTTCATGAATAACCGTTGAAAGTATCATTGGTTGTCCGTTTAGCTTTAAAATGCGTTTCTGCTAAAAGGGTCCACTTTGGGCGAAAACTCATTTTAAAACTAAACGGACTAACGAAATACTTTCAATCGTTGTTCACAAAATAATGCTATCTATGCCTCACGGTTAACAAAATGATAATTATAAACTATTTATTTCTGCATGGTATTCACTTTAAAAAATAACATCATCATAGAAACTCGGCCTTCTGGTTGTTCAATTTGTGTGAGGGATCAAAACTTTTTCGTAAATTAAAATATCTTCTTCCTAGGGTTGGCTATTTAATATTACGGACTGATTATGCCCTTATTATCAAGGATTATTTCGTCGTACTGTAAAACACTCTGTATATGAAATGCAATGATGTTTCTATCGGACGGAACCCGCAACTGATGCACATTCAACTGAAGATTAGTAAACTTGGCCTTAACTAAATACTTACTATAAATCCACCTTAAGACTAATCAAAGGTTAAGAGAAATACGACTACATCTATTAAACAACACGTTACATACTCGTCAATTAAATATCGGAACTAAATTGGAAAAAAAATCAAACTACCAGTACTTCAATTTCTTAATAAATCAGTAGTTACTATGATATTATCATTAAAAATCAGTTGAGAAGTTAATAATGAGGCTTGGATTAGTATAAGGTAATTTAACCTCAATGGACTCAACAGGTCATTTAAAAATGTTGAGTAAGTAAGTTCAGTCAGTCCATGATACTAAAATACTTGATATAATTTTTTTTTTTTGGAAATCGATAAAAAAAATCGTTTTTCCATACAAAATTCGCTTTGCTGAGCGTCGATTTGTATAGAATGGCGAAACTTTTTTTTTCGTTTTTCGGTAATTCTTTTTATAGAAAGTTGTTCAGTATCATTGACTGAACTTGTTCCACAATATGGTTGGTGTTTAAAAAGTCACCCGGTATAAAGTATATTTAAAAAAAATACTAAGTATAATAGTGGAACTAAAAATCAATAAAAATAATTTTCAATGCGGCGGCATACTTACCTACCTACTAGTAAAGTCAAAAATAAAGTATTGAGAAGTTACTTTTACTTGTACGTAGCAAAAACGTAGGTACCTAATACGTATTTTATAACATGCTTATCATTCTTTGACGTAATGGAATCTGATATTTTATTCATTTTGAATGCATCAATCAGCCTACATGCACAACTAAACATTGATATTTTATTTCATCGTTAAAAAATATTTTCTCGTATAACATAAAAATACAGAGAAACATTTTTTTACAACGATGACAACGTGAAATATTTTAAACTGTAGTAAAATCTATCTCAACTAGATCGAAGGCCAATACGAACAAGATATAGTTTTAAAACTAAAATCCGACTACGGAAAAAATCATACCAGGGAGCAACAACTAATAATGTACGTGTATAATTTTTAAAATGTGCATTTGATAGGCTATACGGTATACGACCTATTTTATTTTTTAGTTCATTACTTTATGGCCTAAAGTGGGAGCCACAGTGGATTTGCTGTGACGTAACGTAGCCTATGACCAGCGGATAGTCAAGACGATTCCGACGATACTCATACCACAGAGTTAGTAGGACAAAATTCATACACTTAAAAAAAGTGGTCATAAATAGAGATAGATTCTACTACATAGAAAACTTTTTTATTCCCGAATGTTTAACGCGGGTGTTAATTGTGACCCATTCCTCGAAAGCAGTGACACCTGCAAATGCTCGCTGTGAGGGTCGAGACCGCGTGTGTGCGACGATGCATGAATCCAACAGACAAGACAGAACATCGGACCAGGTCACCAGGTGATACAGTGCTGGACGACCACGGCGCTTTAACGTTTGTACTAAAAATCGACCCCAATAATCTGAGTTATCACATTACATTCTTTGATAATGTCAATGAAACAAATACTGTGATAAATCACATCTACTGGAGCAAAAATTGTGCCGAAAAAAGGTAAACCAGCCTTTCTCCGTTTACTATAAGAACTATATTATAAAGGAAGAAAGGCCAGACTATCCTTTTCCCGTGTACAACGGTCAGCGCCGCGCGGTCCGCCTGCGTGCGGGTGACGGGGCTGCGTGCGGTGCCCGTGCCGAACATTTAGACACGCACCTTGCTTTCACGGACACCACTTTGGCGCCCACGGGCAAATTCTCTCGAATGTAGATCGGGCCGTACACTGTGTGATCCCACACGGGGGGATTGTTTGCGCGATCCACTACGTCTATCTGGACCTCCACGGATCGCGACAAGGACGGGTAGCCCTTGTCTTCAGCCTTAGCTTCCAATCTGTACGTTTCTCGCTATTGGGGAGGAATTAATGGAAAAAGACAAAACCACGTCGTTAGTAGTGTTAAGAAGTGGAGGAGCGGCGGGCCCGGGGGCCCGCTGCGCCTTATACCAACCTGGCTTTCACACTGGTCACTACGGTACCCACTGTGACATTCTCTTTGATGTGAACGGGGCCATACGTGGACATGTCCCAGATGGGGGGCTTATTGTTCCTGTCTACCACGTCTAATTCAACGTCCACGTCTGCAGAGGAGGGCGGGGCGCCTCTGTCGGAGGCGCGCACGCGCAGTCGGTACCTGTCCCGCTACAGATACACGGGTCAGAGGTCAGCGGGGGAAAATAAAACATAACACAACTAAAATATAACACATAACGTACATATGGCTAATAAACAATGAAAATAATTCAAAAATAAACTCAAGTACCTTCCTCTTTCATAGTATTGATGTCCATTGGCTGTTCAAGGATGGTATTTCAATAAATATAGTAAATATACTTACACACGTCTCGCATTCTTTCAGTAAGCCAAATTAAAACAAGTGAAAACTATAAAGAGAGTTGACTATAAGAAACACGAGTCCAGCCACGCATCCGCTCGCACGCTCAGGCACCATTCCTGCTTATTTACAGTAACATTCCTTATGTAGCCAATATTAGATGGTGCAAGAAAAAAAATTGGAAATAAAATGTTTCAGTATTTTACAAGGTTCGTCTGTACATTAAGGAAAAGACAAACTGTACATTATAATTACTCTGTACAATAATAAACTAAACTAATGTTAAAATAAAGTAACGTAACGGAAAGCAGGCAAATGCATGCGGCACTGCATACAAGACATGGCGGAAAGGTCAGGTTGTCATAAGAAGGTTTGTGACCTCGTATTGACTACAACGAAACGACACTCATTGAAATGAATATATTACAAACGATGGACGTTACGGTTAAACTGTACAAATTTTGGGTTTTGAGAACGTTGCCCCTTTCACAGAAGGAATAATGTCACAACTGGCCAGATGGCCAAACTGCCGGGTAGGCAATCTGACCATCTCGATTAAACTATTATAAATACAATTAATCAATATGTACTGGCGCCCTGTAAAAAATTTCATAATTATCATGATAACACTATAGATGATGTTGTATGAGTAGTCGTCTGAGCGATCGCAAACGGGCCAGGCAGGATCGAACTGCCGCCGGCGAGAAGGTCTCGCATCGCAAAACAAAACGAGAGATTAGTAACAAAACATGTACATACATATAGTACTGATAGGTATGTTCAAAGCGTAAGCTTCTCAAATCAATTAATCGATTACTTACAATAAAATAAACTCGAAACTAGTTAGTGCGAAATATACAGAAGTGCGGTTACGGAAACTGTACATGTTTTAGAACTAAACATAGGTCGGTACGGTGAAATATTTACAGCAGTATTATCTCTGTTATGAGTATTTTACATAAGTCGTATTTATCAGTAAGATAATAGTCAATGCAAGTAGGTGCTGCGGAAACAAATCTGAACGAAGATCGAGTGCGGAGCCGGCGCTGGCGGCAAATCAAACTAAATGTGCTGCAAGAAGAACAAGCCCCCGGCGGCCGTCTCCAGCCGCGCCGCCGTTCAATGGACAACTACTCCTCACAGCCAGGATTTACCCCTCCTCGTAGCAATTTACAGCAGCGGATAAATTTAGAACTATTTACAGTTAATTAAACTTAAAGTACGTGCCAATTGAATCCTAGGGCTTGTAGGTAGCACTCATCCACCAAACTTTTTAGTAAAGTTGATCCCATTCACTCATCGCACATATCATAAGCACACACATATTATTGTATTAATATTACCTACTAAGATATTCAAAAGTATACTTACGTCGAGAGGTTTCTTGAGAATTATCCAGCCTGATTCAGGCTGTATTTCAAAGTATTCTATATCGGCAGGGTTAAAAGGCGCGCTTAAAGTATAAACAATAGCGCCGTTATTATCAGCATCTTCATCAGATGCTGAAACCCTTAGTATGTTTGTGCCTATACTAGCGTCTTGTTTTACGTTCTCCACATATTTCTGGAAGACACATCAATATAATGAACATCAATGTCGGAGGATTGTATTCATGCAAATTACAATGCGCTTGGTGATTTCATGCAAAATTGTGCGTTACTCTTACTACTATGTACAATATATAGCTTACTTGTCTGTCGAATAGTGGAGGATTATCATTAACGTCAGTAATTTCTACCGTAAACGAACAAACGCCTTCCAGTGAAGGTTCTCCTTGATCTGTAGCTTTGACCGTCACTGACACAAACTTTCCATCGTCTCCTTCTCTGTCGAATACTTTGTTTGTTGATACCTCCCCGGTTTCTTCGTCAACAGTGAATTTAGTACCTTTCTGATTAGGTTGCTGTACTATTGAATATTTTACTTGACCATTAACGCCCTTGTCTTCATCTGTAGCATGTACTTTTATAACTGGACTACCATTAGGCGCGCCTTCTTCAACTTTAGGAAAGTATGTAGGACAGTCTTTGAATATTGGCTTGTTATCGTTAACATCTGTTATAAATACAACTACTACAGCAGTTGATGTGTGAATGGTAGCATCTCCATTGACGCAACAGGCGCCATCGTCCATAGCAGTTACGTTCAGTTCATATTTGTCCCTATCTAGCGATATAGCTTTGTTGTGCAGTCGTATGACACCAGTTATTTCTTCTATGACAAATTGTCCTGAACTAGTGCCTCCTCCGACGAATCCAAAGCGGACATTATCGCCATCCTTGTCTGATGCTACGACGGTTGTTACTAATGTATTGGGACCAGCGTTTTCGTCGACATTTGGCGTATATACTTGCTGTGAGAACTTGGGTTCTTCGTCGTTTTTGTTCTTGGTATAGACTCTGACCGTGGCGGTTCCCGTCTTGGCTGGTTCTCCTTTATCTTTGGCAGTCACGACGAATTCGTAGTAAGCGTTGTTATTGTCTGCATCCAGTTGCTTGTTGTTGGTGATGATACCATTTGAATCCACACTGAAGTGATCGTCTAAAAACGAAAATTCATCCACTGAATAAATGTGATCGATCAGCGAAGACAATGAAAAAACAGTCAGGGATAAAGGAAGATTTTAGATACGCCTAGATAGAGAAGTCTATTGTACAAACACTTTGGTAGATTCATAACTCAGATAAAAAAGAATTGCCATTATCTATGACAAACTTGTGGCTAGCAGCGACCCTATTTATTGTTTGTTGTATGAAGTATATTATTAGAAAAACCGCCCTAAACCGATTTCCATCAAACGTAGCTGAGTGACGTGTCCGATTAGGTCACCTTTTAAACAAAAACGACTATATTAAAATCGCTTCATCCGTTTGGGAGTGACGATGCCATAGATAAAAAAAACGCTAATCGAGATAGCCTGTACGGTCTTGTGCCCTATGCATTATTTCTACTGTGAGCTGGACAGCGCCATCCATAAATACTATCCAAAACCCCGTAATTCATCCTCCGCATAATAGATGGCGCTAGCATAACCACTACAGAAAAAATTTATGAGTGGAATAAATCGAGTAATCCGTAAAAAGTAGTTTAAAAAAAATAGGTAATAATCACCTGACACTAAATATTCTATTTCCGCGTTCTTCCCCGAATCAGCGTCCATGGCCTTGACTCTGAGTATACTCGTGCCGAGCGGAATATCCTCGTCGACGTTGTGGGCCTGGTAGTCCGGCAACTCGAATTTCGGGGCATTGTCGTTCACGTCGGTCACTCGGATCGTAAGCTGAAATCAATGAAATAATACTTATAAATAACAAGGAAAAATTATCATTCTATTTACGTCGCCCTAGGCTGTGTGTGTGTGTGTGTGTGTGATGGCATTTTAGATAAAATGCCAGAAAGTAAAACACTAAACGTCATTTTACAAAACTTAGCTGTGTAGCCAAACTACTATCGGTTTTGTCATACAGCGAATTATACAATACACATTGCGAGCAGATCACATTCGCCTCGGGAGATGAAATGGTATTTTTCAGCTCGTCAAATAAAAAATTGCAACTTTTGAGAAGCATATTTATTTGCTCAATCGTACATTTATTTTTCTTTACAGTTTGTTCTTTTCAGTTCTGGTTTGTTCTTAACAGCTCTTAACAGTTTGCAAATGTATTTTTTTTGCATTCGTATGGTGGACTGAAGACATGCCACAAATTTAGAAACTGAAAAAGTTTTTTGATGAGAAAACCATACACCTAGTCAAAGAGGCATATCTATCTAGGGTACCTACTGAAAAAAACAAAAGAAAACGCACCTCAACAGAAGTAGAAAATCCTCCAGAGTCCTCTGTCGCTGTCACAACAAGAGAATACACGTGGGGCTGCCTAAGGTCTTCGAAGTCCAGCTCCTTGGCCAGTTTCACGATGCCGGAGGTGGGCCCTATGTTAAAGGTGCCGGCGCCCTGGCCCTGCGCCTTCAGGGTGTAGCGGATCTCGCGGTCCGCGAACGACTTGGCTTTTACGGATATTATGCTGGAATTTAAAAAAAACAAGACTTGAAATTCTTAATCCAATTTGTCGTGATAGAAGGAGAAAATTGAATCGATAAATAAATTTTTATTTAATTTTTTAAACTGTATTATATTATTGAATTTGCTCTACAAAATGTTGTATATTTATACTACATACATGACGTCTTTACTTTATCTACTACGAGGTAGATCGAGCCCCGTAAACCTCAAATACTACTTTTAGCGTATTGTTGGGGCGTGACAGTGGAAAAAAGAAGTCAAAATAGTGATGGGTTGCGACTAGCAAGCCGCATCGCCTAACATCAACATGATACTAAATTAGACACTGGAAAAATTCTGTACACACAGGACAGAACTACTTACTGCTTGTAATGTAAGTAAAGATATTCCTAAGTATGTATTGTTGAACAAAAGCCAGTAATATAGCCCAGCGGATTAGCTCGTTAAAGTGGCAGTGGGCGGGACACATAGCGCGACAAACCGATGGCCGATGGGGCAGAAAGGTTCTTGAATGGCAAACACGTACTGGCAAGCGAAGCGTATAGGACATCACAACATGAAATTAACATAAGAAAGACATTAGGTCCATTGGGTTAAGGCCGACACCTGCATCCAAGCGTGATCGAACTAACGCCAGTAAGTCTATTGTCTTGAAAAACAAAAGGTGTGCATCAGAGAAACTTGTTAACGTGCTATACGTGTATGCAACTGATAGTTAAGTAAGAAGTATTTATCCATGTCATTAATGCTCCAAGTAATGTCTATTTCGAAATGATTAGTTTTGCAATTGAAGAACTATACAATCTTTTTGGTACATCGGGCTGTAGTAGGCTGTATTCAGTCTTGAGAACAGTCAGAATGAGTTGATATTTTCTATAGTACTTATCAGTGCGCATTACCAGTCTACGCAGCATGATTAATTAATCATCATCCGAGCGTATTCCCGGTTGCATAGTCAGCGGTCACGCTTCAGATCCCAGGGTCCGCTAACCTAGGTGATTCGACGAGGTTACTGGTTTTTACATAGAGCCACTACCGTCTAACCTCCGCAACCCAAAGGGTAGACCAAAACCAATCCTACAGTTCGGACAAACAGCACGGCTTCCGAAGCACGAAATCATCTTTCTTTTCGGATAATCAGGTGATTCAAGCCTGCAATATCCTAACCAGACTAGAAACACTTTTCACAAAGTATGCTTCCCAGTGGGATTTGAACCCACGACTTTCTGATCACAAGGCAAACGCCTTGACCACCGGACCACGGAGGCAGTCATGTAGCATGGATTAATTATCTAAGGTTAAACTGATCAATAGATCACACAACTCACTCGGAGTCTTTCTTCTGGTTTTCCGCGATCTCGGCCTCGTACGCTGGCATGTAAAACTGCGGAGCTCGCTTGCCTCCGACGATGCTCAGCCGCTCTTCAGACGTGGACTGGAATCTTCTCTCGTCCACGCGACCACTCTGTAATAGCGATAAAATTCTTATCAGAATAACACTCCTACTTGAACTTCTGGACTTAAAAAGAGAGAAAACATGTTTTAGTCAGTTGTTGGTATAGTTGTTATATGCTACATTTAAAAAAAGAATTATTTTTAGAATATAAATAAAAGATTAATTTTTCAGACACCAAAAACCCCGACTTTCAAGCGTTCACCCCAATAACTTTTAAACGGCTAAATCTATTTTCATCTAACATAGCTAAAAACCATCTCGACAGATAAGGCTTTCGATTAAAAAAACCGCATTAAAATCGGTCTATTCTTTTAGGAGCTACGATGCCACAAACAGACACAAATACGGGAATTAAAAAGGCACCCAAAGCCCAGTAGGAATTTTAGTACATACATACCACGGAATACAGAAACTAGACACACCATTGCGTTTATACGATGTACATATATGTATGTATGTACAAATACCTATATGCTCCGTGTTTGAGGATTTTTTTGTGAAGTCACAAAAATATCGAATATGAATTTCAATCAGCAGTAAAATTCTAGATTTACCTACTATATTCGCGTTTCTATAATCTCATTTCATTATGGGTGTAATGGCGAACGATATTAGGCATTTCTGTCTCCGTCGGAACATCAGATGTAATGGCATACGGCTATAACATTCGCGTCAGTCTATCTGCGACGTTTCTGGGTTAGCATTCATGGTTATTATTAGCGACATGGAAATGGAGCGTCGCAAAGTACTGAATCATAAACTTTGATGACATATGCGAAACATATTGAATTACTTATTGGGTCAAACGAGGTTTCTTTCGGAGAAGGAAAAAAAGGGTTGGAACTTGAGAAGTTTCTTTTAGGTCAATAAAAGGACAGGAAATATGTGCTTCGAAATACTAATCAAGAGGATAAGAGTCCCCTTACCCAAGACTTTTTCATACAAACAGAGTCTAGCTTTATCTTGAAACGACGTGCCCGATTTCGGCAGTATTCAGTAATTTTAGTCCTGGCGGAAGTGTGGTGGTGCTTTCGCAAGTAAAGCGGCGGCGGGCGTGGTCCGCACTTGGATGGGTGACCACAAATGGCATAAATTTTCTTGAGCTCCTCCGTGCTTCGGAAGGCACGTATAAGCCGTTGGTCCTGAGCTAAGCTATGTCAGATGCCTTTAGGCAGCTTGAAAAATCTGACACCAGTGTTGGCCACTTACACACACGATAAACAAGCAAACAAAGCTTGTAACTAGTTTTCTATAGTCAAAATATGAACTTGAAAAAAATATAAGGTTGTTGTAAAAGACTTCCATACTGATGGTCAAATAAGATAAATAATCTTTATCTTTATTCAAATTCAAATAATATGGTATGTTACATTTATACATTTAACAATACATTGTTAATATTAAGGTAATATAAATTAATGGTACCTGAGCTAGGATGAAAATCTAGATAGATACGCCATATCTCTTTCAAGTTCATACTTTGACTGTGAGAACCAGTTAAATGACATGTAAGACGGCTGCAGAAAAATCTGAACGCCATAAATATAAATAACACACTAAGAGCGGGTCAGATTTCTCTACAGCCATTTTACCTAATTACTTTGAAATTACAAAATTTTGCCGAAACCTGACATGACGTTTCAAAATAAAAGCTAGACTAGGTACGTGAAAAAGTCTGATTCTGTCTACGGTAAGGGGACTCTTAAGATCACTTTTCATTTCTTGTACTTTTTGAAGCTGCAAGATATCTCAATAAGTACTCTAACCTGCCATAGTGCTTTACTTTAGTGTAAAGAATTAATTTTATTAATGCCCGTAAAATTTAGTAATAGAACAAGCAGATAATTTTTTGGTAATTGTACCTACTATATAAGTCTGCCTCACTAATTCAGATTCATAAATGACTTATAGCAAAGATAATATAATTGTTTATAGGCAAAAGGCCAGACGGGATGATCTTGGTGCCTTGCGGATTGGGGCGGCCGTTGGTATGGGATGCTACTTGTGTGGATACCCTCGCACCATTCCATCTTCAGGTCACCAAGTCAAAGGCCGGCCGCTAAACTACATATTTGAGCCTATTGAGGTAGGAACTTTTGGTCTGTGGCACTGTGTGGTCGTTCAGCCCATAATTTATTTAAATAAGTACATTGAAAAAGCCTATTCGAGGTGTCCCGTGATCAAAGGGCTGGAAACCACGCGACATTGCGACGTTGAATGCAACCTGGCAATGCTGACAGCCTTTTGGCCACGTTGCCGAAGGGACTACACATACGTTTTTTTTCAGTTTTAGTTCTTACATAGTTTTAATATGTCTAAATGTTATTATCTAGATTTAATTTTAATCAAACGAATAAATTAGTATAGAACTTGACTAACCTGATCCTCGGCTTTCACATATAAAACATATTCCATGTCCAACTGGAACGGATCAGTCCCTTTGGTGCGGACTACGCCTGACCGCTCGTCGACCTCAAATCGGCCACCAGTCCGGTCCCTGACGATGAAGTAGTGGATGTTGTGGTCCGTATCAGGATCCCGAGCTTGCAGCGTGAAGACAGGAGTGTTTGGTGCAGCATTGAGCTGGACCACCGTCTGCATCGGCAAAGGTCGGTTGATGAAGTAAGGGGGCTCATCATTGACATCCTTAACGTGGATAATAACTCGCTGGTTGTCCGTATCTGAAATTCAAACGAATTTTTTACAGTCGACAAACATTAACCAAATTTAGACAGGAATATAATGAGTTTTTTTAACTACCCTTATTAATTTCAACATCTTTTGAATGACTTCGGGAAGTTTGTTTGTAAAACAGTCTATGCCTAGGTATCCATTTGCTGAAATTCAGATGCAGATATGATATACACTGCTGGTTTTGTAATAAAACAATTTTGACCGAGCGTTGTAAAACATGCAATAGTGGATTGCAAACCTTTGTAATATAAACCTAAACAGCTATACTTATAAAACTATAGGTACATTTGTCTTTTTATATACCTAGTCAGTCCAGCCTCAACTATGCAAAGATACATCATTTTACATAGCGCAGATTCAAAATCCACTCGACAGTTTGAACAAGTACCTACGAGTAGTCTATATGCGAGAGCTTGAACAGCAAACGAAAACGTGCCTAATTAAAAGCCCGTATATACGAGCCCGTTAAACATACACTACATGAATTTCAGACAAACACTGCTCCGCATGCAGATACGATGGACTTCCGGAACCACGAAACATTAGTGCAAGCAAAGTTATAACTACCCGCGCTATACATTTAGGATGCATGGAGCAATTATTTTGTTCTGCAACACAAGTTGATGAGAATTTAAGGTACAATCACAGAATAGTACAATGTAAATGACATTGACGCTTTTGAGAGATGCCCAATAATATTAAAACAGTACTGCTTTAAGAGGTCATGTAAGGCCCCAAGATAGTATTGTGTAAGCATAAAAATCGGAAAATAGTTTTAATACTTAATAAACTGCATTTACTATACCGAATATTAGTAACCTTATTTCATGTTTTTAATAGAATATAATTTACTAAAGTTCCGTACAGAATAAGTATACTTATTAGGACAAAATTTGATGAAATACATTAAAAAATGGTCACAAAAAAAAAAATGGTTGCCTGTAAAGTCGGTTTTACGGGCGAAGATTTTACGTGACAACGCGCGCGGCAGACCGATCATAGTTGAGTGGGAGAGAGACGCAAGGCATTCGGCGGGCCTCTCTCTCGTTCGGTGACTCATCGTAACGTTACCGAGCGTTACACTTTTTCATAAGTGACTCCCAGCCGCAACCTAATTTAAGACGTTGTCACGTCAAAATGTTTCCCACCCATGCTTCGTCATTTTCACAGTTAGTAATATCGTCAAAATCACAGCTAATAATCCGCAACATGCTTCGTCAAATTTATTAGAGTATTATATCGTACCCGACTTAAATGTTCCCATGTTTAAATAAGATGAAATTTGTCTGAATAACTTTGATTCTCGATTACTGGATCGGATATATATCGTGAGTTATTTTTCAGCGCCCAAATCTAGCTCACCCTACCTTTTAAATTAAGAACGAAGAAATGTAAAAGGAATGCTTGAATAAATTAACTTCGATGGGATAAAAGATACGAGATCCGGGCATGCGAGCTAAAAGACGCATGATTAACTGGATTAATATGTAAAGAAGGCCTTGATTAGATATCGGCCATGTTGTTAAATGTATAAAGCTATATAAAGCTATATGTGGAATGAGATAAGCTCTGTGGAAAGGCTGCTCAAAATGAATATATTCGATTTTCCCATTATATTTTCATCGATTCATTTTTCAATATGGAAAACCTATAACGAGATGAGCATGTTATAGGTTACAGGCATATCGGTAATCATTCTATTTCCTTCATAGAATCATCTAAGGAGCTGACCCTAGGCCACAAACTATAATTGACCAAGCGAGCGAAGCAAGCGAAGCGTCTCAGTTTCGAGACTGGCCAAAAATGCTTTTGTCCGTCTGTTTGTTCTCGCCTACAGGTCGCATTTTTCAACCGATTTTGACGAAAATTGACACACAAGGTACTTGATTTGTTTTAATTATTTAGTCGATCGCGATTTTTGATAGGGGAAAAATAGGGGGGAAATGGGGGAACTTTGCTGTAGCGTTATTTATTGACGGATTTCAATCAAATTTGAGAAGCACATTAAAGACTTTATTCTACACAAGATGTTTGCAAAAGATAATCCAAAAGGGGGAGTAGAGGGGGAAAGGGGGAAGTTTTCTATAGCGTTATATATAGACGGATTTCACTAAGATGGCTTTGCTAAGCCAGGGGAAATGGGGAATCGTCGGTTATTTTACACTAGTCTACTGTTCTCACAGAACCACTACTAGTATAAATACTACTCGTAGTGGCTCTGTGAGCTAGACACAAAATTTCACGAGATTCAGTTGAGAATTGTGACCTGTAGGCGAGAACAGTCGGAAATCTGGACATCTGGACACACAAAAGAATTTTTGCCGAAGCTGAAACGGAGACTTCTTCTTCGCTCGCTTGGTCAATAAGAAGTTATATGTCAATGGAAACATGTACCTGCAAAAAATATTTAAATTAGTATGTATAGATTTTAATACTTACATTTCAAAGCCACTGGAGGGTTAGCATGAACAGAAAAAAAATCGTTAGAACCACCACCAATATGCACACAAACTACAATTATTAAAATTAATAGCATATCCAGATAAATTGCTGTAACAACTTATGTGATTATAGTGTGTAATTGCGTAGCCTACATCCATTGAACTCCAGTGAAATCGCCACTTAGATATAACAAACTTCCACAAGGTCAGTTATTATACAACAAAACAAACTATGGGCATTATCAAACATTGCCCCAACACCCGGGCTATCCTTTTTGTCCGGGATTACCGTAAATCCACAGTATAAATCCGCCGTTTGCTGTAATCCAATCCGCGGCTTTAGTTTCGGTAGTTTCACACACAAATGAACGCAAGGCACATTGACCCGTAAGTCGGAAGCAGCCTAGGATTGGATGGCTTTGAGAACGTGGAAGACTTAGCAAATAGAAGTCGAGTCGTTGAGTTAATTACTTCAAGAATGGCAAGTTCTTGCAATAAAGACGATGGTTGTTTGTCAAGTTAACAGCAAATACGAGTACCTACAACTAGTAGTTTGACTCGAAGTGTGAACCCGCCATGGACCTTTTATAGCCCCTTAGAGCCCATCGTGCAACCCCATATCGGAGCAAAGCATTGAGGGGTTTCGCTCTGTATTTTGTTTTAACTAGTTTCGAGAAAAAATACTTCATCGGGAGATCTTGTTTTGTACAAACATACCTATACATACATTTACATATAATTATTGGTATTTTTTCAAAACAAAAAACCAACTTTATTACTAGAAAAGCTAAATTCAAACAATACTAGACGACATAATTTTTATAGTTATTTTCGTTTAAATAAACGGGCAAGTGCGAGTCGGACTCGTAGATGAAGGGTTCCGTACCACCGTACAATGTTTTAAAACGCTGAAGGAACACGTTTCTTGTATGACGACCCACTTTAATTTTTAAATTTATTTTATTTTTAGTATTTGTTGTTATTATGGTCATAGTAATACATAATTGGTAAAAATTTCAAGTATCTAGTTAATGCCATTATGAAGATCAAGTTAAAAACGCTGAAAAAACACGTTTCTTGTATGACGACCCCCTTTAATTTTTAACTATTTTTTATTTTTAGTATTTGTTGTTATATCCGCCACAGTAATACATAATCGGTGAAAATTTCAAGTGTCTAGCTATTACGGTTCAAGAGATAGAGCCCTGTGACAGACGGACAGACAGACAGACGGACAGACCGACGGTCAGACGGACAGACAGACGGACAGACAGCGGAGTCCCAGTTATAGGGTCCCGTTTGCACCCTTCGGGTACGCAACCCTAAAAACAAACCACATCCGATTTTAATAAAATTTCTATTGAACCACCTGGAAAGTCCTTCCAGGCGTCTTTGAGTAATCGGGGAACATGCATAAAAAAAAGATTCCGACGAATTGATAACCTTCTCCTATTTTGAAGTCGATTAAAAACACCCCTACATGTAATAATTCACTACTATTAAGAGGAAGATGTCTAGACATCGTAACATGAAAGGAGAGTTTACATAGAGATATGAGTAAGAGATGCAGTTTGCAAAATACTCATAGAATATTCCGTTCGGTTATGAAATTCTTAGCACGTAGACAAACAATTTCTCATAATTCAAGATATTTCATACAAAACAACGGGGCGAATGGCCTACTGGAACGCTTTGTTTGTAGGTAGCGACGTTGGAGGGCTGCCAGAAATCAAAACATATGTAACTAACTATGATTGTATACCATGTCATTGCTATTTGTTTTGGAGCTTCCTTGCAAATATTTTACTATATTTTCTCTGAGGACGTTTTGGGATGGGTCGGATAGGATCAGAAGCGAAAATGCAAATGTAAGCTCTAATGTACTAAACATTATCAACTAAATAGTATATGTAGTAAGTATCGCAACGTATTAACGGGTTTTTATCAATGAGGTGATTGACAAAACTGTAGGACACGTGAATGCTAGATGGTAAAATATCTGTATTGCAAGGAGAGTCCAAGAACAAGTCCATTGTTAAAAAAATAGTGATGGTAAACCTAAACCGTCTACATTTAATGGACGGCAATCGACATTTTTTGCGTTTCAGCCGACCCGTTGCAGCTCGCCCAAATAATCTCACTCTGTAACTGTATGCTGCAAGCCGCTAACGCTCAAGAAAACACTGGTACATAACAAAATAGGACTTTTCAAAACGTAATTCGCTGCTGCTTCATAGTTTAGCGCTGTCGAATGGCTTGCTGGCTAGCGCAAAAACAGCAGTGTTTAAATATCTGATTGTACTCGTACTTAGCGCTCGTTGCTTATCTTAAATAGCTGTCGCCTCTAAATTTTTATTGTGGCTGTTTCAAAAGGAATAAAAGTCATTAAGAATATCACAGATGTTTTTTATTTAATTGGGAATAACACAAAAAACTACTCGCCATTCAGCGTTTAATTGTTAAGTTTTATTATTAACCACAACGAGATCAATATTGACATCAGTTGTTACGATGAACTAGTAAATTCGTATAAAATTAATTCTAGTAAATTCGTTTAAAAAAATAAACCCTTGCCAATTTAGGTATATCCATATCTATAATTTCCACACCAAATAACAAGCTACTGCAGAAATTGTAACAGAAATTGTTACTCTTAGGAAGACAATGCAATTAAAATTTTCATTAACAGCGTGTCTTGGAGCCGGTACAGTACAAGCTGCAACTCTTAATAGCGTTTTATTTTCCATCAAAGACGACATTCTAGCTTTTCTATATAGACATTTCTTGAACTTAACAACAAGGAGAGGTTTCCAAACCGATCCTTAATATCCCGCATTTGGCCGTCAGCCAACCATTGATAACATCAGCATTTGCCAAGATAAAAACCAATTTCCACAAAAGCAGTCATGTAAATTGTCTTAAGTTCTGAAACTGCTGAATCTGGAATCCCAATAGCAAGATTGATGTGATCCAAACTGCAGAAAGATATAAATTCCAATATTGAGATCAGTCGCAGTTTTTAATTACGTTTCCGCTTCGCCGTGGACAATTCGAATGGATATCGAAAATTCAATTTTGATTACTTGATTGTTGGAAACAGAGACACAAATGACACTGGTCGGGACTTGTGAAATACAGCAGGTTTTAATATCGTACGGCGAGGTGTGAGTGGGTGGATGGGTGTGGGGGCCTAGTACCCGCCGTCGAGCCCCCTGGACAGGATCACTGCGCATGCGTACACTACAGCCGCGTGCTTTCCTCGTGGCTTTTTCTCGGTTACATGCCACCCGAAACTACCCCTATACTACGTTCAGAGTTGATAAGAGATAACGATAAAACTGGCTCTATTCGCTTTCAGATTTAAGAGAATATTACTTTTTTTAATCAACGAAACAAAGAATCGATAGAATGTTTTAGCATGATACTTGAGGTGCCGGATATAAACATTTTATCTCGAGATACACCTTTATTCCCGAGGCAAGCGAGCAAACGAGATCGCAAACAATATCCAATATGTAGGTAATAAGTAAGACAACTATCAACATAATGTACGAAATAAAGTAATTAGCAAGAAAAATTGCATTGTTTCAGTAAACATTATTATCACTTAACACATGAATTAAACAGATAAAATTTTATAGCGGACGGGTCTAAAGTAAGGGAAACGATTGGATATTAGATAGATATGAGAATCATATTTTATTTTATAAGCCTAAAATTTACATTTCGACCACTTATTCTGCATAGTTTACAGCTCTGTCAGATACGAGTACAGTATCTGAGACACTGAGTAATTTTAAATTATTACAGCATTGAGTTTACTCTTCCAACATATTGCCCGTTTATTTTGCAACTCAATGGGCCTTTGTCACATTTCCAATAGCTTCATCGTTGACAACAAGTCTTTATATGCCTTTCTGTCGGAGCCTCTCACACAAAAGATACTCGTCCACTGTGCGAATTTTTATGTCCATTAAATACGAGTACTACAAAACAATATCTTTCTAAAGCCGCAAAAGCCTGCCAAAAACCAAAGCCTCCGTCCCTCGTCGATATTAAATTTTAGATAACATTTTCAATTAGTCACTAGCATCGGACGCATCTCTTGGGAACCTTATTCCTTGACAAAATATAGCCTATGTTACCTCCGGTGGCTCACTAGCATCGGACGCATCTCTTGGGAACCATATTCCTTGACAAAATATAGCCTATGTTACCTCCGGTGGCTCACTAGCATCGGACGCATCTCTTGGGAACCTTATTCCTTGACAAAATATAGCCTATGTTACCTCCGGTGGCTCACTAGCATCGGACGCATCTCTTGGGAACCTTATTCCTTGACAAAATATAGCCTATGTTACCTCAGGTGGCTCACTAGCATCGGACGCATCTCTTGGGAACCTTATTCCTTGACAAAATATAGCCTATGTTACCTCCGGTGGCTCACTAGCATCGGACGCATCTCTTGGGAACCGTATTCCTTGACAAAATATAGCCTATGTTACCTCCGGTGGCTCACTAGCATCGGACGCATCTCTTGGGAACCTTATTCCTTGACAAAATATAGCCTATGTTACCTCCGGTGGCTCACTAGCATCGGACGCATCTCTTGGGAACCGTATTCCTTGACAAAATATCCTCAAATAATCCTCAAGTATGTGCATGCAAATAATCACGTCGATTCATAGTTTCCTTTCGACTTAAAGAACTTAAAGACTTAAAATCTTTCTTTCTTAGCAAAAAAAAGCAAATTTATCATAAATATTGGACTGTCATTTTTAAACACAGAAACATTTTGAGAAGGTCAATGTCTCCCTTCAATCTCTGATTACTTGGCTAAAAGTTCCAACACTTGAGAAGAGGCAATTAATCAATATTTTAAGACTGCTATTGACTGCCTGATTGATGATCCACCATCATGAATTAGAAAACTACTTTCTTCATTCGCAGATCTTTGCTCAGCTTAAAATTTTAAGTTATAATACCAGTCTGTTCAATACTTGTCTATGTTATATTTAATCCTCCAAATTTTCCTAAGTTTTTCCAATTAATCGTTAATCCATTTACGAATTGAGCCACATACATTAATAACTTTGGGACAAATAGAGCCAGACCTATAGGCAAATTTCAGGTTAATAGGAGGGGTTGCTAATCCTATTAAGATTATTCTTGGTGATTTTCACCTATTGCCTCGATTGCTACTTATATTATAAATGCGAAAGTTGCAATTAAATTTGGCATGTAGATATCTTATTATTTTGACTAACACATAATATTGTCAAAAATCTAACCACGCGGGCAACGTCACTGGCATCAGCTATTTACAAAATAAACGGGCAAGTGCGAGTCGAACTCGTACATGAAGGGTTCCGTACCTCCGTACAATGTTTGAAAACGCTAAAAAAACACGTTTTTTGTATGACGACCCCCTGTAATTTTCAACTTTTTTTTATTTTTAGTATTTGTCGTTATAGCGGCCATAGTACTACATAATCTGTGAAAATTTCAAGTATTTAGTTAATGCCATTATAAAGACCTAGTTAAAAACGCTGAAAAAAACACGTTTTTTGTATGGCGACCCCCTTTAATGTTTAACTTTTTTTCATTTTCAGTATTTGTTGTTATAGCGGCCACAGTAATACATAAACAGTGGAAATTTCAAGTATCTAGCTATTACGGTTTAAGAGATAGAGCCCTGTGACAGGCGGACAGACAGCGGAGTCTCAATAATAGGGTCCCGTTTGCACCCTTTGGGTACGGAACCCTAAAAATGATTTTTTAAAGAATCGCTCAGGAAAATCAAGAAGCTTTGAAAAATATATATATATAATTGTGTTTCACCGTAATGTACATAAATTTACAACGATATGATAGAAATAATAAACAAAAATCTCGTTTGCAAAATCCATAAGTCCAACAAAACTTGGAGCAAAAAAAAGACAGTGTAAAGTACCAAAAAAGAAACTGACTGCCGTTCAAACTAAAAATCAAGTCATTAGACGAACAGAAACTAAACGGGACAGACCTAATTGGAAGCAAATTGCATTGAGACACAGGGAGGGTTACGTAGCCAACTTTTAATCTAGATAGACACAGACTGAAACCTTATAAATTTTGCTAGGTCATTAACCTATTTAAATTTCTGCTTTAGAACAGTTTTTTATATGTATTTTCTTTTCTAACTAGCAGGTGCTAGCATTGTGATTTTATAAACCAGACAGATTTATAGTGCATGAATATAAATGTTTTGAGATTATCTGACGTCGTCGATGATAAAACTCATGTAAAAAATCTTCGCTCTTCTAGCAATCTCCGTCTCGCTATACCAAATCACCGGAGTGAGTTATTTGAGCGTTCGTTTACTGTTCAAGCGGTAAAGCTTTGGAACGCCCTACCAATTAATGTCCGGAACGCTCGTACTCGTGTAGCGTTCAAGAGTGCAGTGCGTATATATATATAAATATATATATATATATATATATATATATATATATATATATATATATATATATATATATATATATATATATTATATTGTTTCTGCTATCCACATTAGGTAAATGTGACAATATCTACATAACTTGCACCTCCTTCTAAAATTTTCTTTTCCTCGGCATCACCAGTGGGTTGACTGGTAGATAAAGCCTATGGCTTTAAGTCCGCCTATTACGTTTGTAATAAAGTTAAATAAATAAATAAAATGACATTTAATTTGCGAAATATGAAAAATTGGTGTTGAGATGGTAAAATAGAAGGCTATTGGCAGGCTTGGTGACTGTCTGGTGAATTAATTAATGTAGTAACACCTTTAGTTTAAGTTTTAAGTATTTTCCGATTCTCGATAGACAATATTTGGAATCAGTCAATAAGGTCGTAGTACACGCTTTGAATGCCTCACAACAGAAGTTGGAATCTCATACGAAGATTAATATGACGTCGATTTGACAACAAAGCCACCTAAATATAAGTATCTCAACCATTGTAACAACTTGTAACCGGAAGCATTAGAAATGAGCAAATAAATCAATGTGATAAATATTCGAGGACATATTCTAGTTGGAAGCCTGCCATAACACTGGCACGATAGGAAGTAACAAAGACAAATATTTCATATTTACACTAACATTACAAGATAAGTGTTTTCGGCGGCAAATTAAAACTTGAATTGAGTCAGTACGGTTTAAAGCAAACAGCTCACGAAATCCATTACTATAACCTGTAAATGATTACGTTAAAACGGCAAAATAACAGAACCTCTTAGATGGCAACTGACCAAAAGGTAATGAAGAATCCTAACCTAACTCTGAAAAAACAAGACGAAAACAAAAGAGCTATGTAAAGATTTAGGGGAACCCTTGTTTCACAGACAGAAATTTCATAGAATTTCGATTCGCAGAAAATGTTTCATAGAATATTTAATTCTTATATTTTTATTTCTAATATTATTATTTCAAAGACTATTTACTTGAATGAAACATAATTTAAAAAATCACAGTTCAACGAATTTTAGTATCTCATATTTTTATTTAAAAAACTAATCAAACAGTAGAATATATTTTTAAGAAATATTGTTTATTCGGAATATTCTTTCATGGAATTTTATTTGAATTCTTGTGTAAAAAAGTCAACTTATTATTGAAAGTATTATATAAAAACATTGTTTATTCAAATTATTTACCATATAATAAGTCGCAATAGATAAGAAATCGCTAGCATAATATATACATATGTTATTATTATTATTCTTCATCTACGCTAAAATAATATTAAAGACATATGTGTTGGGGCAATTCAGAATCAGAAACATTAATTCGCATGAAATATATAAAATCAAAATACATCAAAATCAAAGACAAACAATGCAGAGCAGATTGACAAATGATTGTGTCAAAAATGCAAAACATTAACAATATATATACACAAAGGTAGTAAAGTTAGATCTATAAAGTGAACCATACTCGTATGATATCTCCTTCACAAGAGGACTATTACGCGACCCCTGAAGGAAGTCCCCAGAAGAATGCAGAAGGAATACCGCAGTCGGTACCACCACAAACACAAACGGATCAGTGTAGTACGCAGCCGCCGTCGTCAAAAATATATGATTCCCAACAGCCGGTTCCCCAAGATGTGTTTTATAATAGTCGGCCCATTGTTACCCAAGAAAGTAATTTTATAACATGCAATCAGTGTTCCGATGGTCGCCGTTTCAAGGGGCGTCGTGGCCTAAATATACATATAGGCAAATTTCATCGTTTATCAGCCCCTGTTGCTCCTATTACAGACTATCCCTCCATTACTTCTCCACCCATTATTTCGAAATTCCCTTTCGAACATCACCTCAGCAGTCTAAATTCTAACGTTCGAATTATCAAAAGAATCCCTAGGGGAGCAAGAATATGTCTAGCCAAGTCGCTATCTATTGCCTTGAAAAACTGTATAGAAAACCAAGATAAAGATGTCCAATCATGGCAAAATCTATTGACATTTAGTTACCACCATTTCAATGTTCCATCAAATAGCAATAAATCACTCACTACCCTCCTAAAAGCTAATTGTAACTCCATCCTCCAACGTAATAACCTACCCATCAATAGCCCTAAGAAACCTCATAACTTTAAAAAAATTGTAGAAAACAAGGCAATGGATGGTGACTTAAGAAATGCTGCTAAAATTCTTTTTTCAGATGACACACTTGCTCCCAACAGTGCAGAGACGCTGAGAAGCCTACTCGACAAGCACCCCTCGGCCATCACAACCTCTCCACCTCCAAATCCTCCAAATTCAACGCAGTTGGCACTCGAAATTAATATCGAAGACACTTTGGAGGCTATTATGTCGTTCCCCAATGGGTCTGCTGGTGGCATCGACGGACTCACGCCTCAGCATCTCAAAGACCTGATCAGCGTATCCGCCGGTGACGCTGGCGGGACATTGTTGAGCGACATTACAAAATTTTGTAATTTTTTATTTTCAGGTAATGTTGAACAAAATTTTAGAAAAATACTTTTTGGTGCACGCCTCTGCGCATTCAATAAAAAAGATGGAGGCGTGCGCCCTATTGCTATTGGATGCACTCTCCGCAGGCTAGCTTCTAAGCTAGCGTGCAGAAAGAATTCTGCAAATTTACGATCTTTATTTGAACCAATTCAGTTAGGATTTGGCAGTCGTGGAGGTTGTGAAGCAGCAGTACATTCGGTTCGTACTTTTTTATGTAACGACAACGAAGCGGATGTACTACTCAAAATTGACGTGAAAAATGCCTTCAACAGTATTGACAGGTCTACTCTGCTGAATGAAGCTAATATACACACACCAAACATTTATAATTATATTTGGCAATGTTATAGCACCCCTTCAAAATTATTTTTCAACGACAAAGAAATTTCCTCCGAAGTAGGCGTTCAGCAGGGAGATCCCTTGGGACCAGCACTTTTTAGCTTAGGCATGCATCCCATAATAGCGAATCTAAATTCTAAATTAAACGTCTGGTTCCTAGATGACGGGAATTTAGGGGGCAAAGTAGACTCCGTTAAAGATGATTTAACTAAAATAATTAAGAATTTAAATAAAATAGGTTTAGACCTAAATTTAGGTAAGTGTGAGCTTTATGTTTCACCAAAGTTTGATGACAATGATAGGCAATCTATCATTCAAAATTTTAAAAATATAGCACCGGATATCAAAGTTTTAGAAAATAATTCACTTTGCCTCCTAGGTGCTCCACTACTCGAGGAAAGCGTTAGGCCTATCCTAGAAAAAAAATGTGAAACACTTTCGAAAAATATCAGCAGATTGGGCCTTCTAAATTCTCATATCGCGTTTACCATTCTCAAATATTGCCTTTTTGTTCCAAAATTTACATATATATTAAGAGCTTGCCCAATCTGGAAACACTCAGTTCTTTTGGAAAACCTAGATGCCACACTCAAAAACGCGTTAGAAAAAATTCTAAATTTAAAACTCGATGACCGCGTCTGGATTCAAGCCTCTTTACCTATTCGATCTGGTGGCATCGGTATTAGAAAAATTTCTAGCATAGCCCTTCCGGCTTTCCTTTCGTCCGTTCATAGTGTATCACTTTTGTGTGCAAAAATACTTAAAATGCCTTCAGCTGACATACACTGTGCAACGGACGCAATCGATGCCTGGAGGACTCTCTGTCCCAATGAAAACATCCCAGAGGCACCAAACCGTCAAAAACTCTGGGATGTCCCACTGGTACAGAGAGATTATAACTATCTGGTTCAAAATTCTGTCAGTGATCTCGATCGCGCGAGGCTTCTTGCCGTCTCAGAACATGAATCTGGTCAATGGTTACACGCACTCCCCTCCGCCAACCTCGGAACGCTTTTCGACAATGACAGCTTCCGAATTGTAGTTGGGCTTAGACTGGGTGCTGCTATTGTCGAAAACCACCTTTGTTCATGTGGTAGCGTCGTCGACAAGAAGGGACTTCATGGACTGCACTGCCAACGCAGTGCCGGCAGATTTTCACGCCACGGCTCCATTAACAATAACGTTAAAAGGGCGCTTGCCACCATCGACATCCCTAATTTGTTAGAACCTGTTGGAATAACTCGCGATGATGGCAAGCGTCCAGATGGATTAACCCTCATCCCTTGGGAGCGAGGGAGGGCACTCGTGTGGGACGCGACATGCGTCGACACGGTTGCCCCTTCTCGCCTCCAAGCCACAGTGTTAAGGGCTGGAGCCGCGGCAGCAGCCGCAGAAGACGCCAAGCGGCGCAAATATTCATCCTTATCTAATGAATATATTTTTGTTCCGCTTGGCGTCGAAACTTTTGGTCCGTGGGGTCCAAGCACAAAAAAAATTATTAAAAAAATTACTCCTCGTCTCGTCGACGCCGCTGGTGACAAGAGGGCTGGCTCATATCTCGCGCAGAGAATTGCAATAGCCATTCAGCGCGGGAATGCAGCCAGTGTTCTTGGCACCATGCCACATGATCAACTTTTAGATTTTTAAACACAGTTTTATTTTTTAATTTAGGTTTTAATTTAGTTTTTTAATTTAGATTTTAGTTTAGTTTGATGTAGTTTTAAATAAATAAAAATACATCACAAATATTCTGAGTATTGATTTTCTGTGTAGCAAAAATATTTTTTTAAATGGGAATTGTCAAAGGGGAAGAAGAAGAATAAATACATTGGAATCCAAACAAAAATTGTGTTCAGACTAAATAAGGCACATAGTAATGCATCTTGAATGCAATTTTGTATAAAAGTTTCTCAAGGGGTACTGAAATCTTATTTTAAGACTAGCTGTAGACCAAATAGGTACAAAATTAAAAATACAATTACAGCAAAAGCTCTAGGAGGTAATGAGACCACTTTTAAGGGTTTCGTACAAAAATGAAAAAACGGAACCCTTATAGGATCACTCGTGCGTCTTTCTGTCCGTCCGTCTGTCACAGCCAATTTTCTCCGAATCTACTGGACCGAATCAGGTGAAATTTAGTAGAATGTTGTAATCCTATGGCCCAAACACATATGTGCAAAGTAGATAAATATTTTTTTTAAATAAGGGTCATTTTCGGGGGACAAATTATTAAATTAAAAAAGAGTTTTGCAAACTCTACTGTGTCATATATCAAACGAAAGGGCTCGTTATGAGGATCTCAAATATATTTTTGTTATTATTGTAAAATGAATAGAAATTGACCATTCCCCCCCCTGATCTCCGAAACTACTGAGCCTGAAATTTTGCAAAAAAAATACAAAATAGTTTGGAAAATCTAAAAGTGCACGCCTCATAATCTCATTTTTCACAATTAAATTGAAATTACGATTAAACTACATTGAATTAGACCGTGATCTTCGAAAGGACTTAGTTTTGGATAATACTGAAGCGTATAAAAAAAAATGGACTTGATCAGATAAGTTTTTCGGGAGTTATCGTGACCACGCCAGTTTCCATACATACCGACACACGGACGTCCACAAAATGATTTTATTAAACATTGTTTTTAGTTATTTAAAAGGCAAAATGTCTTTTAAAAATGTCATAAGTGTTGAAACTAGTGGTTTTCCTTGACATTTATGTGTAAATATTATTGTACAAGTGCGATAGAAAATAAATAGAGACACATTTAGTTAAAATAAAAAAACCGGCCAAGTGCGAGTCGGACTCGCGCACCGAGGGTTCCGTACAAACCGGCAAGGTTTAGTATTTGGTATGAATTTCAATTTAATACCTCTACGCGTTTATGAGGAAATGGGTAGTAAGTTTAAAATTATTAAAAAAAAATATATTATGTGATGTAACTAAAAATTTATGGTTTTCGTAATTTTTCCTTTATCTATGCTATAAGACGTTGCTTCGTACCAAATTTCAAGATTCTGAGTTCACGGGAAGCACCCTGTAGGTTTTGATTCCCTTGCAAGTGTCGAAAATTTGCGGCATAAACGGCTGTATCTTTTGATTGCGTTGGCTTAGAAGTTTGATTTTTTCACAGCTTCAAGGGACAGTAGACCTGAGTAATTGATATAAATTTCAGCTTCATACCTCCACGCGTTCCTGAGAAAAAGGGTCTTGACAGACGGACGGACGGACGGACAGACGGACAACAAAGTGATCCTATAAGGGTTCCGTTTTTTCCTTTTGAGGTACGGAACCCTAAAAATCACTTGATTTTGTAAGGCGAGAGTAGAGCACTACCTCATGCGCTTCGCTTATGAGGCGTGCAATATAGTTCATTGCTTGTAGATTACAGGAAAACTTATAAGAATTTAATCAATTGTACGGTATACGCACTTGGCCGGTTTATTTATTTTAAATATGACTTATATTCCTCTATTGTACAACCATTTTCGACAACACAGACGCCATCAACAAATTACTATAAGCAAACCCAGAAGCAACAGCTTTAGGCGGTAAAGTAGGTACATCGTAGGTGATGTATCTACGTATGTAACAGGAAAAAATAACAAAACTAATAATTATAAAGAGTCTTTATATTCGCTACATTGTGACATAAGCTTTTTCGAAGTTATGCTTCATGAACATTCGAATAATATTCACAAATTTGATACGTGTAAGTCAATTTGGAGGGCCATTATGTACAAAAAATGTAAATTTGAACAAGACTTGTATCAAACTAAATATGATGATTCTCGGAGTCAACAAATATTATTGCTAGATAATGAAGAGTTTTTTCGTTAATCCGGGGTTTGAACACTCCTTATTAGGGACTGATTACGATATAGAAAGCTTGAAAAAAATAAATTTGTCAAAAGATAAACAGTACTTAACTGGCAATGATATTTGTGAGATTGAATGTTCGTACTTGAATGTTTATCATCAGAACGTGTGTGGAATAAATACAAAAAAGGATCAATTTGAGCTATATATAGAATCGCTTAGCAATTCACAACACTATATTTGTATTACTGAACATTTCTTGAATAATGTATCTATTCAGCTTCTTCATTTCGACAATTACAATGTAGGAACATACTATACTAGGTCAAAAAAAGCAAGAGGTGGTTCATTAATAATGTTTCAAAAGAATAGGCGTGTAGAAGAATTAATTATTTGTAAAAAACTTAGTAAGTTGGATTATTTCGAAATTTGTGGTCTTAGAGACCTAGATACAGGTGTTAATGTAATTTGTTGTTATCAAAATGGCACAAAAACAGAATTGTTTCTTGAAAACCTTGAAGTACTACTACAACATTTTTCCTTTAAGCAAACCATTATATGCGGGGATTTTAACATTGATATGTTAAAAGATGAACAAGTGAAACGTGATTTCTTAAATATTCTCAAGAGCTATAACTATAGGCATCTTGTCAACGAAGTCACTTTTAGGAGAAATGGAAGAGAGTCATGCATTGACAATATGCTCATCAACATACAGCAAAGTAACGTATCCGAAACTGTAGTAGACAATAATGGTTTATCTGATGGTCATGATGGAATCTCTGTTAGTATCAAAGTTGAGAAAGAAGTAAAAGAACGCAAACAAAAGAGCATAAACGTGACAACCAGAAATTTTAATGAAAGAAACAAAGTGAATTTTAGGAAAGAACTTAAAGATATGGATTGGTCTAATCGAGGGATAAATTCATTTTTAAAAATATTTAAATCAATATTTGATAAATGTTATAAAAAAACCAAAAAGAAAATTAATTTAGAAAAACACAAAAAACTAAGATGGGTGACCAGGGGTATAAAGGTATCAAGTCAAATGAAAAGAGTGATGGCGTACCTTGATACAGAGAATTGTCATAAAACTCTAATTGACTATCGGTCCAATTACTTGAGAATATATAGGAAAGTGCTACGACAAGCCAGAAAATTAGCAGTACAGTCAGAAATAAAAGCAGTAGAAAATGAAACGAAGGGAATTTGGCAAGTGGTTAATAAACATAGAAATAAAAAAAAGGTAAATGGCAAAGAAAATATAATACTTAAATGTAACAATAAAATGGTAGATGATCCTCAGGAGATAGCTGAAATTTTTGATGAGACTTTTGATCACAATAGTAAAGATGAACATAAAAACTCTCAACATGCTATGACTTTACTTAAAAATAATATTAAGCGGATTGACAATAGTATGACCTGCTGGAGAACGAGTGCGACTGAAATTAGAAACATAGTAAATAAAATGAAAAACAAGAAGTCATGTGGCTTTGATGATATACCAGTAACAGTTATTAAGGAAAACATCGAATTTCTGGCTGAACCCTTGGCAAATTTCTATAATAATTGTATGGCTAAAAGTGTATTTCCAGATCAGTTAAAAATTGCGAAAATTATACCAATATTTAAGAAAAAATGTAAAACTGATCCAAAGAATTATAGACCGATTTCTTTGCTTCCAGTACTTTCAAAGATCTTTGAGAAATTATTGAAAATAAGGCTTTTATCTCATCTGAACTCAAATAAAATAATCAACCCCAGACAATTCGGTTATCAGTATGGTGTAGGTACACACGATGCTATTGAAGTATTGATAAATGACATTCAAGAGAAACTGAATAAAAAGCAAAAAGTCGCGGGACTCTTTCTAGATTTGAGCTCAGCATTTGATACTATAGATCATGACATACTGCTGCTTAAGTTGGAACATTATGGCATAAGAAATAAAGAACTAGCTCTTTTTAAATCGTATTTGAGCAACAGAAGACAATATGTAGAAATAAAAAGTGCAAATGCTGATAGCTCAACAGAGGGAGTTTATAAGTCAAAAATGAAACAAGTGCATAGAGGCGTGCCACAAGGTTCCGTCCTGGGTCCAATTTTATTTATTATATTTATAAATGATATAGTAAGTCATTTATGTAAACAAATCCCAAACATCAACGTAGTGTTATATGCCGATGACAGTAATGCAGTTATAACTGGACGCAACTTTGAGGAACTAGAGAGAACAGCGAACAAGGCGATAACAGTTTTTCATAATTGGCTTGTTACGAATAATTTAAAACTTAATACAAACAAAAGTAACGCTATTCTTTTCAGAACTACTTCGCGTAATAAAGAAATAATGACAGTAAAATTACAAAATAAAAATATTGAATGTGTAGCAAATACTAAATTCTTAGGGGTTATAATAGATGCTGACTTGAATTGGAAATTGGAACTTGAAGCTATTGATGATGCAATTAACTCCTCATGCTATGCACTTCGAAGTCTTAGAGATGAGCTGACTAAAGAACAACTGAAGACAGTGTACCATGCTCTGGTTGAGTCTAAATTGCGCTTTAGCATAGATTTTTGGGGCAATAGTTATAAATATAATGTACAGAGAGCTTTTTGGGCTCAGAAAAGGGCAATACGCGCCATGGCGAGAATTCCGCCCTGGGAGTCATGTGAACCTTATTTTAAAAGTTTTAAAATTTTAACTGTGCCATGTTTGTACATTTTGGTTCTTTTAATCAATTTCTACAAACAGAGAAATCTTTATGAATCAGAGGAAGAAATGATTCAAAGAGAAAAAACGCGAAGAAAAGATCTTATGACATGGATTCAACCTAAACTGAGAGTGACAAAGCAATGTGTGCGATATCAAACAGTGCTTTGGTTCAACAAGTTGCCTATAGAGTTAAAAGCAATACGTAGCAAAAAATTATTTGGTAAAAAACTGAAGGCTTATCTTTTGGAAAAATGTTTGTATACGTTAGATGAATTTTGAATGTCTGGTGTGTTGTGTTTTTTATTGTATTTGTCCTATGATTATGTAAAATATGTATTCGAACACAAATATTGTTTTGTAAACGAATTAAATTAAATAAAGGTAGAGGACATATTATGATGATACATGATACATTTGTCATAAATGCCAGCAGGACTTAATCCTAATCGTTTCGATGTATCAACAAGATAAGAAAACCATTACAATAATTACTATAACGATTTGATAGCCCTCAATTATGTCTAATGTTATAATAATCGTTGAAAGTAGAGTCTGTTTGAGTAGGAGAAGCAGAAATTAGGATACTTTCGATCTATGTTATAGGTACGAGTGGTATACGACCATGCACTGTCCGTTCAAAATCTTTAATTTGTGTATATTTCTATGAATAATCTTACAAGTTTTTTTTTAAGTCACTATAAAAGTATCTGCGTCGCGAATGTCGGTAACTTGTTGGCTTATAAATTAGTTGTTGTGTTAGCCTCGAAGAAAATAGTAAAAATAAACTAACGGGCCTTAATACAGCATGAAGTTTTTCAAAAAGGGCACGGTAATAAAAGATTCTTCAGGGTCGATAACATTACGTGTACCCTTGAAGTTGCAGGCGTCTATGGGCTACACTACTAGCTAGGCCGTGTGCCTGTATTGCCTACTTATTTATTTAAAAAAAGGTCAGTAAAAAGTTACAAAGTGGCGATTATTCTGGAGTTCACCGTTTTATACTTCTATTCAGAATACTGCGGCAGTGTATTTACCTGAAACAAAAAAAAAACAGAATTAAATGTAACGTCACAACTTTTCTGGGGCATAAGTAAATCAAAACTCAAGGAACTGCGACTGTACATTTGCGTAATAAATGACGCTATTTGCATTGCTCTTCTGCAAAGAAAGCATTGCTTCAGATATAATTTGCAGGCCACTTTTTAAACACGAAATTCCTATGTTACCTACTTGATTTTTTCTACATTTATCTTATGTTACGTTGTAGAAAAATGTAAAGGTTGCGTTTCTCACATAATTTAATGTCAAAAAGTCCTTAGTCTTAGGGTTTATGACATGTGTCTCCAACAAGATTCGTATTGAACGTGTGAGATTCGCCCGCCAGACTAAAACTAATATGTCTAATTCAGAACTGTGAATGTAATATCGATTAATAATAAACGTTTCTCATTATCATGAGTAAATATTAGTTCTATATCTCCCTTGAAATATTGCACCTCACTTGTAAGTGTAACATAACTAAATTTCTTTTGGCGACCTCCGTGGCGTAATGGTTAACACGCTAGACCGCTAATTCGGAGGTTCTGGGTTCGATCCCCAGCCAGGGCAGGTTGGAAAATGGCCTTTTTCAAATTGTCCTGGGTCTCGGGTGTTTATCTATATATGTTTTTGTCATAAAATATAGTATCGTTGGGTTAGTATCCCATAACACAAGTTTAAAACGTACTTTGGGGCTAGCTTAATCAGTGTAATTTTATATTTATTTATTATTTGTGTCCATAACTACCCTAAGGTTGCCAAGAAAAGATTGCTATGCGATAAGGCCGCCTTTTGGATACTTAAATTTATCTCTATTTACACGTGTGTCTCATTTGTTTTATTGTGTGCAATAAAGAGTAAAAAATATAAATATTTTAACGTATAAGTATGTCTATTTAACTTATCACATACGGTATTTTGCCGAGATGAACAGAAATGAATGTTTTTGTTATTGAGGGCATTGAGTGATGGAATATTCATTTAAATAACAATAAGGAAACTTGAAATAGTAATTTAAATTACAATGAGAAAAGTAAGAAATTGACGACCTGCTATCTATAAAATAGTCTAAAACTTTAAAAGGACAAAGCTTCGCACCGATTACGTAATGTTACTGTAGTCTTAATTTCCAATATAAATATTTTAGAATTTAGATTATTGAATGTTTTTCAAAGTAACATTTTCCACACCACACCTCATCTATATCACTTATCTGAAACGGATTACCATTGATCTTATAACATGTGACCGGATCGGGGTTGAGTGATAGAGGTGCGCTTTACTTACGTGAGACATTCTGTCTCTTTGGCTAGAAAAGCTGGAATAAATTAGCTTTATTTGAATAGGAAAATTATATTGTAAACGGCTGCTAAAGGATCTTCATCCCAGGATACGAGTTAGAAACGTCTACCGGAATGTATGATTTATGGTGCACTCTTATGATTTGTTACTTTTCCCTGAAATGGTTTTCGTGAAAGTTATCTCCGGTGGCCGTAAAAAGGAATCACATCACAGGTGTTGTTAGATAGTGGTGAGGTCTAATGGCCAGCTTTTGTTCATCTTTTATAGGACATAAAGTTCGGTTTCTTGAGTCACGTCTGAGAATTAAATTTCTCAGGGCGTCCCCGTCGACAGAAACGTCTGAGCGGACATCAGGTCATGACTTTCTTATCGAACTGGCTGCCTATTTGTCTTTCATAATTTAATTTTTACTATGGAAAGTCGCAAAGTTCTAACTAAGCAACATATTTTAAGACATCTCTCATCATTAAATTCTAAAACAACATATTCTGAGACACCTATCAGACACTCTCACACATGATAGTTTGCCCGTGGTTTTTGTACACTCGTAGTTGGTTACAAGCGTTGTAGTAAGTAGTAGCCTAGCTACCGGCTTGTAGCCTCCAAAACTTACAAAATACGTTTATTAGCTCTTTGGTTTATTCTATAATGTGTGCATTGAAAGACATTTTATCAAAAATTATTTTTTACACGTACGTGTATTTATTGGGATTATTTTCTTTTGTTGTATGTATTACAATTGATAATACAGCACGATGCCATCTTTCAAAGGTAAGATACTTAGAAATTAACACATTTTACCATTTAAAATCCAATTTTCGTGTGACGGAATATAAAGGTCGGCCAAAGATAATATAATGCTCGGCTAATAACGGCTGATACTTGTACTACATACAAGACTTGCCACATGTCACTTTGAACGCTGGCTAATAACGGCTAATACTTGTAGTAGAAGACTTGCCACATGTCACTTTGAACGCTACCGCTTTTGCTCTTGTGAACGACCGTTATCGTAGTTTGTCGCACTCGGCTATTTAGTGCCTATAAAAATAAATAAATAAATGTATAAGGACAAATCACACTGGCACTTTGTGCAAAAAAATTGCTTTAAGAACAAATACAATGTAATAAAATAACACATAAGACGGTAGGTATTTACAAGTAAGACTACAGGCAGAACATTCTAACATTTGTAAGAATATGGATGCAATGAAATGAGGTACCTATATTCTTTTTAAATTGATGCAACCGTTTACCGCTATATAATAGTACTATAGAGTATCGTATACATGTGAGTTATACGTTCCATTCCAATTAAATCAGGTACCTACTGTAACTGTCATTATCAAATTGCACATTGCATGGCCACTAGACGAAAACATTGCACGCGGTCACAGATTAATAAATAGTAACTACACGCGGTTCTGTTCAACTAATATTAATACGCCATCGCATCACCGGAATGAAACCGTCGGTCCTAACTAGAATGGTGCCACCAACAATGACTCTAAATTAATGCCAGCCTATTTAGTAATTCGCACAATAACACTTTGTTAGCTTAAATTTGACGAATTAATTGTAAATATTCATTCGCTATTTCGGTTCATATGCGTTTATTGCATAAATAATCTACTACGTTATTAAAGTCCACGAGTTTATAAAATTATAGGCTTCAATTAGTACTTACATTTTATGGAATTGAAATTATGTTCCAAATGAGAACGTATAAAATCTATAGCGTCCATTATTTGAGGCGTTTATTTTTAAATCTCTTACCAACTGCTTTATGGCGTTATAAACTTATTTTAGACCATTCGAACTCAGAAATAAACAAGATATGAGTATTAATAATATGCGATAACGGATAGTGCAGCATGGGAAGTCTTCGTGTATGCGTCTCAACTTCGCGAGTCTGAGAAAGGCCTCCGGATGAGGTCGAAACATGTTGGCCGGTAGCACCCAGTAGCTGACTTTCACGTTTATCGCATATTAACAATGTCTGTGTCTCACGTTAGTTATAACCTAAAGATACTATTACGATACGAGTAGGAACCAGTATCATAAGGTTATGTGTTCAGGTATATGTACATTCTTTTCTGGAAAAATCAATTGTATAGATACAAGTCTATCATTGAAGGAAAGATAGAAAAAGAGGACCAGGAAGACCGAGCGTATAGTTACATAAAACAGATAAAGGAGAATGTGATGTCGTGTCGTACAGCGAAGTAAAACAGCTGGCAGATGAGAGAGACAAATGGAAGAGAATTCATACTCCGCCGACATGAGCATAGCTCTTACATATAGATAGATAGATACAAGTCTTATATCTAATAGCATAGCATATATCTAATAGCATAGGTCGGCGTAAGGTACAGGTAATTTAAAACATTTAATTTTATCAGTATCATCATCAGCCGCCTCCAACCTATCAACTGCTGGGAACGAGCCTAAAATGTAAAATGTTAACTAACACTAATAATTTTCTGAGTAAATGTGACATTTATTAAATCATTTGCGATCCTGAATA
Source organism: Acrobasis repandana (assembly GCA_963576875.1). Classification (NCBI taxonomy): domain Eukaryota; kingdom Metazoa; phylum Arthropoda; class Insecta; order Lepidoptera; family Pyralidae; genus Acrobasis; species Acrobasis repandana. The sequence goes on along the minus strand of OY756216.1, from coordinate 14,193,988 downwards.
CTTAATAGATGAGCAAAATTGAAGCTAAAGTAAACACTAGACTAGAGTTTACATTAGGTACAGCTCAGTCTAGACTGATAAATTCTTTCAATATGTACTTATTTCGTAAATTATTATAAACGTCTACAAAGTGTCAAATATTTAATAAACCCTCATTCCAATGGTTCAAAAAAGATCCATTATAGAAAATACCTATAATAATGTAAGTAAGGGATTGCGTGTGGCGGTCAATTTGTCGGGTCATTTGGGGGCGCCAGTGTGAATACGGGCCCGGGCAATTAAAACCGCGGTGCAGGGCTTCATTAACTCGATACTTAGTGGATACGGGCTCCGCAAGGGCATCAGCTCACACAACACTTGGCATTGATGGTTGCATTTCAAAAGCCGGTAACAATTACACCGGTCTTCCTCCAGTATCTGTTTTCATATTAGTTGCGTGTTTTGAGACATGACGTTTAAATTTTTCACTAGACGATAGGCAATGTACATCAAATTACACACAAAACGCAGTCACGTGTAATGACTATCTCGTCATTACACTGCATCTTGTTTGGCCTACCTACCTTAAACAATCCTTATTAATATATATATATAGAAAGCACATTGAAAGGAGACATAATTTAAGCAGACAATCCCTACGTTATTTGATCACTCCAGCCCGAGAAGTGGCAAATGCTTACAAATCTTGTTAAACAGTCACAGTAATGAATACCTAAACGTCTAACGAAATTCAAATTGGATCGTCAAACTGAAGCGATTTCGAGTGTCTTCAGAAATTTTTAAACATTTCTGAATTTTACATTCGAAGAATAAAATAGCATTTTAATAAATAGTGTTATACTCGTATATCATTTTTCAAAACTAAAAATTCGACTTTTACACCAGTGACAGTCACAGAAAAGCTATAAATACCTTCACAAGATGACATTTTGTCCAGTTATTTTGGTATACCACCTGACAAGTATACCCTTTCGAAATCAAAAAGAATATTAAAAAGTCGGTTCAGGCATCTTCCGAATAATCCGGGAACATACATAAAAAAAAAGATTGCAATGATTGAGACCTCCTGCTTTTTAAAGACGTAAACGTCTTGTGCTCTTGGAACTTTTGTATTTATTATAGGAGTTAGGACTATGAAATGAAATTAAGTACCTCAAGTACCTTCCAAAAGGTATTTTGACACATGATAGGTTCTGCTGAGCTCAGACTTGAGATAAAATTACTTTCGGACGAACTAGCATATCGTATTTCACTGTGAAATATCTACAGGTCACCTTTATTTGTCCTTTATTCGGATCTGCTTATTGAATTTATTACTTATGCATAATAGTATCTAAGAATTATTTATTTTCATTTAACATACGTATTAATATGATCTAAGACCAATGAAGCGGTTAAGGCACTACAGCTGTTTCCGGTGAAGAAAACATCGTGTGGAAATCTGCACACTAGTGACGTAGTGACTAGTAAAATGGAGAAGGCAACCAATCGAGTGCGTATTTTGACACGGACAAGAGCCTGACTCTAAAATGTACTTTGTAGTAGCATCCAAAACGACTGACGTCTTTGGGCAACACAAAGTTTATATGTTTAGGTATATATTTGTTTAATGTTTTGTTTATTTATTTTTATCTATACTATATATTATAAGTAGGTCATATTTAATATCAGATATTTTTTTTAAATTACGTAATTTTATACATATTTTAATTACGCCAGCCACACATATTTTCTGCTTGTTTTTATAGTTGACCTGTAGAGAATGCCATATGGCATTAGGTCCAGCACTTGTACAATATTTTTGTGCAATAAAATTTTTAAATAAAAATAAAATAAAAAAGCTGGAAAGCAGACCTCGGACGCCGAAGCAGCAAAGCGAGAACCGGGAACGTGTAAGGGAAGGGGGAGTATCTAATTTACCGAGCGAGCAAAGCGTCTCAGTTTCTTGGCTAAAAATGCTTTTTGTCCGTCTGTCTGTTCTCGCCTACAGGTCGCATTTATAAACAGATTTTAACGAAAATTGGCACACAAATTCCTTGGTTTATTTAAATTTTTTAGTTGATCGCTATTTTTTATTGAGGGAGAAATAGGGGGGAAAAGGGGGGACTTTGCTGAAGCCAATGATTTCAACTACGCTAGTAATATTGTATAACTCAATGGCTGAAGCGTTATTTATTGACAGATTCCCTTCGATCATATATTCTATAGATGCACAGTTCCTTGCAAAATCAAACAAAATATTGTCCCCGTGTCAATACGTACATAGATAGATGTATAACCATTTCAAGTATTGCGAAAACAGTTTAAACTAATTCAAACCTTTAAGTAACTGAGATAAGCGTGGAAATAAATCCGTATTAAGTTCGTTACATATTACCTTCAGGTTAGATTGGTCATCTTTGACGTAACGTCACGCGCGTGGCCACCGAGCGAATGACAGCGAAACAAGGCATAATACTGTTTTATGCCTTGTTTTTCTGGTGCTATTTTTAGGTGGCAACTGTGCATCTATAGAAATATGATAGAAGCAGATTCCAATCAAATTTGAGAGGCACACTAAGAATTTCATTCTACACAAGATATTGCAAAAAAAATTAAAAGGGGGAGTGGAGCGGGGGAAAGAGGGAAAGTTTGCTGTAGCGTTATATTATGGTCGGATTTCAATGAGATGGTTTTGTTAAGCTAGGGGAGAGGGGTAAGTGTCGGCTATTGCATGGTTATAGGAGCTTGCGAGGTCTACTGTTCTCACAGAACCACTAGTGATATTTATATCAAGATCTTTCAAAATCTGCTGAGCTGCTCAAAATTAAAACCATTAAAAACAGATAGGCGCAATAAAGATTAACTCAGTGACTATATTGTAACTTTTATACTCACGATTCCTTTTACGAGTATTTGCTTTGTTTTAGAGCCGGGTGGTGGTCAACGTTATGGATCGAAACAGACGGGGGGGGCAGCAGGTTTATGCTCGTATAAAACAATTATTGCTACGATTACCATAAAGAGATAATAAAAAATACTAGCGAGTTCAGCAATCATATATGAATATTCAATAGGAACTTATTGCTGCAATGTTCGGCCGCCAGAGTGTAGCATTAGCTCAGACTTGGGTTTTATTGTTCTGAGGCTCAGACCGTAAATAAATGTTTGACAATGACAAGAACATCAAAGTCGCAATACATTAGGTATTTAAATGGCCGTAGAAAGCCATAACACCAAAGCACAGATTTTGAATTAATTAATAAACTCAAGGTTTGCCAGCGAGCGATGGAGTGTAGCGTCCTAGGTGTCAAGTTGATGGACAAAATCCGCAACACCAAACTACGCTCACGGTCAGGCATCACAGATGTAGCTCTGGCTGCCGCCAAGCTGAAATAGGACTGGGCTGACCACGTGTATCGCAGGCCAGACCACTTCTGGGTAAAGGAGACCTCGCCCCGGATCCCCACAAACACCAGAGGGCCCGGTAGGCCACGGACACGATGGCGGGAGGAACTCGACAGATAAGATCTAACACAAGACCGATCAAAGCAAAGCATTTTGATTTGGGGATTTATTAGGGAGATAGACGTGATATTTATTAGAATAAATATTAACCAAATGCCGAATAAGCTTAATTCAAAAGAACTCACTGGAGCGTCAACTAACTGTATACTGTCGAGTTATTCAGTAGCATAAATCTAGACAGAATAAAAATAATAAAACCGGCCAAGTGCGGGTGCGAGTTAAACTCGCGTCGTACAATTGATTGAATTCTCATAGGTTTTCCTGTAATCTACAAGCAATAAAATATATTTCGTTTTTTTTTTTCAAAATTTTAGGCTCAGTAGTTTCGGAGATCAGGGGGGGGAATGGTCAATTTTCGTCTTCTTTCATGAATAAAATCAAAACTATTTATTTTATAATTATAACGAAAATATATTTGAGGTCCTAATAACGAGCCCTTTCATTTGATATATGACACAGTAAGGTTTGCAAAACTTTTTTTTTTAAATTTCCTAATTTGTCCCCCGAAAATGAACCTTATTTAAAAAAAAAATATTTATTTACTTTGCACATATGTATTTGGGTCATAGGATTACACCATCCTACCAAATTTCGATTCGGGCCAGTAGATTCGGAGCAAATTGGCTGTGACAGACGGACGGACAGACAGACGCACGAGTGATCCTATAAGGGTTCCGTTTTTCATTTTTTGTACGGAACCCTAAAAAGTGATAGGATAGCTCAAAGGAAACAGATTTACAAAAAGTGATGCAAAAGGCGATTTCAGTCGAAGTAAATTTTTCCGAGAGAGGGCGCGACAGGGCAATTTCAAGGTGCGACCGCAATGAAATTACATTTAACCCCGCTGAACTTCAGGTACGTGCAATTGACAGTTTTGGTTTGGATAGTACACGGAATCAATCTTAGTGTGCGCAAAACGTTAATTGAAAACCCTGTGGCTGACTTTAGTTGAGCATTTATGGATAAAGTTTTGATGGCATGTTTGTAATAAACGTCAAGAATTGATTCGACGATCAATCTGATAAGACAACGTTCGTTATTACCTCTAAATTTGTGCCGTGTGTCTTCCGGCTTAGAATAGGACCACTCCATCTCTTCCTGTGGATGTCGTAAGAGGCGGCTAAATGAACAGCACAAACATCTCGTGCTTTCCCAAGGAGGGGGTTAACGTCGGGCGGTCGTAAAATAATAGCCAAATCATTTAAACTGTTTCGGCTATTTCTTCTCCACTTCGCAAGGTCTTTGGCATTCTGGGGTGTGGGTGACCAATGGCTTTATATTATATTTGGAGAAGAAAAAGCGGAAAATTGCACCCCGGGTTCTGAAGCAGCACAGCTGAGGATGCAACCGGGAACGCGCTAAGATGAAGAATATGATAGAATCATTACACACAGATACTAATCAATCTGAGGGTAGAGAACTAGATACTTGAAATTTTCACCAATTATGTATTACTATGACCACAATAACAACAAATACTAAAAATAAGATAAAGTTGAAAATTAAAGGGGGTCGTCATACAAGAAACGTGTTTCTTCAGCGTTTTAAAACATTGTACGGAGGTACGGAACCCTTCATGTATGAGTCTGACTCGTACTGGCCCGTTTATTGATTTAAATTTCCGTACAACATAAGGTGACAATTCACCTTGAATCGATTTTCATGACATTTCTTATTCAAACCGTGCAACATAAGGAGACAATTTTGTATTAAATCAGGCTTATGTAATATTAGTTTAACCTAAGTGAAAGTTCCACAATCTGATCCCATTCACCAGCACTTTGAAACAATAACAACTCAATCTAAACATTTCAGCGAGCTCGTCACGCCTCCACCGCTGTGATATCAAAGGGCGCAACAGACAACAGAACAATCCGGGACAATGGTCAGGCCCACGCACGTCAAACAAAGAGGACCCGAAATATTTACAGAAGTGACCCACATTTTGTGGATTGTGCCCAGTGACAAAGAGCGCATTAGTTCGAGTGTCCTCAAAATACTCGTATCAGTTACGACGAGATTCAGATCAAAGGGGTTAAACTACGGTAGTGGTGTACTTAATATAGTCACAGTCAAAATCATTTACATATATTTGGATTTAAACTATTAGCACTGGTAGGACTCTCCATTGATTCAGAGTAACATATATACCTACTACTACTACAAACGAAACAATTTATCTGTACACACGTCGATGTGTGAGTTTTATACTTAGGGTCGCACCGCAGAATTAATTTAATACTTACCTACTAACGAGTTCGACATATTTACGATTATATTTTTCCATACCTGAAGATTTGCGAACACTATGACGTAAAAAATATTCTGTTTTATATGTATCAAATGTTACAGAAAAGTCGGAAACAGCTACATAATATCACTTCACAAATATTTTTCATTATGTCCATTGTCCATTTCACCAATAGTTCACTTTACTGATTATTATTGAGTCATTTATAATGTAACGCACTAATTCACTATTGTAATATAGTAATTTGCATATTCGGCGCAAAACTATACGGTAATTATATGAATAAATTCAATAAAAATAAACAAATGTTTATCACATTTTCACGCACAGCATGTCAAGTTGTCATTGTCAACAATGGCATTTACACTATAACCCGCGGAAATCTATTTGGCATTTGCGTGTATGTGATTACCTGTGAGCGAGGAGCCAATGTAACATTACCGGATTGCTAATACCCCTCTCGCTCTTGTGTATCTCCCGCCAATGCGAGAGAGCGAGAAGGGTATATATATCAAAATGGTTGCTGGGTAATAACGTGAAATTATATTGTTGCTTTGCTTACCTGTTTTCATCATTTGGAAATGTATGAAATATACGTTCTTTAGAGTATTGGGTGGATAAACAATTATTATACGCGCACCTTCTCACCATGATGGTTACTATTGGTTGACAGTTCTCAAGACAACACACGTCGCGTATTGCGTGTGGCTAGTAATTAAACCCTGGTTTGGAGCCGTCAAAGCTCACAAAGTGCGGGGGAGAGGTGCGGGGACGCCAATTTGCGGGAGACGCTGTGAGAGACCATTCTATTTGACTCTTATGTATTCTGTGCTATTAGTTTTTAAACTATCGCGCTTTGAACACATGATTTTTATACATATGTATGTATACATTAAAGGAAGTTAGCACGAACCTTTTTTATTGTTTTGTTTAACGTTTCAAATAAGAGTTACATCTTTAAATGAAGTAGAGTCATCTAAACATGAAGTGGAGCAATACTTTGTACTCTTATGTATTCTGTGGCAATACGTAAAACACCTAAATTCACTTAATAATTGTCAATTTTTTTCTTTTGATTTCATAAAAGTTGTTGCCGTCAGATCGTTTACTTAATTTTATTTTCTACTACCTAGCCGAAGCTTCTCTGGTATTCTCATTCTCTTACCAATCCTTTCCAACCACGTCCTTCCAAGTCTAGCAAATCTTAGTTTACCATAACAGTTAGCAAAAAATACACAATCTATTTTATATGACGAATATACTGACGTCTACACAAATCATTAAATATATTTAAATACTGTTTATTTTATAAATGCATTTGAAGTTTCCTCTATAAATTCTGTTTAAATTATTTTGACAATAATTGAAAAAATGTGTAAAATTTACAATATTTCTGATACGAGTAGTTTATTTTTATAGAGGCTATTAAATATCCTTTTCTTTTAATCCAGTTTTCAATGACGCCAATAAAACTCGTAATATGAGAGGAATCAGTAAAAAAAAATCCAGGTCTATGAGAGTCTTTTTCCTTAAACTTTTAGATGAGGTTTTTTATTATTTTGAATTGTTATTCTTTTTTAGTTATTGTAAATGAAAAGCCATTTCGTGGTTAGCATAGGTTCCATATTTATATAAATCACAAATAAATATCAATTTCAAAATTAGTTTTCCGGTATAAAATATATGCAAATTAGGTCTATTTCAGAGTTAATTAAATAAGTAGGCGTAGGTATAATCAATATTCCAATAACGAATTCAACATAATATACTCGTAATTACATTATACTACTCATGACCGCAATATGCACAGAATTTCGCTGTAGAATATGTACAATTGAAGTTTAGAAACCAATAGTAGTACAAAATAGCACCCTTTTAAGGCGTTCCTTCTACAGAGTAAAAGTTAAGAAATTACTAGAAATAACTAAAAAACAAATAGTCGCATGTACTCGTAAATAGATAAGGACAAAAAGTTTCAATTCGATATATTGATCAGTTGTTAACTTGTATTAAGTATAGATTTTTTTATCACACTGATTGAGCTAGCCCCAAATTGAGTTAAAACTTGTCACTCTGATTGAGCTAGCCCTAAAATATTATAGAATAGGTACTGACCCAACGATACTTAATATTATAGACGTGTGGTTCCCGGCAGAGTAGAATAGGACCACTCCAAGTCTTCCCATGGTTGTCGTAGAAGGCGACTTAGGAAACACAAGCTAAACCAAGCTTATAAAAACATCAATGAGACCTCTCCAACCCGTATGGCCAGCGTGCAGAGTGTTGGTCGTGCTCCTGCAGTGGAGACTAAAAAAGACCTGATGACATATTTAATAATACAAAAGTGATACCAATGCATATAAAGCTTGCTGAAAGATAAATACCTACCTAAAATAACTTGAAATAAATAACGAAATTGGTCAGCTACTAAATACAGAAACTTAGCATTAGCAAGTTGTAAGAAATAATAATTTGAGCGCATTACCGGACCCGTTTGCGGGTAGCATTGCAGAATATATGTTATTACCGTGTGTATGGCCGCGAAATGAATGGTGCAGTTAAATAGGCGACATCGGGCTTCGAGCTCCTGTATGATTAGTCGGTGCAGGCGCGTGCCTGCGCTGCAGATGGTTGGTAAATACATATGTACCTAAGTAGTTCCTACGGTCGACGACTGAAGTAGATTATAGAACTCCAAGTTTCAATGACAGTGTAGTAGTAAGTAATGTAGTTTTTCTTCGCAACTTCGACAGCAAGCCATCCCGGATCCCGGGATAAAATAATCTATGTTGCTCTACGGTGTACCAAAAACACAATATTTATTTTTTTAAGAGCGGAAGTAATAGCAAAAAACATTTAAAATAACGATTTTAAGCTGGCCATAGAGCGAAATTCTGGGTCTAATTCATCTCTACCTTTTACTGTTATTAGAGTCTTTATTTAGTGTGATATGAAATTAGAGAAATTCAGTGAATATGAGTTCAGACTTAGAACTGCCATTATAATTTTGATCATATTTATATATAATTCTGACTATAAATACTTCAGAGTCTTCCAACATACATACATACATCTAGATATCGGGTCAGCGCAAAAAATACGGCTCGCCTAATAAAAGCGCAATCCCGGCGGTAAGCATTTTGTTTAGTTCAGTCAAGGAAAAAATCACTTTATAAGTAGTGTAATAAGGTTGACTTCACGGAAAATGTTATTTGATATTTATGCGGACAGAATTTTGCATTAATTTTGTAGTTAACACCTTATCTAGTTGTATTGTAGATCGAAGTTCAGAGTGCATACATTTGAGCAGGAAGAAATTCTATGCACGTTTATTATTCCGTAGGCTAGGCACTGTCTGATTAGATTCGATCTAGTTTAGAAATGGATGCCTTATTTGTAATGGCAATATGGGAATTAAGTATTCGTTCATATAAATGTTTTATTTGACAATATTTTTAAGGTTTAGTGGTAAATAGGTGCCTCATAACCACAGGTGCAGGTCCTCCCTGATTAGGTCAAAATGGAAAATCATTTTCATATTAGCACTTCAGTACTTATAGTACCTATTAATTGTAATATTGGCTTGAGACTTGGATGTATATGTATGTATGTATCATGGATTTTGTCGTTTAATTTCCATGTTGTAAGTGGCCAACACTGGTGTGTATGTATTAATTAATATAGTCTCCCCTTTCATTACTACACCCTCATTATCACTGTATATTCAATATTTTACCGTCTTCAAATTTATGAGATCATGTTCAAAGCATGACATAGATTTTAAGACATATAAACATTCTGGTTTACTGTCATAATAACTTATTGTGTTGTCCAGATATTTCAGCGACATTGCACGCTCCGTTATCCCAAGAAGATTAGAAATGCGTGAAGTTTGTGATGTTTTTATGAAGTGGGAAATTGGTTGACTCGCGAAAATGAAGACTGGACGCGATGGGACACTTTCATTACGGCGTTGTCGGGAGCGCCAGTTCAATGTCCGGTCTATTTTTAAACCACACTTCCAACTCATACAATCCACAGCTCACGCTACCCAAACTCATTGCACTTTCGCCTTTATTACTATTGCATAAAGGTGCGAAGGGTGCTGCTGCTGTCGATTGTACGTACGTTGCACATGCCGATCGAACAATCGGACTATTTCCAATACACCCCCGACCTTTCAACTCGGATTCTCGTTTCCAGCCGTATGGTGATGGATAAAATAAAGATACTGCAAATATGACATTTGTTAAATATTCAGTTTAAAAATAGAATAAAGATACTTAACAATACCTACATTTTGACAGTTCATCTTTAGAGTATTAAAAATAATATAAATACTTACAGGTCCTGTAAAACATCAAGTGTATTATCTATCTCACGATATTCACTTGATGTTTTTCCAATCTTTTCAGGCGAGGATTTTTCATCTTCAACAGAATAATTATTTTTATACTATGGCATCTAGAATCAAACTACATAGCACACAAACTAAGGTAGTGAGGCATTCTACGCATTAGGTACGCATTACATACATAATTATTTTCAGTTTTTCGTACTCCACTTTTCTATAAGTACTTCTGGCTGTTGTCCCGTGAAAATACAAGCTATCCTTCTATACAATCGGTATTTCATCCTATGCTAATGCTCGCTCTTGGAAAAGTATTAGATTCGCACGACGAGGCACCTCTACCCGGCAGTTTAAACTGGTTAGAGCGCCAGGCATGTACCGGGTAACTCTTAATGAAGCCATTCAAGTCATTAGTGGAAGCTCGTGATGCACCGCAGTCGACGTCTGTCCTCTTAACCCTACGAAAAATGGCCACGTAGCTGCTACTGGGCCGAAAAATAACTGGTACGTATATGATGAAAGTAGACTAGAATTGTTTCACAAAAGTAACACAAAATGTTATTTATAATTGGTCTACCGGGTGGACGGCAGCTCTGTTTTTAGAGTTCCGTACAAAAAATGAAAAAACGGAACCCTTATAGGATCACTCGTGCGTCTGTCTGTCCGTCCGTCTGTCACATCCAATTTGCTCCGAATCTACTGGACTGAATTAAGTGAAATTTGGTAAAATGTTGTAATCTTATGACCCAAACACATATGTGCAAAGTAAATAAATATTTTTTTTAAATAAGGGTTCATTTTTGGGGGACAAATTACGAAATTTAAAAAAAAGTTTTGCACACCTTACTGTGTCATATATCAAACTAGCAGTGCCCGCGACTTCGTTCGCGTGGTTGTCGGAACGTAATGTTATATAGCCTAAAGCTTTCCTCTATAAATGGACTACCCAACAAAAAAAGAATTTTTCAAATCGGATCATTAGTTCCTGAGATTAGCGCGTTTAAACAAAACAAACAAACTCTTCCGCTTTATAATATTAGTATAGATAAAAGGGCTCGTTATGAGGATCTCAAATATATTTTTGTTATTATTGTAAAATGAATAGTTTTGATTTTATTCATGAAAGAAGACGAAAATTGACCATCCCCCCCCCCCCCCCCATATAGTTAATTGCTTGTAGATTACAGGAAAACTTATAAGAATTTAATCAATTGTACGGAATAAGAATTCAATAAATTCTACGGAACCCTCTCCACGCAAGTTTTACTTGCACTTGGCCGGTTTTATTTTTTCGTGAAAACTACACACAAACATGCAAACAAAACTAACTTGATAATTACATTCAATTCGGTTTAAAGATTATTCTCAAAAAGACAGAAATCACTTATTGAAAAGCGGTTTTAATAACGTAGCGCGGGTAGTTTCGGCCAGTTTCAATGACCATCAGAGCGATTGTATTAGTTGTGCGAACGGACTCTACCTCGTGAGTTAGCTCGTATTTTATTCATTTATAGTATATGGTTTGTAACCCTGATTTTATGATACAAAAAATATATTCACGTAACTAGGTTGTTTGTTTGTTTTTCGTGTATGTAAGTGGCCAACACTGGTGTCAGATTTTTCAAGCTGCCTAAAGGCATCTGACAACTAGGTGAACAATTAATTCAGTAGGTAATAAGTACCGTATTATTCTTATTCCTTTTCCTAGATGATTTAACGATTTTGTCATCCTATCACTACGTTTAGTTTTCAATCCTATTTTTGGGGACAGTCGAGTAAAAATCGACAAAATGTCCCTTGACAGATATATTATATTATAACAGTCAAAGCGCAGTGAACACATAAAACTTAAATTCCCATTCCAGCAATGAAGACCTGCATTAAGAAACGGTTTTCAAAATCCGAGCCGGAAATTTTAAACTTTGAATTGGAAAGGGAAAGCTTTAGATTAATTTGATCGAATGAAAAAACGGAGGGTAGGATAGTCAAAGATAAGCAATTTGTCGGGCAAAGGAGGTGAATGCAAAAGTTTGCGCCCCCGCTGCGCTGAAATCAATAATTCCGTCCAAGACGCGCGCGACCGCTACGCTGTGAACTCGCCCGCTTTTCTTAAACATATCCAAATAGGGGATGACGTAAATAAAATGCTAACGAATCGTCTGAGTTGTATTGTATCAAATGCAAAAAATTGCAGGAAACAAAAATACTTATTACAATAATACCAACTGGACTTCGGACGGTCGAAGAAAGAGAGGATAATCAAGGAAGAGATGGGCGGACGACAGTTTGGAAAAGCATGGCAGATCACCTCTAGGGACCGCGGAAGATGGAAGCAGAGAGGGGAGTAAATTTTCTGATCTTCTCTGATCGAATTAACTTTTAAGTAATCTAATGTGTAAAACTAAAAGTAAATGCTATAAGCACTATTGTAAGGATACAAAATGTCGTTGTCAAGTAAATTTTTATTTATATCTAGAAAATAATCTAGATCTTGTAGGATTGTGATATGTAATGGAGATAAATAAGCGGGACTCGCACTCGCTAAAAACCAGATCGAGTTTCCTCTTCGCAGCCTAATCTTTCACAAATTCGTCAAAAGCGTCGAATGGACTTTCAAGCAGTAAAATATCCTTACCTAGATAATTCAATAAGAGTCAGATTTATTAATTAGGATTTTCCAGAAAGCAGAAAGAAAAGACAAGATTCAAGATATTAGCCGTCATAACATCTTTCTTTGTGCTCGTCCTAGCTAGAGCAATTAGGAAATATTATTTCTTTTTCCTAAAGGAATTTACAATTTTATTACTTGGATTAACCTGATCCTATCATTGAGATCCGTGCCGAGATCATGCTCAAGGTGTCGCCACACCTACGCAAGAATAAGTAACGTAACGTGACGTGACTGACACATAGAGAAGGTTTGGTGAAACATTAGGAATACTATATATAGCAAGACCCTAAGCTCTAACATGTAAACAGTAGGAAGCTGTGACGTGATAAATAGCGTTCATAATATAATTAATATTCATAGATATAAAAAATATAGAAGTCTGCCTCCGCTGACCAGTGGTCAAGGCGTTTGCCTTGCGATCTTAAGGTCGTGGGTTCAAATCCCACTGGAAAGCATACTTTGTGAAATACTGTTTCCAGTCTGGTTAGGATGTTGCAGGCTTGAATCACCTGATTATCAGAATAGAAATATGATTTCGTGCTGCGGATGGCAAGTAAAGCTGTGGGTCCCGAACTCCATCTAGCATTTGTCCTATCTAAGGATTGGTTCTGTCTACCCTTTGGGTTGCGTAGGTCAGACGGCAGTCGCTCGGTGTAAAAAAACCAATAACCTCGTCAAATCACCTAGGTTAGGAAGCGGACCCCGGGCTCTGAAGCGTTACTGCTGAGGATGCATCCAGGAATATCCTTGGATGATGATAGAAAATATAGAAAGAAAAAATAAAACCAGACCGAAATCGTAAACGAAAAGTGACATTATTTCCTTATAGCTTCTTTCTTCAAGGAAGCCGTGTGATGGCCAAGCGGTTAAGGCACTGGTTGTGCGAACCTTTTCAACTACCACGTCTACCACTACTTGCTTCCGGTTAACGAAAACTTTGTGAGAAAACCGTCACGTAGGCCAATTCCTCTGTCTGGTCTGGCCAAGTATGGCACTGGTAGTACAGAGACGGTCGAGCTCCTGCAGTGGAGACTAAATAGACCTGTTGATGATGATGACTTGTTCACCTAGTGTAATTCATTGAGCTTCGTCAGATGCTTTTAGCTAGCTAGCCCGAATTTAACACCAGTGTTAGCTACTAACAATCTCGTTAAGAGAAGGCCACAAGAAAACCTCCGAATACTTCATTCAGCCTGTAAATTAGTTATCATTATTATTTCTCAGCGTTTATGATAAGAAAGTTGAACTAGTTAGCAATATTACGGCCTTCTGTAGCGATATTATGATATAGAGGAGGAAGTTGGGGCGATATAAGGAAGTTTTCTCACAAGTAAAGCACCTGATGTGTTTCGCAAGTCGCTCGTGCCCGGAACACTAATTCCAACTTTATGGCTAGTTCCTTATGGTTAAACATATAAAGATTTATAATTGGAACGAGCCCGCGAAGTTCACTCAGTCTACTTTGACAATCGGCGTTTGTATGTTTCTTGTATCGGAGCTTCATGTTTGGTAGACGTGTAAATTTATTATTTCAGTCGCACGATGCCAACTGCTGGATATAACCTTCTCCCAAGGATATAAAAATGACAAATGCCTGAATCCGTAATCAAGCACCTTTTATCATTTGATGTTTCATCACTTCATACAGACAGATAGTATTTGTCTACCTTTTGCCACCCTAATATAATGTCGAATACTAGTAAAATACTTTTTGTTCAATATGGAGCTGTTTTTATAATTTAAGTAAGATTAGTGCCTACCCTGTAAAAAGTGGAATTCGCGAGTCATTCGGGACAAACTACTACTTTGTGTTAGGAATATGAGATTATTAGATATTTAATCGATGAACCGACAAATGAAGCTACAATTTCACTTTAGCAATCCGGTGTTTGTAGTCGTAATATGGGTGAAGAAGAGTTTTTGAGTTCGAACATAAGCCAAATCAGTCAAAGGCTAGGGTCGCGATTAAAAGGCGAACTAAAGTTTAGAAACATTCAAAATGGGGTAAATGGCCGCAGGGTATAATATGTGAGGCCAAGTTGCACTAAATGTAGCAAGAAAAGCAGGCAGCGACTGATGAGTTTGGTAAGTTGCTCGTGCCGCAAAAGCTAAACGTTACGTTATTGCTTGCCAACTAGGGAGTTTTTGTATTATTAGATATAGCAATTTCTAGTATAGAGGTTGCAAGTTTAGATAAATTGATACCTTAAGTTTGATACGCTCAATACTGGCGGAAATATTTCTTTGTTTTCATACCATGCCCTTTTTCCACGAACTGCTGAGCATAGGCCTCTGTTCGCCACCAATCTCTGTCTTGTGCTGCCTTTGTACACTACAACATCAACCCACCTTATTGCACATCCGACACTTCTTTCACCCGTTTTAGGCCACCATTTTGTCAACGCCATTATTACATCAACCATTACTCCGGCAAGCCAGCCTAAGTGACGTTTTTATTTCTTTGTTATTTAACGTTATTAACGTTGTATTTATTGACTAATAAACTGTCTTATTTTAAATCGAACCCGAACTCCGTAAATGAATGACTGTTTTACAAGCTTTTATTAATCTTGCAACCTTTGCACGTATCATACTGTAGCACCTCGCTGTTATTGCGCATTGAAAAAATATTCTGTATGTACTTTTCCAACAATTTTTCATGCCCAATTGTTAGTGATCCGATTGGAATGAAGATTTACATACATATGTTACAGAGCTGGTCTTATGATGAAGCTTGAAAGCGGCCATAGTTAGATACTAAGTAACGAAACAACGCAACACCAACGGGTTTGGGTTTGTATTCTTCTGGATATCTTAGTTGATCCATAGCATCCAGATGGAGAACTCAAAGTAAAAGCTTGTACAGAAATGTAATCTTTAAAAACATATCAATTTTACAATGTTATAACTCTAACATAGTTCAACATAATCGAAACTCCTCATACTTAATTAAATGCATGACAAAGTTAGGTGACCGCGTTTAGTGTTCGAAGCTAGCAAACAAACCAAAGTGCTTCACAAGAAAGTTCCTCAACTTATGTTACCCAGTTTACTAGAATATAGATATTATATTAGATATTAGAATAATTTGTTTACTTTCTAAAACAGTCCGACGAGAAATAAAATCGCGCAATAAAACTAAATACGTAAAATAAAAGCCTCCACGCTAGATCGAGTAAAAATTAACATTCGTAAAGGACTGCTTCAAAGCACGAATATTCGTTGCTTATTCAGCAGAAAAGCCATTATTACGCCAAGTTGGAAAATGTAAGATAAAAAATGAAAAAGAACCACGTATTTCACAAGCATCATCTCTCGCAGGTGTTTGGTAGGTACGGGGGCTACGAAGCGCCCCTCGCAGACGTCTCAAAAGGGTGTTTTCGACGAGAATGCGTGCATACAAGGGAACGGTCCCGCCTATTCTTCTACAGTTTACAGCGGAATCACTCTCCGTTTTAATATACTCGTAAATTTTTATAATATATTTAGCTGAAATCCAATCCATGAAACTGTAACCCAAAAGTTCTAGGATTTTGCAGTCGCTTTCCACATTTTTTCATATGTTTTAAACATTGCAAGCTAATGAACGCTTTTTCCTGCTATTTATTTTTACATATTATTTTCATACATTACATTTAATTTACTATATAAAGCACTGCACTACGCGAGAGTTGACAAATAACAAAAAAGTAAACCAAGCACTAATCTGAATCTTGTCTATAAATCTATAAATAACTATAGGTGTAACATGGCTTAAGACTGTACCTAATTCGAGTGAAATTGGTTTTCACTGGCCTTTCCCGTACAGGCAATTTACCAAGAAAAGATTTTACAGGGTGCAAAGCACGACAAAGCGGAGGCAATAAACCTCGTTTCAGCGGAGCGATAAAGTAAACACAGGTGTGCTTGTGTATCTAACAGACTCGTCGGTAAAACCCTTTTATGGAACAATATGCTGTGCAGCAATTACTGTCAAGACGTAAGAGTTCTCACATAATTAAATAATTACTTCTTAGTATTACTGCATGCAGATACATCCTAGGATTGGTTCTGGTCATCCTTTTGGTTGTGGCGGTCAGACGGCAGTCGCAGTGTAAAAACCAGTAACCTAGTCAAATCAACCTAGGGTTAGAATGCAACCAGGAATGCGCTCGGATGATAAAGAAGAATGCTGCAGCTACTTTCATTTGTCTAAAAATAAATCATGATAAATAAGTAAGACGCATGGAAGAAACCTGTGGAAGAAACTAGGCTCAGCCTCAGTCCTGGATTTCGCTGGTAACATTATATATTTTTTCAAAAGAAAAACCAGGGCCACTGTACGCAGTTATTTGTCTTGACATGAAATGTATTGTTGAATCTAGGGAAAGCTACTTTAGAAAGCTTTAGAAAGTTTCAAACAGAAAAAGTAAGCTTGAAAAATTTACTCGTCAACAGAATTAAGTATCACAAAGTTTTCGGGGAGGCTATTGTCTCAGTTATAACAGAAACTAGATAATTTACAGCTCGATAAACACCCATCTCATACCTCTTTTTATCGCACCGAAACAAATTCAGTAATATAGACATCATAAAACCACTCTCAAGAACAAGCTAGATAAAAGCATCCCCAGAACTACCGTAAAGGCACTAGCAAACAAGGATGGAAACTTGGTTTTTTAGAATTCCGGTATATGCAGGTCTAAATCGGTATTTTGTCCTTTTTACACTTGAAGTAATAGGGATGATGACTGGTTCAGAAAAGTATTATTCTAATTAGTCCATTAGTTAGATTATCCAAAAATAATGTACCCACATTTTTCAGTTTATCAAAAAAGTAAAAATTCACAAAGATACAGAGTATCAAAGTTCGAGAGTGGGGGCTTGTGACGTCACCGATGTGTAAAAATCGTACGAAAGCGTGACGTCATGCGAAATTTAAATGCGCTGTATCTTTGTTATTTATTGTTTCTCAGAGAAAAGAAAAAATACGTATACAATATTTTTTAATAATCTAACCGATGGGCCAAAAATGTTTTTTCCGTCATCATGCGTATTTAACCAATAGAGTGAGTTTGTTTTATTTCCACCTATTATCTTTCAGTCCAATATGTTAAAATCATCGAAGAGTCTTTATGTGTGATGTAATATATATTATAACTACTGAATCAAGCGATCTTAATATTTTGGTTGCATCTAGTATTCTTAAAAAAAACTTTACCGAAATAATGCTTGTTCCGTTAAAACGGAATTAAAATTGAATGCTTGCGACAACTGATACAGAAAATAAAACAGATTTTAACCGGGTTTCCGGACCTTGGTGACGGTGTTAAAGAATAAGATCTAAATTTTCGAGCAATCTTTTACCGTCTGAGTAACATTACAGCTTTAGTTTAAGGCAGTAAACTTAATAACGTCGTAAAGAGTAAGACTTTTCGAATTGCGGAACCACATAGTAGAGTAACACACAATAAGCGCCAATCTAGATCCGTTAGCGTGGTAGACGAGATATTTTTCTATATTCTATAATTGAAAACATATAGTAGATAGGTACCAAAGAGTACAGTAAAATGTTAACATCTCACCAATAATATTTTTATTCCGACTGGTTCTGGATAAATTTTAAGCTCCCAATGTGAAAGCTCTTTCTAAACATGCGGTGTAAACAAGTACTTATAAAAACAAATAATACAACGTGTTAATTAACTAACGCAAAACGTCTTAGATGGTATCTCAGCCCATGAAACTGAACAACTTTTGTTCTACAACTTCCACGAAACCCAAAAAAAAAATTATTTTCATACAAACTGATCAGCTGATCGAGTCAATTTGTATAAAAATCCGAATTTTTTTTTGGGTTTCGTGATTTGTAGAACAAAAGTTGTTCAGTTTCATGGGCTGCGGTACCATTTTTGTTTTGCGTTAGTCTAAACTAAACACTAACTTTTGATTTAAAACATTATTCACCCAAATGAAATTGACAGTGACAAAAGAGAATGACGTATTGCGGGCGGTCTTCTTGTTTCGGGCGGATAATGGTAATCCACGTTTTATAATAAGACTTTAACGGGGTTGTGTCGTTTTATTATCAGATCAGCTTTTTGTCATAATAATATTATCAGGTATCATCTGATTTGTATACCTACAACATTTAATCTCGATCGGAAACTGAGAAGTGGATCAAACATTTATTTGACATTTGACCCGAACCACAGAATACATAGGTATTATTAGTCCGAACAAACATACATACATTTCAAGTTTAATAAAAGTTTGTAAATATTGCACGAATTTGATCCATCCATCCATCCATAGCAGCCTTTATGTTATCCTTTTCAGGACATAGGCCTCCTCCATATCATTCCATTTTTGTCTCTCCCTTGCCACCTGCATCCATTTGCGGCCTGCGTGACGCTTAATATCGTCTACCCAACGCCACAACGCATTGCTGGGTGTCTTCTACCTCGCTTATTGGCCTATGGTCGCCACTCCATTACCCTTCTGGTCCATCGATCTGCGTCCATTCTCGCTATGTGTCCTGCCCACTTCCATTTCTGTCTTTTTATAGTATCAACAACGTCCCTGACTTTGGTCCTCCTTCGAATCACCTCGTTTCGTATGTGATTGAGCAATGTTATTCCTAACATTGCTCTCTCCATTGCCCACTGAGCAACTCTGAGTTTTTCTTCAGATTTCATTGTCAAGGTAGTCGTTTCCATTTCATAGGTGAATACTGGCAGGACACATTGGTCAAAAACTTTACTTTTCAGCTTTTGTGGGATGTTCCTTGATCGGAGAATCTGCTTATTTGCTCCGAAAGCTGACCACGCCTGCTGTATACGCCTGTCGACCTCTGCGGTCTGATTTTGCAGGCCTAATGTTAGCTTGTTTGATACAAAAGTTTTAATCCGTACAGCTAGATACAGCTATAGAGTCAGCTGACTGGTAGAGAATGCATTAGCACCTTTAATATGTACCATTGTAGTCTAAAAAAGTAGTAATAAAGATTTAATAAATAAATAAATAGATATAAACCTTAAAAATAAGCAATAAGCAGCTAGATACTCGTATAAATAATAAACAGGTAGATATAAACCGCAATTCGCAATACTTTGACATGAAACCAACGCGAGCCAGCAAGTAAACTAACTACACAAGTTTAGTGCGGCACAACACAAAACGTAAATTTCAACAGTTTGTAGTTACCACGGCCGGTTTCGTTTCAGAATAACGCACGCGTTTTATTGTACGGTCACTGCGGTAAAACTGTAGCGACTTGAATTTAGTTTAAAGGGAACCGTTTTATCCTCAAAGGACTTGGGGAAACTTTAGAATAAAATACACCTACTTAGGTTACTGTACTAACTTCAGTAGATAATATGTTTTTTATAACATGACTAAGGCAAAGCCAAAAGGAAGGATCGATTATTATTATTATTTGAAGCTATTTTCCACATGACGTGATCAATCATCAACTTATTCAGCTTTATGCAGCTAGCTATACCGGTAGCTTTGCTATGTAAGCTATGTCAGATGCCAATAGGCAACTTGAATGCTGCTTGCATACTACACAGACAAACAGAAAATTATTTTAAGATTTGAAGAAGGAATAATTTAGAGGAAATTGATGGGCCGTATTTCCATACAAGCGTAATCCCCTGATTCCTCGCGGAATAGTGCTAGTAGAGCAATGATTTTTTTTTCAAAAAAAGCCTATGGCTATATTGGCATGTACCTATGTATTTCTTGTTTAGATAATTTAATTATTAAAACAGATATGAACCTACATAAACCTGAAAAATTGGTAAGATTTTCCCGTATGTTCAAACATCTAGCAAACAAATTTGACGAGATTATAGGTATATACGAGATAAGAAAACATTAGAACGCAGCCATAGCTTTTCTTCAATTTTTTATTAAAAAAAGAAATAAATCCGGTTATGTTTTAGAGAAGAGATCATGAATACGAAACGTTGATATTGTGTAGTACACGTTAGTATTTTATTTACTCTATGGTAGTACTTTTCATAGGTATTTTCGGTCTGAGCTGAAGTTGTCTCTGTCTATCGCACTCGATCGGTTGTTGTTCGGGCACAGCGCGACAGCAATAGATTTTACAAATACCTATTTTTCAATTCTCTGGAATTAAGTGTTTTCTCTTAATTTTATTCTAGTTGTATGGTAAACTGTAAAATCCGTCAATTGCGTGAACCATAAAATGCAACGAATGCACCCTGAGTCCCTCAATTTCCTGCAATCTTCGTAAGATCACCCATCCATTGTAGCCGCGGCTGCACTCTCTAGCACTAGCTAGCCACTTATACAATTTCTACACTGCTGGCGGATATAGCTATTTCCATATGTAATGCCACTTTCACATCTTTTGCCACTTTCAACCTCTTAGTAGTTCAGATATTATCGAGTAATAATAACAAAAACTACTAAGAGGCTGAACAATAACTTCAATATTTGATTAATAGGCATTTATGAGAATACAAACCTATTAAGGCGACGTGTAAATTTTTTGAGGAATAAACTGTAGTATTTTAATAACAGTGATTTTTTAAAAACACGCACGGTTTTGCAAATTGTGAACCCACGTCACCTTAATCAAATATTGAAGTTATTTTGTACAAGCTTTTATTAAGCTTGTTTGTTGTTGTTTATTTGTTTTTTGGGTCAAATCTTGCAAGTTAAAGCCACTTCCCGGTTTTCGATCGATTGAAAATTTTGTATGTTAGTAAATTAGATGACAATGCAATATTATTATAATAAGAAGCTGACCTGATGATGGAGAAGAAAGGTGGTTTTAGAAATCATTTAATTTAAAAAAAATCTTTTTCTGATTGGCCTGGGTTTTGGATGTTCATCTACATATGTATTTGTTATAAAATATAGTATCGTTAGTAGCTCAATCTGTGTGATTCGTCCGTATAAATTTATTTAAAAACCTGACAATTATAAAATAATACCAGGGCACGGGCAATATATCCCGAAATGTGTAAATTACCCCAAACAGGCTTTCAGCAATATGTAATGTGTGTTGTTCTGAAAATACAGCACCAAGCTAATTTCAGCGCACGTTTTCGTAACTGAATAAAGGATGTAGGTCGACACTAGACATGTGAAGTTCTCGCCTCCCCCGTGGCCGATATCTGAATACATTACCAGCTCGCATTCAGTGTCAGAGTTACAAATTTTGCTTAACGATACTTCTTCATGATACTATTCCCGAGGCATAAGTACTCGTACATGCCTCGTATTTGTACATAAAAGGTGTTTAAAGTATAGTTACTTTTTCATAAGGCTAGCAGTACTATGGTACTGCAATCCATGTATGGTACTATCCTTCTGCAATAGGTACCTACATAAAATTATGATTTTATGTAGGTACCTATTGCAGAAGGATTGAGCTTTAAACACTAATATTTTTATGACAAATTGTTCCTAAGGCGTAGCGTATTTTCAACGCTACTTCTGTGACGCTACGCCAGTGATGTGTGAAAATATATCTAGGTACATACTCGTAGGTAGTCTATGGATGGATTTAGAGTGATCTCACAGAGATTGCAGAAAATTGATGGATTTACCCCAGTTATCTACTCTTTGTTACAATTTGTGGTGGATAAGATAAAACTTCTTTAATGCACCAACTATAAGAATAACATTTAAAAATAAACATAAAATATAAGTAGATACAAAGGTGGGCTTATCATTAAAGCGATTTCTTCGAATCAACGTTTGGGTAAATAGTGATTTGAGTAAATTTTGGGGGTTGGCGCAGTATAAATTTAGGCCTTTTAGTGTCTATCTCACTAAAAAGGGTCTGACACTAGCAAAGTATTACTAACACAAGGACTTATTGGTTAGCAATGGTACTCATATTACGAACAAAAAGCCTTGGTCAAACTAATTAAAATAGTTGCTTTTATTTTTGTACTCACCATTACTTATGCAGTTAGAAGTTTAAAATGAATTATTGTTGTATTTATATATATATATATATATAACGGGACTTAGCACGAACCTTTTTTATTGTTAAGTCCTGTTATAAATATATAAACCATGTGTTAATAGCGCGATAGTTTAAAAACCAATATTGTTGTATTTGCCAAACATAAAACAACCCAAAAAAAGTAAGTAAGCTTTAAAAATATCAATATCATAATAAACACAGCTGCATTTCAACAAAATGCTTTTATTCCGCACGCGCACCCTCGAATGCCCCACGGTCCACGGGTCCAAGCCACACAATGCAACCTGACATAACCCGGGATGACAACGAGGGGTTCCAATAATAAAATCGTTACCATCGATTTTACTGGCGAGATCAATCAATGGGACGACTTCACAAATCGCCAGCATCCGCCCGTCTCCCCTAGCCCTAGCACAATCTCTACTCAGATTGGTCAATTTTCTAAGACAAACAAAAACATGAACACGCAATAATATCTCGACATCTCTATCTCCTTACAATAGATAGAGGCCGACTTACGTGTAAAATAAACTTGACGTAGAAATTACATTCGCACTTTGTCGATTGGTTTTACTGAATTTCACATTTCAGACTACTTAATTAAAAATTTACTTAAGGCATATCTAAATCTTGAGATCTTTACATTTAAAAAAATGGGCAAGTGCGAGTCGGACTTGTACATGAAGGGTTGCGTACCACCGTACAATGTTTTAAAACGCTGAAGAAACACGTTCCTTGTATGACGACCCCTTTAATTTTAACTTTTTTTTATTTTTAGTATTTGTTGTAATAGCGGCCATAGTAATAGATAATCTGTGAAAATGTCAAGTATCTTAGCTATTACGGTTCAAGAGATAGAGCCCTGTGACAGACGGACAGACGGACAGACAGCGGAGTCTCAGTAATAGGGTCCCGTTTGCACCCTTCGGGTACGGAACCCTAAAAAGATTTAAAAGATAATTAAGTATTTAAAACAAAGAAATGCCACAGCTTGTTTACTTTCAAATTAGAGATCTAGGTACTTACTAAACTAACAAAATAAAATTATTAAAAAACAAAAAATATTAATCATTTCATTTTGTTAGTTTCAAGAGTTAGTGATTTTTATGACTGATTCTGAATGTCAATCTCACAAGAATCGAAAGCTCGCATTTTCACTTAGCAGATAATGCGATTTCGTTCGATAATACTGATAGGAATGTAAAAATATGCAATGCAGTTGTTACTTAGGTTAAAAGGAAAATAAATATTTATTACATGCCAGTAACAAGTTTACATTCCACTTAGTCGTACTCGCAGTAAACTAACATAAGTTTATGCCGTAAGGACAGAAACGTGCTGTTATCAATTATGGATATAAACACAAACACTCCTTTGCCACCCTTTGCCGCGCAAAGCATTCCCAATATTCCCGCGTTCCCCCTGCGGCTGCAACTGCAAAAGCCTGTTACTTAATGATGTTATATTTGCTGAAGATATCGCATTACATACAATTTTTATTCAGTATTTCACTCTTATCTTAGAGGATTCCAGGTAGTAAGGCTACTTTGGTGCTTCGCACGGGTTTCATCATCATTTTGACCATCTCTTCCATGCTGGCCTGGGAGAAAATAAAAAACTTAGAATGTTCCAGCTGCTTTTCTTCCCACGCACGTCGTTAAAGTCGATCGAGAGAATGGGTGAAAATGCGAATCACGTTAATAGGCGATGCGGCTAGCAACCCATCACAATATTTATTATTTTTTTCACGTTTGTCCCAACGTCACGCTAAAAGTGCTCAAATCTTGCGTCCCTGGACTTTGTCAGCTTCTAGAGCCGCAAGACCCAAAATGCTATGTCTGCCCCATTAGGAATAAAGATGTGATAGTGTATGTATGATTTTGACTATTGACATGCACATCATCCTTAGCAACAACTCTTTTATTAGCTGAAAAGTGTGCACCCCTAAATACTTATGAAAGTATATGATACATGCAAAATTCGAGTTCAAAATGTAAGTATAGAATTTAAAACAAATGCCCCCCAGGTATTCATGTCTTTGTCTATTATAAATGCACTACTTGTTCGAAACCTTTTTGGGCGCTGGTGCTACATCTACAAATTTCTTTATCAGCGCGTATTACCCCATGCACTGCATTGCGGAACCCGAACTATATTTCATTTTTAGAACGCGAAACGGTTGCATCAAATCGCCTTTATTGTTAAAATGCTATTTTATGACGAGCATAACGACGTCTCGTCTATTATTATATTTTAAAAATATTTTTAACTATAATCCTATTAGCGGTGACATAAAAGAGAATTGAATTCCAAGATTTATCTATTACAGATTAGAATGAATTAGTTTGTACAAAATAGATGACATAGATAAAGTTGTAGCTAGCTAAGCAAGAATAAATAAAAAAAAGTTTTTTTATCCTTGGCATTTCTCCAAAGCGGAAAGTTAAACAGCGCAAGTACAAAATAACTAACAACTTACGAGTAGTTTCCTACTTTATAAAATCAACGAACGAAATAAAATATCGCAGTCCGAGTTACTGCTTTGTTTTGTAAACTACATACATTAATTCTAACACTATATTATGTACGGGGGGGGGGGGGGGGGGGGAATATACAAATTAAAAAACTTTACAATGAAACTACAGAATACTACAGATTCATTAAAATTATTTGAGATTGAAAAGAACAGCCTGATCATTTTACACAAACCAAATTTTAGATCGAACTTTATTTCGTTATATACTTATATATTTTTGTAGGTAGATGATAAATCCACGAAAAAAATAATTCCCTAAATTCGAATAAACATTAGTTACTAACGAAATCTGTTCAGATGACCACAATGATCATACTACCAAGCTCAAGACCGCGCGAAGTGGAGAAAGAAAAGCCGGAATGCGGACCCCGGGCTTCGCAGCCTTCGCAGCATTACAGCTGAGTATGTAACTGGCAATACGCTGAGATGAGAGAGATATAGAGAGAGAGAGAGAGAAATCCATTCAGTTGACCATTAATTTTTTTACAGGATTATTAATTTTTGTCCATAAACTTGAAATTAGTTCGGGCTATTTATTTACTTACGTTTTGAGGTATCTCGAAAATAATGCTTTGCCAAACAGGCCGCTACACATAATATTAAGACGATTATGGAAAAGCTCAGCACATCGCAGTTCAACACAACCTAGTAATGGGGTAGTTTATTTAGAGCGGATATTTGGAGTCCTCATGTCCGTGCGTCCAGTCAGCGGAAGCACGTTATCGAAAGGGCGAGTGATATATCGCGCATTCTTCCAGAGAAATATTGTCGGGCGCACGCGATGTAAGTAACGGACCTATGCGAGGGGCTGAAAGGTCATTCTGACGAAAACTAGTAAAACATGAGCTCTGTCTTTTAGCTAGATATACGATAAGTTCTTGTCTAAATAGTTCTCATCTTAAAATTTATTTATACAATGAACTCTAAGCAGATTCTGACTGCTCTCTTGTCTACTTAGCTATGTTTGGTCGTTTATTTTATTCCAAAAAACATATGCATGAAATTTAACAGAGCTACTTATGTCATGTAGTTCAAATCCAGTCCAAAATCAGAATCAATCCAAAAATAAGATACGGCGTTGTCTTGATCTGTCTTGATTTTTAATTGCTGTTCTATTTTCTAATTCATTGTGTTTGTGTTGTGCCGAAAATATACATGTTAAATTCAGATCGAATTCTCTTCAAGCCTACTTGCAATAGATTTACCTAATAGATAGGGGACAGTAGCTACACTTAGGTACAGTATATGGACAGTTTTAATAATTTTTAGTAATTTTGCTATTATAATAAGTAACAATCTCATATTTTTCGTTAACCCTAATTAAAAATTTGTGGAATTTTAGCATTTAGAAAAAATATCCTCTGTAAAACAAATAGTTGCATACCAAAAGTTGTGGAATTATTTAAACATTAATCAACATAAAATCAGCCGATTCGATAGAGTGAACAATGGCAATTTTCAGTAAGCAATTCCGCAAACTTGGTACACTCGTAGGTTGCCAAGTAATTAGCGACTGTTACTTCGTCATCAGTATGACAACAAAGTTCCATTAGAAGCCAGTTTAAGTTAGGGATGTATAGTAAGCGAATGGCTGTACCAAAGATATTGAATATTGTATTGTACCCAATAGAGATGTTTTAGATATTAAGATGTCTTAGATATTACCTATATTGGGAACATTTTTATATAATGTTGACAACCTCCGTGGTCTAGTGGTCAAGGCGTTTGCCTTGTGATCCGGAGGTCATGGGTTCAAATCCCACTGGAAAGCATACTTTGTGAAAAGTTGCTTCCAGTCTGGTTAGGATATTGCAGACTTGAATCACCTGATTATCCAAAAATAAAGATGATTCCGTGCTTCTGAAGGCACGCAAAGCTGTGGGTCCCGAACGCCATATACTCGTAGCGTTTATTTACACCTATCCTAGGATTGGTTCTGGTCTACCCTTTGGGTTGCGGAGGTCCGACGGCAGTCGCTCTGTGTAAAAACTAGTAACCTCGTCAAATCGCCTAGGTTAGGTAGCGGACCCCGGGCTCTGAAGTGTTACCGCTGAGGATGCACCGGGAATACGCTCGGATGATGATGAATTTTATATAATGTTGTTAATCGTGTCTAGATTTTCATTGGATTTTACATTTGTTTATACAATGGTTATTTTCAGTAAGTACCAACCTGGTACGCTCGTTATAGGTGGGGAATAAATGAGCGACTGTTACTTCGTCATAGGCATGACAACAATCTTCCATTAGAAGTCAGTTCGAGTATAAGTTAGGGATCCATAATAACAGATTTTTCGGGATTACTTACGATTCTAGAGAATTATTGTTCGTAGGCTGTACTAAAGATACTAAAGTAGTGGTTCTGTGAGAACAATAGACCTCGCGAGCTCCTATAACCATGCAATAACCGACACTTTACCCTTTCTTAAGCTTAATCGTAACAAAGCAATTTCAGTAAAATCCCTCGGTATACAGGGTTACTGTTATCTAACGCATAACCCCTTTGGTGCAAGTTCAGTCCATGATTTAAAAATGCTTTTTGTTTTTCACAAAACAGGTGACTGACATGTAATGATGTAGTATATTTCTAGAACCACCTCATAAAGCCCTTTCATTTGATACCCCACACAACTTTTTTTATTTTTTTTTATTAGAAATTTGAGTGCGTTTGATCTCTATCTAGCCTGATGGGAAGCTAAGATGAGGTCTAAGGTGTATCACGCAGACTCAAAAAATGCCTGTTCACTCTTGCCTTGAAAATCCCTAAATTATATGTATGGGGAAACATCGACGCAGGGAGGGAATTCCACACCTTAGCGGTTCGCACAATGAAGGAGGAGGCGAATCAAGAGGTACGATGAGGAGGAATTTCGACCACAAATGGGTGGAATCCCTGTCCACGTCGTGTTGACCGATGGTGGAATGGTGCAGGGGGAATTAAATTATGTAATTCCTGCGCACACTCCCCGAAGTGCAACCTGTAGAAGACACACAGACTTGCTACCAGTCGGCGATGTTCGAGGCTGTGGAGCCGTCCTGCCGTAAGCAACTCATCACCAACGAGTCTTCTGGCACGTCTGTCGATAGCTTCCAGGGCTTCGAGCTGATAGCGGGCAGATCCATCCCATAGGTGGGAGCAATACTCCATACATGAGCGGACTTGAGCTGTGTAAAGGCTCAACAGTTGGTCAGGGGTAAAATATTGTTGGACCTTGGAGAGGATGCCCAGTTTTTTAGAAGCCGTCTTAGCCCTGGACTCAATATAGCTACCGAAGTTAAGATTTGATGAGAGATCGATACCGAGAAGTTCGAGATGACGGGTGATAGGAACAGGCACACCCCGGAAAGTGGGAGCCAAGTTGAAAGGGCTCTTTTTAGCAGAGAAGAGACACGCCTGTGTCTTAGAGGCATTGAATCTCACAAGGTTTGCATCACCCCAATCGGAGACAGCTTGCAGAGTAAGATTGGTATGGAGCACCATTGCCTCTCTTAGTTCGTCTATTTCCGGTTTTTTTGCCCTTGCACTAGAAAAATATCTTTCCGCAACGGTGCTATCGTCTGCATACCCAAAAATACCGGGCTTTAGCAGATCGTTAATGTGAAGCAGAAATAGCGTTGCGGAAAGAACAGATCCCTGAGGTACTCCAGCATTAATTGCCAATAGGTCAGACGAGCAGCCGTCAAGAGTTACTCGAATAAACCGTTCCCTCAGGAAATCGGAAATCCAAGCACAAAGGGTGGGAGGGATACCGTAAGCGGAAAGCTTCGCTATAAGAGCGTCATGCCATACCCTGTCAAATGCCTTTGAAATGTCAAGTGAGACAGCAAGTGCCTCACCGTATTTTTCAAGGGCTTCACCCCAAAGATGTGTAGCGTACACAAGAAGATCCCCAGTAGATCGGTTCTGGCGAAATCCGTATTGCCGGTCACTGAGGAGATCATTGTCCTCAAGGTACGCAAGTAAGCGCTTGTTAATAACACGCTCCATTACCTTACACAGAATGGAGGTGATTGCAATTGGGCGATAGTTTGAAGGGTCGGCACGTCTACCCTTCTTAGGTACGGGTTGAACATTGGCGAGCTTCCACATTTTTGGGACGATTCCGGACCGAAGAGATAGACAAAACAGGCGCGTCAGAACAGGAGACAACTCGGGTGCGCAATTCCTTAAGACAATAGCAGGAATACCGTCGGGACCACTGGCCTTATTCACATCTAAGTTGCGTAGAGTCTTGAGAACCTCCTTTTGATGAATGCGGACTTCAGGCATTTTACATCCACAAGGAGGTAACTGGGGCGGTGTTTGATTGCTAGCATCTAGACGTGAGTTTTCGGCAAACAGTGAAGCTAGTAAATTAGCTTTTTCTAAAGCCGTGTGTGCCAGTGTACCGTCAGGTTTCTGCAAAGGAGGAAGTGAGGAGCGGCAAAAGTTAGCTTCAACGCACTTAGCCAGAGACCAAAATGCTTTACTACCGGATGGGTACGAAGCAAGTTTGGCACCAACTCTGCCTATGTGGTCGAAGCGAGCCTTTTTAAGCGTTTTTTTGCAGGACTTGGCCGCAAAGTTAAAGGCTTTCTTCTTTTTACGCGTATCCGGAGCTCTGCGCTTACGAGCGTCAGCCCAAGCCTGGTATGCTGACTGTTTAATAGCCTCAGCTTTTAAACAGTCAGCATTGAACCAGGGTTCAGCTTTGATGCCAGAGGGTCGATCAGAAAATGGAATATAATACTCCATCGCCTGACCGAGAACCTCAGCAACGGCACTTGCACAGCTCGACGGATCGCCAGAAGAAAAGCAGGCTTGCAGCCAAGGGTAAGAAGCAAGGAAATGTCGCATCTCATCCCAATCTGCTGACTTGTACCGCCAAACCCGTCTATTGCCTCTAGGGCTGAAGTCAGGTGGAGGACATATGAGGACGGACTTTACCAGACAGTGGTCAGAACTCCCAAGAGGAGTTATTAACTGAATTTAGACAAAAAAATTCAAATGCTATACAAAATCTTTATGAGGTCCTATTATATTACGTCACTCCATCAATTTAGAAAGCAACAACGTCACTTTTCCTACTCAGGAAACATCACTGAATTCAATGATATCACTTGTTGGTATAATACTACTCAGTCCAACGAAAATATATTTTTTAATACTTAGCCTAACTATAACCTAACCTATTAAATCTTTTATTATTATTATATTGTATTGAATTTCTCTACAAATTCCCAGACGGCACGCTCGACCGATATGATCATTGAAGTAATATTAGGTTATTCACATCGAAATATAATTCTCTAGAAGCCTAACTAATCCCAAAAAATCATTACACGCGATATGTACCGCGGCGGGCGGGGCTTAAAATATGACCCGCGCGGCGAGACAGTTCGCCGTGACACTTGAGTCGTGCGGTTGCGTCGCAAAAAGTTTCCTTTGAGAATGTTGCTGTGTTTTTGCGATAATCGATTCATTAAAAATGCTGTCATGTGCCGTGAAGTGGTATAGAAGCCATACAGACATGAAAAACACAGGACTCGCCTTTCATAAGTAAGTAAATAAACATTTTAATAATCCATACTTGACATGTGTTGACACCTCACCGCTTGTTGCGTCGGTCGATTAGCCGACTCGGGGCAGCCGGCTGCTTAACCGACGCAAGATGACGCGTGCGTAACCTTGGCGCGACCAATCGCATGCATCTTTGTCTATGTGTCTGTTTGAATGTTTCGTTGTAATTACTGTTTGTTTGCGTAAATGGAATCAGAATCGAAGCGGTGAATGTAGGAGCGTTAGATTTCTAGAGAATTATTGTTCGTAGGTTATTATCAAAAGCCATAGTGATTTCTAATTTTATCTGCATGAATATGAAAAAAAAAACACCAGTAAGAACAAGTTTATTAGCTAGACTAATTTAAAAACCCCGACTTTCAAACGTTCACCCCCAATAAGTTTTGAATCGATTTTCATCAAACATAGTTAAAACTATCTCGACAGACAAGGCTTTCGATTAAAGTAACCACGCATTGAAATCGGACTATTTGTGTAAGAGCTAGCAGACAGACAAACAGGCAAACACACAGACCACAGACCTCACAGACACACATACCACAGACAGACACGTCAAACTTAACAACCCTCTTTTTCGTCGAGAGTTAAAAAAACAGACGACAAAAAATAAAATTTTAAAGATCCATGTAGCCAGTGAACTACACACATATCGTAATATTAAACAAAACTAATAGGACAATATCAATCAATGTGGATAAATATGCATAGACTAGCAGTCCACCCCGGCTTCGCCCGTGGTACACACATAGCCTATGTCACTCGGGGATAGTGTAGCTTTCCAACGGTGAAAGAATTTTTTAAATCGGCCCAGTACTTTTTGAGCCTATTCATTACAAACATACAAACATACAAAAATAGGTACAAATCTTTCCTCTTTATAATATTAGTGTAGATGTAGATAAGCAATTAACTAGGCCTATGCCCAACAGTGGAATTGATGTGGGCTGAAAATGATGATGATTAAGCCTTGTAGGAAAATTATTTTAAAACTCGCGTCGACGGTTTTTTCGAAAAGTATTTAGGTACTTAGTTCAATAATTTCAATGAAGTATTATTTCTATTACTCGTATACCCGTGTGGTTCTGGGTTAGGACCACTCCATCTCTTCCTGTGGATGTCGTAAGAGGCGACTAAAGGATTAAGCACAAACATCTCGTGCTACAATTGCATTCCCAAGGAGGGTTAACGTTGGGCGGCGGCCGGTTGTAAAACTTTTTGCACAAATACATTCCCAAAGAGGGTTGACGTCAGGGAGGCGGCCGGTTGTAAAACTATAGCCAAATCATTTAAAGTGTTCCGGCTATTTCTTCTCCATTTTGCAAGGTCTTTGGCATCCTTGGGTGACATGCATATTATATTTGGAGTAGAAAAAGCGGGAAAGCTCACCCCAGGCTCCGAAGCAGCACAGCTGAGGATGCAACCGGGAATGCGCTTAGACGAAGACGAAGATTATTTCAAAAAAATGATCGTATTTCTTTTTAAGGCCGTACCTAAATTTTCCTGGGTCCAGTGCTGCCCCCATTTAAAATAAATCATTTCAAAGAAAACGGAGACAATTTAAAATTTTGCTACTACCAAAT
The DNA here is from genome assembly GCA_963576875.1 of Acrobasis repandana. Taxonomy (NCBI): domain Eukaryota; kingdom Metazoa; phylum Arthropoda; class Insecta; order Lepidoptera; family Pyralidae; genus Acrobasis; species Acrobasis repandana. The sequence goes on along the minus strand of OY756216.1, from coordinate 14,161,577 downwards.
CCTAGATAACCCTTCAAAGTATTTTATGAACTACTGTTTACAGTTTAAAGTGAGAACGTTAAACTTTGCTACGCACATTTGCCAAAAGTGGCCGTTTTTCGGCCTTTTCGTTTTTATTTTAAATGGGGGCAGCACTGGGCCCCGGAAAATTCAGGTTAGGCCTTGATTTATGGCAATATAAATTTTCCGGTCGATTTTAGTGGAAAATTTGATGTCCGCCAAAGCAAGCACTAGCTAGTTTCGGCATAAATATTATAGACACGACAGAGTATAAGTTATTGGGAAAGTTCTACCGTTGTTTTATTTCTTAGGTAAGTATCTGAGACCTGGCGAGCGATCTCATGAAAATACTAATTTCCGGAACGCTAGTATTCTAACTTCTTACGCTAAATCTAAAATCTCTCTTCAAATGTTTAAGGTGACGGGGGTTATCAATTAGCAAAACTGTGCGAGTTTTTGAAAAATCACTATTAAACTACTACAGTTTTATCCACAAAAAAAATACATAAAAACTACAGACACCCACAATAACCAAAACACGATTGAGCATTTTTGGCTCGATAGAAAAAAATCACAAACATACCTCTTAATTTGCCTTTACGAGTATAATACGTATTACTATTTTATACAATCACCATTTTAAACGAAAATTATACCAAAAAATGTATTATCTAAATATCTATCCGTTTTGGCTACAGAAAAAATTATAAATATAATACAAAAAAATAATAAATAAAACACTGCGAAATATCGTCGAGAGCGAAGGAAGGGTCGGGGCCGTGCTCTTGATATTCTATCGAGCCAAAAATGCTCAATCGTGTTTTGGCTATTGTGGGTGTCTGTAAAAGGAATAAACTGTATTAGTTTAATACCAGTGATTTTTCAAAAACACGCACAGTATTGCAATTTGTGAACCCACGTCGCCTTAAGATCAATCCACTTTTAGTACGTTCAAAGCAGTAATTGTTCCTTTTACAACTTAGTAAGTGAAAGCTAAAATAATTGTTTTTGTATTGTAAAAGCTTGTGTATCTAATCTAGCTTCATCATTACACCCTGGATTTCATCTAAGACCAGAGTACTCGGCAAAAAAACTAGATAGGGTACCGTTGCGTCGTTTCGTATAGTTACGTTCTGGTCTGGTTACATCATCAGACTTTATGACTTCGTATTTGTATTGCATACAGTTAGTTCTGCATCGTCATTCACAAGTCAGTTTATTCCAATGGGATACCAGGAAGTGGGTGGCAAATAGTTCTACATACCTACTTATTTACATACACATACATTCGAAGGTTGCAGGTTAAATGTCATTTACAAAAAAGAGCGTCAAATTCAAGCGGGGCACCTAACAGGTATCTAATACAAGATTTTTTGATACAGAAATTTTTTTTTTTTTTTTTTTAATAAATGCTTATGAAACAGTTCGCAACGGCAGCCGCAACTTGTAACGTACTTAGCAAGATTTCAACTTATGATGGAGTACGATATCGCGTGAATCTCGATGGGAGACGAGATGGGAAGATCGATAGCTCCTCCGGGAAGAGGCTCTCCCCGTCTCTATTCGCGTCACGAACATGATGGCAACCGGAAATCCGATAAAATATATAAGTAGCTATACTAAATTGTTTCTTATTTCTTTATTTGTTTACATGCAGTTTGAATTAGAGACAGAAAAAATCTGAATAATTAGTAGCGACTGGATCCCGAGAAGCGTGTGGTTCAACACATAGGAAATTGCGTTTACTATTTATTGAATTACGGTAGAAGAAAACTAGTTATCCGAGTATAACCTATTGACATATAATATATAGACTAGCTATCCTAAATATTGGCCCCTGTTTTAGTTTCGAATATATGGCGGCGTAAATTTTATCATACGTATTTAATTTTTAAACAATGAAATATGTTTATATATGTACTTACTGATGGAAAGTTATTTCTTTACACTTTGCCGTGTTCCTTGAATTATTGTTACTGTATTAAAACACACGCCTAGGCATTTTTAGGGTTCCGTACCTCAAAAGGAAAAAACGGAACCCTTATAGGATCACTTTGTTGTCCGTCTGTCCGTCCGTCCGTCCGTCTGTCAAGACCCTTTTTCTCAGGAACGCGTGGAGGTATGAAGCTGAAATTTATATCAATTACTCAGGTCTACTGTCCCTTGAAGCTGTGAAAAAATCAAACTTCTAAGCCAACGCAATCAAAAGATACAGCCGTTTATGCCGCAAATTTTCGACACTTGCAAGGGAATCAAAACCTACAGGGTGCTTCCCGTGAACTCAGAATCTTGAAATTTGGTACGAAGCAACGTCTTATAGCATAGATAAAGGAAAAATTACGAAAACCATAAATTTTTAGTTACATCACATAATATATTTTTTTTTAATAATTTTAAACTTACTACCCATTTCCTCATAAACGCGTAGAGGTATTAAATTGAAATTCATACCAAATACTAAACCTTGCAGGTTTGTACGGAACCCTCGGTGCGCGAGTCCGACTCGCACTTGGCCGGTTTTTTAATTATGTTAACAGTGGTACGTGGTGTGTCTTCTAGTTTTTTACATAAAAGCTTTTACAACTCTGAGTACGCTATCAGCCGCCGCCGAGTTATTCCGGTCTGATCCTCAAAATCTGATACCCAGTGGATCCGTTTTATTTTAATTATTTTCTATTCCGTTCTGATCCCCCGTCCAGGGGATCAGAATAAATAATTAAATATTATATTCCGGTCGGATCCGCAAACATATTTTTGGTACAGTCAGTACCAAAATGTTTGTACTAGAAAATATTTTTTGATCTGGTATAATAAATTGTTGGCTACCTTAAGGTTATAAGATTCATTAGAAATTTTTATACCTGGAAAACAGTGGGGAGTGATATACAATAGAAAATCGTTATCATATCGACTATGTCCACAGGACAGGTTTTATATGTGATTACTGTAATAATTGTCTAAAGAAGGTTTTTTTGGTAAGTATTTGATTTTACATTGGTTAATTATTTACAATTTTATTTTATGTTATCTAAATCAAAGGTGCAATTTTATGATTATCTGCGATTGATTATAATTAATAAAAACTGATTATTTTTTTATCAACAACTGTTTTTGAAGTGAAAACTTCTTTAGCAGCGTTGTGCACTTTTTTTTGTAATGGATAAAAAATGTTAAACTCGCGTCAGGACACGTGTCCTGATCGAAAATTCGTAAGACGGATGGAGAGTAGACAGCCGGCGCGGCGTAGGAGAGGAAGTATCCCCCTCTCTTTTTAGGACGCGGCGAAAATGTATGCCTGCGCCTGCTGTTTCGTTTAGCTGAGAGATAAACTTTTTAATGTAATATAAATTGTCATGTTTGTGTACGATAGCGCAATAAATAAATATTGTATTCTACCACATAAATTATAGTACTTTTATACTGATAATTAAAGCAATTCGTGCAAAATTATTCCCTAACCATTCCAAAATATCAAAAATGCACAATGTTAATATTCAAGTTTTCACTTCTGCCGGCACTCCCGGAGTGCAACCCGTCGGTTTTTTTTTCTTGACTGTACTAAACAGGTAGGGGATCAGACCGGACTAATCAATTTTAGAGTGGATCAGACCGGACAAAAGTAATAATAATAATAATAAAGAGTAGATCCGTTTGGTGGATCAGACCGGAATAACTCCCGCCGCCCAATGTTAAAGAATGAAATGTTTATTCAGTAATTAGACTTTTGCAGGCACTTTTACACGTCATTAAGTTTGTAACGATGCTGCATTCCACCTGCATGCTGCATCTCTTCCAACCTCATTTTTTTCTCGTCCTGTCCACTTTTCATGCCTCATTTCATTTCAAATTTCATTTCATTCCATTTTCAAATCATTTCTCTCTCACATTCTACCATCATCTCTCGTACTGTTCCCTTCTGTTCCTACGTTCTATCTGATCTGTTATACCTTATTATAATATAATATATATATAGAAGTTTATAAGTTGTGTGACAAATAAATTTAATGTAACTATTGTGTCGAGTCTCTGTTCTCCACTCCATCTACTTCCTTATATGTGGGAACTCGACTAAGAGCGCCGAGACAGGTCGAGGTCCCACAAGTTTAGTACCTGTTTAATAATATTTAAGTTATTACTAATTAATTATCGTTATTAAAAAGCGTTCCGATCGAAGTTCTAGTCTTCGAAACAATAGTTTCAGAACAAAAATGTATAAAATACACCCCACAACAATAATAATTAGCTGTTAAATCCATCAAGGTCAAATACCGAGACGCGGTCTAAATTATCGCGATCGGGACGAGGTGTTCGAGAAAGATCGATACCTCGAAGCCGTAGAGGACTGATAAATAATATCTCAATTCTCACTTGATTCGCAGAAAACGCGGCTACTTGCATAAATAAGAAAGTAACGAACGAAATAAAAGCGAAATTAGGAATCCAGTGAGGGTTAATGTCAAGCCTGTTTATAGTTTTTAAAAAGTTTTTCAGTTTGTCGAGCATTAAATGATCCGTGTACCTCACAGTTCTTTCTACAAAGAAAATAACATGAACCTTATTTTCTTGAAGTAGAAAAATAAGAATCATAATTTGTTTACTTTTTATTTTCGTAGACTAAAAAGTCTGCGTTTTACTAAGAGGGTAACAACACCCACGTCCGCCCTCCCAATTTACTAGAACAACAAATTGCGCGACTACATTACTAAACTTGTGGTCACACCGTGGCCTTGTCTCGTAGGTGTCCTTTGCTTTCAACTACGTTATCGATGGTGTTTTCAGTATTTTGCGTATGTGCCATATTTGGGTGAAATTAGAAGGCTGCATACCTATGCGTCGTCTTCGGTTTAGTTATAGCCTTATTTTTAAGGCGGTGATCCCACTGCACCGCGCACCGTCGTCGCGGAGCGCGGGGCGACAGATTTTAACATTATATGCAAGTATCTCAGTTTGTATAGAAAACACGCCTAGTCCAACCCACTAAAAACGCAGCAGATTCTGCGCACCGCGGCGCTAAGCGTTGCCAGTGGGTGAATCGCCTAAGTTAACAACAAGACAGAACAGACAACATTTGACGACAAAAAGAAATAAAATTCCAAGTTAAAATGTTTGTTTATGTTAGGATATTAAATAATAAAGTCATTTCCTAACAACTGTTGTCAAATCTTTTACTTACAGCCATAAAAGTATTACAGAGTTTATTCAAATTTCAGAATGTCATATTATATGGCGCCACATCGTGGCGTGTTAATGTCACAATCAATGCGTATAATTGACCGTTTGCGTACGAGTAATCCACTTTTTTACAATCACAAGACGAGGGCATGTTTGCATATTGTTGTCGATTAGTTTTTATTGCCGAGACACCTATTATCGGATCACTTTTTCTTTTTCCACTTATAAATATAAAACAATTTCAATAAAGTTCCCGGGCGGTGCGGCACAGGGTTGGCACTGGCAGACTTAATGAATGAGGTTCGTGAACGTGATGAAAGATATTAAACGTTGATGTGTCTTAAGGTCTTAATGCCTTATCGGCAGACGGGAAATATTGTACCCAATCCACCCTTGAAATCGCCTACCCGCTGCGCGGCAAGGGTGTGGAAAGAGGGCGGGGGAAGGGAGTACAAAGCCGCGGCCATTGACACGAATCTCTCGCGCTCTGTTTATGTATCCCATCGGATTTTTCCCTATACGTTCACCGTAGCCGCTGTAGCCGGCTGTTCACGAATGGTCTGTTTTGTTTTTAGATTTGGACAAAAACACACCATTTGGACCGCTGTTTATAATAGCCTTTCCTATAATAATTTTTATGTAAACAATAAAAAAATGTATATTTATTTTCCTCCCCAAAAAAACTTATTGTAACCAGGTCTGTGTCACTCCCCGTTTAGGTATCGAAAATATACCTACATTAATACTATGCGCGCAGCCGCCCCTCGGAGTGATAAATTCTTTTTTTTTATATATAGGGACAAATCACACTAGCCCCAAAGTAAGTTTTTTTTAAACTTGTGTTATGGGATACTAACTCAACGATACTATATTTTATGATAAATACATATAATAGATAAACACCCAAGACCCAGGACAATTTGAAAAAGGCCATTTTCCAACTTGCCCTGGCTGGGGATCGAACCCAGAACCTCTGGATTAGCGGTCTAGCGTGTTAACCATTACACCACGGAGGTCGCCAATTCAGTTCATTCAGAATTCAGTTATACGAATCGTTTGTCTATAGTAATAAGAATGAAATTGGCCTGCAATAGAGGTCTAGGTATCTAAACGAAAAGGTGCTGAGTTCTGACGTGAGCAAAATAAACCATATGGCTAACCACATTGAGTAGATATTCCTTTGAATTTCTTTCTTTGCTGAGTGAGACTTCTGTACGGAGTACTAGTATCCTATTATGTGCTGTAACTTAACTCGGGTTTAAGTTTTTGAAGCTATATCTTGTGTTGTGTCTGGTGACGGTTATAATCGTATATAATGAACAATTAAACAATAGGGTAGTTTCCTGGATCAAAAATTTATTATTTGGTACTGTTAGGAGAAAAAAAGTCACAAAATAATGATCACATCCACTTTAAACCTGATTTTAGATTTATTAATGCAGAAAAATGGATATTAAGAGCGCTACTTGACTCCAAGAAACTATGACGTCACAGTCCGATATTTCATACAAATCTCAGTTTGTTTTGACGTTTAGAAAAAGGTGTCTGATTTGACTTTTTGAAACTAGCGGATTCGTGACTACAGGTTTGACTTATAAATGAGCCTAACGTTACGCATAGGTAGGTATATTATGATAATTTTTTTTATTAACATATTTTGTTTCCAACGCCTACGTCATTAAGTAAGCCCGCCATAACTTAAGAAATTTACATTTTGTTTGCTAAGCCAAAATAAACCGATGTTACTGTCAAGTCAACCCTATTTGTTTTGCATTTTCAACAAATGCCTAAACCATCCCTAACATTTTCATTTTAAACCGTTTCACTTACTTTTAGGTGGATCAAACCCTTTATAAAACCACGATAAAACGTACATAGGTATTAGTTGATGTAGGTCAACTAAATTACCTAGGCTATGATAACACTTACAAATAACGGGGCAGACAGATCTTAGGGCGGTAAGAAGGTCCAGGCTATTTTAGTATGATGGTGGGCATGAAGGTGGAAAAGGGAAATCATAATAGTGATGGGCTGCTAACCACGTCGCCTATTCATACGATTCAGATTCACGCCCATTCCTTCGATCGGCTTGTAACGATCTGCACGGGAAGAGAAGCAGCTGATATATTCTATGTTTTTTCTCCCAAAAGAGCAAAGAAGAAACACTTATAGGATAACACATATTTTTAAATAGCATTACCATTACTCCATTAAGGCTTGGTCTGATGTGGATAATCTATGTTTTGCTCCCGCTTCCACGCACACAAGTTTACTCTAGCCGAATCGAGACAGCGAGCCATGAGGCTGGTTTTGGTTTTGAGGTTTTTTTCGTTTTACAAAGAATATTTAAGAGTTATTTAAAAAAGTAAGACATATGATGACTGCCGGGTGCCCCTTGTTTCACAGACTGAAATTTCATAGAATTTCGATTCACAGAAAATTTTTCATAGAATATTTAATTCTTATATTTTTATTTCAAATATTATTGTTTCAAAGACTATTTACTTGAATGAAACACAATTTATAGAAACACAGTTCAATGAATTTTAGAATCTCATATTTTCATTTAAAAAACTACTCGTAATTAAACAGTAGAATATTTCGTTAAAGAATATTGTTTGTTCGGTAGGTATAATCTTTCATGGAATTTTATTTTACTGAAAATTATTATTTAATGAAGTCTTAAGTGAAAACATTGTTTAATCAAATTAAATACCATATAATAAGTTAGAATACATTATAAATCGCTACCACAATATAGGTTAGGGCAAACTTATCTTATAGGTTAGGTTAGGTTAGAACTGCGACCAACACACGCACGAGCCGAGCGAGTGAAGCGAGCGTGCCGCGGCAGCGGCCGGCGAGTGCTGGGAAAGTTTTATCCATTTTACTAGAATAGGGCAAACTTATAGGCTCAGATTAAATATAGGTCCAGATACCATATACGCCACCCAAAAGTGATGCCAGTTAAAAAACACCAAAATTGGTGTATTCGTTCTGAGCCCCGCCCATAGCTTGTCATTACGTTATGGAAGTTCACGGCGTCACTACGTAACGACACGGTGTTAATTTATTGTAAAAATGACTGTTTGTGCAGTGAAATCGTACAAAAAGTAAACTAAAATAAAAGACCAGGAGACGGACATCACTTTTCATAAGTAAGTAAGCAAATTTTCGACTAATTCCTACTACCTATTATTCGTAAAATTATTATGTAAAAATATTGTCAACAAACCAACGCCATGACATTTAGTGTTGCCAGAGTGTGGAATATTTTTACCATCTCTTATTATTGAGTCGACAAATCGTATGATTTAGAGAACAGTTTTTTGTATGTATGTTTACTTGTACGTTTTGCTATGTATGTTTGTGTGAGATATTAACGTTAACATTTTCATATTGCGCTAAGAAAAAAATATAATATATTGGTAAGTAGGTATGTTTTGATAAAATTTTGAAGTACTTATTAGGTATAAGTTAGTTATTGAGGATAAAAAGTTAGTCGTTATAATGTTATTACCCGACTGCGCCAGAAGGAGGGTTATGTTTATCGAGTGTATGTATATGTGTTTCTTTGGCACGCTCTTCAGCCTAAACGGCTTGGAGGATTTTAGCTTGAGAGGTGTCATTAGATTTGTCTTAATACTGAGAGTGACATTAGATATATTAAAAAATTTAAAAATACAAAATGGTGGATTTTTGGCGCCAAATGACATATTTTTTTTTCATTTCAAATATTTTTTCGTATCAAGTGGTTTATCAAAAGAAACGATTTTATATAAGGATTACAAATATATATGACTTACACGTTTTAATGTAATTTGTAATGAAAAATATTAAAAACAACATATAATCATCACTCTCATGTTGTATCAAGCAGTCGGGTTTTTTTAAAAATAATTACTGAAATAATAAGACGGAAAATGAATTCTGGTGGAAGTGGCAGCCTAAAGGAAGGACGTTTTCAGCTAACTTTCGTGTCCAGGACACATACACAACAAAGAGTGTTAGTCGAACAATTGCTATGGGGCTGTGCCTACAAAGATATTTTATGGATTTTTAAGGACTCAAATAAATAATGTTGATTTGATACGTGTTTTTTTCTTTTACCTATTTTAATATAATTTTTGTTGACCGACATACACAATAAAGCTTAGAGGTCGTCCACATACTACGTAACGCAAAATTTCTGGATATGTCACGCTTTTTCCGATCCCTATGACATGTACCTTTACGTTTGGCATGACTCCCCCTCCCCCTATCACTGTAACGTAATATGTGAATGGCCCTTACGAGGTTTAATTTTATACACTTATTTATAATTTGTCAATATGATATGAACAACACGTTAAAAAAATCTCCCACATTCTGGGGTAATTTTCTTGCGCTGGGAATAATTTACTTCATACACACAAGAACAGTAACGATAGTAATACACGCGTAGTGGGCGGTGCTCACGCACACGCATATCACAAAATGGCTTCACTTTGAACGTTACATTTTGTATGAAACACTCATAAATATTATATTAACTAAACTTATTAAAAATTATAATATTTAATTTCATATTCTGATATTAGAAACATCGCAAAAGTAAATGTTATTTGTAATAAAATTCTATGATTTCAAATTATTCATAACAAACATTCTAATTAGTGATTTTCTATGCAACGAAAATCTATTATTAAAAATTCTTTATACTGAGTAACCTACATATTGATTATTCTATGACATGATAATCTTCTAAATTTTCTAAATAACGAAAATCTGTTAAACTTTTGTCTGTATAAGAAAGTACCTACACCCGATGACTGCCTTATGTTTACAATTGTAATCCAAAGCTACAAGTGCTAATTTATTGTATTTCTTGAATACTGTCCGTTTTAGTATAATTCTGAGGTGATTCGGAGGCAACTTTGCAATGTTTTTCTATCGAGAAAATTTTAAGCAATCGTGTTTTCGAAACATAGTGATAATGTATATGGTTAGTCCTAAACTTTGCTGTGTTTTTATTTTTAAAGTGAGTATTTCGTTACTATTGATAATATTTAAGATCGCTCTAAGTACTATTAGGGTCATGCGGGCTCTTAAATTATTCTCAATGTTTAGTAACACTGGTACTGATTAATATTTCTTCCTTATATTTACATAACAAATAAACACAGACGCTTTACGGCGAAAGGAAGTGATGACTCCACGAAACTCAGCACCTCGATTGTTTTGTGTAAATAAATATAAAGTTCTATTGCGACATTAATAAAGTTCCTCTAACCAGAAAGTATTTATTTATTTATTTATTTATTTATTTATACTTTATTGTACACACATATACATGTTTAAAGTACAACAGGCGGACTTAATGCTAAAAGCATTCTCTAACAGTCAAACCTTTGGGTCGATTGGAGAGTTTTATGTGGGTGTGAATATATAAAGAAAACTTAAACTAAACTAAATTTAAAAGATAACAATCACAACACATACTATAAAACATACTATTATTATTATTACATATACACAATTACTTACATACATATATACCACTTCATAAAATATATACCTACATTAAAATATATACAAAAATAAATATACAAATACATAACCATAAATAAATATTATGCAATCAAGTCTGTCCTATGTTTAATTGGAAGTGGAAGTGCCTAAAAACTCTAAGTTTAAAGGAGTCGCGACTAGGGCCCTTCTAATGGATTCAGGGAGAGCATTCCAAAGTCGTACAGCAGTCACGGAGAAAGAGTTATGGAAAAAACCTGTACGGTGAGAAGGAGTGACTAGGGTAAGAGTATTTAAAGAACGCAGGGACCTTTCATGAATAGAACTTAAAAGTTGGAAACATGTTTTGAGATACTCAGGGGCCTGGGAATTATTTAAAACATTGTATAGTTGACAGAGAATATGTTGGTTCCTGCGTTGACGGATTGGCAGCCAATTAAGTTGAGTGCGAAATTGAGAAACGTGGTCGAATTTACGCAAGCAGAAAATAAACCTAATACAATAGTTAAGAAGACGTTCTATTTGATTGAGTTGTTCCTCGGTTAAGTCCAGGTAACACACATCGGCGTAATCAATTATGGGGAGAATTAAAGTTTGTGCTAGCATTGTTTTTGTTTTTTCAGGTAGAAAGTTTTTCAAACGACTTAAATAGTGAAAACTGGCAAACACCTTTCTGCTAACTTCTGCGATGTGAGTGCTCCAAGACAGAGTGTGGTCAATCCAGAGGCCAAGATTCTTAACCTCGGTACTAAAAGGAACATTGCAGCCATCAAATGTAATAGGCGTCACTTTACTCATGTCTATGATATTTATTTGCCTCCTGCTACCAACAATTATGGCCTGACATTTTTGAGGATTCACCCGCACCCCAAAGTTGTTGGACCAGATCATGACTTTTGTAAGATTGTCGTTCAATAGTGAAATCGCTGTATTCACATTATCCGCGTCGGTTTGCGCATAAAGCTGCAAGTCGTCTGCATATAGATGGTATGAACAAGTGAGACAGTCTGAAAGAATATTTATAAACAAAGAAAATAAAATTGGAGACAATATACCGCCTTGTGGAACGCCAGCTTTAAGTTCACACCACTCGGACGAATCCTGATCGTTGCGAATTTGCTGCCGACGACCACGAAGATAACTAGAAAACCAATTGACCACCGAGGAGTCAGCATTGTAATGGGAGAGAATAGCTAATAGAATATCAATATCGACTGTGTTAAAAGCATTGGTAAAGTCAATCAGTGATATAACAGTCACTTTCTTGTTTTCCATTCCAGCCCTGATATCATCAGTAACTTTCAGCAGGGCTGTGGATGTACTATGGCCAGGTCTAAAACCTGATTGACAATCATTCATTAAATTGTTATCATTGATGTGTTTAGAAAGTTGTTCAAATGCCAATGCCTCTAACACTTTGGATAGAAAAGGGAGAATTGAGATGGGACGGATATCATTTAATCGGATAGGATTAGAAATTTTAGGAAGGGGACGAACGTAGGCATTAAGCCATAATGAAGGAAAACAATGTTGTGAGAGGCTGTAATTATTAATATGTGTGATAATAGGAAGGACATAGCAGAGTATATGGATTATCATCACGCGACTAATTTTATCGTGCCCAACGGCGTTAGAAGTAATGGATATTATTTTTCTGCGAACGTCCTCCTCAGTGACCGCGGTGAATTTGAATGAGCTACCATTTGGGGCGGGCAAGTCAGCTATAGAAGCAATGGTTCGTCTCTTATCATCATTATTGAGTACCGGAACAGATGTGAAGTGTTTGTTAAGTTCATTAAGTGTGAAGGGTAACTTGGATGACATCTCATTCTGAACATTGCCAATGCCCACAGAATTGAGAAATTTCCAAAGATTAGGAGAAGAAACGTTTTCAATATTTTTAGTGAAGTAACGGCGTTTAGCATTTCTGCAAATTTGGTTACAGCGATTCCTTGCAACCTTATACGCATTCCAGTTGTCGTCAGTACGATCCCGTTTAAACTTCCTGAAAGCACAGTTACGTCGCTTCATGGCGATACGGACAAGGTTAGTAATCCAGGGAGCCGGCAAACGTTTTACTTTAATCGCTCGAGTTGGTGCATGAACATCGTAGAGAGATAAGACAATGTTATTAAAAAGAGAAACTTTATCATCCTAGTCATCCAAGTACCTACCTGTTGATAAAATATTCGGAAGACTGTCCTTGAAATCTTAAAAGAAGTACTTATCACCAATGTTCTAAGGCTAAAAAGATCGTACACAAAATGCAAGTGCGATAGGATAGCGCTACTCTCATTACAGCCGCATGCATGATCGTTATCAATTTAAAACAAATAATTTTAAAGCGCGGCGACAAATAAATAAAAGCAAAATTAAAGCACGTAGCATTAATTTTTCCCTGTAATCATAGTATGAACAGGCAATTAATCTAAGGCTGTATACCTTGGCGTGGCGTGGAGTGCCGTGGGGTGGTCGCAGTTCCAACATAACCTAACCATATTTTTGTTATACCACTGTTTATAAATAACTAGCTGTGCCCGCGACTTCGTTCGCGTGGTTGTCGGAACGTAATGTTATATAGCCTAAAGCCTTCCTCTATAAATGGACTACCCAACAAAAAAAGAATTTTTCAAATCGGACCATTAGTTCCTGAGATTAGCGCGTTTAAACAAACAAACAAACAAACGAACAAACTCTTGCGCTTTATAATATTAGTATAGATGAAGTACTTTTAACCAACAACATATTTATTTGAATAAAGATTAATATTATTATGTTGATACAACTTAAACAAATTATTTCGACCAAATTAGGTACCATAAAAACGGTTTTTGTGAGTTAATCTTAAAAGATAGACATATACTATCGCGGACTGTTTTTTAGATCATTAAAAGAGCTATTATTCTTTAATACATATTTTTTGTGTATCTTGAACCGTTTTCACGGCGCACGCAACGGAAGGCTTCAAAGATAAAATAATTTCTCCCGTTTTTTACACATTTACCACTATATCTTTGCTCCTATTGGTCGTAGCGTGATGTTATATAGCCTATAGCCTTCCTCGATAACTGGACTATCCAACACAAAAAGAATTATTCAATTCGAACCAGTAGTTTCGGATATTAGCGCGTTCAAACAAACAAACAAACAAACAAACAAACAAACAAACAAACAAACAAACAAACAAACAAACAAACAAACAAACAAACAAACAAACAAACAAACAAACAAACAAACAAACAAACAAACAAACTCTTCAGCTTTATAATATTAGTATAGATTATAAATAATGATAAACTAAAAAATATGATAAATATAAATATGATAAACTTGGCGACTAATATCATTAGTCGCCAAGTCATTATTTATAGTACCCGCAAAAATATTAAGCCATTTTAAAGTAACTGCAGTATTTATAACCAAGTGCTCAGACCAAATAAAAAAACCGGCCAAGTGCGAGTCGGACTCGCGCACCGAGGGTTCCGTACAAACCTGTGATGTAACTAAAAATTTATGGTTTTCGTAATTTTTCCTTTATCTATGCTATAAGACGTTGCTTCGTACCAAATTTCAAGATTCTGAGTTCACGGGAAGCACCCTGTAGGTTTTGATTCCCTTGCAAGTGTCGAAAATTTGCGGCATAAACGGCTGTATCTTTTGATTGCGTTGTCTTAGAAGTTTGATTTTTTCACAGCTTCAAGGGACAGTAGACCTGAGTAATTGATATAAATTTCAGCTTCATACCTCCACGCGTTCCTGAGAAAAAGGGTCTTGACAGACGGACGGACGGACGGACAGACGGACAACAAAGTGATCCTATTAGGGTTCCGTTTTTTCCTTTTGAGGTACGGAACCCTAAAAACCAAGTGGAAGATATTCCTTTTTCTTCTCCTTGTCCATGTTTCATAAAAGTATTTTTAGTTTTTATTCGAATGCGGATTTGTTATACAATAAAATTTCATATTTCTAATAATTCAATTTAAATTATGACATCCTTGATAGTCTGGGAGAAATGAAAAACACAGAACGCGCACGCGCAGATCGTAAAAACCGATTGAGGGAATAGGCGAGAATCTGAATAATATCAATGGGCGATGCGGTTAGCAACTCTTCACTAGGGCTTCCAATACCGGGATTCCGGTATTGCTCAATACCGGTATTAGGCGATTTTTTGACCTGTTTTCAATACCGGTTTTAATACCGAAATCGGTGATTTTAGAATTTAATTGTTGTGTATTCCACCCACAAGTGTGAAGGCAGGGAGAGCCTTTTCTTTAGTCACGTATTTGTGCAATCGATTAAGAAGCTCGCTCTCGAATAAAACCTTAGATTCTCTCTCTTTCTTGAGGACCCATTATCTAGAAGAAAAAGCTCTAAAACAGTAGAGACCCTAAAATTAAAGACAAAAATAAAAATCTCACGTAAAATTCAAATGACAGAAAAATTTTAATCAATATTTTTAAGTCCCCGTTAGTTCAGAGCCAATAATACCGTGAGTGTTTTTGAAAAATCACTGCAAATAAACTACTACAGTCTATTTCGCAACAAAAAAACAGTTAAATCTTACTATTATTTAGCATCAAATCAGTCTTTAATCTTACCATTAACTGGCATCAAATCAGCCGTTAATCGTTACAGGAACGTCCACTGTATGTACGTGTTAATTTATACATACAATACAAGATATTATGATAAAAAATCTAAAATAAAAATTTGCTTGCTCTTTATAAACAGTTAGGTATATAAAAATATTTAAAATAAAACTGATCTTATCAATATTATCTAATAACAAAAACACTTCAGTCTAAGTAAATAAGAAAAATAATAAACACTGTTTTCACTTTTCATAATTTTAAAGTACCTACTTAAGGCGAGATGGGTTCAGAACCCGCTACACTGTGCGTGTTTTTGAAAAATCACTGGAATTAAACTTTTTAAACAGTTTATTTATCAAAAAATTTACATAAGAATCTTAAGGCTTTTTTACAGACACCCACAATATCCAGAACACGATTAAGCATTTTTGGCTCGATAAAAAAAATCACAAAAATACCTCTAAAATTGCCTAAATTTACCTTTTAAAAAATATTACTACTTTATACAATCACCTTTTTATTTGAAAACTATACCAAAATATAAAAAAAAATATATATATAATTTTTTTATGTAGCGAAATTAACTTATAATTTAGATTATCCATTTTTTGGTATAGTTTTCAAATAAAAAGGTGATTGTATAAAGTATTAATATCTTTTTTAAAGGTAAATTTAGGAAATTTTAGAGGTATGTTCGTATTTTTTTTTCTATCGAGCCAAAAATGCTCAATCGTGTTTTGGATATAAGAATTCTTATAAGAAGCCTTAACATTCTTATGTAAAATTTTTCTGATATAAATTGTAGTAGTTTAATTACAGTGATTTTTCAAAAACACGCACAGTATAGCGGGGTCTGAACCCTTAAATACTTTAAAATTATGAAAAGTGAAAACAGTGTTTTTTATTTTTCTTATTTAGGGAGACTGAAGTGATATTTTTGTTATTAGATAATATTGATAAGATCAGTTTTATTTTAAATATTTTTATATACCTGTTTCGTTTTTTATGAAGAGCCAGTAAATTTGTATTTTAGATTTTTTATCATAATATCTTGTATTGTACGTATAAATTAACACGCACATACAGTAGACGTGCTATAACAATTAACGGCTGATTTGATTCCAGTTAATGGTAAGATTAAAGACTGATTTTATGCTAATTCATAGTAAGATGAAAGACTGATTTGATGCCAATTAATAGAAAGATTAAAGACTGATTTGATGCCAGTTAGAACTGTAAAACTGTATGACGTTGAAAGTTGTTGAATAATTTGTAAAAAATCATAATTATTTAAAGTTGTATTAGGTAAAGCTGTGATGATTTAGTTTGTTATATGAATAAAAGTTGATTTTTAATGACCTGTTTTAATCAGCTTAATACTTAAAAAAAGAAACGTTTTGAAATAGAAATACGAATTTCCACCTCAATACCGGAATTTCGGTATTAATACCGATTTTGAATTTTTTTTCGGTATTCATACCGGTATTAAAAATATCCGGTATTTGGAAGCCCTACTCATCACTATTATAATTTCCGAAGCAGCACAGCTGAGGATGCAACTGGGAACGCGCTTGGAAATCAAAATCAAATATTTATTCCGTAATAAGGCCTTTGCATGCACTTTTACACGTCAATAATTTTAGTGTACAATACGTGTAATGTTTATTTATATGTAAATTATTTTTTTCTTTGTTTAAAAGCTACCGATACTAGCGTTTCGCAACGACCACTGCTGAGAAGAAACGCCGAAAGAAACTCATTTACACAGTATTGGTCGCTTGGATGAAGAAGAAACAATGTATACTCAGTCCACATATCTAATTTTAAGTTGTAACTTGTAAGTTGACGTCCTCGTGCGGTTTGTTGCAGCTTCTTCTGCGCTAGCGCTTCTTCTGCGGAAGCGGCACTCAGCTGTAATGTAACGATTTGACGTCAATATTTGTGAATATTTAAATTTTTAACAAAATAAAACAACCGACTTCAATTTTTTTTAGGAGTTTCTTATATCCATATCTCCAAAGTTCTTCATCATATCTTTGATTCACCAAATTAAAATAGGACCAACTTAGTAGTAAAGGCTTTCAAATAAAAAAAGAATCAAAAAATCGGTTTACAATTGGCGAAGATATCGCGTAACAAACATACATGAAAAAAATACAGTCGAATTGATAACCTCCTCCTTTTTTGAAGTCGATTAAAAATAAAAAAAAGTGTAGTCACTTTGTTATATTTTGCACAAGTTATATTTCATAAATATCCTGTGATATTAAAAATTTAAAAAAATCGACTTGAAACACCGGTGTGACCTATATGGACTGAATTTTATTCATGCAAGAAAGCCTATTCCAGCAGACGGATACAGAAGGCTGCCGTTAATGATGATGATGACTTATCCCGTAGCTATATATCCTATTCAATTAAACATCCGTTATTGATGATGATGATGACTCATCATCCATTATTAAACACTAGCTGTGCCCGCGACTTCGTTCGCGTGGTTGTCGGAACGTAATGTTATATAGCCTAAAGCCTTCCTCTATAAATGGACTACCCTACAAAAAAAGAATTGTCCAAATAGGACCATTAGTTCCTGAGATTAGCGCGTTTCAACAAACAAACAAACAAACTCTTCCTCTTTATAATATTAGTATAGATTTTCAAGCGTAAGAGACGCAGTGAATCTCGATATTTAGGTCAACTAAAAATTACAGTCAAATTTATCGGACAGTGGGCGGATGATGGGTTAAAATACCTATTTAGATAAAAATACACACATTTTAACTAATTTATTTATAAGCGGATCTCGGAAACTTCACCGCATTGTTCAGGCATAAGCTAAAAAGCTTTGCGTACCGTGTTTGGTTAGACTTCGGGCGAAATGAATACAAAATTCCTACGAAAGCTCGTTTCTATTAAAAGCTTGTTGGATTAAAACACCACGTCATACATAATAGCTAGTAAATTAAAGCTAAAAAGAACGGCAAAATGTTCTAAAAATCCATTAAAAATGTGAAAGCTGCAGATATTATTTTGTATAAAAAGTAAAGGTGTGACCAAATTACGGAAGAGCTTGTAATAATTAAGTACAAGCCAATAACCCACCCGCATCCCTTCTTCAACTCCTCACTCCGTCAGTACCATTATGCCTATGGTTAGCACAAATCGTAGGAAGATCATTTACCTTCCTTAGATTGGGTCTTGCACATGTCTTGCATCATTAGATCTCAACTGTAGTAATAGTAACACATTTTTCTATGAAACATATAGGTATAGGTACCCAATCAAAATGTGCAATATTTTTAGAACACGTTATTGATGGCACCATGTGTCGAGGACCCGAGGGTTCGTTATCCTGAGAGCAATTAGCAAGAATTAAACAATTAAAAACCCTCTAACTCTAAGCTCCCAGCTCAGCTCCCTTCATATCATCATCGACGTATCGAGTGAGGACAAATCATTCATCATCATCATTTCAGCCGCATAACGTCCACTGCTGGACATAGGCCTCTCCCAGGGATTTCCAAAATGACCGACCTAGAGCGGCTTGCGTCCTGCGCTTTCCAGCGACCTTAGTCGGATTGTGGGTGGGTGTCCAACGCTTCGCTTGCCAGTACGTGGTCGCCATTCGAGAACCTTTCTGCCCCATCGGCCAACGGTTCGTCGCGCTATGTGTCCCGCCCACTGCCACTTCAACGAGGTAATCCGCTGGGCTATATCAGTGGCTTTTGTTCTCCTACGAATTTCCTCATTTCTGATTCGATCACGTAGAGAAACACCGAGCATATCTCCATAGGGCGTTGAGTGACCTTGAGCATTCTTATGAAACCCGCGCGAGAGTAAGGGACCACGTTTCAGAGCCATAAGTCATCAGTGGTAACACACATTGATTATACACTTTAGTCTTGAGGCACTGAGGTATTTTGGACGAGAAGACGCTGCGTAGCTTCCCGAACGCAGCCCAACCGAGTCAGATTCGTCGAAAGACCTCTTCCTCGAAGCTGGAACTTCCTGCCTGGATCAATTGACCCAGGTAGATATAGTTTACAACTTCGAGGGTGAAGACAAATGGTCATAAACTTTTATCTCCATGCTTTCATTAATGTTCATGGATATAAAATATACATTTTTTATTATTTAACTCCACTTCAATCGTCAATTTCTATTCAATGTGAAGATACATGATCGCCATTGTCAATCGTCACACTACTGCTAAGTACTGCTTCTACAATTTTTTAAAATGTTTTTTCGATAATTATTGTAGCTAGGTATAGACATAAATATTATATAGTATGTATATAGTACGTAAGTACATAGTATCTCGCTGTAGCCAGGAGAATGACGTGGAAGACTTGTGGTACTTGTACTAATATGTATTCTGTGCTTGTGGTACATAATGGAAGGAGGACAATATAGTCTAGCCAAAGATATAGCTAGTGATTCTATCAGAACACTATAGACCTCGCCAGCTCTTATATTCCACATAAGTGGTGCTTGTTTAGGACCATACAAACTCTTCTTCAGTTTAGACACTTTTTCCTTTCCCCTGTCTTAGCGAAGCCATTTCAGTCAAATTCGTCCATATATAAAGCTATGCCCCCGTTTGGAATTTTATGGCGTATCGAGGTGAACCCTGAGAAAAGTAACGCAGTTTACTTTACGATGGATCACCAAGGTGCGCGACGACCTCAGAACAACCCCCAACATCGACCCGAGCCCATAAGGCAAATCTCCCTATTCGGTAAACCCATTCCTTGGACCAAGACGGCCAAGTACCTGGGTGTCACCTTCGACAGCCGATTGACCTTCAAGCAGCACATTAAAAATGTATGCAACACCGCATCATTTTACTTGAGCCGCTTAAATCCCATGATACGCAACGAAAAGTTTTCTCTTGGCAACAAGTTAACTCTTTTCAAACTTTGCGTTCGCCCAGTTCTTACATATGCAAGCGTAGTTTTTGCACACGCTGCTCCATCCAACATCTTAAAACTCCAAAGAGTCCAAAACCGCTTCGTTCGCAGAGCTACCAATGCTCCATTGCTAGCTCGGAACAGCGACCTCCATCGCGATCTAGAACTCCCATCTATTAAACACTTTATGAAAGAAGCGTCCGTACGCCACTTTGATAAAGCAACAAACCACCCGAACCGTTTAGTTAGAGAGGCAGCTAACTATACCCCTGAACATAACCCTCGTAGACTCACCGGCAGACGTCCGAGGCATGTTCTTACCGATCCCGATGACCAAATGACGGCTGACATGGTCAAATTCGATAACTCTGCGGCTCCGAGTAGCCAGAGTTCCCACGCGATCCGTCCCCCCCGCATTCGCCGGAATCGAGTGCATAGGCGTAGAAACATTAGCTCGTTTACTAGGTACCGCCCGGCGGCACCTGGACGATTTGCGTCCTGATTAGGCCCTTCTGGCAACCGTAGCTTCGGCCCTTCAGGCAAAACATGGGTGTTGCAGCACCCCAAAATTTGCCATACCCCCTAGCACGCCCAAAGCCGAGGTTTCCCCCCTTGGGAGCCCTTTGCGCTGTTGCTAGTAGTATATAAATATAGGAAGCCGGGCCCTTGGCCCGCTCCTCAAACCTTGTCCGGTGGAGTAGGATATGCCGTCTGAGGCAACCTATATATGTCAATCCTAAAAAAAAAAAAAAAAAATTGGAATTTTATTTTCGCAGCAACATCTTGTGTAGAATGAAGTCCTTAGTGTGCTTCTTGAATTGGATTGGAATCCATCAATATTCCCGCTAGTACCCGATTCCGATGAGAAATAGGGGAAACCAAAATCCGGATCAACTAAAAAAATTAATCTAAACTAAACATCAATTTTGTAGGTGAGAATGAGAACACACAGAAGGGCAAAAGCATTTTTGGCCAACCTCGAAACTGAGACGCTTCCCTCGTTCAAAAAAGAGCCACGTAAAAAATATTTAACCACAAACAAATAATGTCAATAATTAATTTTTTAGCAAATAATTAAATTTTTAACAAAAAAAACAACCGACTTCAATTGTTTTAAGGAGTTTCTTCCATTACTCCAAAGTTCTTCATCATACCTTCACCAAATTAAAATGGGAACAACCTGGTAGTAAAGGCTTTCAAATAAAAAAAGAATCATCAAAATCGGTTTCACAATTGGCGAAGATATCGCGTAACAAACATACATAAAAAATAAAAAAAAATATACAGTCGAATTGATAACCTCCTCCTTTTTTGAAGTCGGTCAAAAAAATGTATGTGCACACATGGCACACTAGATTTTACATAACTAACTTAGATTGAACTAAACATACAAATCTCTGCCAAAACGACTACAGGAAAAGTTTACACAGACGGCAAACCGAGACCTAAAATTTTCATATTTCATATGATGGGAGAGTGACATCCAAAAGGCAACAAATTAAAACTTTATTAATGTCCGCTGGAACGTAAGTATAAACGAAAGTTAATGGTTGAATTCTTTCTAAATACGACCGCGTTTTGATGTCGATGGTTAGCGTGACTCAAGATGAGTTATCTTTTATGACTTTAACAAATTCTTGAAGGAAATTCCTAAAGAAGATATGAATATGAAACCCACAGTTCCGTTCAATCAGGAACTGCAAAGTAAATAAAATCTTTTTACGACACTAGTTAGTATAATAAGTATTTGAAATATTGTTTTAATAGTTTTGGTCTAAATGACTGCATCATTTCAATCAATCCCAGTTTTCAAAAATACACACCAGAAAGTACCTACCTACTTAAATAGTTTCGACCTAATTTGGTTCTAAGATCTAGTTAGTTAGTTAGTTAGGTAGTAACCTAACAAAAATTAGATATAACAATGAAACTATCCTCACTATCTTCAAGTTTAACGAGTGGGTAATCACATTTCCAAAGGGCTTTGTACCGTATATGTATGTTCTAAGTATACTTGTAGGTACGTATTCCCTTCGTTGTTTACCAGTTGATATAGGAACCCTTCGCCCAACGCCCTTCCTCGAAACTTCTTAGTACTGAACGTTATCTTCTTGTCATATGTATTCAACAATTCCTACAGTTGTCTAGTTTCAAACATCAGCTATTCCGGGATTGTGATAATAAAATTATGGCTGTTGGGAAGTTTCACGTCGAATGAGAGAGTTATGTTGAAACTTGGGACAGAGTATTCTGAGGAATGGGATGAACAATATAACCTAGTGACATTGGAATGTGTTGATAGTCTCGAAAGTTTTCGTAATATGTAAAAGGCAAAGAATTTTTTGAAGTGAAAACTTCTTTAGCGGCGTTGTGCACTTTTTTTGTAATGGGTAAAAAATGTTAAACTCGCGTCAGGACACGTGTCCTGATCGAAAATTCGTAAGACGGATGGAGAGTAGACAGCCGGCGCGGCGTAGGAGAGGAAGTATCCCCCTCTCTTTCTACGGCGCGGCGAAAATGTATGCCTGCGCCTGCTGTTTCCTTTAGCTGAGAGATAAACTTTTTAATGTAATATAAATTGTCATGTTTGTGTACGATAGCCTAATAAATAAATATTGTATTCTACCACATAAATCATAGTACTTTTATAATGATAATTAAAGCAATTCGTGCAAAATTATTCCCTAACCATTCCAAAATATCAAAAATGCACAAAGTTAATATTCAAGTTTTCACTTCTGCCGAAACTCCCGGAGTGCAACCCGTTTTTTTTTGCAAAATGGTGGCAATTCACACATTTGTTTGCTTGTTTTTGCGGTTCGTGTATTATGTACCAAAGTATTTTATTAAACATGTTTGAAATTTACCTCTCTATTATTTACACATTAAATGTGCAAATGTGAATATGAAACGCATATTTAATTTACGTATGCACGGCACATTCGCAAATCCTTAATAAACTAATTTACATAAAGATAAAAGCGCGAGAGACGAATTTCATTTATTTTCTGGCGAGATTTTGCGTTTTCGCGTGAAAACGCGAGCGTCAAAGAGTGCGATAACCAAATTTGATATTTTACACTCGACGTACCGCGATATGGGATAAAATAATTTCAGGTATGCGCGACACCCTTTTATTAACATGCCAGTAATGTATGCTGCCTCGCGTGTGTAATCAATCTCATTATAAATACTATGCGACGATGAAGCAGAATTGATAGCAATTATGCTTTCACAACAGTTATATTTTATTAGTCTATCAATTATAGTTGAGTGATCGGACATCCAATATATTAAATTGACTTTCAATACAAAAGAAAACAATGCAACTTTATTTTTAGCAAACTGTTTACATAACAATTACTTATATAAAAAATATTTTTATAAACAAGCTTTTATCTGAAACAATGAAACAAAAAGTTTAAAAAGTGCTCCTCAAGATGAATCAATTGAGCCCAAACTCGGTAGGGTTATGATGTTTTATCTTATCATAGAGATGCCGTGACCACCTTCCGGCTTTATCATGAGATTAGGTCATAGGAACCATAATGTTGCATTGTCACCTAACTTATATAAGTATGTGAAGTTCCAGTTCAATCAAATTAGGAAGTGGGTCTAATTTAGCTTGCTAGATTTGATTACTGACACACAGACAAAGGGACATATAAAAGAAATAAATAAATAAATAAATAAATAAATATAAATAAATATATATAAATAAATATATAGGGACAAATCACACTGATTAAGCTAGCCCCAAAGTAAGTTTTAAAACTTGTGTTATGGGATACTAACTTAACGATACTATATTTTAAGATAAATAAATATATAGATAAACACCCAAGACCCAGGTCAATTTGAAAAAGGCCATTTTCCAACTTGCCCTGGCTGGGGATCGAACCCAGAACCTCCAGATCAGCGGTCAAGCGTGTTGACCATTACGCCACGGAGATCGTCATAAATAAAAGATTGTCATATGAAATATCATTCAGTTGTAAATATAATAAACAAAATAATACAACATTGCCTAAAACATTAACCTGGGTAAATAGTAAATGTACAATACTTAATGATTAAAATATATTACTACTTTAAATGCAAGATCTGTGGTAGGTATATCATGTTCAAATCAGGAACATACGTTATGTAGATTGCTACATCAAAAGGTATTGCATACTAACACCTCACAACGGCGATAGGATCGCTCTAATATGCAGAGTAAACGTGTTTAACGATGTTACGAGTGGAGAACACCTACACACGAGAGCGCCTGATATCGCAAACGAGTAAAAACTTACGATACATTTTGTAACATACTGACATGACAGTTTACATAGTAACTGTGATCAACGAGTTGGATAGGCAGGATCCCGGACTGGCGGCTTCAATCCTGGATAAAAATTCACACAGAAACTTCACCACTCATATATTTCGAAGACGGATAGAGAATTGTACGCTTTTCAGGTGGCAAGTGTCTATCTAGTCATAAAGCGATCTAATTCGCACTTCAGTATTATCGACATATAGGCATACGTTAGTATTAGTATTTATTCTGTGATATAGGTAAGGTACCTACTCGTAGTCATAAAACCTCTTACTCCTTCTGAAATTTAAAATTAAAAACCCCGATCAAAGAGTATGTTTGTAATTTTAAAATATTTACCTAAGTCCTTACATAAGCAATTGCCATTACTAATTCATGAATCAAATATTATAGAGATTATCCAATTTGATAGGAATTGTAAGATATTTCGGTCCTTGTTACATTAGTTGGCATTGGTAACTTAAGTTATGAAAGAAAGTTGGCAATATATTTCGAACCGCACGCAATTTCTTTCGTGATTTCTGAGAATCCAATCCAGGAAATGTAATATCTACCAGACAAGTTTCACGCAATAGGTAAGTATTCTTGTATTGTTAAATTTTAATATAAAAAAAAATATAATTTCAGTAAGTATTCTTTATAAAGTAAGAATTTCTTGTTTCTAAACTACACTTAGTTTTCTAAAGCACAAAACTTGATACTCTTTGTTAAAGAAAATTTAGCACTATGACTTGTGGCCGAAATTGAAATATACTAAATAGCTTACTATTAATAACTAATTAATAGAAAAAAAAAAGTGGCACTCCGGGGAGTGCCGACAGAAGTGAAAACTTCAACAAGGTGGTGTCGGTAATAGTGTCGCGAGTTCAATGGTTTTATCCCATCTCAAAGCCCAACGCACATAAAGAAGTTTTCACTTCAAAAAAACTATTTTATAACTAAGGTTTTCAAGAAGATGCTTTATTTTTATTTTATTCAGCTGTCATAAAAATCGGAACATTGTATTGAGTTTCTAAGGTTTAATATAATTTGAAATTCAGAAATCGGTTGATTAGATCTGGTACCAGTATACGAGTAGCAATTAATTTTGTTGTTGTAGATTTTAAGACCTTTATTTTTAAAATGTCAACAAACTCAAGGAAAAAGTTAAAACTCACTGAGATTATCTAAATCACAATCCACAATTAAATCCCTCACGAATAAGTAGTCTAAACTCTGAATGTTGAGCTATCGTCGCTCCCGATCGTACGAGCGGTCACGATCTAACCATTGTGGGAACCGTCTAATGTAATGCAACACGAGAAAACTACTTTTTTTCAAAGAAACCCTGCTTTAAAGGACTTTACGGACTTGGTCTGACTACATTTTTGTTGTTTCTTAATACAAATATTACTGCTAACATATCCATAATATAATATGTACTTACTCTCATCTTGAAATCATCTTTCACTTGCGTTTTACTCCGCCATAAAGATTTTAAAACTTTCGATTCTACACATCATTAAATTATCGATATATTGATTCAATCTAACTAACAAGGTAATGTTTGAAAAACTAAAAAAATATGTTTTCCCGGAAAATTCAATCCGATATTATGCGCGTTCCTTATTCTTGTTGACTTCATATTGCAGTCTCCTATAAAGTAAAAAATTCTTTGAGTTCAGTGACGCGTTCATTTATCTATCCGTTTAGCTAGCAGAAATCTCATAAATGGTCGGAAGAAGCAAGTGGAGACTTGGCACGGAATCTGTCTTCGTGCCAAGTTTCCATATATCACAATTTTAGTTCTTATAAATTTGCCATAAATAACGCAAAGAACAATATTTTATATCAGCGAATTGTTCCTAAAATCTAGTTGCACAATTAAGGTAACATATTATACCTCTATATTACCTCAATGAGTTAAACACAATGTTACAGATTATTTTTTATAGATACTTGATTTTCGAAATGTCACTTTTTCTAAAAACTTGTTTGTGATATTTCTAACATACAAAGCAAGCACAGCAGATGTAAGCAATACTACTTTAATTTATAAGAGGCCAAAGAGGGTTAATTGACAAGATTTAAATTTTCTTCCTTATACTTTTGTTGTTTACATTAGACTGAAAACTACCGATTCTAAATATTGGAGACCCAATAAAAATCGATGAATATCGTACCGAATCTTTCAGCCCAAGGTTTTCTTTTTATGTAAGTTATTTTAATGGGATAGTGAAAACTAATCTTGTAGGAGTAAATAATGATCTGTTGTAGAAGTTCAATTAATTTTGTGAGTCAATTGATTCACCAATATCCAAAAACGAAGCTCCGACGATCTATTTGAGAAAATGAAGTGTCTTTGGATTCTTATAAATAGGACTAGCATCTCATTCAGGATGAAATGAGATGCTCTAGGAATCCAATACAACGAAAAGAAGTTTTCTCTTTGTACTTACTGAAGATACTGACTGAGGCAACGACTTTGCTTTGTGTCTCGAAGAATGCGGTAACGTATGTGTTATTGGACTTTATGCTCTATTACAGTACACAATGTAAGAGATTAGCAATAGCACAGAATAACAAACCAATAAAGATATACGCTTAAACGCTTTATTCCAATATCTTCGTAGAATAGTGAGTCATTTCTGCTGGCTTATCTTATAAAATATGACCGCTATCTTACCAAGTTTTCATACGTATGCGTTACTATGTGGCATGTCTTTATAATACTGAATTTTATTACAACTATGCTTTCACAATGTAGTAATACTTTTTGTTATACCTCAAGAAAATACTATACATGTACTTACCTACAAGTACCTACCTACCTAAGTAATAAACAAGTAAGTATTTCAACAATATTTTAAAAAACAAGCTTTTATACAGGGTCTGACACTGAAACTATTTTAAGGGTGGATTCAGTCCGTGATACTGAACAACTTTTCCCAAGGAACATATAGCGAATAATGAAAAATATTTTTTGTCTCCCATACAAGTTAACCGAAAGTCAAAAATTATTTTTCATATTTTGATGTATGTTCCTTGGGAAAAGTTGTTCAGTGTCATGGACTGAATTCACCGTTAAAGTAGTTTCAGTATATTTTGTTAGACGTTATATAATATAACAATGAAGTAAAAAGTTTAAATTGACGAATAAATTGAGCCCATATTAGGTTTTATTACATTGCATTGTCACCAACATAACTATGCGAAGTTCCAGTTTAATCAAATAATAGAGGTAGAAAGTGGGTCTTATTTAGCTTGCAAGATTTGATTACAGATGCACAGAAAACGGGACAGGTGAAACTATATAAAAGTTTTTAAAATAAGGATTCATCTTTTCAGTATGAAAAAAGCAAAAACCTAAAGGCCACTATTAGCGTTAGGGCGAGAAGATGGACAAAGGAATCAAAAGAGTGATGGATTGCTAGCCGAACTCGCATTTTTATAGTTTTTACAATATTTTTTAATAATCAAATCCGATGTGCCAAAAATATGTTTTCAGTAATCATGCCTATTACTCACATATAAGACCACATGCACACCACCACCACATGAAGCTTAGCTATTATTATTAGGTACGCGTTTTTTCCCTGTTAAAGTTACATAAAAAAAGTCACACTAAAATGTTTATGGTAGGTACCTACTAAATGCAGTAAAATCTCTCTCACCGTTTTATTACAATGATCATAAATATGAATAGTTAAATTATAACGTTAGTTTAACACACATGCCGTATCTACGAGAATCTATGATCGTAATATTTACTCGTATTAGCCCGACTAGTCGTGATTATATTATACTATCGCCGCTTTAGTAACAACAAGATGCATGATGATTCAAAAACTACCATAAACTTTTGGTCCCTGTAGAGTAAAGTTACTTTTGCTAGAATCAGTATTCTTTGCCGTGTGGTTCCCGGCAGAGTAGAATAGGACCACTCCAAGTCTTCCCGTAGATGTCGTAGAAGACGACTTAGGAAACACAAGCGAAACAAATCTTCTGGCCAGCGTGGAGAGTGTAGGCCAAATCCTCTGGCTACTCTGCCTTAGTACGTGAGTACTTGTACTTATTCTGTGGTATGGCTGGTAGTACAGAGAGGGTCGTGCTCCTTCAGTGGAGACTAAAAAAGACTTGATGATGATTATATCTACTAAGGCCAATATGACGCAAATAGACACAGTATAACCTGATATCGTGTTAACTTATAAATGTTATAAAATCCATAAGGTCGCAATTTTGCCACACCGTCTTTAACTTTTGCTTAAAGTAATAGAGTAATATGACTCTAATAGACATTGTAAACTGGTGACAACTGTGTGTAAAACGTAGATCGCGTCACATTTCCATGCGACCACACCGTTGCCCAGCCGGGCAGCCGCGGTAATTGAGCTTCTCGCTTCCTTCCGGCGACGCGCCCACTACACTGTCCACCGGAGCGGATACAAACGGGATTTTCTGCGAATGTATTACGTTTTTATCCAATCCTACGGTTTTTCATTGCAATGAAGCAATTTGGGAAAATGGCTCGATGTTTCCAGATTAGATATAAAAGAGATGAATTGACTACATATGTGAGACAGGATCTAGATTTGGTGATCACAATCCTTTTGAAATAAACCTATGATGCTGATGATACCAACGAAATTTGGCTTGGAGACTTGTTTGATGTCATATCACGAAATTATCTTGAATTATAACAATTCTACATAATTATGATTAATGAAAGAAAGAAATTTAGACAAAAAGAATTACATTGTTTTTGTCTAAATTATTTTTTCAGTAATAGCACAGAATACATAAGAGTCAAACAGAATGATATCTCACAGCGTCTCCCGCAAATTGGCGTCCCCGCACCTCTCCCCCGCACTTTGTGAGCTTTGACAGCTCCAAACCAGGGTTTAATTACTAGCCGCACGCAATACGCGACGTGTGTTGTCTTGAGAACTGTCAACCAATAGTAACCATCATGGTGAGAAGGTGCGCGTATAATAATTGTTTATCCACCCAATACTCTAAAGAACGTATATTTCATACATTTCCAAATGATGAAAACAGGTAAGCAAAGCAACAATATAATTTCACGTTATTACCCAGCAACCATCTTGATATATATACCCTTCTCGCTCTCTCGCATTGGCGGGAGATACACAAGAGCGAGATTGTAACATTACTGGATTGCTAATAAGCAATCCGGTAATATTACATAGGCTCCTCGCTCACAGGTAATCACATACACGCAGATGCCAACTAAATTTTCGCGGGTTATAGTGCTAAATGCCATTGTTGACAATGACAACTTGACATGCTATGCGTGTAATAAGCGTGATAAACATTTGTTTATTTTTATTGAATTTATTCATATAATTACCGTATAGTTTTGCGCCGAATATGCAAATTACTATATTACAATAGTGAAATTAGTGCGTTACATTATAAATGACTCAATAATAATTAGTAAAGTGAACTAATGGTGAAATGGACAATGGACATAATGAAAAATATTTGTGAAGTGATATTATGTAGCTGTTTCTGACTTTTCTGTAACATTTAATACATATAAAACAGAATATTTTTTACGTCATAGTGTTCGCAAATCTTCCGGTATGGAAAAATATAATCGTAAATATGTCGAACTCGTTAGTAGGTAAGTATTAAAATAATTCTGCGGTGCGACCCTAAGTATAAAACTCACACATCGACGTGTGTACAGATAAATAGTTTCGTTAGAAATAGTAGTAGGTATATATGTTACTCTGAATCAATGGAGAGTCATACCAGTGGTAATAGGGTACTATAGCGCCGGCTAGTTCGCTATGCGGGTTCGTGGGCGGTTTAAAGTAAAGTTCAGGACACTTGGTTAACACTAAAGACTTTATTTTACACACAGAATAATAGTACGCAATTTACCTCGGACGCGGCTACACGTCACACCAACTTAGTTAATTAGTTTAGTGCGTGGCTTAAGTCTAAACTTAACACTTTACACTAAACTAATTAACTAAGTTGGTGTGACGTGTAGCCGCGTCAGAGGTAAATTGCGTACTTTAGTAACTTAAAGTTACTAAAAATTATAGAGCACGCGGCGTGGCTAAAGTCTAAACTTAACACTTTACACTAAACTAATTAACTAAGTTGGTGTGACGTGTAGCCGCGTCCGAGGTAAATTGCGTACTTTAGTAACTTAAAGTTACTAAAAATTATAGAGCACGCGGCGTGGCTAAAGTCTAAACTTAACACTTTACACTAAACTAATTAACTAAATTGGTGTGACGTGTAGCCGCGTCCGAGGTAAATTGCGTACTTTAGTAACTTAAAGTTACTAAAAATTATAGAGCACGCGGCGTGGCTAAAGTCTAAACTTAACACTTTACACTAAACTAATTAACTAAGTTGGTGTGACGTGTAGCCGCGTCCGAGGTAAATTGCGTACTATTATTCTGTGTGTAAAATAAAGTTTTTAGTGTTAACCAAGTGTCCTGAACTTTACTTTAAACCGCCCACGAACCCGTTTAGCGAACTAGCCGGCGCTATAGTACATATATACAATACGAGTATATATATATATAACGAACCCAATATCCAGCAATGTACGGAAATAAAATTCTGATTCCGATCCGAAGTCAAAAGTGTCAAAACTGCAAAATTCGCAGAATAGAAACTGAGGGAAAGAGTAGCAAAAGTTATGAAAATCGAAGCGATGTTGGTCTGTCTGGGGATGTGCATCACCCCGGGAGCCGGTGTCACATAAATATAGTCTACGTACGCGAACCCGGTGTCGAATTCTAACAATTGTTCTCCAGTCTCCACTCCAGTGTGTGTGGCGGAGACGGCGCGCCCCGATCGATGTCTGACCCGTGCAATGTCGCCCTTGCCACCCTTTCTCAAACTTTCCTCGCCGCGGATCCTTTGAATTTCAAAAGTTATTTGAGGCAATATGCTTTTTTTATATGTTGTAGTTTAATGTTTAAAGAATAAAAAAATCAATAAGCCAGACGATTTAGTCGGGGCTTTGATATTGCCAGGCACGTGCAAAAGTATTTTTCAAATAAATATAAAAAAGTTATTTGAGGCAACTTGAAATTTTAATAGGGTTATAACTTATAACTAAAAAATAAGATTCTCTAAAAGATAGGTCATATTGATGGGACTTTCTACATGCCAGGTCAATCTAAATAATTCAAAATGGTTTAGCACCGCTACTCTCCAGCCAGGTCTGCAGTTCCGTGTTGGGGTATAATAGGAGAGGTATGTGACAAGTTTTCAACTTGCCTCAAATACCTACCCAAAAATTCGTGCCAGCTCTCAATCTATCAGGTGTTTTTAGTCTTAACTGCAGGAGCACGACCCTCTCTGTACTTCCGGAGCTATAAATCAGCCAGAGCAGTCAGAGGATTTGGCCTACACTCTCCACGCTGGCCAGACGGGTTGGAGAGGTCTTATTGATGTTCATTCATAAGCTTTGCTTAGCTTGTTTTTCCTAAATCGCCGCCTTCTACTACGACATCCACGGGAAGACTTGGAAGTGGTCCTATTCTACTCTGCCGGGAACCGCACGGCTTACTTAATTACATACTAGGTTTCAACCATTACCCACCTAATATGAGTTGACATCTACCAATATGTCACTTTCTCATCTATAAGTATATATGGATAGGTACATATGTATTTGCCAGTCGGTTTGGTCAGCTCCGCTCCGTTCTTTAAGACTACTCAGTGTAACTGATTTCAGTAAGTTGGATTTGGCACTCGTTCGCAAGCTTTACATATTATGTTAGTAGTTTCTTTCGGCGTTTCTTCTCAGCAGTGGTCGTTGCGAAACGCTAGTAGGTACCTATCGGTAGCTTTTGAACAAAGAAAAAATAATTTAGATACAAATAAACATTACACGTAATGTACATTATAATTATTGACGTGTAAAAGTGCCTGCAAAGGCCTAATTACTGAATAAATAATTTATTTTGATTTTTTGATTTTGCAAATACGTACGTATGAGTCAGACATAGACGTTGGGTTGGGAGACGCTGTCCGAGCCTACACCGCCTTCTTTGACGCCAGACACTAGCCACCCCCTTCCCGTTAAATAATATTTCTCTATCCTCATAATGCAATACATAATTCATAGCTTACGCAGCAAATCTACGTATTCAAACGTAAGCTTGTTAAGATGACATACAATCACATCAACCAACATTGGATCACAATTGGAATAGTATCCCATGCTCGTTCCCATCTAGAGGCAATCATAGTCACACAATTCAATTTATTCAAGTTCCAATTCCGCCTTACGCCCACTAACATGGTCGTTCGTCCGTCTACACCGAAAAAATAAACGAAAGCTCAATATGTATTAGTTTATCTTGCACGGTATTATTAGAGTTGACATTCACAAGGCTATAGTGACGCTCCCAAACGTGTTGAAGGGTTTCATTCACTTTGGAAATTCCCTGAAAATGCAGCGTTTTTATCAAAGAATTCTCGTTGAATAAACTAAAAGCTGAGCTTGGAGCATCGCTTCGTGTACGGGGTATAGCTAAAATAATATACATAGAGAATAAATGTTTTACTTGTAGAAAATGTTATATTAAATAAAATAAGTAATTAAATGTGAATTTACATTGTCCGCTTGTTGGCCATATGCGAACTAAATTGAAGTCAGTTTATTTTTATTTTTTTATATAATATTGAGTCATTTGCTCGCGCAGCACAAAGCAAAGTAGAATGCACTTAGTATCTTTCCATATAAATGTGTGACAAAAGAATGTCTTCTCAATTTACTAAAAGAGAAATAGGTATGACAAACATTTGTCATCGCATCATTAAACCACACCATACCCAACAAATATAAAACTCAATATGTAACATTGCAAGCTTAACACAAAAAAAATGAAGTGATATATTTTATATACACACAGCTAGCACAAGTCACTTTTACACTAGTCCGTCACAAAAAAGCGGTAAGGCAATCTTTGGTTAACAAATTAGGGAACCACGATGCTAAAAAGCAAAAAAAAAATGGTCCGTGACCGTGCCCATTCTGTTTATTCATTGTCCAGTAATCTATAAGGGCGCACGTGTGGCGCGCTAACATATGCACCGCCCGGCAGCTCATTGTTTGGAATTTCACGTTCAATATGGGGCGTAAATATTTCGACAAAGCTCTAAAAGGGAGCCTTTACCCAACGAGAGATATCCGTTATGCCGATC
The DNA here is from genome assembly GCA_963576875.1 of Acrobasis repandana. Taxonomy (NCBI): domain Eukaryota; kingdom Metazoa; phylum Arthropoda; class Insecta; order Lepidoptera; family Pyralidae; genus Acrobasis; species Acrobasis repandana. The sequence continues at coordinate 14,127,879 of OY756216.1, read as the reverse complement.
TTGTGTTTTCAGTCGTTTATGAATTTTGATAGCAATCGCTTAGGTTTGCTTAGCGCGTACAAAATTGAATAATCCAACTTCTTTTTAACTAAGATTTTTTATATGGGATAAATAAATTTGAATGAAATTATTGTAATAATCGAGATAATGAGTAATTTATTGAGTATACATAAATGTAAATATGTATAAAGAGGGTGCCTGCTGATGCTGATAATCTAAATTTTGCTCCTTTTCCACGCACACAAAACTAGCCGCAGCGAGACAGCGAGCCATGCGACGTGGAAAGAATCGCTGCTGTTTTACGCGTTTCCGGTTTTTGAGGTTTTTTCGTTTTACAGAGACAGTACTTGTACTATTATACTATGTATTCTGTGCCTCCAGACAAAAATTACATACCTATAAGCAGGTATATCACATCATGTAACACCACAGTAAACTGGAAGAAGTTTTACCAATTTCAATTATGTATACATACACATTTGTATTCCTGATTTAACATTCAATGTAAATTCATGAAATATAAAAAGCTTATGATTCTCAAAAGAATGAATTCATAACCACAAGATAGCGATCGCTTTCTTTAAACAAGAGCTAATCTTTTTTTTTCATTGAGATGACGATGACGCATAAGCGCGGGAGCGCAGTTCGCCGCATGCATTGATGGTGCAGGCGCAGGCGCGACAAAAAGAGGGAGAACTGTCGCACACGTGCATCCGCTGCTTCTGTGCGAAGTTATTTATGGAATATGCACAGCGACCTTTTGGCTTTTTAAGTCTTAATAAGTACTTAAATGATGGCGTTTTTGTAGGTTTTTTAGGGTTCCGTAGCCAAATGGCAAAAACGGAATCCTTATAGATTCGTGATGTCTGTCTGTTTGTCTGTCTGTCTGTCTGTCTGTCCGTCCGTATGTATGTCACAGCCACTTTTTTCCGAAACTATAAGAACTATACACTTCCAAAGTGGTAAAATGTTTGTCCCCCCCCCCCCCCCCCCTGTAACTTCTAAAATAAGAGAATGATACAACTAAAAAAAAATATATGATGTACATTACCATGCAAACTTCCACCGAAAATTGGTTTGAACGAGATCTAGTTAGTAGTTTTTTTTAATACGTAATAAATCGTAAACCGCAATTTACCTTTAGAACTTTTATATTATGTTACTTGCTGCTACGGAACCCTTCATGGGCGAGTCCAACTCGCACTTGGCCGCTTTTTTAATACTTAATAGTGTAATTGTGATATATGACCTATTTATGTTATATCATAGGTTTATGTTGTGCTTTGGGCTTTTTTCATTCCTTCAATAAAATGGCTTGATAAGATCGTGTTATTATTCTCCTCAAAATATCACATTGTTGCTTTTAATAAGTAAGCAGATGTGTAAAAATGTGATAACATTTCTAGGACGAGTTTCTTTTAGTTTATCTGAAATAATGCTTAAAAGATTACCACTTAACAAACCCCAATAAAAACATCAAAGATCGTAATTAAATATGATTACTTACATTAATATGTTGCTTTGTTCTTATCAAGTAACTTATGTATATCTATCTACCTACCTCATAAATAAAGAATGAAGTCGCAGGCATAAGCTAACGGTTGATCATAACGAGCATCTGCAGCAGGCGATAAAATGAACGCATGATTATTCAAACATTGCCTGCTATTTAACTTTAACGTCGCACAAACAACTAAGTAAAACCCCTATACTTATCTTAGTTACAAATCACGAAAGGTCACATAAAAATAAAACATTATTTATGTGTCTGCATAGTAGACATATCATAAATAACAGAACTAACATAGAAGTATTCCTCCCCAATCCCGAATATATCTGTCAGTAACCTCATTTTTATTCCCAAGTCCATTTAACAACGTTACAAAAGGGATAGAAGACAAAGTACTTTCACAAATAAATCAGTACCAGCAAGTCTCATCGCCGCAACAAAATATAAATAGACCGAGACAGCCTACTCATACCTCCAAAACGTTATTAGGACGACATTGCTGAGATAATTCAGTCTTTTGTCTTATTCAAGTGCTATAAAGACATTAATAAAAGACCGCTTAATTACTAACCGTCTCCCACGTAGAATCTCTTTAGAATCTTCGTAATTCTTCAATTCAAGTTTCGATGAATACTTTCCCATGTAATTGATAGCATGAAGCGTCTATCCGAAACCGAATGTAACATTCTAATCGTTTTCTAAAGGCATTTAAGTGCGTAGAACTTGATTTAATAACCAAATGTGTTGAGTTATTAAAAATCATCTTCATTTATACTCATAAGATAAACATTTTTTATTCTCCCGCCGCTCGTTCCGGGCTTAATTATGATATCAAAAGCTGCGTCGTCAGCTCGCTCCCCCCCGCGTGCGTGGGATATCTCCGTCCTGCTTGCAACCAGGATGAGCCAAGCCGCGGTGCATCGCAGGCTTCGGCTATTAAACACGTTTCTATGCGCGGTCTCGTATTTTTGTGTAACAAACTATTCCTCTCAGCCTTTCGACCCCAAAGAAAAACTAACCGGTGCCACTTGTACTCGAGCTCTCAACTCGTGAGAGCTGACAGCGATGACACGGCAAAACTGAGACAAAACAACACTGATTGTAATTTTAATAAGTATCTTCAATTACATACCGCAAACTGATTTCGAAATGATATGTCATGATATACCAATGTGTCGATGCTTTATTAGAGGGCTTGATAAAGATCAATCGATCAAAGCGGTATGTACGTGATGTTGCGTGCTGCCAGTACCGGTATTGGCCTGCCGACGAAGGGCGTGAGAACAGTGGGCTCGGACTCGGAAGCGGCGTGCACGCAAATGAAGAGCAATTTCGCCAGAGGCTGGTATTGTGGTGAAGATACCGCGCACTTAGGCCGGCGGGGGTTGCAGAGAGCGGAGCGTCAGTCACGATCGCATTGTTGCAGGTAATTTCATTAGGTGTGCGCTCGCAGCATTTCGCTATTCTATTGCTGAGTGCAGCTGAAGTCTAAGGACTTTACAATGAAGTAAACACTTAGTGTAGAGGCAAATGAATGGGGACAGCATTTTAAACCTCTTAAAACAAGTATTTACACCTTTACTGGAATAAGTTGAAGAATGCTATCAAACATGAAAGTGTTGAGATAGAAAGCGTTAAAATTTTATATTATCGCCATCTCGAAGATATCAAGGCGTAATAAAGCGGGACTAGAACGTGCGAGGTTAAAGGGCTCAAGCTTATAAACTGTCGCACTATCGTTGTAGCGGTTATTAAGATATCAAAATGTTACCGTCGACGCCGAGTAGCGTCAATAGCCGAGCTACAAAATAAAATTTATGTTATAATGTCAAAGCGAGCTACAAAATAAAATTTATGTTATAATGTCAAAGGCGAAATAATGGTTTATTTTAATAAAAATAATCTTGGAGGTAGGAGAAAGAAGTTGAAAAAGGCATCACAAACCATACTTACATAAAGTTCTGAATACAGTACAAAAAAGATGCTTGTATAAATAATCGAAGGGCACTTTGTCACTTTGGGACACTGGCTACTGTGCGTTAAGAGTCAATAGGTACGACGAATTTATTAGGTCTAGGTATTATAGGGGCTGATGAAAAATAATAAAATTCAAATAATAAAAAAAACACCAGGCAAAGTTACAAAAATAAGCCAAACAGATGAAAGAAAAAGTGAGAGTTATTGAATGGGTATACAAGCTGACTTTTTAAACACTGTCCAAATTTTTGGAGCAATTTCAGTCCATGATACTGAACTACTTTCTATAAAAAAACTTATTAAAAATCGATACAAATTTTTCGTCCTCCCATACAAATCAGCGCTCAGACAGACGGATTTTTTGTGGGAGGACGAAAATTTTTTATTGATTTTCAATAACTTTTTTTGTAAAAAGTGGTTCAGTATCATGGTCTAAACTTGCTCAAAAAATTTGGACACTGTTTAAAATGTCACCCTGTAAACATATATGCCGATAAACATTTTTAACTATAATTTGAAGAAGTTTGTTGTATATTTGTTATTTGTCTATATAGTTACAATTAAGCTTGTACCTGACTCAAGTGGACGCGTTGGGAAACTGTAAGTGCACGGACAGCACGGAGTATTTTTTTTTATTAAATAATTGTACGGCTCTGGATACAAGTCCTTTAGAGCCTATATTTAATTTTGTTCTTTATTCCTAATCCTAACAAGACAATCAAAGGGTGGTGTAGGCCTTTGACTGCTGCAAGGAAGCTTCTGGCGACAAATCTATACGAGTCCACTGGTTTACATAGACGATTGAGTGGCGGACGACGCCCGAAGACGCCCACACAGTCCGCATAATGAATATTACTACAGCCGTACTTATGCCTGTTCACTTTAACTATTTCACACATTGTTCATGTCATTAGCATTTATAACACCAAACAACACCAATTTCATATTATAAAGCCCACTAAAATCAATTTGTAAAATAATTTAAAGCAAACCCCAACCGAACCCCTTAACTTCCCGCCAAAAACTTCACGGAGTATTTTTAAAGAATAAATAATGCGGATCTGACAGGAATTTAAAAATAAATAGTCAACATTTCCAAATTTACCTCTACCAGGTAAATCACTGATGTAGCTCCGGCCATTGAATACAGTGTCCTCAATGGATAAGGAAGATAAATGCCAGGGGAGGGGGCTGTGGACACACATTTGCGGTGTAAGTTAAGCTATCGTGCCATTTCGAAATCGTTAATGTTGGTCAACCAGCATGGGTTTCGCCTTTCTGTCCTTTACAAGATTGATGACAGAGATCAATACACTTTTTATTCCAATTGTGTTATCCTGGCCTAAAGGATTTGGTTGTATATTTAAAGGTACCTAACTATAGTTTTCTTCTTTTATTTCGTATACGTGTAAATTTAAAACTTTTAAGTTGATAAGTTTTACTAATGAACATACCTACCAAGTTCTTTTTAAAATAAACGGAAAATAGTTAATAGCTAAGTACGACGATATAATCGAAATGTACCAACCACTCAAACCGAACACGAAAAATGTTAGTATTTACGGTTACTTTACGACTGCACTGCTGGGAAAGTACGAATGGCCACTCAGTGCAGTACAGGGAGCCCGTTAAAGGCTTTTACCAAATCTTAAACTTTCTTACTACCAACAATTTACACATGAGTTTGTCCTGGGAGACCCATAACAAGAAATAATAATGAAATAAAGCGTTAAACAAGATTATATTACCGCCGATGTTTCTCCAAACAGTGGGTGTCGCGACCCCTGCCGTTCCGACTCTACGCATCAAATAATTTATGTGCGACTTTACATTCTTAATCATTTAATTTTTAAACTACAAAACCTGACCGCAGCGATGATAAATCAAAACGTTTTGATGTTCGAGTCGTTAAGTTGTTTGCATCTGTCGAAAGCAAATTTGCGCTTGATGATGGACCATGACGACCGCAAGCCGTGTCGAAGAACATCTCTCCAAGTAATGAAATCTCTAAATAGTCAATGCACGAAATGAGCATCACAAACCGTTAGACAAACGTTGACGTCATGCAAAACTATAGCATTTATCTTAACGAAATTATAATTGCATCAATTTAGCGGGTACAAATCCCAAATACCTAAATAACAGGGTTAGGCCGCATGTTTCCCAAGCGATTAATCATGTAGACATGGCGGGGGAAATTAAACAACTGCGAGTTATTAGGGAAACGTGCTCTATAAAAATTCGAGGTGATGAATTGGCCATCCGTAGGCAATTATAGTGTGATTCACGGGCGGAAATAGTAAGCGTTTTCTTGATGGTGATAGCATATTTCAGTTATACGTACGAGTATCTTATGCTAACTACCTGGCAATTAGCGTAAATACGAGCTACCTAACCTAAGTAAGATTAAATTGTGTGACGAATTAGAGTACGTTAGGAAAATTTTCCATGTACATATGAAGTCTATAAAAACACGTACGTTTAAAAATCACTTTTTCGTACAAGTACTCGTTGGGGTTGCGTCTTTTTATTACAGGATTCCTATAGCCACCTTCCGGCTCTATCATCAGATCATTGTCAGATTGCATTGTCATCTGAAGACATTAGCATAAAAAATTTCAACTCAATCGGAAACCGGGAAATGGCCCAAATTTAACTTACAAAATTTGACCCAACAAAATAAATAAACAGCAATACAGGGCAAGCTAAATAAAAATTTGTAAAAAGATTGTAACAAAGGGGATACTTTGACAACTAAAAACTTATTATTATTAATAGAGAGTATGCATGCAATTTTTTTATATTTTTAATCGATAGTCCTCGTAGAGAAATAGCCGCAAAAAATAAATCAGTGCCGAAAAACATGTATAAGGTGTAGAAAATAAATATTAAAAATAGCAAGCAGATTATAACAACTAAAACACGCCATTTTAAAATATGACGTCAAAGTCTGCAATATCCGCTAGAGACAGAAGCTGTCAACGCATGTTTTTCTTATTTGGGTACTTTCGATATTATCAGCCAGTGATGTTTGTTAAACCTCTATATAAAAGTACATACATTTCGAATGTCATCGATAATCAAACTACATGGACGGACAGTCCTACCGAACGCACCCGAATTTGTCATTTCCTTTTTGTGAACTTTGTCGTCATTTCCCTTTTGTTTGTCAAAAGTTCCCGCGCAATATTTGCATATTTTCAATAATTTATTTCTAATCCAAATAAGAGTCAATAAGAAAAATAATTAACTAGGCGTGGTAACGTATTAATAGGAATTGTAAAATAAAAATATGAGCCGGATTGGTTTTACATGCATATTCCTTATTCATGTATTGCTTATAAGATGATAACAGGATGCTCCGCTTCACAGTAGAAAAACACACAGTTGTAAAATTATTTAATTTGTGTTTGTCATTGTATAAACATGTATGACAATGCCAATCCTCTGAACCAGGTTAATTAAAATATTTCTAGGTTAATCAGTAAAACGCAAAAGATTATGAAATACGAAACAATTAAAACAAACAATACAATTTTCGTGTAAACGAGTGAAATACATTTTGTTAAGCCGCGGCCCCTCGGAACGAAAAGCATGTCATTTAGCTATGTAGAATTTAATGCTAAGTACCCAGGGGTAATTAACCTGAGGACTTTGTGGGGATTCTAGGGGCAGGATGGAGATTATTATTTTAACACTCTAGTTATGCCAGAAATGTTTAACTACCGAGGGTGCTGGTGCAGGCTAGCTTTCTCACGATATGGACTTGTATAAAAAATATTCGCAATGTATAATAAAACGTTTAATTATAATTAAACTCGAGTACTAACGCGCCGTTAAAAAAACTGCACTTTAGTATTTACTCGTAGCTATATACAAATTCGTTCATCTTGTCGGAGATACAAATGAATAAAATAAACCTTTTTTAATATACATTGTACATACTATCGCGCGCGTTGGTATTCGTCGGTAGGTACAGTAGCGGCGTTAGGGTAGGGCGCGGTTGGGCGACCGCCCAGGGCGCCAGATACAAAGGGGCGACAGGGGGCGTTTTTGGGCAAGGGGGGTAATAATAAATATATAAATAGCGGCTGGTTAATGGCGGCAACTCCTAGACTCCTATTTGTATGCACCCCCCCCCCCCCTCTCCCACCCTTCGTTTACAATGGGGCGGCAAATTTGAAGAATCCTATATCGTACTTGCACCCCTCCCCACCGTCGGCAGAAATAAATCCTATAAGATTGAAGCCTAAGTCAAAGTCTGAATTGCAGTTTGAGGAGGGGGGGGGGGGGGAGGAAAAATCTCGCCCGGGGCGCTGGTAGAGCTAAAACCGGCACTGGGTAAGTACTTCATTCGATGGCCGTCCGTTCTAAATTATTTACGTTGTGTATTTAGTTGTTGTGTTGTGTATTAATTTATTCAACATACTCACTTAATTTTTAAGAAACTGAAATTAATCTAAAATGATGAAAATGACTTCATTGTAATAATTAAGACTAGTGTGTACATATATGCTACGCGGCAAAAATAGGTAGTTTCTTGATAGATCAGAACGCAATGTGCATCACTTCAGACGGCAACAACAACATATAATTACATATTATAGTTTACACCTGTCATGCTTTAAACTTAATAAAACTATGAACATACACTAACCAGAGTAGTGACCACAAGCCCAGATAGGGTGGTCTTCTCTACTAGGCTATTCAATCATTCAACACAATTATCCAAGTAGCGGTCAAACAATACATATTTTATTTCATCTGTCCGTGCTGCTGATTACACAGGGCATAGTCCAAGGGCCACAACCACATTATAGCCCTCGCCGTATTTCCCCGGGGCATCTAGGAGACTGATAATTGCACCTTCATCCCTGAGGTACAGTAAATCTTGATAAAAACATTTTCCCCTAATACGTATTCCGTTGGTAATAAATTAAGATAGAAGTAGCTTGTAGCAAGCAACGCTCACAATATAGGTACCATGGATACGAATGTTTTGTATAACGCTCCGTGGAGACCAATTTAAACTCGGTTTTCATTCAATTAATCAAACGAATCATTGTTTCATTTATCATGAATACAAAAAAGTTGGATGCGCGATTGTATTTTTAATTTGATAACTAATATGCTAGTAATATACCTCGTTTTGATGAAAGAACGCAAAACCTTTCAGATGGTACCTCAGCCCATGTAACTGAACAACTTTTGTTCAACAACTTTCACGAAATCCAAAAAAAAAGGGATTTTGATACAAATTGACTCGAATATTATGTCTATAATTATAAATTTTCTTTTAAGAGAAGAGTGTGTTCTCATCTTCGACGATACACGTTCTCATTACATTACTTCTCATCTATGTATTGAATCAATGTTAGCATTTTCATTTAGTTTTTACTACATTCATTTATTATTTACTAGCGGCCCGCCCCGGCTTCGCACGGGTATGTATTATACATATAAACCTTTCTCATGAACCACTTTATCTATTAAATAAAACCGCTTTAAAATCCGTTGCGTAGTTTTAAAGATCTAAGAATACATAGGGACAGACAGTGGGAAGCGACTTTGTTTTATACTATGTAGTGATGTAAGTATTTTGTACGTTTGTATATACGTATTTGTTAAATATGTATTTTGAGATGTATTTTTCTCTTATGTATGTAGGTATATTGTAAGAGGTATATTTTATTCATTTGTATATTATATATATGTGAAACAATAAAGTTTTTATAAATAAATATTAAAATGAATTAAATGACAAAGCCTGCTGTTAAGAATTTATTATCATGGTAACATTAGACGCCAATTAACTTGTCTTAAAAATACGTACTGTCAGCGTAAAAACGGTAAACTAGTCGAAGTGTATAATTTTGGGGCGCGGCATGTGAATTATTGCGTCTTTGCAATGCATCGATGAGCCACGTACCAGACAGCTATAATTAGAGAGGTTCTATCTATTCAAGCAGCATTCGGTTCATTCGATGAACTCGCCCTCCGCGACCTTACACCTCGCGGCAACGCGTCCTACTTGACGGTACTTGATACTTAACCACACCTACTGAAAAGACCTTCCTAAGCCAAACACTCCAACGGTAAGCTCTGTGAAGTTAAATGTCGTAATTGACTTTTGAATTCTTCATACCACTTAAAACTTAGGGTTTCTATACACATAAACGGGCCGGCATTAATCGGTACAGCCGGGCGGTATCGAATAAAATGTAGATGAATGTTCGGGAATAAGCCGATATAATTGCTTCGGGCTGGCTTTGTTGTTCGACATATACTGTCGAACCGAAAATGCCGCCCCGCTTATGTGTGTAACAACCCTTACATACTAAGGTGCTCGAACTTAGCACAACTCAATGTCTTCTAGTTCTAACATCAAAGGAATTTTACATTTTAGAAAGAGCATTACTATCATTTCTGCTTATTATAATACTGGAGCGCGACGATTGTCATTGCTTGCAACTGGAGCAGTTTTCTCATAAAACATTGACACAGTGGAACGTAAACAGTTAAAAATAAACCGTCGCAACTGCATAAATAATCTCTGGCGAATCTATATTTTAGTAGTTCAGTTACCTAGAAACGAGGATAAGTGCCTCTACAACTTGTTAATACAATTCGAGTCAGGTCCAAGTTAGCATTCGAGACGATAAGTTTGCAGTACAGCCCTGCTTAGCGTGGAGGGGTGAACTTTAAGCCGTCTGGTACGAAGTGAATGTCAATCGTGGATGTAAGGGCTCTCAAGCACAGTCATTGCGAAATCGAACAATGCGGAATGAAGTGCATGCAACCGCAGCCCGCAACTGGCGCCAACGAGGGAAGGAGCGGTTTGGAACATGTATTTTAACTAAATTACATCACAAATAGGTAAAGATTTTAGACATACATCTGTCACTTGCTCATGATGATTAAGAATGTTTATAAAAAACAGTGGCACTCCGAAAGTTCCAACAGAAGTGAAAACTTAAACAAGGTGGCGTCAGTAACAGAGTTTGCGACTCTGTTACTAACGCCACCTTGTTTAAGGTTTTTTTCACATCTCAAAAAATACCCAACGCGCCTAAAGAAGATTTCACTTCAAAAACCTTGTCATAAAAGTTATAAAAGTCAAATGGACTGAAACGATTTATATAACATTCAATTTATAACAAAATGATAGGCACATTGCATTACATTTAAAGCGTTCTTAAGGAAATATTAACCACCTAAACCATGCACGTCAAAATATTTACAAACGTAATAATTATGTGAGGAAATTAACCATGAAGCGGAAGCACCTGTTTAAACCTATTTGGAGTCACCCCTACCTAATAATTTGAGTCTTGTTTAATCGATATGCAACTTACTTCGTTGTTATGAGTAACACACGGTTTAAATGAGGGTGTAGCAGAAAAATTACCTCTTTGGCTTCTAAACAACATTTTATTTTCAAAGAAGAATATTTTCCGCTATCTTGCAGCGTCCATATTGGATTTGGAACATCATATCCCTTGTGGCGCCGCCGGATTAACACAAAAAGGACCTCATTTGCTCTGAAGACGTCTTTGCAACAAGGATATTATAGGTTTATATTTTGTAAAATGTTTGCTATAGGCATTTTGCTTCTAATTGCTGGTCTCTACTTTGAAAGGACAGATAGCAGAACTCACGAAATGTCTTTCCATACACGATCGCTTTGAAATTTTTCACTAACGAAAACTAAAATTAGGTGATCCGGCTACAGTATTTAACTGATTGAATGTTCTAAGTGAGCCATCTCCCTTCAAAAATGGAATTAACCCTAATGAAAGAAAATAAATACTTATACTTTTTTAATTTGTTAAATTTGTTTTGGTCCGTTTCATGTTTTTTTGTTGACGATAAGCTATTCTAATGGATCCTTTTAACTTTATATCACAACAAATACAATAACAACATCACTTTTATTCATCTTCGTTCTCTAACTATTTATACAGCGTTGGCCTTTTACATTACCTAAAATGGACGCACAAAAACAGCTTAGAGGCTTATTTGCGATAGTTCAATAAAGGTGAAGAAAGGCCGAAGTTCACGAAATACTAATATGGCCGAACAAACGTCGTTCGTTCGTGATGTGCCGGGATATTGATGGTCTTTTACTGGACGCAGTACGTGCATGGACGGTGATCTATCGAGTCATTAATCGACACAAACGCGAATAGCTGAGAACATTGTACGGAATGCGTGTGACTAACGGATAATTCTCCGGCATTCTGGGATATGCCTGTGGAGTTATAGAGAAATTAGTTTTGGTAGGTTTCAGAAATCTCATACATTCACGAATCATACACAATGCTAAAAAAATAGGTACAAGCTGTTATTACTCCGATCCATATATCGTATTTATTAGGCGATTATTTTTCATATTTCCAAATTGTAATGATGTGGATAAGATCTAATGTGGAGAGAGAGACATATCCCTTGAGGTAATATGACTGCTAATGTAAATATTATAAAGAGGATTATAAACACCATATAATATGGATACTATATTTGTGATGAAAAGGAAGACACCATTTCTCCTGACCATTATGATAATCATGCAATATTGATGGGCTGTTCCACGATAAATTATACACAATACAGATAGAATCGATCAATATTAATCTTCTTAACACAACAAATCTGACCCAGTACAAAAACCAACCGACACAACACAAACACCGAACAACTTACAACATCAAGTGCTGTCAGTCAATTTATTACATAGCGAATGAATCGTGATCTCTCACGTTAGTTGAGCGTGTAAATGCCGCTCGCCGTTTAGGAGGACGAGCAAATGACCGCAATCAAATCACAATCATGGTGAAAGCCCACAAATGAACAGTTTGGAGATCGCAGGGCTCCCGCCGGCCGACGCCGCCGATGTTTACAATGCGTTAGGTCTAATTATAGCCGAGATGTGTGCACATCACTCACGACTCACAGATCCAGATCATTGTCCCGATATCACGACCATCGACTGCAACACCGTCAAAACTTCCAATCGAACCGCTCAATCTTGGGTGCTTTACTTTTAAGTAACATCAGATAAGATCAGAATTGTATCTGAACAACAGACAATTTTAAAAGTAAGTTTTAATAATATTTTAGTTAGTGCCCCACAATTTAACTTTTTAACCGATTTCAAAAAAGGAGGAGGTTATCAATTCGACTGTAATTTTTTTATTTTTATTTATGTTACGCGATATCTTCGCCAATTGTGAACCGATTTTGATGATTCTTTTTTTATTTGAAAGCCTTTACTACTAAGTTGGTCCCATTTTAATTTGGAGAAGATATGATGAAGAACTTTGGAGAAATGGAAGAAACTCCTTAAAAAAATTGAAGTCGGTTGTTTTGTTTTTTGTTAAAAATTTAATTATATGATAATGAGAATAATAAGGGAACAAGTTAAGTCATTAATGTCAATTGCAACAAGAAAGAAGATATTGGAAAGATTGCCCCGACCCCAGTGAAATATTGCACGTATCAGCGCTAAATCTTAACTATGAGAAATATTGTAACAACCGATACAAAAATACAAACTGTAATTCGAGCTGTAAAGCAAGAGCAATGGCGAAGCCCGTCTGAATAGTGTACAAGACGTGCGAACACATCCAAGACCGCGGGCGATACCTAGACGTGACGTGATTTAACGCTGTTTGTTTCTAGTTCATAAATAATTTGCCACAATGGACTATAATAAAATACCAAGGTTCACGAGATTTTAAATTACGGTTGTATGGCATTTGTTACTACGTAAATGAGCCTTTCGGTTCAGTAGACGTAAAGTCAACAAAAACAAAATTAATCTTTCGAAGAGTAATCAAGATTTAGAGTAGAAAATTAACAATCAGAAAAACACGAAATAAATTCATGTTGTATTATTTCAAGTAGGCTTTACATAATTGAAATTAAATTGACTTTAGTTAAACTTCCCAAATTAAATCCATCAATCAACTCCACAAACCAAAACCCTAATCTAAATTCCTAAATGACTCAGTTCTTATTCGCACAATAGCAAGCAATTGCAAACCCCAAAGTAATCAAGGTCGACCGACAACATACAACAAACGTACTTTTATTAGGATAAATGGGGTGAGGGAGACAGGGCAAATTTTATTAACGGCTTTCTGGCTAGCTCTAGAAAAATAAAGCCCTCGACTAGATTATGGGAGCACCCAAGATTACATATTTGCGAAACCAATAGATACGCCAAACGACAAAATAAATATCTGTCAATACTCCAGGCAATATTACATAGGACGTTGTTCCGGATGAAAACTGATATTATTGGAAAATAAAAACCAAAGAACTGCATTCTCTCATGAACCTAAAGAGTTATCAATTAAACTTTTAATTAACGAGACGCATCCTGATAAAGAGTGAGATAAAAAGAATAACTTATGTCCAGATGCGGCCGAGCTGGTGGGTCATGTATAGGAAGTGAGTACGCATACGTAATTGCTACGAGTGGACACAATGAGGGGAATTGGCCAGCGCGATTGTTGTGCGAGCGACGCCCGCACCCATTCCCATTGATTGAATGAATGTCAGAATTTAACAAACAACAACGCTAACAGACCGTAACCAGACCACTACGCTGGACAATTTTGGTGCACTAAACTAGCAGGTTACTGTGATGTATCATATATCGTTTTATATATAATTCCTAATACTACCTACACGTAGAAAATAGATTGGACACGTTATATTATATCATCTCTGTCCAAGCTCTCCCTGTCCGGATGTGCCAATTTCAAGCCGACGGGTCACTAGACGACCGTCACACCAAGTATAAATCGATTTAGCTGAACTACTGCAGCGCTAACATAACTGACGTTACGTCCATTCCACATCATTTCATTTCCCGCCCACGCCTGCTACTCCACGGCAATCCATTTCATTTAATAGTTCAACTAACTTCAGACCAGCTCCGCCATTTAATTGGAGTAGTTAATATTAACTTTTTCTGCATTGTAAGTCCCTATTACTCAAATAAGTACATTAAAATCGCATTCAGTGAAGATTTTTCTGAGTAACTTTTGTCGTCTAGAGCCGAGATAATATCTTTTATAACCTTACTTTATATTAGTGAAATCATAAAGATGACTTGGTTTATGACTTAAGTGAGCCAGCATACGATCAGCCCGCCTGTAAGTGGATTTTAATGTCGCATATCAGTAATCTTCAGCAGCTACCTATTTTGAATTATCTTAGTGTTAGTGTTTTGCTACTAGAACTGGCATAAAATAAGTGACAATGAGTTATAAGTTAACTACAAGTTGTAGAGTATATTAGTCAAATTATTTATTTTTACAACAGTATTCTTTCCGAATTTGTCCTACGGTATAAACACGATGGGAATACCTTTATAAAATGGTTAAGATGTCGTTAAACATAATACTTCTCATTTTGTCGGCACTTTATATCTAATACGTAGCCGTCAAAACGAAATTAAGTAAGTAATATTGAAGTGCTCATGATGTGACTGACCGCGGCAAAACGGTAGACCGTTTGCCGATAAGCCACGCTGCGTAAGAAAGTACCAACCAAAGCAAAAAAGAGTTTAAAATAACACAAAAACCTTTGCGATTGCCATCACTTTTTTGTTAAGACTATCAGAACAGTTACTCCAAATGCGTACTGACATTTGATAGTTAACA
The DNA here is from genome assembly GCA_963576875.1 of Acrobasis repandana. Taxonomy (NCBI): domain Eukaryota; kingdom Metazoa; phylum Arthropoda; class Insecta; order Lepidoptera; family Pyralidae; genus Acrobasis; species Acrobasis repandana. Next base: position 14,112,717 of record OY756216.1, on the reverse strand, counting down.
CATCGTACCGAAAACAATAAGTTATTGGTGCATGACGCTGTTATTAAGTTGCTGACAGGAAGAGAGATAGATTTTATTAAAAAAGTAGATGAACTAGCTGTTAAAGTAAAATAAAGTGCACGTCCTAATGCTGGCTCCAACAGATAACTCAAGAGAGGAGACACCGTTCTCCTACGTTGCATACGCCATCTTTCTTGCAGGATTAATATGCCAGCTCTACTTCGCGCCGCACCTGTTCCCATTTATTACTAAGTAGCTACCCAGCCATCTCAGTACACAACTTATATAATTGAATTCAAAAGTGCTAGCTTTAGTAAAAAAATATTGTTCCAAGTTAATATGTAAATCCATATTTTTCCCAGGTAAATGTGCGCAAAAGATTCTCAACAACACTTCAAAGCTGTTGTCAATTGAGGTTCAAAGAGCGATCTGACTGGAGAACAGAATTAATTTGCCAATAGAGCACGCTTTTCAATAGACAAAGGTGCCTTGACGAGGTTCCTTCAAGGATCCCGACACGACGCTACTCGTGTTGTTAGCTCGAAATTGTTTCGTCACTCTGTTTAGTTTACAAGAGTGGAAATAATTAGGATTTGCGGCAGTTCACTGATATATATAAATTAAAAAAGATAAAACGAAAGAGTTTTGGTTTTTGTCTTAAAAGGGTCCCAAATAAAACTCAAAAGCAAATGTTGCTTATTCACGATTATCCTCTATTGGAATAACTATCCACAGAATAATGATAATGGTTAGATTCCTGGCGGCGCGCGGGGTGATTCGGTAAGCCTCGGCCTCGGGCTTGGCCACCCACAACGGAGCGCCGTCTACTCAGAATGTAGTAATTAAACAAAACCGATGTCGATTTATTTTGATAACGCGCGATAATATCCAACTGGACCACGATTTACAAGTTTCTGATGCTCCACTTAGATTTTTCGTGCTAACGATTCGATAATTTCACAATACAGCAGTTGTACTTGCTTTAGAAAGTTTTTATTTACCGTCATTAGTTTCAGAAGCAGTGGGAGCTTTTTAGATCGTAAGTACCAAGACTAATCTCCGCAACGTTAAGCATCTTTGTTTTATTTTATTTGTCAAGAATAACTGCACAATTTGCTGAGACGCGTGTGCCGTGGAATCTAAAACAATCTAAATATTAGATGAAGCACTTTCTGATGTGCGTCGTCACGGTGTCCGCGACGAGATGGCCGGGCCGTGCGACAGGTCCCCGATTTTCAACGCATTCTGCACGGTGGTCGCAACCTGTCCGCTTGTCGCTTCTGACCACAACTACGATGCCTAATGGGAATTCCACGCGCACCGACTGATGCCTCTCGTGCTACTGATTTCGATGTCATAGTTGTCGCGTGGGCTGATGTCTTAGATTGCACTGATTATGTCTGAACAATTTTCTTGATGCATTTTGCAATACTTGCCTTTTTTGTTTTTTGTTGAGCAAGGATTCTTTTTACACGACTAACCGAGTAGTATTATTTTTTGACTTCGATATTATGTTTTAAATGCATATTTATTTAGTGTCAAGTTAAAAATATTGTCTGGCTGAGGGCACCTCTTCATACATTTTCATCCTTTCAAATAGACTATTTCACATGTCTAAATACTATAAAAGTATTACAATACGCTACTTGACTTTTTTAAAGTATTAGTATGTATGAAATTATTCATTATTGTCCGATTAACGTAAAAAAAATATTACCATATTTTTCTAGGTCCTCGAAAACTTTTTTTAATTTTACTTTTCGTAAACAAGCAAAAACGCTATCAGCCATATTAGAGTTCTATGACGTCAGAACATGTCCGACAACGTTTTCAGAGTTCAAATTAAGAATAAAAAATCATTATTTAATTTCAAAATATGTAGCCGCCTTACACTTTTAATATCTGAAATCGATAAATCCCTAGTAGCCTATTGCCAACAAATATGTACAGCGTGGTGTTAATAATTAGCTGGTCGTGATGGGAGCTCAGTACTCGTGACTGTCAGAGGGACCTGGCTACGTCACGTCATGCTCCACTGCGCGATTCGATCCGACAGGTGCATGGAACGCGTATCACACTCTAGTGTTAAGATGCATTTAATCGAGATAACGCTTAGATGTGTTGATGAGGTATTTGTAACATTTACTTTAAGAGAAATAGAATGAGATCTGATATTTAAAAGAACGGAAAGGGTCTTCTTTGAAGGTAATCTTATTTTATCCCTATTGTTGGCAGGTAAAGAACGCTATATTGGCGTTTTAAGATGATAATACCTCGCATTCAAATGCTAAAATCAATGTTAAATTGTGTCTTGTCTTGGCATACAAATATGAAGATATCAAGCTGTCTCATCCATTACGGGCTCTATTACTCTTAGAAAGGTGCAATCATCTCGATTCGAACGTGACCTGCGGCGGGGTGAAGCAAAGCCTCCGAAGGGTTGCACGCCCCTTGCACGAACCACTCTCATAATTTTGATGAAGCAATCATTTCTCAGCGTAAAGCAATCCGTGGAGTAGTTAATGCGTCATAGTGAGCTTTTCCTAAGTAAAATTATTAATTCTAACATTAAAATTACGGTCCTTGGGCATGGGAAGTGGCGTGGTAAACGGTGTGCAGTGAAATTGTGACAGTATTTCAATCACATTTTATAAACGAAATTATAAGTTATTTTAACGGTTATAAAGAAACTGTTTTTTATTTATTATAAAATTAGCCTACAAAATATAATGCCCACAGATTTTTATAAAAAATATGAGCGTAAGAGCGGGAGTGAGATTGTTAGTTTATAAGCCCTCAAATTATATTAATATTACTAGTTATTTCATTTCATCTTTACAAAAACAAATAATGAAGCACAGCAAATCACTTCAGTCAATGCGTATTAACTATGTCTGCCCCTGACATTGGTGTAATGTCTTTATTTCTTCTAAACATGTGATCAGTGATCACGGAGGCCGAAAACAATGCACGCCCCGCGCCTTCCCGTGTAACCCTCGTCCCTGTCATTATCCCAATTCACCCTCAATAGAGACGTTAGGAGATTATAACCTGATACACATCGACAAAAACTAAAGCACCTAGCGTGGGACAAAAAAGTGAAATAATCATAATAGAGAACGATTTGCTTCACTCCTAGTCGCGGCATCTTTCTAGTTTTTGTTGTTTATGTTGTATGAGTATGTATTGTCGCAGCACACGTTCTTGCTATCGCAATAAATTACATTTTTATTGTAAAAAGATTTTTTGTAAAAACTGGTTTACGGAAGCAACTAAATTTTCTTTCTTGTCATCGCTTTTTCTTTATTAAAATAACCATTGCAGTATTCCTCTTGATAACTTCAGAATACTGAACAATTTGTTCTGTATTCTGAGTGGATAACCAATTAAGTTGTTGTAATTCCTATATATCAATAGTTTCAAATTTTAGCTCTAACGGAATGGAAAATTCATCTCTCAATTTCATGTTTGTTGGAATTTGCGATTGACATTTAATTTTCTCTAATTCTAAATAAGGCTACTACACAATCTGTATTATATATCCGCCTATGTAAGTGTGACAAAAGTTTCATAACAATATATTCACTTACCTCCGTTTCCTGCGTTCGTGATGGTCACCCAAAAATCGATAGTCTTCTCTGGTCCCAGCTCTTCGTAGTCCCACTTCTTTTTAACTTTCACTACACCACTAGGTTCAACGGTAACCCACAGATTTTCGTCCCTAATTTTGAATGTTTCACGATCAGTTTCTTTTTCGAGAGTGAAAACTGCTCGTCCTTCCACCTCACCGTCGGCTTCGGTGAACTCTATTCGTTTCGTGGGTCTTACTGCTCGAGTAACGCGACGCTTATCACGATGAAGCGAAGGCAGATCTTTGTGATGACGGATCACAAATTCGATGAAAACCCGTGCAGGTTGGCTCTTACGCGGTGGAGAGCCAGTGTCGTGGGCAAGCACATGCAATTTGGCTTCGTGGCTGTCGGGTTCACCAGCAAGAATCAGTTCTCCGGTTTGCGGAACTATTACAACTAGATTACTATGACTTGCAAGAGAGTAATATACTCGATCACCGTCCTCGTCGTAAGCATGCACTTTTCCTATGCTCGAGAATCGTTGCCAATATCCCGTTCCGTTTGGCCCATTTTCTGCAGGTGTTCCGTTTACAGCGAAATAATAAATGGTTTGCTCAAATATAGGAGCGTGATCATTCTCATTACTAACATCGACTCTGATAGGCAAACTAGCTTTGTTGGCACCGCGAAGATCGGTAGCTTGAAGCACTAAATTATAGTAACTCTTTTCTTCCGTATCCAAAGTTTGTGTGGCTATAATCTCTATGTCACCATCAGTTATCACTGATCTCACCGATGGTATGCTTTGTCCTTTATCCTTTTCGCGGAGAGAAAATTTGGAATCTTCGTTGCCTTTGATGATTTTGTACGCAATAGGACCAACATCGCTGAAGGCCGTCGCTCGTATAGGCGGCAAGTCGACGACAGTTCCAGGAGGTGCATTTTCTGGTATTTCTCCCCGAATATCATCAGTCGTAGGGAAGTGTATCATTTTTCTGCGGTCCATCACAAGTAGGTTGATGGAATGGGCCGCACTGCTGTACGGAGTTTGTTCTAGGACAGCGAGGTTGACCGGTTGGTTAAGGAGCGGTGCGAGGTCGGCGGTGGTCATAAGGAGTCCGTTGTCGAGCAGCGTGAAGTAGGAGGAGTATTGCGGGTCAAGCAAGGTGTACCGCGAGTGGTTGCCGACGAAGCGGCGCACGGCATGGCCGGGCCGCACGTCGTGTGGCAGCAGGGTGAGCGCCTGCGTCTGCAGCGCCAGACTCAGCACGCAGAGCAATGCTCCGCCCGCCAGCACTGTGCGAGCCATGCTTTTTTCGAGAATTAACTACTATCCCGACATTTTACACCTATAAAGCAAACAGTCCATTGGAGAGTATGCCAAACACAACGATTCGATAGCTTCTAATGATGAAATAATGCAATTACACATTTATACTCGTATACGCCACAGTCCTAACCTAAGCTTAATCCTTCCATACCATACCACCCCGCTCCTATGAAAATGAATGGTAATTTAATCTCCCAATGGCGACTGGTGGATTCACGGTAGGTATACATATAGACCGTGGTTGGCAGACTCATTATCGTAAGATATTGGGTATGCTTTCAATTCTCATCAAGTTATGATAATGAATATAGAAAAATGATTCTCAATAGGATACTGCATTTTTGCAGTATGCACTGCATCATGTCATAACTACTACCGATTATTACCAAAAATCTTCAACTTTATCTCCAAGAAATACCTACCACAGATTGTCAACTACCAATGCTTAAGAAAGATTAACCCTGGGCTATTGGATGTTTACCAGTAGGTTATAGGTATACCTGGATGTACCTTTCCATGCATATCCAATTTGATATCCATCCATACTAATTATAAATTGAAGAACCTACCCCGGTGCGTAGGTATATCTGTCGGTATGTCTGTATGCCGTAAACTCTGAAACTACTAGGCCGATTTTGATGCGGTTTCCACTGGCATTTCTCCAAAGATGCTAAGCCAGGGCAGAGCGTGCCCTTAATAAAATATAATATGGTTAGTTTAATGCCTACTACTAGTTAATCAGTTACCACCTAAGGTAACCACATATGAGGCTGGCTAAATACCTATCTGTGGGCAATTTGTCCTTATCGACCTAGTTATTTAAAAAAATCTATAAAATTTGTTTAGCGAAAACTAAAAGCTCTGATGAAGATGAAGGGAATCTGTTAGCTAAAATTCGAGGTATTGCTATTATAAGTACCTAAATACCTATAAAGCAAGAATATTTCTTGACTATTACGTTTGGGTTGAGTGGAAAACTAGAGCATGATGTTTGATATCCTATATGTAGGTACCTAGACTGGTACACCTGTGTTTGACATGCAAGTCAACTACACAAAAGCACAGATTATTTAAAAGTTTAACCTAGGCAGGTAGGTACCTATGATTTTCAACTTTGTTGCTGCATTTGGGTACGTTGACCTTTGGTATTTCTGTGGTAGGCTGGGTTGGTACTGTATCTAATCTTTACTCAGGGGTAGGTGGTGTGTTCGCTTAACCTTTCATAAAACATTCAAATGACTGACAGAAGCATGAAATCAGCATGCGTTGAGAAATAGCTCGTAGTAGGTAGTAGCCTAGAGTAGTATTGCGACCATGTGTGACACGAGAGCGAAATGTGCGCATCGGGCTACGGCGGCGGGTGGAGCGACGTAGGGCGGCAGGCACGGGGCGCACACATGCGAGCTTTATTTAGGCGGCAGGCGACGCCGGCGTCTCGCGCCCGCCGCCGCCGATCAATACCCCTATTCGCGCCGTCGCGTCACGCTTGCCAAGCCAATTTCGACTCTCCACGCGCTTTCGTTCACGACACACCATCAAATATTCACACACCAATTTTACTGAATAAAAGCTCTCGCTATTTCTGCACTACTGTCCACGATATCGCTTAGAACATCTAATTTCAGCCGCACATTCGAACTTCTACAACACAATGCCGGTTGACAAACCAGAATCACACTCAACTTAATCAAACAACACTTTTATCCACTGCATTCACGACATTTTAGCACTTTAATGTATAAACGTAATTAAGGTTTCCTATTAGAAATCTATACTTTGAAAAGTCTGATTACAAACATGGGATTTGAATGTAAACAAATTAATAAATAACGTCACAGCCAAATTACGGGACCCACGCAATATTTAAGAGCATTTAAGTGTGGCTACGAGTATAAATAGTCTGGGTTTATTGATGAAATTACGTACACTTGTGAAATGAAAATGTTTTTATCGATATCGGAGCTTTTGACAGATGACACGCGTCGACGAGAATCGAACGAGCGACTCTGAGCAGCGTCGAAATGCGACTGGCCGGCGAGAAGCGCGGCGCGCGCGCGTATCGAGCGCACGCCCGGCCCGCCCCCGCGAGCCACCCCTGCCTGTCCCGCCCGGCACTCCCGGCGAGCGAGCTTCGCGCTTTTCTACCCCTCGCAAAGCTGCATGCACTAGCTCCCCTCGCTTTTCTGCACTAGCGTAAAAAACACTAGGGTAACTATTCGCGTTATCAAATTCATGTTATGGTTTGATATCATGCAGTTTTAGTATATCTACTTAATTTTTTTTAATAGGTTATTTTCAACAAGTAGGTACTTTACGTACGAGTACTTATCCCTAGTCCCTAGTCATCAGGTTGAAGACCTCTTCTTCTGCAAATATAACATGCACGTCAATGGTCACCCAAGGATGCCAAATACCTTATGCGAAGTGGAAAAGAAATTGTCGGAACAGTTGAAATGATTCGGCTGTAATTTTACGACCGGCCGCCTGCCTGACGTCAACCCTCTTTGGGAATGTATTTGTGCGAAAAGTTTTACAACTGGCCGCCGCCCGACGTGACTCCCTTGGGAATGCAATTGTAGCACAAGATTTTTGTGCTTTAAAATTTTGCAAATTTACACCTTTTTACATTTACACGACTGCCACAAAAAAGGAGTGTAATGTTTGTATGTACGAGTATGTATGTGAGTTTTAGATTACATGTATGACATCGTCAGAATCCTGACATCATCCCGCAGACCCGAGTGATATAGGCTATATTTTTTTAACATAAAAGGTAAGAATCTGAAAGGTAAGATTAGTTAGCTGTATTTTCTGTATCATAATCACTGCACGTAGTCCAGAGGTCGAGGCGTAATTACGCCTTGTGATCAGGAGGTCGTGGATTCAAATCCCACTAGCATACTTTGTGAAAAGTTAAATTTTGTTTCCAGTCTGGTTAGCATATTGCAGGCTTGAATTACCTGATTATACGAAAAGAGAGATTATTCCGTGCTTTGGAAGGTACGTAAAGCTGTGCGTCCCGACCGCAATCTAGCGTTTATTGCACGCCTCATAAGCGAAGCGCATGAGGTAGTGCTCTACTCTCGCATTACAAAAATCAAGTGATTTTTTTAACTAAATGTGTCTCTATTTATTTTCTATCGCACTTGTACAATAATATTTACACATAAATGTCAAGGAAAAACACTAGTTTCAACACTTATGACATATTTAAAAGACATTTTGCCTTTTAAATAAATAAAAACAATGTTTAATAAAATCATTTTGTGGACGTCCGTGTGTCTGTGTGTATGGAAACTGGCGTGGTCACGATAACTCCCGAAAAACTTATCTGATCAAGTCCATTTTTTTTAAACGCTTCAGTATTATCCAAAACTAAGTCCTTTCGAAGATCACGGTCTAATTCAATGTAGTTTAATCGTAATTATTATTACAAAATTACAGGTGACATATTAAAAATAATTTTGGATGTGAGGTTTGTTGAAAGAGTTAATACCTATGTATGATGAGTACGAATGTGTAACTGGCAAGTAAGAAAAGTAGTAAAAAGAAATTTGAATAAAGAATGTTGTGATTTTGTTTGTTTTATTAAATATTAAAGACGAATAAATGTAAAAGAAGCGATAAGTTAGTTAATATTTTATTTAATTTGCATTAACTAATTGAGAATGAAAAGAACAATCAGTGGTAACACTGTTCTTGACATTCGTGACGTAGTCTTGTCTTTTTCTTGTTTTTGCTTAGTTTTTTTGAGATTTCTCAAAATCTACCGGTCCGAATCGGTTTAAATTCACAGGAAATCTGAGTTGTATAGAACTCTTTGGAAAACTACTTGTTTGGTTCCGATCGGTTTAGTTGTTCAAGAGTTATAAGCGGGTCACATACACACCCACACACACATACGGATAGGGTGGTTGACACTTGCTCGTGAGTGGTCAGGGAAGATTCCTGAGACCCTTAAACGTCGAGATCTGATGAAAACTCGACTTTTCAAAAACGGGGTGAAACTAATAACGTCCCGAATTTTGAAAATTTTCAATTTTCTCAGCGGGAAGTTAAAAATAAAAGTTAAAAATAATCTCCAGTCGTGCGTAAAGTAAAAGCGTTTTAAGTTAGCAATAAAACAATCAAAATCAATTTAATTGTGAAAAATGAGATTATGAGGCGTGCACTTTTTGATTTTCCAAACTATTTAAACCTATCCTAGGATTGGTTCTGGTGTACCCTTTGGGTTTCGGAGGTCAGACGGCAGTCGTACTGTTTGTGTAAATACCGGTAACCTCGTCAAATCACCTAGGCACAGTAAGTAATATTATCTAATATTATTAGATTTATAATTATAAGCAATGAGAAGGTGCTAGAAACAGTGAGAGAGAGAAATATTTTAAAATCTCTTGAAGGATGAAGTTTTTCCAACAAATTAAGGAAAGATTAGGAGTAAGGTCCTACCAAGACATTAAAAAAATGGCAGAGAGAAGAGAGGAATGGAGGCCTCTCCACTTAACTCTACCGACAAGAGTAAGCTCTTAAGTTAAAGAAGAAGAAGAATTAATAAGATCTTATATTATTAGATAATATTACCGTGACCTAGGTTTAGGTATCGGACCCCGGGCTCCGAAGCATAACCACTGAGAATGCAACCGGGAATACGCTCAGATGATGCTAATGATGATGCTCTGCGGAATTATAATATTGGTCACTTATTATTATAAGTGACCAATATTATAATTCTGTGAACACTTTACTAGATCCCGGCAAATTTGAGGAGCTTAATTTAGAAATGGAAAGGCTGAAGATAGATATAAACTTGGATTGGCTAAAAAGAGGAGTAGGAAAACCAAGAAGAAAATTTTTCGCTCAAATAATGGAAAAATTAAACGTGAAAACATATAAAGAGGTTAAGAACTTGGCGGAAGAAAGAGAGGCATGAAAAGCACTCCACCGACAAGAGCCCAGCTCTTAAATATAAGAAGAAGAAGATTAAAAATCCCTCTTGTATGTATAAAAAGTATTCCCTCTTGACAGGTCTGCGAGCTCGGGCTCGTCATGATTGCTAAAATGTCCAATATGGTTGTGGCGTCGTGAATCGGGTTGCTGGATGGATTTATATAATAAGTTTGAGTTCAACGACGGCCGATCCATGCGTCAACTCGTGATCGGGTGCTGCCAAGAGGTCAGCTCGGTTTCGCTTTTTGACTACGTACTTAGTATTTCGTATTACGTTATTAGTTACGAGTAGTTTGTTTGCTCTTTCGCAAGCATTACTTACATGTTATAATGTAATGTGTAACCTAAGTGCCGTAGGACGTAACATACATACATATACCTACAAACTTATTGACGTGTAAAAGATACTAAATAAACATTTGATTCCGAATTTTATTTTGGAAATTTAAGGGTAGTCGTGCTTTATTGTTTACTAAAACACTTAAAGTACCTACCTACTTACTTGTTGTGCACTTATATATTTATGGTATAGGCACAGAATACAGTAAGAGTAAACAGAAAGGAATCTCCTAAGGTACGCGCAATATGCGTCCCCGTTCCCCGCACCCGCACCTCTCCCCCGGTTCTTGACGGCCAACGTGAGTCATCGAGGCGAAAACGGGGGAGAGGTGCGAGGACGGGGAACGGGGACGCATATTGCGCGTACCTTGGGAGATTCCGGCCTGTGGTATAGGTCGCGTCATGTAAAAAAAACGCTGAAAAAAGTAGAAGGGGTGTGTTTGCGCATGGGTACACTCGCGCACGAAGGTACTGAGCCTATTGTATTATTTTCACTCGCGGCTTGGTATAATTGGCTATTGGTACGTACATTGAAAAATATGTTAGGTATAATATTCATTAAATAGATCGATAAATAGCTAATAGCTTAACCGCCAGCGTTCTTTTTACGTGACGCGACCTATAACTATATAGGTACCAGTATACCTACAAATTCTGGGTAGCGTGATCAGGCCCTCATACAAAGAAATGGTAGGTCATCTTTATCTCATCTCATTATAGGTACTTATCAGTAAATCCAACGTGGAGTGGACATAAAGTAGGTCGTCCTTGTCGATTAGAAATTGTTCTTAGTGATTGTAGTATCGGCCGCTATGCTTGGGTTTTGTGGACTATGAAAAAGCCTTCGATTCGATCGAAACATGGGCCGTGCTTCAGTTTCTCCAGCGATGCCGTATTGATTATCGGTATATCGAAGTGTTGAAGTGTTTATACAGTAACGCCACTATGTCAGTCCGAGTACAGGAGCAGTGCACGAGGGCTATTCCACTGCAAAGAGGTGTGAGACAGGGAGACGTTATATCTCCGAAACTGTTCACCGCTGCACTGGAAGATGCCTTCAAGCTCCTGGAATGGAAAGGACTTGGCATCAACATCAATGGCGAGTATATCACTCACCTTCGATTCGCCGACGATATAGTTGTCGTGGCAGAATCCATGGAGGACTTAAGTACTATGCTCGGAGACCTTAATAGAGTTTCCCAACAGGTGGGCCTTAAAATGAACATGGACAAAACGAAAGTAATGTCGAATGTCAATGTTGTGCCCACACCTGTTTCTGTTGGGAGCTCCACCCTCGAAGTTGTAGACCAGTATACCTACCTGGGTCAATCGATCCAGGCAGGAAGTTCCAGCTTCGAGGAAGAGGTCTTTCGACGAATCCGACTCGGCTGGGCAGCGTTCGGGAAGTTACGCAGTGTCTTCTCGTCCAAAATACCTCAGTGCCTTAAGACGAAAGTTTATAATCAATGTGTGTTACCAGTGATGACTAATGGCTCCGAAACGTGGTCCCTTACTATGGGTCTCATAAGAAGGCTCAAGGTAGCTCAACGCGCTATGGAGAGGGCTATGCTTGGTGTTTCTCTACGTGATCGAATCAGAAATGAGGAAATTCGTAGGAGAACAAAAGTCACGGACATAGCCCAGCGGATTAGCTCGTTGAAGTGGCAGTGGGCGGGACACATAGCGCGACGAACCGATGGCCGATGGGGCAAAAAGGTTCTCGAATGGCGACCACGTACTGGCAAGCGAAGCGTAGGACACCCACCCACAAGGTGGTCAGACGACCTGACCAAGGTCGCTGGAAAGCGCTGGATGCAGGCCGCCCTAGATCGGTAATTTTGGAAAACCTTGGGAGAGGCCTATGTCCAGCAGTGGACGTTATGCGGCTGAAATGATGATGATGATTGTAGTATCAAGTGAGGTCACTCTTCCCTTGATCGACTACTACAGCGATTATATTATATAGTGCGGTTTTTCCTTAACCATAATTTAGTCTACTCAACAATAGATGGCAGAATAGTCATTTATTGATGAAAATAATTCTTCCGAATGTGTATTTATACCTCAGAATTATACACAGTCATGCTTTCCACAGTGCTTATTATAGCCCAAGAGATGGAGCTGTATACGCAAGATGTATTTTGTTTATTCGCCACTAGATGGCGTTAAAAAGCAAGCTTGTCGTCTTTGGTCTTGTGCCTTATAAAATCCAACTACATATCTATAACATTATGTGGAGTTGGAGCTCGCTAACGACAAGAAATGACGAATGCAATAAAACAAAGAAAATAATAGAAACAGTTATATTAAAACAATATTATCATAGACTAGTATAAAAATAGCCAAAGCTACAGCACTGAGCAAGTTTTGTGACTTAAAAATATTTAGTAAATAAAATATATTCCATTATGAACATTATATGCAACTTTATATTCTATATACATTGTAAATGACAACATTCATTCAAAATCTTTGCAGGCATTTGCACTCAGTGCATATAATATTGGTAACTATAGTTACCATAAAAATGATTAATTAAATATGATGAGTAAATTGCTTTGCTCCATTGTCATTGTTGCTCTTATATCTGATTTCTTTTATTGTCAATTGTTTTCCCTGATGTATTCTTTGAAGGTGGCTTCTCATATCATAGGATCTGGAGAAGGATCTGTGACATACAGGACATTGCGTTTTACCAGCGTGAGAGTCTTTATGTAATGTTAGTGATGTGGGATGCTTGAAGCCTTTCGGACACAACTGGCAGCGGAATTTTGCCAAATCGGTTTCTGAAAATAAAATTGCTAGATGTTATTTCTATCACATTTTAGACTGAACCCAGGTTCTGTGGATATCTTTTGAAAAAAAAACATCTAATTATAAAAATGATGATTTAAATTCTCTGGGTTCTAGGCCACAAGGATAAGATTTTGTTTGACAAGAGATACAGGGTGACTTTTTAAACACCAGCAAAATTTTTGGAGCAAGTTCAGTCCATGATACTGAACTATTTTCCATAAAAATATTTGGCAAAAAACTAATATAAAAATTCGCTTCCCCATACAAATCAGCGGTCAGCCAAACGGATTTTGTATGGGAGGACGAAAATTTTTAATTACTTTTTTTATAGTAAGTAGTTCAGTATCATGGACTGAACTTCAAAAATTTGGCTGGCGTTTAAAAAGTCATCCTGTATATATTCCAGTATGTTAATGTTGATAGATGCATATTACAGTATGTGACATATAAAACATAAAATTTCGGGTTTCAACAAATCAATATGCCCTTTTTGTTGTATTTTTCAAGCTCTGTTAGATGGATTTCTATATCTCTTTATAGTATCGGGTATCTTATCTATTATAAAGTAGCTAGATAATCTGATTAATAAAAAATAATTTTGCTAATTAAGAAGATTAAGAGTACTTGTTTTGTAACAATCAATCAAAATTCAAAATATAAAATCGTAACTAAATAATGCAATATAAATAAAAACAGTTTTCATCAAAAAGGCTTCTACCTTAACCTATAATTGAGTGAATATCCTCTCAATTTATCACAGGTTGACTAGAAGAGATCCCTACATGGAATAAGTCCACCTTTGTATATTTGCTCTTTCGTATTACATTGTCTTTTATACCTCTTTTTTGGTACAATAAAGTTATTACAAACAAACAAAAGTTTGTTTTTACTGAATGCTTTCTATTAACCTGTCAAGCTCCAAGCAGTTTTTCTGAAAATAAATATATATAATTGCATGAGACTATGACCACATTAATAAACAATTCAATTCAACTCTCAAACTTGACAAGTTAAATATACTTCTTCACACACAGAACAAAACTACCCCATACAACCCTTATTCGGTAAAACGCAACTGTCTAATCGCAACCTCCAGTCTTTTCAACACTGAATTCTCTCATTGCTTTTTTTTGTTTAGTTGCGCTTTTTCTGTATAATAAACTACATGCCAAATTAAATATTCTCCACACAAACGGGAAAAGCCTGACGAAATCTAACTGTCCAGAGGCGGGGAGCACTGGAGTACTGTAATACAGGCCCGCCCTTTATCAGGCTGCAGTCTCCTCCAATCTGAACCCAAAAACACTCTTGTTTATTTTCTTCTTTGTTTATATGTTGCAATGTAAGATTGTAGGAGAAAATAAACTACATTTTTACTTTTACTTTAATTTTAGATAACTTGTTGCTTACCAGAATTATTCTTCTCTGACAAATCTTCAGCTGATGTTGACTGATTGTCAACCTGCATGTCTTCAGTCGTTGTTCTCTCAGCTGTTTTAGATCGTGTACTCACACCACTGTCCTCTACCTTAGCAATCTGTGTTGGTATTACTTCTATGGGTTTACTCTCTGGTTCCGGAATCATAGGTGTAACATTTGTTTGTGGAATGTACTCATCACGGGCACTTTGCATCGTTGCTAAGTTTATAGGCTCATCAATTACAACAGGCACAGTTTCTTCCGCAACTCTACTTGATTTAGAACTTAAATCTAGTGAAGTATCAGTCATTCTCAACTGATTTTTAGCAGATTCCTCTTCGGCATTATCAGTCAAACCCTTAACCTCTAGGAGTTCAGCTGTAATTAAAAACGATTCCAATTGTTCCTGGAAGATATTAACTTCACCGTGATACATAAAATTTATAATAGCATTGAGGTCATCATATTTGAAGTTCCTGAAAATTACCACAGGATGCTGGCATGGATTCTCCTTGAAAATCTGCTTAAAGTAACTGCTGCAGGCAGACAGCAACATTTTGTGGGCCTTGATTTTGCCACCATCACAGTACAGAGTGACATCCACCAAGTCGTTTTCAAACCGCAGCGTATTGAATGCTTCTGTTACATGGGTAACATAATTATTCCAACGTAGAGAGAACTGCGGCGCATTATTCATTATATCGTATTTGATTACAGTTATTGCAAAATACTAATTCCACCAAAATATAATTCACAATTTACACTTGCACTCGACTTTTTGACACATTGACTGACGGGTGACGGTCGTGACGGACGTATCGTATCGTATAAAATGACAATTTGATGTCATTAATTTGTCTTTGGTTACGTACATATCAAAAGATATAGGAGCAGAGATGGGCAAATGCCCGGGCATTTTGGGTACATTGGGAATATTCCCAATAGATGCCCGATAAATTCTTTCCCTTGGGCATTTATCTGGGTATCTATTTTTTTATGTGATATTATTTTTATTCTATTTTGACATTGAAAATAAACAATATTGTTAATAGAGCTAATAGTTATAGGTAGTAAGTAATTTTCACGAAGTTAGGTAAGTAAGTTTAAGACCCCTCATTTTTAAAAAACTTTGCAAATTATATGCATTACCCGTCAGTGTGTTAAAATTACCGAACAGATTCAATTATATTTAATGTCTGATTGCTACATTTATCATATACATTTTCCAGTAAAAAATGTGAACATATACCTGTCAATTTGTTTGTTTCCTTTGGCAGGCGTAAATACCCGGCTTGCTATTTTAGGGGAAATATTATAACAAGTTGATGGGGTATCGAAGAACTTGTCAATACGAATATCTCCTGTTCCGGGGCCAACTCCCAAATCAGTACCTAGTTTAGGCTCTTGGATGAGCAGTCAAAGAAGACTACTCTCGACTAATGTATGAGTGTGCTCATATGTTGACATCTCATTTCATTTCTGTTTGCATATTTTAACATATAATTATGTCTATAAACATTTGCCAAAAAAAAATTAACTAAGACCTGTCAAATCATATGTCCCCTTCCGATTACGGGTAAATTGGTGTAAATATTATGTCAGAGCATTACCTACCTATTTTTAAGAAATGTTGTAACACGTTGATAGGGAATCGAAGAACTCGTCAAAACGAATATATTTTGTTCCGTTGATATAATACCGGTTTTATTCGGTTTTATCTCTCAATCAGTCTAAATGATGCTTGTAGCGTCAAAATCTGTCTTGTTGAGTCCATACGAAATCTAAAATGTATGAGACTGTCAAAAATTTTACTACATATATCGAGGGTGCTCATTTGTTGATATCGCATTTGATGTCCGTTTGCTTATTTATACATATAATTTCGTCTTTTCACACCTCCCAGCAAAGAAAAAGATAATAATTCAACGAAGCCTACTTTCAATGTATTATTAGTAGGTATGAGTGCAACTTTAAAGTTTATGAAAATATCATTGTTTTCATAAACTTTAACGTTTCACTTGTCGTTCAAATTGCATTTTAAGCATATCATAGCGTTTGCACACACTTTGTGACAAGTAATACCAAGTTATTATTTATATAATTTACGCAATATGTCGCACCACCTAAATTTATTTTTCTATGTACATAGATAACATCATCATCATCATCCAAGCGTATTCCTGGTTGCATTCTCAGTGGTAACGCTTCAAAGCCCAGGCTTCCGTCCGCTACCTACCTAGGTGATTTGACGAGGTTACTGGTTTTTACACAGAGTGACTGCTGTTTGACCTCTGCAACCCAAAGGGTATAACAATCCGAGGATAGGTTAAAATAAACACCAGATGGCGTCCAGGACCCGCAGCTTTACGTGCCTTCCCAAGCACGGAATCATCATTCTTTTCAAATAATCAGGTGATTCAAGCCTGCAATATCCTAACCAGACTGGAAACAACTTTTAACAAAGTACCTATGCTTATTTTTTATTTATAAAAACTTTATTGTTCCACAATAAAAAATTGGTACAAGTGGCGGACTTAACGCTAAAAGCTTCCTCTCCCAGTCAATCATAAGGATAAACAGATACGAATCATGTTGCGGCTCAAAAAACTAGATACAAAATAAAGTATTAAAATATGTGCATAATATACAACGTGGAAGGGACATAATTAATCGAACCAGAGGCTAAACTAGATCACTAAAGTATAATGAAATTAAAATAACAGTCAAGAAACAAAAAAAAATTGAACAGTCCCATACAAATCGCCCGGGCGCTGCACACTTTTGTATAGAAATGCAGAAGTTTTGTTTGTTCTTTGACTGTTATTTTAATTTCATTATACTATAATGATCTAGTAGAGACCGTGGTTCGATTTATTACGGGTATGTCTCTTCCACGTTGTATATGCCTACTTAATACTTTATAATATAATAGAATAAATAATATACAATTGAATAAAATATACCTCATAGAATATACCTACATACGTACATAAGACTATCTTTAATACTCTAAATAAATATAACAAATAAATATATACAAACATGCAATATACAACGTGGAAGAGACATACCCGTTATAAATAGAACCACGGACTATACTACATCATTAAAGTATAATAAATTTAAGATAACAGCCAAAAAGCAGTAAAAAATTTCGGCATTTTCATACAAAAGTGTGTAGCCGCCCGGACGATTTGTATGGGAATGTCGAAATTTTTTTTGATTTTTTGACTGTAATTTTAATTTCATTATACATTTATGATCTAGTATAGTCCGTGGTTCGATTTATTACGGGTATGTCCCTTCCACGTTGTATTTAAATAATTAATGATGATGAAAAATTGTAGAAAGAGACCTATAGCTTGTAAAGTAAAAGAGCTTGTCAAAGAAAGGAACAGAAAGGAGAAGATTATCAGTAGAACGAAGTTGCATGAGTGTCAAAAAGAAATTAAAATTAACATTAAGGTACTAAAAAAATAAAAAAGAGTGCAAAGAATTCGCATTTGTCTGCGTTCACGGATAGGTGCCATTTAAGCTCAGAACGAAAAGATGATATATGATCATATTTGCGAAGGCAAAAAATGTTAACAAAAATTATTTACGAGACAGTCAAGCTCCCAGTGGGATTTGAACCCACGACCTCTGGATCACAAGGCAAACGCCTTTGAACCACTAAGGCAGTTAATTCTCTTTATGTATAGATAACCTTTCTACGAATTGTTTAATAAGGAGAAAATAAATAAATACAATTGAAATTAAACTACATTACTACAAACTAAACCTAATCTAATCTAGTGCGGCATGGTTCAAGAACGTTTCTACTATATTTTAAAGCATAGATGCCCTTCAGAATACTAAAAAACGCCTTTTAGCTTTTATTTTTTTCTGCCCTGTGATTGGGCATTTATTTGGACATTTATGGATTTATGCCCAAAATGCCAGGAATATCTCCAATATGCCCGTTTGGGCATAAACACTTTGCCTCTATATACGAGGAATTACGGCTTGGCCACGAATTGGCGCGACAGCGACGACGGCGGCGGCGACGACGGCGACACGCGACAGAAACAAATACAAGCACAGACCTACCACTACTAGACCTGCATAGTGCGTGGCCACTTGAGTGTACTCTTTGATTGTTGCCTCCACCCTCCACCCATATTTTGCACACGTCGCAGAACACACTAAGGTTACTATTCTAACTTATAATAAGCTCAAAAAAACCCTAAATCACCTTTTAAATGATAAAAACCCTAAAATTAATAACTTTCTTCGATCGTTTTTTGGTTTGTTTGGCCCAGATTTTGACAGGTAGGCCAGCTCATAGCAGCCACGCCGATAGAGACAAAAAACATTTCACACTCACGTTGTACTGTTTTTGACAGTCTCTTTCTAGCAATATCGTTGCAAGTCTAGCAGTGGTAGGTCTGTGAATACAAGGAAATGTATGAAGCATGCCACGGTCTACGACAACGGCGATTTTTCAGGCGTATTTTGGTGCGTCAAGCAAGACGCGCGTATTCCATGAATCATGGAAATCATTTTAAAATTAAATCATGGACCAGACCATGATTTCATTTTACCCTAGAAAGGATTTTTTATCCGACTTCAAAAAAGGAGGTTATTAATTCGACTGTACCTGTCTTTAGGGTTCCGTACCCAAAGGGTAAAAACGAACCCTATTACTTAGACTCCACTCTCCGTCTGTCTGTCTGTAACGAGGCTGTATCTCATGAACCGTGATAGCTAAACAGTTGAAATTTTCACAGATAATGTATTTCTATTGCCCTGTTTGTGGTTTCGCGTTAGAATAGTACCACTCCCTCTCTTCCTGCAGATGTCGTAAGAGGCGACTAAAGGAAACCTACCTTAGTGCAACAAGTGGAAGTACCTACGACTACCTTGGCGAGATACCTCAGCTGCTACGCGACTTGGACCTTAGACGTTTGGAAGACCATCTTCACGTGTCAACTTAGGGTTCCGTAATAAATAAAAACCCTCATGCGAAGTTTGGCATTTTTCTCCAAATTCAACCCCAGTTTCGTAACAATAGTTTAATAGGTAGGGAGGTACATACTTATAACTCAATAAGTACTATAATATTTAAAACTTCAAAATGATCTTCACAAAAGTAAAAAGTACCTACTCTTGCTTGCTAACGGATCTCTTTTCATAACACTGGTCCACTTTTTTATAGTTTTTTGTTACGTCGGACGAAACACGAAAAAAATTGATTGTTTGGAGTACCTACTCTACTATTAGTTATATACTTTTGCACTATGGCACGATCACGATACAATATTTATAGGACATATTTTACGCTAATTTTGACACCACAACTCAATAATAAATCCACAACAAAACAACACAGGCCAAACATTGCTCAAAAATAAATATATAAGGACAAATCACACTGATTAGGCTAGCTCCAAAGTAAGTTTTAAACTTGTGTTATGGGATACTAACTCAACGACACTATAAATGTGGGTAAGTACGGAATATTACCTACAAAACAGGTAAGCGCGCGCGGCAGGCAGTCCTATACGAGTTTATTGACGTCACAGCGATCGAGACTCGTACTCTCGGGCGTTTTTTGAACTGCTGCAGTATAATCGCGGTATCTTCGTCATTTTTGGTCGGATTTGGATATTTTTTTTCGCTTTATGTTATGGTTTTCTTCATGTATCAATCTACATACTTATCAAAAAACGTGACTGATTCTCATTCCTCTCTCGCGGGTCTACTGGAAGAAACTTAAGAAATAAGTATATAGCACTTAATTACCTACCTACTATGTTTTCTTTTTTTTTACATTTATTGTTTGTAAATATTCAAGTCAAGTGTACTTGAACCAATAAAAAAAAATGAGTTAAAGAATGATGATCATATTCATATGCTATGATATAACAGAGGTAGATGCGTGCAGGGTTCATCTGGAATTCTGGAAACCCTGGCCTATTTTCTATTTCTCTTCAAATTTGAAATAATTTTTCTCTTAAACGATATTATTTTCTTTTATAATAGGTAATTATTTTTGCCCGTGGTCCTACGGCATATTTTTCCGAATTCTACGGTAAAAAGCCCTAACTAAACTGGCTATATTCCGCGGACAAAATCGCGTGAATTCGTGGCATGGCCGTCGCCGTCGCCGTCGCCGTCGCGCCAATTTGTGGCTGAACGTTAAAGATATTGGGCACAGACATCAAACAACACACTTGCTTGTTTATGGTGTGTTTCTGCCGAACATACCCAAACTCTGGTGTCAAACTGTCAAGTTGAATGATGTGTCAAATGGTGACCATCGAAAAGTCAATGTCATTTAAGGGACCTAACACTTAACCTAGGTACCTTACTTTACTTGAGTGTGTAGTCAAATGCAAAGAAAGGATGAGGAAATTCAGATTTTTATGAAATTTTTAAAATATTAAATCAATTTTACTGTTTTTATATAGAACTAGTTTATTAATACATTTCCCGTGTATCACACGCACTTACCTATATCTCTGAGAAAGATGGTTTGTATTAGAACTTGTCCTTCATTAATATTACTATTTTGGTATTTTTTTTACGTGTAATCAGAATAATTAATAACGTTTTAGCACGGTCGAGTGAAAGTTAGAACCTCGGAAGAAGAAAAGGCAAGAAAAGAAAAAGAAAGACAAGAAAAACTGAAAATTTTCAAACATGCAATGCAAAAAATTCAAGATAAGGTATCTGCTTGTTCATTCTTTGCTTTGGCTAAAATTTTCATTGTGGCAGAGGTGTTACGGATATATCGTAACCGTTACCGAGAACATGATATTAGAAATAATATCATAATATGAATATATTAGGTTCTTTGGTATTGGAGTAATCAGTTACTCGGTAATAGTAAAATATCAGGCACCAGTTAAATACCAGGCAAGCGGTTACCTGCCTCGCGCCAGCCGTTCCTAGATATAAGAGTTACTATGATACAGACTGATACTGATATCACTGCATATTTTTGATATATAAGACGCACATTGCGATCGGATGGAATGACAGAGAGCCTAGCCGACTGCCATCGTTCGAGAGACATGGAACAAACTGAACCGTGTCTGTCCTGTCTCTTTCTGTGCGAGGCAGAAACGTGGTTGCGCGAGCGAAACAAATATATCACTTGCTTAAATTTCTTTAACCGATACGGCTCGGACTTGCTCATGTCACAGAATACAGTAATAGTAAACAGAAGGGACTCTTCTAAGGTACGCGCAATATACGTCCCCGTTCCCCGCACCCGCACTTCTCCCCCGGTTCTTGACGGCCAACGTGAGAAATCGAGGCGAAAACGGGGGAGAGGTGCGGGGACAGGGAACGGGGACGCCTGGGTGACGCTTATTGCGCGTACCTTAGGAGTGTCCGGCCTGTGCTCATGTGGCCAAAACTAGTTTATCTTGGTCTCCTGTCCCGGTAAATTGCGTGCTGGTTTATGTATCAGCAATTCACGCTGTGTTTCAAGTTTTTAACTGCATTTGTTGTTTACTTACAAGTATGTGTCTTGTTAATTGTTAATTAAAACGGGTCTTGGCAGTATATGTGTAAATATTAAGTGTAAATTATGTAAAAAGAGTGTATAAGACTGATTTTTTGTAAATATTTAATCTAATCCGATAATTATACCTAAATATGAAGCAATCAAAAGCTAGTGAAATTCGGACACTATTTTCCATATACTCTGAAGTAAATAAAGTTGCAAGGTGCAACATGTGTCAACAAAAGTGCCCATTCAAAAGTACAACATCAAAGAGTCTGTTCTCATTTGGGCCCTGTTTGTTGCAGTGTCATGTCGCAAAATGTGTACAACAGCCTAAAATTAATTTAAACAAGCATAGCACTATAATTGTTAATAACATTATATAAAAACATATTTTACAATGAAAAAAACTACAAAAACTACGTTTTCTATACTTAGGTTTTTTATAATTTACCTTATTAGATAATCCATTTTTTATACCGCCATACTTACTGAACGAACGAGATGTCATTAATCATTCATGTTCATTTGTCAATCGCGTTTTGTTTTACTGTCGCCAAACCTCTTGACAGCAAATCAATTTATGTGAAGTTGTTGATTTGTTTTTATTAAGTGGGTAGTTGTGCCCTGTAATGTCAACACTGCATCTGTAGTTTTCTTACAATTATTAATAGTAAAAGAGCTTCAAATTGCACGTACCTATAAAATAAAGTCAAATTGGTGCCAATAATCTGCAATTAATAAGTGGTTATAGAAATAAAACTAAAATTTTATATTGTTTTAATGACATTTTATACCATACACATTTTATCATATTGTAAAAAAATATTTTTGAGTGAACAACTGAAGTAAACAAAACGCTCCGACAAAGATGCATTACACATCGTGTTGCCATTGTTGCCCGATAGCGTCACTGCTATTTTCCAATGTAGAAAAAGTAAAATCCATTTTTATATGTCATGCTCCCGAACAACCCCAACTAAGGTTTTGCTATTTCTACTTCCATAGTCTATTTGTACAACACATGTACTGTTATGTAGTTAATTAAAAAAAGTGTACTTTAATAAATACAACGGTACAATTAAAATTAATTTAGGGTGGCCATAGAGCATCTCTCCAGCAACCCCAAATTAAAAAACGGGAAATTTTACGTATATACTTACTATTTCAGCAAATAAGAGACTAAAAAAAAACTATGTTTTTTACCCGACTGCATCAAAGCCCAAAAGGAGGGTTATGGGTTTGACCTATAGGTATATGTATGTCCCTATGAATCTATGTTGAAAAAATATTTTCTTTTCAAAATCTATCGAGTGTAATATTAAATGAAAGATCTTAATTAGCACATTTCAAAAATATGTACACCGTTAGCCGTAAATGGCTGCCGAATTGGATACAATACAATACAAAAAAAAATATTGCACCAAATTACATTATCAAATAATCATACTTTTTAGTAAGAATTTTCCCGATCTTTTTTCAAAACCTAACCCCTAGGTTTTAGGGAAAACCTCGAAATTTGGCAACACTGGACTGGTCACGGTTTTCCTATTTAGTTGCTTAAAGGCGCCACAACATTTCAAAACAGGCTACGCGTTAGTCACTTCATCGCGGAATCTATATACCTCCAATATCTTTGACTTGCTACTTATTGTTTAACTTTTATGGATAATGATATAATATTATATTGTTTACAGAGAAAGCATGGTGAGCTGGACAAGGAGTTACTGGAAATTACAGCAAAAGTTTTAACGTCTAATCCTGATATATATACTCTATGGAACATAAGGAGAGAAATTCTAATAGATTTCAGGTATGTTATGTTGAACTTTTCATGACATTACTCTATGTCTTACCTGTAACTTTTTTTATCTAGTTTGTACACTTTTTTGGGCCAGGCAGGTAGACTTAGGGTAGGTAACTTAGTATCTACAACATCACAGCTTCTCTGTCGACTGGTGTGTATGTATGAATGCAGCCAAAAAAAGGAAATTTCACATTTCACAAACAAATTTGAACCAACAATCTATCTATTGTTGGTTCAAATTTGTTTGTGCCTACCAGATATAGTCGTATTATATTTTTCGTTAAATTAATGTCAGTCTCAGTTTCTCAGCTGTTTTCTACCCCTAAAACTTTATTAAATTCGCCTTTGGTATTAATTGACACATGATACTAAAAACTAGGGTAACCATATGTTTTGGTTTTTTAGGGTTCCGTACAAGAAATGAAAAAACGGAACATTTATAGGATCACTCGTGCGTCTGTCTGTCCGTCCGTCTGTCACAGCCAATTTGCTCCGAATCTACTGGACCGAATCAGTTGAAATTTAGTAGGATGGTATAATCCTATGACCCAAACACACATGTGCAAAGTAAATAATTATTTTTTTAAAACAAGGGTCATTTTTAGGGGACAAATTAGGAAATTGAAAAAAAAACTTTTGCAAACCTTACCATGTCATACCTACCTATATCAAATGAAAGGGTTCGTTATGAGGATCTCAAATATATTTTGTTATATTTCTAAAATAAATAGTTTTGATTTTATTCATGAAAGAAGACGAAAATATGACCATTGGGCCCTGTGATCTCCGAAACTACTGAGCCTAAAATTTTGAAAAAAATTCAAAATATAGTTCATTGTTTGTAGATTACAGGAAAACCTATAATAATTCAATCAATTGTACGGAACCCTCTCCACGCGAGTTTAACTCGCACTTGGCCGGTTTTTTTATTATTTTGTTTCATTTAATTAAATTATTTATACAAACCGGCTTCTACCTTATATATAACAGAGTAAATATCCTCTCAACCTATCACAGGTTGACTGGAAGAGATCCCTACATGGGATAAGTCCGCCTTTGTATATTTGCTCTTTCGTATTATGTTGTCTTTTATACTTAAATTTTTGGTACAATAAAGTTATTACAAACAAACAAACAAACAAACAAAAATAAAGTCAAGTCAATAAAGGTTTTGCGAAAAAAATTGATATTTAAATTATAAATAAAATCCCAAAAAAATCTAAACGTATGGATCTTGTTTTTCATAATATCTACATTATTTCCAAAAACCGGTCAAGTGCGAGTCGGGCTCGTACGTTAAGGGTTCTGTACCTCTGTTCAATGTATTAAAATAAATAATCGGTGAAAATTTCAAATGTATCTATTACGGTTCAAGAGATAGGGTTCCTCTAACAATCTCAGCCTTTCTATACCAGTTCACCGGAGTGGGTTCTTTTCACATTCGTTTATTGTCCAAGCTATAAAGCTCTGGAACGCCTTACCAATTGATGTTCGGACCCGCTTTTCATTTAAAAAACAGGTGAAAGCACATTTTCTTAAACAACTGTCAGATAGTTCTTAGTGTATGTAGTATATGTGAATAGTATATCTTAGTATAATTATAGTGTGTATTATTTGTATGTAGTTTATGGTTTATTATTACATATTTAAGTATTGGTTCATTTTTCACCATTTCTTTTTGAGTTTTTGCACTACCCTTGTCTTTCTCAACATCACCCGGTTGGTTGACTGGTAGATAAGGCCTTAGGCTTTAAGTCCGCCATTACACTTGTATTTGTGTATGAAGTTAAATAAATAAATTAAAAAAATAGGGCCCTGTGACAGATAGCGGAGTCTCAGTAATAGGGTCTTGTTGGCCCTTTGGGTATATAACCCTAAAATTCGTCAAAATCGGTAGGTGCCACTGACGCTGCTTCTTGTATGAAGCTAATCATGATGTTGAGGTCTATGTTGGTAATTTTATTTTGATTTTGTCTTGGTTCAGCACGTCATACTTATTAAACTTACTTATACATATTCGTTTTTGAAGTAAATATTTCTTAACAGATATGTAGAAGTATTCAACAAAATCCTTTTCTTGCATCATACGAACAGCACTAAGACCGTATGATGCTAGTAGTATGCATCATTAATCCCCATTTAGTTTTCTTAATCATAATAATAGAATCAACAGCAGATTAAAAACATGAACATAAATATCGGTTATTTAATTATTATTATTTTTAGCAAAAATATAGAAGCCAATGAAGATATGTCAAAGCTCTATGACGATGAACTCTACCTTACTGAACATTGTCTCAAAATCAACCCAAAATCATACTGTGCTTGGCACCAGAGAGAGTGGGTTCTCACAACTCGACCAAATCCTGATTGGAAGAAGGAATTGTATTTGTGCAATACATATTTAAAATTGGACGAAAGAAATTGTAAGTAAATTACAGCAAGAAAAGGATAGACCGGAATGTTATTATATACCTAATTTCATTGTTGGTTTTCCTTTCTGTTAAATTATTTATGTAATGAACATAAATAAATTAATTGAAATACAAGGAATTGAATTCAATGAAAACTCTATATAGCGACACTGAAGGGACTGCACATTTTGTGGTGTTTTAGAGTTGTTGTTAAGGTGACGTGGGTTCACAATATGCAATACCGTGCGTGTTTTTGAAAAATCACTGTTATTTAACTACTACAGTTTATTCCTCAAAAATTTTACATAAAAATCTTAAGGATTTTCTAGACACCCACAATAGCCAAAACACGATTGAGCATTTTTGGCTCGATAGAAAAAAATTACAAACATACCTCTAAATTTGACTAAATTTGCCTTTATCTATACTAATATTATAAAGCTGAAGAGTTTGTTTGTTTGTTTGTTTGTTTGAACGCGCTAATCTCCGAAACTACTGGTTCGAATTGAATAATTCTTTTTGTGTTGGATAGTCCAGTTATCGAGGAAGGCTATAGGCTATATAACATCACGCTACGACCAATAGGAGCAAAGATATAGTGGTAAATGTGTAAAAAACGGGAGAAATTATTTCATTTTTGAAGCCTTCCGTTGCGAGCGCCGTGAAAACGGTTCAAGATACACAAAAAATATGTATTAAAGAATAATAGCTCTTTTAATGATCTAAAAAACAGTCCGCGATAGTATATGTCTATCTTTTAAGATTAACTTACAAAAACCGTTTTTATGGTACCTAATTTGGTCGAAATATTTTGTTTAAGTTGTATCAACATAATAATATTAATCTTTATTCAAATAAATATGTTGTTGGTTAAAAGTACTTCATCTATACTTCTATACTAATATTATAAAGCGGAAGAGTTTGTTTATTTGTTTGTTTGTTTAAACGCGCTAATCTCAGAAACTAATGGTCCGATTTGAAAAATTCTTTTTTTGTTGGGTAGTCCATTTATAGAGGAAGGCTTTAGGCTATATAACATTACGTTCCGACAACCACGCGAACGAAGTCGCGGGCACAGCTAGTAATACATATTACTATTTTATACAATCACCTTTTGATATGAAAATTATACAAAAAAAAATATTATCTACATATCTATCCGTTTTGGCTACAAAAAAAATTATAAATATAATACAAAAAAAATTATAAATAAAACACAGTGAGATATTCGTCGAAAGAGAAGAAAGGCCCGGAGCCGTGCTCGACGATATTTCGCAGTGTTTTATTAATATTTTTTTTTTGTATTATATTTATAATGTTTTCTGTAGCCAAAACGGATAGATATTTAGATAACACATTTTTTGGTATCATTTTCATATAAAAAAGTAATATGTATTATAGGCAAATTTTGGCAAATTAGACGTATGTATGTGATTTTTTTCTATCGAGCCAAAAATACTCGATCGTGTTTTGGCTATTGTGGGTGTGTGTAGAAAATCCTTAAGATTTTTATGTAATTTTTTTGTGGAATAAACTGTAGTAGTTTAATATCAGTGATTTTTCAAAAACAGGCACAGTATTGCAAATTGTGAACCCACGTCGCCTTAAATGGAGAGAACAAAATATCAATATAATTATTTTATTATAATATGTATTAACCCCAGACACAAAAGAGGGGTGTTACAAGTTTGACGCTAGTGTCGGTCTGTCTGTCTGTGGCTCGAACGGATGGACCGATTACGATGTGGCTTTTTTTTAAAGTGAAAGCAAGTTCCCTTGCGGTGGTTCTTAGCTATGTTTGATAAAAATCGCTTCAGCCGTTTAAAGAGAGGTCAAATTGTTCATGAATGACCTATCATTTGGTTTTCATATTAATATTATTTGAAAGATAATAGAAAAAGATGTGAAAGCTATTACATACATAATAAACGGGCAAGTGCGAGTCGGACTCATACATGAAGGGTTCCGTACCTCCGTGCAATGTTTTAAAACGCCGGCCGCTGCCGCGGCACGCTCGCTTCGCTCGCCCGCCATTGCCACTTCGTAGGCATACATACATTGTATATAGTGGTCACTGCGCCTTCCATAAATGCATTTAAAAATAGTCTCGACAAGTGGTTAAGGACAAATAAAGTGTCGTTAATAAATATATGAACTGTGAAAAGACTTTATGGACTCTCAGCACTGTTGAAATAGACATATCAGCTCTGAGCTGCTCGTCTATAATAAATAAAATATAAAAAAAAATCTTTTCATAGAATTGTTCAACAACTTCTCTAGCCGCTTGGAATATAAGCCGTTCATTCCATCCTGCGTATTAGGGTCCGCTGTTTTACAAAACCGAGCTGTAATGCCAAACAGCTAGAGGTTTTTTGAATTAGCGAATTATACCATTCAACTGCGACATATACTCGTACATCCCAAACAACGTTTATGCGATTGGTTTCTAGAAACAACGTTTATGCGATTGGTTTCTAGTTAGTTGGCTAGTTGAGAAGAGATTTAATGTAAGAAAACATTGATCGCATAATCCTGAAAATATTGTAATAAAAATACTTTACAGGTACATTATCACGTCTCTATCCCCTATGTTTTAGGGAGTTTGTCTTAACGACAAACTCCTTTAAACATCTTACTTTACGAGGCATGCCTTTTAAGTTTTTCGTTTGAAGAAAAAAACACAACTAGAACCGTTTTTCAAAGTATTCACCACGTAGCTTAATACACTTTTGCATTCGCTCAAACCAGTTATTATAACATTTATTCCACTCTAAAGTAACTCTCACGACTGCTTCTTCACCGGACTTGAACCTTTGACAACGAAGACTTTTCTTAATTTTAGGAAATGTAAAGAAATCGTTAGGGCTTAGGTCAGGACTGTATGGAGAATGGTCAATAATTTCTACTTTTTCCTGCTTCAAATACTCAATCGTTTGACGAGCGCTGTGTGAGCTTGCCTTGTCGTGGTGCAGGATGATGCATCGCTTTGAGTTAGATTTTCGAAGTTCGGCGATGACTTGTGGTAAATTAACTGTGGTATACCACTCTGCGTTAACCGTTCTACGATCTTCAAGTGCAATAGTAGCAACATGGCCGGTTTTTCCAACGAACGTGGCCACCATCTTCTTTGAAGTGCTTCGAGAACGAACAACTTTAGTCGGCTTTGGCTCGTCTTGAAAGACCCAGATTGTAGATTGTTGTTTGGAATCAGGATCGTAGGCATAGATCCAAAATTCGTCACCTCTGATGATGTCGTAGACATGATTTGATTTTCCTCGGTTGAACCTTTGCAGAGTTTTCTTACACCATCCGACGCGGGCCGCCTTGTGATCGTCGGAAAGCATATGCGGTATCCAACGGCAAACTAGCTTTCTCACACCAAGCGCTTCATGCAAATAGGTATTGAATTTCAGTTATACTTTAAAAGTGATCTGTGATTTTGGTCAGACATTCTGACGCACACCAAAATTGCCGGGAAATATGGAAACGACAGAACTTAAAAGGCATGCTTAGTATTTACTAATTTTTGAAACTTTATACTTATTTAAAGTACCCAATAATATTATTATTTTACTAAAAGGTATAGTGAAAAGTTTAGTCATACTACTAGTGTTACACTATCACATTACATCTTTAGGAAGGGAATTAAAATAGTGATGGGTTGCTAGTATCGACTACTGACATTCAGTCTTGCCCATTCCCTAGATACTTACATATTATATTGTCGTTATCCCTTACAGGGCAGACAGAACCAAGGGTTGCTAAACCTTTGGGCAGCAGTTGGCAAAATTATTGATAATAACTATTCTTAAGGTGAAGATATAGGCAAATGGCCTTGAAATGTGAAATAAATTGTTAACTCGTAAATATGGTGATAATATCTATATTGCTCTTCGTCATGCACTAGATAGCCCTTTAAATTATTTTATGAACTGCCGTTGAAACTATCTTCATATTTACGAGTTAACGATTTATTTCAAACTAGCTGTGCCCGCGACTTCGTTCGCGTGGTTGTCGGAACGTAATGTTATATAGCCTAAAGCCTTCCTCAATAAATGGACTACCCAACAAAAAAAGAATTTTTCAAATCGGACCATTAGTTCCTGAGATTAGCGCGTTTAAACAAACAAACAAACAAACAAACTCTTCCGCTTTATAATATTAGTATAGATTAGAATAGATGAGGGCGCCACTTCAAGGCCATTTGCCTAAACCTTCACCTTAATTTGTTTCTTTCTTATTTTTCAGTTCACACATGGGATTACAGAAGATTTGTAGTTAGTCAATGCAAATCGCCTTTGAAAGAAGAATTTGATTTTACTACTGAGAAATTGTTCGACAACTTCTCAAATTATTCAGCGTGGCATTATAGAAGCAAAATGTTAGTTGCACTTTATCCTGATTTAGGAGGTATGTAATGTTTATAGAAGTTTTTTTGTACTATATTTAAGTTCTCTTTCTATCCAAAATTAAAGACGTCTGAAACGTAACATACTTGACATGATTGGAGAGGGTGTATTGTTATCTGCTTCTCATAATTTTATAGGTCTTTTCTTTTATTAGGGCCAAGCTTTTTTTAAGAAAAAAACATACAATTGTATCTTATTTTTAATTTGCCTGTTTACACAAGATGTGATTTTACCAGTCTTTCCCTCGCTACCGCTCAGGACTGCTCGCCACCGCGCCTGAGTGCGTGAGTTGGATGAGCTTTTTTTTTTGAAAAGAAAGATGATTCCGTGCTTCGGAAGGCACGAAAAGATGTGGGTCCCAAACGCCATCTGGCGTTTGCCTAAAACCTATTCTAGGAATGGTTCCGGTCTAGCTTTTGGGTTGCGGAAGTCAGGCGGCAGTCGCTCTGTGTAAATATCAGTAACCTAGTCATATCACCGAGGTTAGGTAGCAGACCCCGGGCTCTGAAGCGTTACCGCTGAGGATGCAACCGGGAATACGCTCGGATGATGATGATTGTGGTCACCCATCCAAGTTCTAGGAATGGTTCTGGTCTGCTTTGGGTTGCGGAGGTCAGACGACAGTCGCTCTGTGTAAAAACCAGTAACCTCGTCTTAACACCTAGGTTAGGTATTGGACCCCGGGCTCTGAAGCGTTACCGCTGAGGATGCAACCGGGAATACGCTCGGATGATGATGACTGTGGTCACCCATCGAAAGCGCTAGTAATGCGTTCTCCCACGAGCCACCGAGGTCGTTGATAGCCCTTTTCAGAAGGGTAAAAGCATATTGTCTCTTTGACTGTTATACAACAGAGACGTTTATATTTAGGAGCTATGTTACTTTATGATATGATGGCTTCGCAGCGTTGCAGCTGTGGATGCAACTGGGTATACGCTTAGATGAGAGTTACTTTATGATATCCGTCATTGAAGGCATGATTGCATCCCACTTATTAAATAAAATTGGTTATGAAGTTCCTATTCGATCACATATCCGTAACAAACATAATCTTTTTGCTACATACCATTATCGAACAAATGCAGGTAAAAGGTCACCCTTCCACTGTTTAGCAAAATCTTATAATGATAACTTTAATGATATAGATATTATGGCGACACGCCCTGGAATGTATAAGAAACTCTTGCTCGAACATTTTCTACCTAATACTTTATAATACAAACTGTAACAAATCATTTTATTTTTTCATCTACAGCATTTACAATGCAATTAAGACTTGTAAATTAATGATTAAGTACTGAACAAGAAAAATATGTGTTTCTTAATTTATTATCATATGCTTCGTTAAATATAACTACATATGTATTTACTACCTTACTTTACATGTATACATATAAAGTAAGGTAGGTGCTCTTACTACTAGGTACTGACATGCTACTTATAGGAAACCTATTAAACTGTGGAATCGTTGTTGGTGATGCAATTACATGTATTAGTTAATAGGACTTTAGATATAATTATATATTGTATCATTGTTGGATACACAAATAAATGAAAAAAAAAAATCTTTTGACGCCAGGCAGGCGGATGGTCGTAAAATTACAGCCGGCGATTTCTTCTCCACTTCGCAAAGTCTTTGGCATCCTTGGGTGTCCATTAAAGTGCATGTTATCGGAGATGTGTCCTATTTGGAGAAGAAAAAGCGGAAAAGCGCATCCTGGGCCAGAGCCCAGGTCTGAAGCAGTACAGCTGAGGGTGCAACGGGGAACGTGCTTAGATGAAGAAGACTGTTTGTTATAAATTATTCTGTTTTTCAGGAGGGAGGCCCATAGCTGACGAACATCATAAGCATGAACTGAAGATGGTCGAAAGTGCAGCTTTTACTGATCCCGACGACACCAGCGCTTGGTTTTATCAAAGGTGGCTATTAGGTAATCTTGTTTTTGCTGTTATAACCGGTAGCGCGCCTCGATTCATGGTCTCACGACTCCTTATACGTCACCATATCTCTTGGACCATTTTTTTAGGGTTTCGTACCCAAAGGGTGCAAACGGGACCCTATTACTGAGACTCCGCTGTCTGTCCGTCTGTCACAGGGCTCTATCTCTTGAACCGTAATAGCTAGACACTTGAAATTTTCACCGATTATGTATTACTGTAGCCGCTATAACAACAAATACTGAAAATAAAAAACAAGTTAAAAATTAAACGGGGTCGTCATACAAGAAACGTGTTTTTTTCAGCGTTTTTAACTCGATCTTTATAATGGCACTAACTTGATACTTGAAATTTTCATTAATTATATATTTATTTACTATGAGCACTATAACAACAAATACTAAAAATAAGATGAATTTAAAAATTAAAGGAGTATAAGAAACGTCATACAAGAAACGTTTCTTCAGCGTTTTAAAACATTGTACGGTGGTACGGAACCCTTCATCTACGAGTCCGACTCGCATTTGCCCGTTTATCATATTTGAATTAAAGATTATTTTTAACCGACTTCAAAAAAGGAGGATGTTATCAATTCGACTATATTTTTTTTTTGTATGTATGTTACGCGATATTTTCGCCAATTGTGAACCGATTTTGATGATTCTCATTTTATCTGAAAGCCTTTACTACCTAGTTGGTCTCATATTAATTTGGTGAAGATATGATAAAGAGAACTTTTATTTTTTAAGTTATTGTCTTATCTACTCCCCTAATAAACATGAAGTTCCGATCTATAGATACCTTGGACCATATGACAGTCTTTACAAACGCCGGATTGCCCATGTTCTAGGTGAATTTCTGAAGAATTTATTTATAACATTGTTTCACTATAAAACTTTGGAAGGACTTGGCCAATGATTGATGAATGATACATACGTACATACATATCGTCACGCCTGTTTCCCATGGGGGTAGGCAGAGACTATGGGTCTCCACTTCCTACGATCCTTGCAAACCTCTTTCGCTTCGTCAACAAACATTATTCTGATTGATGGTCAATAGATGATTCCTGCATATTGGAACTAGTGCCATATGTTTTCTGTGCTAGTGCCACCAAAGGTGGCGTCGCAGTAGTTCCATAATTTATTTTTGGATGGAACTAGTTAGACTAAACATTTGATGGTCCTAATGAAACAAATTATAATTTTCCTTTTGGACTATAATAATGGATATTGATGGGCTCCAACCTGGGTAGCAGTACTCAGAATTTCGGTGAATTTAGTCCGGAATCGTATTAGTGAGACTATTTTGTCTCAGCAGTTCGACTATGCAACGCGACCGAACTACTGAGACTAATAGTTCGGTAGGAATATAATGGTGAACGCACACTTGTCCCACGCGAACGCAACGAACGAAAGATTTTTTTACGACACTCATAATGCCACAGAAAACTTATTTCAGGTGTTACTAATTAAGATAAGCGGGTCACTCACGTATTGACGTGTTTCAGGTGCTGTCAAAACTACAGTTGACCCAGTAGTGTGTACTGTATCACCAACAAAAACTACTGTAGCCTTCAATAAGCATGTAGCAAAGGCATTTGTAACGGAGAAGACACATCTACTCATAAACAATGTTCGTATAGTTGGCGAATGGATTTCGTGCGCAGGCAACGGATATGATGTTCTGTGGATGTTTAAACATAGAGAGGATATTGTGGATAATTTGGATGTAAAGGTAAAACTTATTTGTTTTTGTTAATTTTTAACATAAATTATTTCCTTACGAGCTTTGTAGATCTTCTTCCTTGCTGGTCTAGGAAAATAGAAAAAACATAGAATGTTCCAGCTGCTTCTCTTCCCGCGTAGATCGTAAACGCCGATCGAGGGAATGGGCGAAAATCTGAATCATACCAAGGCGAGGCGACACGTTTAGCAATCAATCACTATTATGATTTCCTTTTTCCATCTTCCTTGCCTGGGCCTTACCGCCCTAGGCTCTGTCTGCCTCGCTAGGGATAAAGACGTGATAGTTATCCCTACGAGATCGAAGGCGACTCTCTACCACGATATTATAGTGTATCTGTATCTACGAGATCGATCAGAAATGAGGAAATCTGTAGAATAAGTTACTTTTAAAGCCCAGCGGATAAACTTATTGAAGCAGTAGTGGGCAGGGCACATAGTAACGTATCGATGGCCTATGGAGCAGAAAG
This sequence comes from Acrobasis repandana, assembly GCA_963576875.1. Taxonomy (NCBI): domain Eukaryota; kingdom Metazoa; phylum Arthropoda; class Insecta; order Lepidoptera; family Pyralidae; genus Acrobasis; species Acrobasis repandana. Next base: position 14,078,036 of record OY756216.1, on the reverse strand, counting down.
GTTCTAGAATGGCGCCTACGTCCTGGCAGTTGCAAAATACTGGATGCACACTGCGATTCGAACAGCCGAAATCCTCTAGATTGAGAACTTGGCGCGAAAAAAATTCTACACCCCCGATTACATTCAGCCTTAAGAGGAACTACCGCCAGGTCATAAACTATCATAGGCCAAAATCCACATGGATAAGTGCTTGAATCGCCTCCAATTGAGGTAGTTGATGTAAGTACAATCTGGCGCGCTGGCGTTTTATTGACCAAGCAGAGACCACAGTGCGAGTGTGGTCACGACGACCAGACCTTGCAGCACCTCTCATGCCCTGTGTGCCCACCAGCTGTACCATGCTTGACTTATACCAGAGAAGACAGTAAGAGTATGACATACAGAATGGAATCTAAGGTCCCGCGCAATATGCGTCCCTGTTCCCCGTCCCCGCACCTCTCCCCCGTTCTCGCCTTGTCTCAGGGGGAGAGCGGGCGAACACACACGGATTGACGTGTGCACGGCGCGCGGCAGCACAAGAACGCATATTGCGCGTACCTTAGGAGATTCCGTTCTGTATGTAATACTTTTACTGTCTTCTGTGCCTATACTCTGACTCGGAGGGAGGCGTAAAAGTGACAACGTTCTGGAAGAATAAAGTTTGTGCTTCAACAGATAACCTACTGTTCTTGTTTCAGATTGAATACATAAAGGACAATGATGATAGCCTTATTATACCTTGTGTTTTACACAAGCCAGTTACATATATTGGCAAAAACCAGGTTGACTTCCAGTTGAAATATTCAGGACCTGTTATTGAAGAACTGAATAAGCAGCTTGACTCCTGCCGTCAACTATTGGTCCTGGAACCGGATAGTAAATGTAAGATTTTTTCCTTTAAAGTACCTAAAGCAGTTATATAAACAACTAGCTTTTGCCCGCGGCTTCGCTCGCGTCCTTTCTTAGCGCATGCCTACGTCATAACATCTACCTGCATGCCAAATTTCAGCCCGATCCGTCCAGTGGTTTGGGCTGTGCGTTGATAGATCACTATGTCAGTCAGTCAGTCACCTTTGAGTTATATATATTTTAGATATTGAACAATGTATCAATATTCGACGAAACTTTTTATTAAGCTTTTATTTAGTTTCACCTGTCCCGTTGTCTGTGTCCGTAATCAAATCTTGCAAGCGAAATTACATCCACTTCCCATTATTTGATCGAGTTGAAACTGCACATACTTGTGTAAGTTAGGTCACAGAATACAGTAAGAGTAAGCAGAACGGAATCTCCTAAGGTACGCGCAATATGCGTCCCCGTTCCCCGCACCCGCACCTCTCCCCCGGTTCTTGACGGACAACGTGAGTCATCGAGGCGAAAACGGGGGAGAGGTGCGGAGACGGGGAACGGTGACGCCTGGGTAACGCACATTGCGCGTACCTTAGGAGATTCCGGCCTGTGGTTAGGTGACAATGCAATATTATGGTACCAAAGACCTGAACTCGGAATGAACTCATGATTAGTCATGATAAAGCCGGAAGATGGCCACGGCATCTTTTACGATAAATAAACATAACCACACCGAGTTAGGGCTCAATTGATTAGTTTTGACAAATACTTTAAAGCTTTTAGTTCATTGTTTTAGATAAAAGTTTGTTTTTAAAAATGTTTACCTGACACATAACTGTTTTTAAATCGGCTTTTGGCAAGTTTACTACTAGTTATATTTGTCTGTCACATATCAAAGCAATATTATATCAAATAAAATTTAATTAAATAAATGCTTATTTTCTTCTTTCGTTTAATCTTTTGTTAAAGGTCTCTAAAGTTTCGTTAATTTATTGACACCTGTTTATCTTGATTTCAGGGACAATGTTGACGACAACATTCCTTCTTCACTGTTTAGATGCTAAGGGCCATTACAAGGAAGTAATAAAGAACTTAGGAATGTTAAAAGTATTAGACAAAATGCGCGCCGGGTATTATATAGCTCTAATTACTAAGTGGGGCATAGAGGAGCAGATAGCTGATGATTACCAAAATAATAGAGATTGCTTTGCCATAAGGTTTAATGAGAAGATAACATACTTGCCACATTTGCAATATTACAGTTGTTGTGAAGTCGTTGATCTGTCTAACCAGAATTTAACAAGTAACATACTGGAATCCTTAGTTATGCTACAGCATTGTAAGGTAAGTTAAAACTAGGTATATATATATTATACAGGGCCTAACAAAATATACTGACACCTTTTCAAGGGTTGATTCAGTCCATGATACGAAGTATGAACATTTTTCCAAAAAAAAAAATATTTTTCATATTTCGATATTGTATGTATGTTCCTCGAGAACATACATACAATATGAAAAAAAATTTTTTGGCTTTCCATACACAGTCTTATTAAATTAGCTGATCAGTCAACTTGTACGGGAGGCCAAAAATTATTTTTCATTTCGATAAATGTGCCTAGGTGAAAGTTGATCAGTATCATGGACTCAATTCACCCATTCAATAGTTTCAGTACATTTTGTTAGACATTAAATTTATTAATACGTTTACTAAAATTCGATAACTTTTTTATAATCAAGTGGTAAAACAAAATATTGCGAAGAGCACATGTACCTATTTATAAACATGTGTTTTTTTTTCAATCTAGTCTACTTAAAGAAAGACAAGGATGAAGACATAAAATCACAGACCAATTAATAGGTGAAACACAATATTTGTCACATTTCTCAAAAGCTCACCATATTGCGTAAGCGTACCGAGATTAAAATGTAGTAGTACCATAATTTAAAGTTTTTAAAAATACAGGTTCGCCTTTATTACTCAATAAAAGTATAACATTGTTTGGCTTCATAACAGCCAAATCGCATTCCGGACTTCCAGTCCAGAATGCGATTTCTTTTAAATTTATATGTGAATGTTCTGTTAATTAAGTACATATTTGTGCATGTTGTATATTGTAATAATAAACTTAATCAACAAACCATTTTCTTTTGTTACAGAAATTGATCTTAGAGAATAACAAATTAACAACATTAAAAAGCTTTCCATCATTGGATTTAGAAGAATTGAATATACGAGGAAACCTATTACAAGAAGATGAAGTAAAATTGTTCATGGAAAAATGTAGTTATAAAATTATATTTTAAGATATAACAAAAATATAAAGATTTCAGTGTGTACTGTGATTTGTGAAAAGAGGCATGTCAATAATACGCAATACTTTTATTTCTTTAATTAGCGAGTAGAAATTTAAAATTGATGTTTGCATTTATCAATAAAAACACTTATTTTTATAAACCTTATAAACATATAAAACATACGGATACTTTATGCTAAGTAAATATTGCTTTTATTATTAAAATGTAACTAAGCGGTTCTATATTATGGATAGACTATGCTTTTATATCTATTTGAACAATAATGGGAGGCAGATTTTTGTTATTTCTTATGTAATAACATATTTATTACAAAAATATAGTTACTGAACACATTTAATCTATCATTTAGATAAGACAATATACAATTCATAGTATATGTATATTTACAAAATTTTGTTACTATTTTGCATTTTGGGTATGTATAATGTTGCACTACCACATGAATAAATGATATAAATACAACCGCATTCTATTTGTACGTTCTGACCTCTACCAGATATTAACATTAATTAATTTTAATACTAAGTCACTGACAGGTTGCAAAAAGTCATCCCCATCCCAATACAATTTGCCACAGGTTTCACATAGGTATACAGGTTTTTTTGTAAGCGATAATCTGTATAAATCATTTATTTCTATTGGTGCACCTTTACTCGTTTTGAAAGATCTGCCTTGGTAACAGTTTGATACCGGTTGCATGTTGGATAATTCTTCATCACAGTCAGAGTCACTCAAAAAATTGTCATAACTTTCTTCTTCATCATCATAATCAGGAACATATCTACTAACTTGATTGTTTACAGAAGACTGATTATCACAGAACTCATAAATGCCTTTGGCCTCCATTTTTTTCAAACCCTTATTGTTACATTTTAAACAGAAAGTCAGCAGATCATCTTGTTTTATGCTGATATTGAAATGTTTCAAAACTTTTTGTAACTGATCTCTAATACTACCTATGCCTATGTCTAATATTGAACTCTGAGGGTAGTTAACCGTTGGAGTACATTTCAGTTTCACTAGTAATATGAGACGGTCTTCAGATATAGCCAAATTAATTGTGTCACACCACAACATACTTGGTAGCATCACTGTTGTGTTTATGCCACAGTACCTCAAATATGGAACCAATGTTGATAAATTACTTTCTACCATTATCTTCAAGTCACTGGGTGATATAGTTTGAGGGCTCATTAAAGTTCCCTGAAACCTCTCTGAAGTTTTGGTTTTCTTGCCAGCCTTTTTCTTGCTTTCCACCATCACGTCATTACAAATTTCTTCAAACATGATTCCTTGTTCTGAGCATAAAGTCTTGAAAAACTCATAAACCTTTATCAGTACATAAGCATCCAAAGCCGCATACTGAATCTGTGTGTCCCTGAGGGGCCGAATTTCCCAATTGGAACATTGCTCAGACTTTTCAAGGGGTAAACCAAAACATGCTTGTACCAAGCAACTGAGACTGTTTCCTCCATTGTCAGTGTGTGGTAAAACAAGCCCATTGCTCACCAGGGTTTTCCATAACACACACAAATCCAATAATCCTTCACCTTTCAATTTAATATTCCCCAGACCTATTACTGTGCACTTCATTTCCTTCAAATCCTGTTCTAAGCCAAAACCTAGTTTTATTATTTCAGCATTATCTAAAAACGATTTGTAAAATGTGTACCAAAAGCTAGAATACTGTTGTTTATTTAATAACAATGTGTCAATTAAATAGACATTATCAGTGGTCGCAACTTGAATCAATGCAACCTGGCATTGTGTTGCTCCAAAAGATGGCTTCCACTCACAGTCGATGCTGACTACACTGCAAGCTTGAAGTCTTGAAATTATCAGATCATAAAATTTTTCTCCCGTATCCACTGTAATGATTTGGTCTGGAGTCAATGACATTTTGTAATACTCTTGTTTGTCAGGAGTCTCTGATTCCCAACTTTCGGACTCCTCTACTGCATTTTCCAGTGACATTTCTTTTAATGCTAAAGGCAAATCATTTTCTGCAAGATTAAGATAAGCAGCCCACTTCAATGCTTCATTTCTGTCATAGTCCACTAACATATCAATAAACTCTTTTCCAGAACCAGCATTTTGTCGTAGTGAATCTTTTACAAGGTCATCCCAAACCATTGGGTTTACATTATGCCCTTCATATCGCTTGTGGATGAGGTATCTCAAGCCACCAGTAATGCGATTCTTGCTAAGATTTTTACAATTCTCAATTGGAACATTAAATTTAGTACACAAGCGAGCAACTAGTTTGCCAATAGGCTTATGGTGTATTTTGTCATATTTGATGTGACCTATTTTATGATCTTCGATATATTTTTGCACAAATTCTCGAAGACTTATCTTTTTATTCAATAAGTTATCCAAGAAAAGCAATAATGGTTCAACTTGGCTTGGACATTCACATAAATATTCATCAATCATATTGGCCTTGTCCTGTAAAATCAATGGAAATAATAGATCTTCTACTGGGATCTCCTCAAACAGCTCCATTGCAATGACTATTTGGGATGCTTGTTTGCAGTTGTCATTGCAAATCATGTCTTTTACAATTGGTAAGATTTCATCCTTAATAGTAGCAACATTATATACTTTAACCATTAGGTTTAAAAATTGTTGGTTTCTTTGTTGCACGGCGATGCGAAATGCTGGTACTTTTAATGAATTTTCTGGTAGTACTTCTGTCGTCAGTGCCCATTTTTGCAATAATTCTATGATAGTATAAGGTAAAGACTTTGGCTTACAATCTTTGAATTCTTCGCATTTAATAACGAATACGAGAGCAACACGATGTGGGTCAGGTACTGATTGAAAAAACGTTTCAATCCTGCTTTCAATTGTAGTACTTTTCCGCCATAACTTCCAAGTTACTTTCAGTTGATCAAACCAGATTTGAATATTGACATCTAAATCTACATTCAGCCCAATATTACGCAGAGATTCTTCCAAAGAGGGCACAATTTTAATTGACTGATTTTTGCTCACAAGCTGATTTAAATCCATTTTAAATTGTGGTTATGTCAACTCACCAATTTACAAAACGAAATAAGCACTGAATATTACGGTTGAGTCCATTGGTAAATCTTTGTGTCCTTTCTTGCTTATTTGAAATCTTATTGACGGTAAGATTATAATTAATATTACACAAAATGCATGCACATTCAAAAATTAAAAATACCACAACAGGGCCTCGATACGATAGCGATAAAATCCTGCCATTCAATTCAACCATCAATCAACTATCAATGTCAAACTGACAATCAAATGTCAACTTTGTCAAGACCAACGAGTAAAAATTAGGTATTCAAAACAAAGAGCTAAAATAATGTCGTATTTTTAAAACCGTCGTGTCAGCGATAAGTGTTCGCGAAAATATCATAAATTTGTCAATGGTTTTCTAAACATTTCAACAAAAATAAAAAAGGCAGCTTGAAACGGAACGATTCTCCATAGAACTTTTATTTGACATTTGTACATTTTGTACGTTACAAATGTCAACATTACGAGTGGTCCCTGAGATAAGGGTTTTATTGTTCTGAGAGTGGTCCAGACTTCAGAACAATAAAACCAAGGTCCAGAGCTCAGAACAATAAAACCAATAGAAGGAGTGCTAAATTAGCACGCGATGAAATATAAACATAGTTCATTTTCTTATGGCATATGTAAAGCGTTAGAACGAGATCTCAATAGATATTTTATTTCTCATTTCGGTAGGGTGTCACAAGATTTTTTGCTTGCTAGTGTTGTCCGTTATCGATATTTTTTGTATCGATAATTTCAATACACATAATTACTATCTGAACTCGCATTTATTTAATTTTCAAAATAAAAAGAATAAACATAAAAAATATTGTAAAATATAAATAGTTCAGATATAAATAAGGCATATTATATTTGGTGTACTGTGCCTGTGAATGCTGTGTTATATGAAATAAAAGCGATAGTTGGAGTTTATGATCGAAAGGTTCCGCGTCTGCGCGTTCGCGTTTCCGCGATCTACCTCTAAAACAATAACACCAACACGAGCCTGAAATGAGAAAGAAGGAAAAGAAATAAAATAATATGATTTTGATGTATGTTCTTCCTTGCTGGCCTGGGAGAAAAGAAAAAACATAGTATCAGCTGTTTCTCTTCCCGCTCAGATCGTAAATGCTGATCTAGAGAATGGGCCGGAATCGAAATCATACCAATAGGCGATGGAGTTAGCAACACATCACTATTATCGCACATCACGCAAAAAGTGGCCTAGGCCTTATCGCCCTAGACTCTGTCTGCGTATAGTGTATCTTTATATGTATTTATTTCTTTATTACTTAAACAAAATTAATACATCTTAAATTTTCCTCTACATTTTGTTCATGACACATCGTATTTCGTTAAGCGTCACAATTTCCGGCTCTTTATATTTTCATACACAAACTTGAAATTCACTATCAGCCAGAACTTTTATTACTTTTATTTTACTAACTTAAGAAATTATACAATGTTACTCAATCATCCATGCAAAATATTGCGCGGTTATATATTAATCCATGTTCATTTTCGTCTTCCGATGCGTAGTATCCATTCTTGTTTTAATTTGCCATTCTTAGGAATACTGTAACAAAAATAACGACTTAAATAAATTTGATTCATTTATTAATATACTACAATAACACTAGGTCATGTAGTCAAAATAAGTGAGGATACAAAAAAAAGTCGAATAGAACCAGAAATTTAAAATCATATCAGACTTTAAATGATTTTTTTTATATATTTAGTGTTGTTAGGATTTAAGTAATATAAACATTATCTGGGTTTATATTTACGGGGGGTTTAATGATACGTAAAATATATCGATAAAAATATGCACATCACTATACAGAAAAACATAGCCTCTAACAACATAATGAAAATCCATTTAAACATTAAAAAAACTATATATAATTTAACACAGTGACGAATAACATAAATTATGAATACTGTTTTTTTAATTTTAAGTTGTATTATTATCATTACAAAATCAGAAATAAACGAAACTTGAAATAAAAACTTATTAGCTTTTCGCTATTATCTTTCTTTCCTGTATGGGAATTACAGCCTTAAATGACACAAGCAAGACATTTTATAGAAAAGCACACACAGTATTATAAACAGGTGTTAGGCATGTTTTTTATAATTATAATAGAAATAACATTAGTTTTTTATTATTTTCGTCAACAAAACATTGTAAAACTTGCAAATACATCCAAATGACATCAAGAAAAGGAACTATGATGATGCGATATTTAAATTGTCAGCATTTAGACATCCATTTGACATTCATCTTGTATTGTGACTAGATGGGCAAATGCCCGGGCATTTTGGGTACATTGGGAATATTCCCAATAGATGCCCAATAAATTCCTTCCCTTGGGCATTTATTTTTTTATGTCGATATTATTTTTTATTCTATTTTGACATTGAAAATAAACAATATTGTTAATAGAGCTAATAGTTATAGGTATTTAAGTAATTTTCACGAATTTAAGTAAGTTTAAGACCCCTAATTTTTAAAAACTTTGCAAATTATATGCATTACTCGTCAGTGTGGTAAAATTACCATACAGATTTCATTATATTTAATGTCTGATAGCTTAATTTATCATATACATTTTCCAGTAAAAAATGTGAACATATATAGTCTTTTGTACACGCCTACTATCTGTTTTCTTCAATTTTCCTCTCCTGGGTCTGCTGGAAGAGATTTCTTATGAAATAAGCAGTACCTATGTACTCTATTTTCTTACTTTGTACGTTCCTTTGTTTGTATGTTGTGTACATGAATTTTGTAAATAAATAAATATACCAGTCAATTTGTTTGTTGCCATTGACGTAAATACCCGGCATTTTAGGGGAAATGTTATAACAAGTTAATGGGGTGTCGAAGAACTTGTCAATAGGAATATCTCCTGTTCCGGGGCCAACTCCCAAATTAGTACTACTCTCGACTAATGTATGACTGTGCTCATATGTTGACATCACATTTCATTTCTGTTTGCATATTTTAACATATAATTAGGTCTACAAATATTTGCCAGTAAAAAAAATGAACTAAGACCTGTCATCTGTCCCCTTCCGATGACGGGTAAATTGGGGTAAATATTATGCCAGAGCATTACCTACCTATTTTTAGGAAATGTTATAACAAGTTGATAGGGAATCGAAGAACTCGTCAAAACGAATAGATTTTGTTCCGTTGATATTGTCGCGTAGGACGATGAATGACAATGTCAACGTCACGAATTCGAACAAAAAAAAAGAATTCACCTAAAGGAAAATTTCATCAATCGCGTCAAAGCGACGTTGGCCTAGCGGTCTATGCATTGGGCTGTGAATTGAAAGACCCCGGTTCAAATCACAGTCAGGTATAGTGTTTTTGAAGTACTGAAAGAAGTTTCTAGATAACTCTAGACCAAATGGAAAAGAAAATACGGGACAGAAGATGAGTGAGAGAGAAGGCGATAGAAAATTAGTGATTTGAATATGGAACATTGATGCGACTTTGTTCGAATTCAGGGGGTATATAAGCAGTACAAGGCGCGGCCAAGGGCAGTTTTTAGTGGGGAAGTGAGATCCGAAGAAAGAAGAAAAGTACTAGTAGCGAGTGAAAAGTGAGTAGTGAGTAAAAGTGAAGAAGTGGACATTGCAGTGACAGTACAGTGAAGTCTTCGATCAACTAAGAGTGAAGTGGACGGTGCAGTACAGCGCGTGACAGTTCAGTGGCGTGCAAGACAGTGTGTGACGTTTCCGCATACGGATATACGCGTAAGGTGTGGAAAGAGGACTGTCAATTACTGGACCATAAAGATTGTAAAGAAAGGTACGATTTCATAGAATTGTCATTTCCTTTTCTATCCCCAACCCACTCTCGTAACAATATAATAGCGGTTTTATTCCAAACCAAAGGGTATATCAATCCGAGGATAGGTTGAAATAAACACCAGATGGCGTCCAGGACCCGCAGCTTTACGTGCCTTCCCAAGCACGGAATCATCATTCTTTTCGAATAATCAGGTGATTCAAGCCTGCAATATCCTAACCAGACTGGAAACAACTTTTAACAAAGTACCTATGCTTATTTTTTATTTATAAAAACTTTATTGTTCCACAATAAAAAATTGGTACAATTGGTGGACTTAACGCTAAAAGCGTCCTCTCCCAGTCAACCATAAAGATAAACATATACGAATCATGTTGCGGCGCAATAAACTAGATACAAAATAAAGTATTAAAATATGTGCATTACATATATGCCTACTTAACACTATATGATATAATAAAATATACCTCATAAAATATACCTACATACGTACATAAGACTATCTTTAATACCCTAAATACATATAACAAATAAATATATACGAACATGCAATATACAGGCTGACTTTTAAACCACCAGCCAAATTTTTGGAGCAAGTTCAGTCCATGATATTGAACTACTTTCTATAAAAAAAGTTATTAAAAATCGATGAAAATTTTTCGTCCTCCCATAGAAAATCCGTTTGACTGACCGTTTGATTTGTATGAAAAGGCGAATTTTTATTTTAGCTTTTCGTTAATTGTTTTTATGGAAAGTAGTTCAGTATCATGGACTGAACTTGCTCCTGAAATTTGGCTGGTGGTTTACAAGTCAGCCTGTATATAAATAATGATTGATGATGGTAAAAATTAAGAATATAATAACATCAATCAAAAAGATAAGAGTGCACTCTTCTCCCAAAAGAAAAAATTGTAGAAAGAGACCTATAGCTTGTAAGGTAAAAGAGCTTGTCATAAAATTTGAGCGATGAGGAGGAACAGAAAGGAGAAGATTATCAGTAGAACGAAGTTGCATAAGTGTCAGAAAGAAATCAAAATTTACATTCAGGTACTCAAAATAATTTAAAAGAGAGTGCAAAGAATTCACATTTGTCTGCGTTCATGGATAGGTCCCATTTAAACTCAGAACGAAAAGATGATATATGATCATATTTGCAAAGGCAAAAAATGAAACGTATACAATAATTAACGAGACAGTCAAGATTCCCAGTGGGATTTGAACCCACGACCTCTGGATCACAAGGCAAACGCCTTTGAACCACTAAGGCAGTTAATTCTCTATGAGTATAGATAACCTTTCTACAAATGATTTAATAAGGAGAAAATAAATAAATACAATTGAAATTAAACTACATTACTACGAGTACAAACTAAACCTAATCTGATCTAGTGCTGCATGGTGTCAAGAACGTTTCTACTATATTTTAAAGCATAGATGCCCTTCAGAATACTAAAAAACGCCTTTTAGCTTTTATTTTTTTTCTGCCCTGTGATTGAGCATTTATTTGGGCATTTATGGATTTATGCCCTAAATGCCAGGAATATTCCCAATATCCCGTTTGGGCATAAAAACTTTGCCCATCTCTAGTTGTGACATGACAACACGATACAATCATGACCTGAATGCGTTTTCTTGTAAGTAAGATTGCTAATGCTAAGTTGTTACTTATAATGACAAAATATTACGAAATCTACATATATCCCTTATCTCAGGTTTCACGTAATAGAAAACACAAAATAAGCATCTGAATATTCCGTCCGTGTACGGCCAGCCCTTGCAACTCTATTTGGTTCCTTGATTCTTGGAAATGACTATAGCAATTTTAAATGTCAAATCGACGTCATTTCTGTCAAACAAACAAAATCTGAAAATCATCAAGCGGAATCACTGACTAGAAATATTTTTTATTGTAAAAACGGTGTGTAAAATCCAATTAAAAATAAATAAAATAGTGTTTCAAAAGCTGAAGTAAGGCAGATTGTAAGAGAACCCGTGTCGTCAAAAATAAAACAACAAAATGGAGCTGTCTGCTGAGGGTAAAACTCCTGAATATATGGCATTGGCAGGGATTAAATTTAAACTCTCCTTGCCTGAATTAAAAGACAATCCTCAGCTAAAGGAGCAACTTCTTCAAGGCATTAAAGCTGGAAACATGGCGCCATACTACAAAGAAGTGTGCACAGACCTTGGTTGGCAATATGACCAAAAGTTGCATGATGATATGGCTAAAGAGAACCAAGATAGGTTATCAAAGTTTAAAGAAGATGATTCGGAAACTCCAGTCTGGCAAGACAGGTGTGTTACATTACATTCATAATTACCTACATGATTATGATTAAAAAGAATTACCTAAAATAAATTAAATAATAGATAACATATTATATTAAACTTAACCTTATAGATGTATGTAGGTATATGTAATATTTTTATAGGGTTTTTAGGCATTTAAGATGCAGTACAATACCCGGCACATAAGTTGACCCAAAATGGCTGTCACTGCACACACTTTGCTCTAATTATACCTGCACAGAGCTGCCATTTTGGTTCAACTTATGTGCCCGGCAAGTATTGTGCCAAAGTATAATTTATTTTTTGTATTATCATGTAAGTATATGCATCTGAAACATTTCACTGATGTTCATTAGTAAAACTTTTAAGTTATAATTATTTAAGGAGTCAATATTTACTCTATATGGAATGTATGATATATATTTTTGTTACACATATAAATTAAATGAAAACAATGCATTTACTTGTGACAATCTCAGGTTTACAATCTGATGTTTTGGAAATCCTAAGGGGATGCCTAAGTGAATGAATGGCTGCATGATATGAAAAAAAATTATTACTTATAATAATTGTCTTCGCCTAAAGTAAAACCATTTCATCTTCAGATTGGACTACCTGTGCTCTATTGGGGACAAAGAAGCTGCCACAGCGCTCGCTACCACTAAGTATGAGGATTCTACTCTGACTACAAATAGAAGACTGGATGCTATCTTTGCTATGTTCAGAATTGCTTACTTTCACGGTTGCAATGTTAAGGAAATGGGAAAGGCTATCAATAAGGTAAGAGTACCATGATAACTATTTTAAACCAATTGCAAGTGGTCTGCATTCAGTATTTTCTTGCAACTTGAACGCAGCATAGAACAACCGTGGTGGGTGTTCTATGCTGCGTTCGGCGATTGAAGTTTACCTGTAGTATCAGCTATCGGTTTGTGCTGCTGTGTGCCCTGCGCTTTAAAGAGCTAGTCCACTGGATTATTTTAGTGACCCTTATTTTTCTATAAATCTTCTCATTTCTGTATGTAACACCAAATCTTCTTCTTCTTCGTCTTAGCGCTTTCCCAGTTGCATTCTCAGCTGTGCTGCTTTGGATCCCGCGGTGCGCTTTCCCGCTTTTTCTTCTCTAAATATAACATGTATTTCAATGGTCACCCAAGTTGGCCAAAGACCTTGCAAAATGAAAAAGAAATAGCCGGAACAGTTTAAATAATTTGGCTATGGTTTTACGACCGGCCACCTTCCTGATGTCAACGTAAAGTAATAAGTACAAGTTTTTTATTGGAAATTTTCTTATTTTATATTTCAGGCCCATGAGTTGGTAGACAAAGGTGGAGACTGGCGCTCCAGGAACAAACTAAAGGCGTATGAAGCAATTTACTGCCTGGCCGTTCGTGATTACAGCAAGGCTGCCGATCTTTTCATTGACTGTGTTTCTACCTTTGAATCCTATGAGCTAGTTGACTTTGGTAAGTTTATTACATTTTAGACCAATCAATACAACATTTTATAATATTACTTATATGTATGTATGTATATTCGATCATATCTATGCAGTCCATTTGCCCAAATGGTTAGCACACTTTGTCGGCGGCCCGACAGTTATGGCTGTAGCTCGTTCAAAGATGCCGCCTGCGCCATACACTCGCAGAGTACATTGATGCATTGCGCTGACTGTTTGCATTCGTTATTAATAAGCAGGTAGTACTTGGTACAACGTAGAGAAACTTATGCTCAGCAGTGGGCGGAAGAAGGGTTGGGATGATGATGATGATGAGTACAATTTCAATGAAAAGGACTTATTGTGGTCAATGTTTTTTTTATTTGGTTCGCTAACTTGCTGAATAACACAAATGTTGTTTTCAATTAATTTACTACTACTCTGGCCACTTTATTTATAAGTTTAATTTATATTATGTATTTCAGGCACCATTATCCAGTACTGCGTGTTGGCGTGCGCCCTAGCTTTGGAGCGCCACGCGTTGCAGGCGGCCCTGCGGCGGCAGGGAGCTGCCGTGCAGGCTTTACGCTCCCGCTTCCCAGAGCTCAGGGAGTTAGTTGAGTCTCTTCACGAGTGTCGATATGCTGACTTCATGAAGAGTCTTGCTTGGGTAAGTTGGATGGTCGTCCAACCCGTCTGGCCAGCCGGTGAGTGTAGGCCAAGACCTTTGGCTACTCAGGCTTAGTATTGCTCAGGTAGTACAGAGGGTCGTGCTATTCCAGTGGAGACATAAAAAGACCTGATTATGACATGACAACATGACAATTTTATAATAAATACTTATATAAATAAACATTCAAGCCCCAGGACAAGTTGAAAAAGGCCATTTTCTAACTTGCCTTGGCTGGGGGTCGAATCCAGAACCTCCGGAGAGTAGAGTAGCGTGTTCACCACTATGCCACAGAGATTATATGTTGGAAGCATTGCAGCGGCAAAGAGACCGACTGACAGCTGACATTCTGTTTAGAAACAGTCTTTTGAATGCTCTGCAATGCTTTCGTCTTCCTTTTCTTTATGTTAAGTGATTTCAGCACTATTGCAGATGATAGATCATTTAAATACATTCCGAGGAGTCTTAATCTTAAAAGTAAAAAAAAAAATAAGAAATGCAAACTGTTTTCATAGCTGCTATCTGCCATTCTAATCAATATTTGAATGAGGTCTATTGTAAAAAAAAACTCATCTATAGGCAGCCTAATGGATAAATCTTTGATCTCAGGTGGAGACTCAGATCTGCGTGGACCCGGTGTTCCGCCCCCACTATCAGCACTACGTGCGTGAGGCGCGTATCAAGGCGTACGTGCAGCTGCTACGTGCATACCGCTCACTGAGTCTTGACAATATTGCGGACACTTTTGGAGTTACCCGTGAGTTTGTTGAAGAGGAAATTTCCAAGTGAGTATACAAGTAGTTTCTTTAGAACAGGCATATCTTGCATTGGGGTCCACGATGGGAAGCACGTCAAACCTTTGGGTTATATTGTACTTATGAAATAGAACAGGCATAACTCTTTACACCAATATAAGCACTGTGTATCAAAGCGTATGCACAACTGCTACATGCTACAAGCTTCAATTGGATTTTATGCAACACGCAAGAAACTTGCAATTTGCATGAGAAGGAAAATGACAGCTGGAACGATATCGCACAAAATTGTGAACTATGTCCCTCTATTGTCTTGGATAACAAGATCTACATAGTTTGGATCGCTGAGCCAGCAGAGGAAGTGGCCAGTACTAGTGTCAGATTATTCAAGCCTTTAGTCTACACAGTATCGTTCCAGTGAAATCTGGAGCGACCTGCCACGGTCAGTTTTACAGTGCTGCTTTCGCACGCGCGGTTGTTGGTCAGTGTCATGGGCCACGGGCTTTTTGTATGGCTTTTGGTCCGCGCTTATTAGCCGCGCGGACTGTGAGCGTTACTGTAAAACCAGCCTTGTCTTCACGGTATCGTTCCAGTGAAATCTGGACCGACCCACGGTCTTCAGTGTCATTTTATATTGCGGCTTTTGCACACGAGTTGCTTAGCGCCGCGGGCCCACGGACTTTGAGTGTCTTGGATCGTTACCAGCCGTGCGGACGGTAAGCGTCACTGTAAAACCAGCCTTAGCCTACACGGTATCGTTTCAGTGTGGTTTTACAGTGCCGCTTTCGCAAGCGCAGTTGGGCAGTGTCACGGCCACGGGCTATGAATGTCTTGGATTGTTACATAGTAAACGAAATATTTTTTTTTTTATAGTAAGTATGGCTTTCGGATCGCGCTTATCGGCCGCGCGGATGGTAAGCGTCACTGTAAAACCAGCCTTAGTTTACACAGTATCGTTCCAGTGAAACCTGGAGCGACCCAAGGTCACTTACACACACGAAAAACAAAGAAATTGCAAAAATTGTAATAACTTTCAGCTTCACCGCCGCCGGGCGCCTGCAGTGCCGCATCGACGCGGTCGCCGGCTGCGTGGTGACGGGCGCGGGGCGCGGCGCCGACGCGGACCGCTCGCAGCTGTACCAGGCCACCATCCGCGAGGGAGATCTGCTCCTCAACCGCGTCAAGAAGCTGGCCAGCGTCATCAACTTCTAGAGTTCATGTTATCCTGGTAACTGCATATATTTTTTAAAAGGAATTTTTATTTTTATTTTTATTTTCGATCAAATGCGATTCTAAATAAATTATAGTAATTCGTATATTCCGTTTTTAAGAACAGCCAATCAAACTAAATTGTAGTAAATAATCCGGTATTTTCCTTCCGCTGGTCTATTTTTTGTATTTAAAAATTCATAATTCTACACAAAAATCCTTTGTTTAAATTAATAGCTAACGAGATTTGATAAAATTTCTTACATTCAAACGTGACTTAGCAAATAACCAATTGTTTTTTAAGTATAAAAGTCGAATAAAATATGAACTTAATACTCAAATTGTTGTTATTTCTAGCTTAGATATTTTAAATTGCTTAGATATATCCTTTCTGAAACGTGAAAGTTTGAATGTTTTTGTTCGGATGTCAACAGAATAGATTTCAATGAAACTTGGTTTAAGACGATACACAGTGTCCAGTGCTGCCCCCATTTGAAATAAATTATTTGTAAGGAAACGGAGATACAAATACAAATAATTTATTTCAATTGGGGGCAGCACTGGACACCGTGTATCGTCTTAAGGGTAAACTATGTTCCAATTTAACACACAGTATACTTATTACCCCGAAACTAAAGTAGGAACAGGATGCACAAGGATGCAAAGTTTCAAGCGAAAAATATACTATAGAGTAAATACTACTTACTAGAAAATCACCATTTTGTATTAGGCAAGGAGTCCAGCTTTGTATTAAGGTCATAGCCCACTTACACGACTCTGCTCCCACCCAACATATAAAATATTATTGAAATATGGGCTTCAGGTAGTGCTCTTTAGATATATTTTACATTGGCAACATAAAGCAGCAGACAGCTCACTGTCATCGAGCTTACCGCCATTAGACTGCTCGGTGGTTGACGCCTCGCTGGTGGCGCGTTGGAAACAAGCGGTCTACGCGCTGTCCGCACGCTGACACCTACTAACAGTCGCCGCGGCGACTAGATGAGCCTCCCTCCCCTAGATAAGCTGTCGGAACGAAGACCGCTGGGCGCCTGATAGCTGTCGGTGCGTGAGCCGCGAGCAGTCGTATTAGTTTAGGGTGGTGTTGGGTGGGAGCGGTGTTGCAGCCGAGTCGTGTAAGTGTGCTATGAACTTTACATTTAAATTAATGATTGAACTTGGCAGAGCTCCTTGTGACATCTGCTGAACAGAGCTTTAGTATTTTTTGTTAATACCAACGAGACACAGACTTATTAATAGGTATGCGATAAACGTTAACTCACGGAGGTCTTCCTCAGGGCAAATGTGACAAGCGACGAGTACACGAAGACGTCCCGAGCCGCACTGTGCGTCTCCGGATGAGGCTAAAACCTGTCGGCCAGTGGCTGACTTTTTACGTGATTTACTTTATCGCTTATTAATAAGAGCTTTATTATCTTTTCCCGTTCCTTCGATATGCAGTATAGATTTTGCAGTAGATATAGCTGTTAGACGTAGTGTGTAGTTTCATAATAGAAACAAAAGAAGCCCATATATTGAGTAGTTGAGAAGTTCTTATGATCAGTGCTTTTGCCTCCGGCAAAATTTGAATTTTAATAAAGTTTTTTGTTATTCATAGCGAGTCGGTAAGCGACGTCATATATGTATTTATAAAAAATGCACTGCTTTGATCGGTTATATTGTACCTAAAACGCTATTGATTTAACAAGATTTTTTTTTCTGTCAATTGCATAAAAAGTCTGCACTTGTTAAATTGGTAGCATACTCATTAAATGACTAATAGGGAGGCAGTGTTTTTATAAAGTTGATGGAATATGTATGTTTTTTTCCGAACTAATGGAAACTTGATAGCATCTAATACCTCTCCCAAGGATTTCCAAAATAGCCGTTCTAGAGCGGCCTGCATCCAGCGCTTTTCAGCGACCTTAGTCAGGTCGTCTGACCACCTTGTGGGTGGGTGTCTTACCCTTCGCTTGCCAGTGCGTGGTCGCCATTCGAGAACCTTTTTGCCTAATCGGCCATAGGTTCGTCGCGCTATGTGTCCCGCTCACTTTAAGGAGCTAATCCGCTGGGCTTACGAATTTGCTCATTTCTGATTCGATCACGTAGAGAAACACCAAGCATAGCCCTCTCCATAGCGCGTTGAGCGACCTTCTTATACGTTTCAGAGCGATAAGTCATCACTGGTAACACAATATAACACCAGTTATTTGATTTACATGTGTATGTAAAATTTCAGCAAGTGGGTGAAAATAATCTAGGTACCGGCAACTTATATCTTCTTCTTCATCCAAGCGCGTTCCTGGGTGCATACTTAGCTGTGCTGCTAAAGGAGCCCGGGGTGCGCTTTTCCGCTTTTTCTTCAAATATTACATGCATGTCAATGGTCACCCAAGGATGCCTAAGACCTTGTGTTGGAGAAGAAATAGCCGGAAGAGTTTAAAGATTTGGCTATAGTTTTACGACTGGCCGCCTGCCTGACGTCAACCCTCTTTGGAAATGTATTTGGGCGAAAAGTTTTACAACCGGCCACCGCCTGACATTAACCCTCTTGGGAAGGCAATTGTAGCAAAAGATGTTTGTGCTTAATTCTTTAGACACCTCTTACGACATCCACAGGAAGAGATGGAGTGGTCCTTTTCTAACCCGAAACCACACGGGTGGTACCGACAACTTATATAACGTGTAACTAATATTGATTGAAACTATTTTAAGGGTAGGTTCCAAGGAGTATAATATATAGAATTTTTTAAGACCCTGTATTAATCTTGTAATAAGAATCGTGACATAAATAAATAAATATATAGGGACAAATCACACTGATTAAGCTAGCCCCAAAGTAAGTTTTTTTAAAACTTGTGTTATGGGATACTAACTCAACGATACTATATTTTATAATAAATACATATATAAGTATAGATAAACACTCAAGACCCAGGAAAATTTGAAAAAGGCCATTTTCCGACATGCCCTGGCTGGGGATCGAACCCAGAACCTCCGGATTAGTGGTAGACCACTAACCGTGTTAACCATTACGCCACGGAGGTCGTCAAATGGACGAGTATAAAAATGAAATAAAAAGGGAGTATTAGGAGAAGGATAACAAAAAAGAAAATAATAATTAGTATAATTTTTTAAATAATTTGAATACTTTTTGGACATTTACATAAACATTTAATAATTTACAATGATTATTTATACTGACATGACATGACACATCATATTCATGACTACACTACAGTCTATTATCTATTTGCAACTTGAAATTAATAACTTGTAGGTGCTATGAAATTTATTCTAGACAACTAAATTGTTGCGGGGGGCCTAACGCCCCCAAGCGTTCGTTTAATACTAAGAGTGTATGCATGATTTAATTATAAATAATTTATAGGACATGTATACACAGAATAACTAGAATATTGAAAATATAAAAAGTACACAGTTCTCAAACATGATTTTCGTGTAAACTTAATATCAAATTACTATTTGACTAATACACGCATTTAGAAATGCATATTTGGAAATAAATATTTCTCGTGAACCCAGTTTTATCAGTCTGAAGGTGCCGGTGATTTTCTACGTAATAGTATCTATTTTTTTAAGAAGTTAATCATTACACCAGTCGCTCACATTTTTACAAAGATATGTTGAAGTATTCTAAAGCAATATAATAGCTATGACTCTAAGTACTTATAACTATGTAGACCTCAAATGCAAATACTTTTTAATTTACATGATATGAATATGTCATTAACCTCTGTTACAATAATTAAATGTATTAAGAATACTGGATACCTAGTCACAATAGGGAGTTATATATATTATCGAAAGTTCTATCATCGATTGCCTCATCATCGAAAAGTGGGCACTTAATTGTTTTGATATCGATAGGACCCTTTACTAAATGTCCTATTAATGTAACTGGTCGAAAATATATAAACTATTGATATACATTCATTTGTGTTATTAAAATTCTATAAATAGAACATTCGATGGAAAATCTCTTCGACCAGATTTTAGATGAACAGATATTATATTAGATTCGATAATACATAAAACACTCTCACAAAAGGTAGTTTTTCTATTTTTATATCATATCATATCGGTGTCATCTTTATTAAGATGTTAAATGTTCTAAAGAATCTCCTATAATTGAGTGTTGCAGTTTGAATACATTTGGTTGGAATGTGGAGATAAAATCATGCATATCGCCCTCCTTTGTATATTATTTAAATATATCATTATAATCAAAATGTTTAATTTGAAATATACATATATCTATACGCTCATTACTATTATACATATTATGTACAATTTAAAGATATAGATTTAAGATTTTATTTAATTTTTGGGATAATTTATATTTATTTTTGATGTCATAGCACATTCGACTATGTCTACGTCACTATAGATAGAAGGTTGTTTATATTCGACAATATTGAGAATCAAATGATAGTCCGGTTCGTACGACACAGTCTCAGAATGTGCTCTATCACAGAGTAATGACATAAACGTGGGGCTCACACGAGCCCCCGATTGCCCCAGGCCCGTACTCGTGCATATATAAGTTACTTAAGGTAATACTAGGCGTAATAACACGTGGAATAACAATTTGTTACATAGCACTACACTTTGCACATATTATGCTATAACAGACGCTCAGTGCGCCATTTATCAGTCCTTATTTTCATATAATTATGTCTATAGCTAAGTCTTTGTACATATAAACATGACACTATCCTTTGAGAATTGAGATTCATTCGTCTGCCATCCAATTTGATGTATCGCGCCACCACTTCTTCAGTTCGAGGTTTATGGAATGTCGGGTTTCGAAATTCGAATTAGTTGTTTTTACACGGTGAGGCCTTCAGTGCGCGCCGGTGGTGGTAACGAGGCGAGGGGGTGGGGGTGCTGGTGGTGGGGCGCGGGGGGTGAGGGTTGCGCGGGCGGCGGTGGGTGCGGAGCATGCGCTGGCGGCGACCGATATTCGCCTTCCTCACGCATCTGTCGACTGCGCTCGGCTAACTCGCGGCCTCGCTCCGCCAGCTCCCTCATCGCCGCCTGTCTCTCATCACCACCCTCTAAGGACGGCGGCCTCTCCAGCGGGGACGCCGCGCCAGGTCGGGCGCCGCCGAAAGCGCCGAATCCCAGTAACCCCGGAAATTTCGCAGCTACGCCGTTTTGTCCCGCACTCTGTTGTATGACTGATATTTCATTCAGCTGTGGGAACAGAAATTTTGAATTAGTTGATTTTATCTGATAATCTACAAGGACGAGATGACATCGAATGCTATCTGAGTTGATGGCACTAATGTGCCGAAGATCGAGAACTGTGGAAGCTGGAAGGAGAGGCCTATGCTCAACAATTAGTCACTTAATAGGCTACACAAAAGTAGGGTTGTAAATATACGTAAAGCAAGAATGTTCAGTAATATTGGTAGGTACCTTTTGCTGCATGCCGTTGAGGAATGGTGCGGGTAAGTACGGGTAGAACAGGTCAGGTCGCCGCAACAGGTCGTGAGGCTCGTGCAGCGGCCTTGGCGGCAGTTCAAGAGACATCCGTCGCCCACGTCGCGACGCGCCACCGCTCCACATGTGCGTTCCCATATGCACCTGCGAAAATTACTCATATTGAAACTCCATTGTCAATTCCCTAAAATGTTACTCACGGTTTTCCTACGAGTAGGATGACGTGGCCTCAAGGACAATTGAATTGTTACGAAATATTGCCACGTCATAGTTCCGGTCTAGTTTTTGTTCAATGTACAATAAAATTGTAGTTCAACTTGTAAAATAGAGGTTTTAGACTCATAGTTGCTTGCTTGTCGATAACGCGTCATCATCCGAGCGCATTCCCGGTTGTATCCTCAGCGGTAACGTTTCAGAGCCCGGGGTCCGCTACCTGAGGTGATTTGACGAGGTTACTGGTAAAATCACACTAATGCGATGCATTTAATTATTGAACGATGAGGATGATGATGCATGCAATAAACTGAAGGAATATGTCAAATTATATGTACCTGCATCATCAATTACTGACTTTTATTCACTAGATATACCTAAGTCAAGCGTTGTTTTTTGGCCACTCAGACCTTACAACTATCTTATGTAGGATCTATCTATCTATATATGCTTTTGTCGGTACATGAGATGATCAGCCCTTGGTTGTACGAGTATTTGTAAAAAGCCAAAGTTTTCGGTATTGACAGCATAGTTACTTTACAAGTAATATTTCTTTTTAAATTGTGGGGTTTTAAGTGATGTATGTATTGTTTGTAGGCAAGAGTAAAAAATTACCTTGAGGTTCCCTTTGGTAGTGAAAGCTTTTTGGCAGACCGCGCATCGAAAGGGTTTGTCGCCGGTGTGCGTGCGCATGTGAATCTGCAACGCGGACGATGACGAGAAGTTTTTGCGGCACACCCCGCAGAGGTGCTTCGAGGACGTTGGCGGCGGCGGGTGCGTCGGGCCGCTCGGCACTGCAAGGTGAAGAGTTGCTATCAATTGTTGTTCAAAATATGTTTCTTATCTCTAGCGTTTCGGACCGAACAAAGCTGAGAAATTTCTACAATATTATATTTAATTTAATATTCATGATTTGTTAAACATTTTTCATTTGTACAGGTTGGTACCTGTAAATATTGCAAGATGTGGAAGACTAATCTCATTGAGATAGGACGATGGGCTGGGTCAGAGTTAGCAGTCATTGAATGGACCATTGTGTTTCCAGTTTGTCGTCCTCACATTTGAGCTACGTGCATCTTTTGGAAGGTATATTTTATGGAATAATAGTTTCAAAAATATGTTATTATAGGTACCTATATGTAATATATTGACATGGCAGATTGATTATTTATTTGCTTGTAATTTGCTTTAATAATAATAATAATAAAATGTTTTATTAATTTTCTCCCCAAAAACATCTTATTCTAGCTTAAAAGGTACTGAGTACCTATATACATATTTGTAGTCAATAAAACAAAAGATTTGGAGAACTGGTGCCCGTGCTAGGTTTCCGAAGAACCTGTATTACGGGTCACCAAGACTCGTCACCAACATAGTAAATAATTGAAAGCAACATTATCATAACAGAGAAATACAAAAAAGAAAAAAATATGTAATAAAAAACCGTATAAATGAAGAATGTAAAGAAAAAAAAAATTAACCTAGTTAAATGCTTAGTACAAGTAAAACTATCACGATAACATTTCATTATAACCAGAAAAACACAATTTTAAATGCATTCATAATCAATAGAATTGATCAATCTTTCTTCGGCCATAATTTTTGCAGGACAATCAGGGTCACCAGTTTTGTGATTGCACGGTTTTTTATAGTGCATGCATGTTGCACATTTCGGCGGCTCGACGGTTTTCGTGCATTCTTTTAATGTGTGACCTAGTGCCCCGCAATGGCCGCAAGTGACGGAGTCAGCTCTGCTGTCTTGGCCGCATGTCCATACTGCTGACTTTTGTAACATCTAGTTACTAGGGTAAAATCTCGGACAGGGCAGGACGACCAATTCACAAATTTTCTTATATATGGCGTAACTTCAATAATATAATTGCAAGTTTCGGAGTCCCTCTTACCCGACTTACGAGTATGGCTTAGTTTTATAGAAGCCAAAAATGTCCCAAGAGAAATGCCTAGAAGATCGTCTGCTAAGTTTTGATGGTACATACAATTATAGACCTCTATTTCCTGCATAGTTGAGGGCACTCCAATGACGACTATTCTTGGTTTACGCTTATGTGGCTCATCCACGGTGAGGCCAGAAGTTGTGAGTTGCGGCGACTGCTTCAGCTTTTCTATGTCAGCCTTGGTGTCGGTGCTGATAATAACTCCACCGTTCTTCGTTTTGCGCAAACCTCTTACATGCAACTTTATTTCTTCTGGTCTAATAATTGATTGCACGAGAGTTTTTGTTTCTTCGCTCGACTTCATTTTGTCACGAGGGTATATAGCCACAGAGCTTGTATTAGTAGGCTGAATAAATTTCTGGTCACTTTTTTTTACCATATCAGCGAAGGACACACCTCCCGAGGTAGGTTTTATGGACTCCTTGACGGTTTGATGAAGGTCCCGAAGTTGTTGCGTTAGGTCTTGTTTTTTCTTCATAGCGTGCATAGTAGAATGAGCTTGAATTGCTTTTTGCTTCAGAGATTGATACTGGACGACCATTTGCGATGTTCCATGGCCCACTTTTCGGCACAAATTATGAATTTTCAATTTTTGATCTGAATTCAATTTGCCTTCCGTTGAAATTGCACAAACCTCATTCAAGCATTGCTCAATTGATGTCAACCAGTTCTGTATTTCGGGAGTAGATATGACTTGTAAAGTGTCATCCTGCTGATGTCTCCTGGGCTCAGGTTGTGGGGTCGAGTGCGTGGGTGTGGGTGGCGGACTACGTCGCGTCAACGCACTTCTGTTAAAGGGACTTCCACTATCCATGTCTCTTTTATTTTACTTTGACACACTTAAAAACCATAGTCTTAAAAACACCGTAATTCACTGTTACCGTGCAGCTATAATTTGCTTAGGTAGTATTAGGTCACGGAATTACAAATTATTGTATATTTTAATATTGTACGCGTTAGATCGCATCGCCTAATCGATGACGAATGCTTTAGATTAATATTGGCTTGTTACGTATGAAATACGAAACTTTCTTGACTAAAAAGATTGTCAAGACAATGTGTTCGCTTTGGTAATGACATGACAAAAAAAGCAGCAACCTCATCAGGTCTATCTGGTCCGCTGATAACACCTAACCAAGCACGCTTTGAGCTTTCATTTAAAACGCTTAAACTTGAACATAGCTTACCGCTAGGTCGCTTTGGTAATGGCGGCATATCCATAGGTGGTGGATGCGACATGGGTGGCGGTGGATGCACGGGCGGCGACCTCTTCAGGTCCATCTTGTCCGGAGACGACCGCCTGTCGGGGCTCGTGGTGTCCCGGGACTCGTCGCCAGTCGGGCCACTGGAGCTCTTGTCGAAACCGGGAGGCATGTCCCGGATCTTGTGGGTCAGCATGTGTTGCTTCATGTTGCCCTGTGGATGATAAATACTTGGTGAGTTTATCGAATCTCTAGCTTTATTTCTCTTTGCTTTGTAGAAAGGGTTTCATTGCAGAGATAGAAGTGTGGTCCTTTAGATTTTCGTAAAAAAATTCTTTACTGTCACGTTAGGCGACCATTTTTAACTACCTAACTACGCAAATAATGATTGAATCACTAGTTTTACTCTGTTATCAACGCTTCTGCAATCATTGTATTATGTAAGTAGTGCAGACCTAATTTTTAATTGCTGTGTAGTTAATGGAACCAAATACTCAAGTTATTTTATATTTTGGACCAATAGTTTAAATAGATCATAAAAATATCTATCGTTGGCTATTATTTTTAATTTACCATATAGATATTAATTTATACTAAATGCTTTACAGAATATCGGGCTAATGGAATCGGATGTTTATTAATCAACTTGATTAGTATTCTATGGCGTTTAGCTAATAAAATAAAGCAAATATAATAGCCAGTTGACGATTTCCATAATAATTTTGTGGAATCGTATTAAAATGAGGAATAATATATTTCTTTACTTAGGCACACAATAAAAAACTTAAAAACAAACATATAAATAGATACTGCTAAAACGAAAGCAGGCGCTTTGTGCAATAAATTCATAATGACGCCTGCATACTTCAGTTACAATGAAATGCTTGCAATATATGATATTTTCAAGCCATCTTTTTCGTTTACAAGCTCAGTTATTGCAGTCTCGGGAGGTCTACTATAAATTCAGTTGGAAACAAATCCGCTGTTGCGTTTTCGCGTTTAACAACAAAGCAAGCTCTAAGAAGTTGATATAAAGCCTAAATTGTCTAGTAACGTGAAAACGAAATGCAATTATTTTATGTTTCAAACTAAATTGGTGATTGACCATCGGGTTAGTATACAGGCGTCATAAAATAGTATGTTAATTATAATAAGAGTTTCGCGCAGGCGTCGCTCTTTCATACCGGGTAGACGAAGGCGTTCCAGAGATCCAAAGCAGTGGCGTGCGGGGGGCGGGGGGCGCGCGCGCGCCTACCGCACCGGCAACCGCCGCCACTGCTCTGGAACCACAAACACACACAGTTACAGCGGCGGATCCTCGAGCATCTTCAAAAATACACTAAATCCAGCCTCACACTACCTAAAATTTCAATTTTTGTGATTTCATGTACATTGCTTGTTTTGTAATGATCAACCAGAATTTACATTCAATTCATTACAAGACCGGCAATGTATTTGAAATCCGACGCTGAATTTGAGTTAGTGTGAGTCCAGGTTAATAAATTAACTCTTGTTTTATACCCAGGATCCGTCACTGTAACGTTACGCAAGTACAAGGTTGTCACAATTACCTACTGCAAATGCGTAGAGAATATAAAATTTAAGAACTACAAATAAATTTAAATGTAAATGTAGCTTTTTATTGACAACCCTTTAGGTGCGTAACGTACACAAAACACACTAAAGGAAAATGGGGATTTCATTATACAAAAATGATGCATGGATTGAAATTCCACAGAGTAGGTAATATGATGAGGAAAAGTGTACAATTATTTGTAAGGCGATTTTTACATACTTACCAAAGAATAAATTAAAATCATAATAAACATAGGTAAGTAAGTACCTACGCATATCTACAATCTACAACATACTGTATCGAGAGTACTCTTGACATCTTTACGAAGCGCGAATTTTTTTATATTTATTCCTGTCTATCTAGTTTAGACTAAATAACTTCACGAATTTCTTTTTTATAGAGTTGGTAATAATAACCGAGCTTTCTTACAAGTGCTATTATTTTTTACATTCGTTTTTTTTAAATTTTGTTATAAATTGTACGTTTCATTTCATCCACATTTATAAGCAAGACCGATAAGATTATTTTTTATTTATTTACAATTTACTTTGTTCTTGTTAATGTTAGTTACTTATTTAAAATAGGAAAATACGTTACGATTTCACACAGGTAGCAGTAAGGCGTGCCTATCTATTAGTTAATGAACGATAAACGGTGAATCCAAATTAATAGATGTTTATTTTATTATATACTTTATGTTGAGTGCAATAAGAGTTTATACGCAATTTTGCTAAGGCAACCATCATTAATTTACATTAATTTTTAAAGAGATAAAAAGGTGATTTATATTAAAATATGAAACCATTGACACTGCGAACTAGTCGATAATATGTATAATTTAAGTAGGCGATTCATATGCCCCGATGATATTTTTATTTATGATGGGGAAGCGGGTCGTATCGCATCCGTTAAAATGCCTTAATAATATTTGTTTTACATTTATAAGCGAGACCCACATAAATTAAGTGGATTTATCGTTTAGATATACAACGTGTAAGGGACATATGCGTAATAAATAGAACCACGGGCTATACTCGTACTAGACTAGTGATCTAGTACGAGTATAGCCCGTGGTTCTATTTATTACGTATAATGAAATGTTGATTTTTATAAAGATTTTTGACTGTTAAAAAATTTCATTTTACTATAGTAATCTAGTAAAGACAATAAGTTCGATTTATTACGCATTTGACCCTTACACGTTGTATATTTTTCTCGCTATGTTGATATTGTGTTGCTCTAATTAAATTGATGAATAAGATATTTTAGGGGAATAGACTATGGAGGTACCAACGTTGTACCTATACCTCTCGAAGTGCGTCCAGGTAGTTTATTTCTTTTTATTGAGGTAGTAATAGGTAAAATAAGTGTCTAAAAGCGATATATAATGACCATCAATTTTACAAAGATTGATTCGTTTTTTTTTAATTTTTACGTGATAGACTTCTTAAAAAACTATATTATAATAATAGTTATTACCTAGCAGGTAATTTTAAAACATTGGGCTTGCTTTTAAAATTACCCTCAACTCAAGTATATTTTACACGCCCATCCTACATATTTCTAGTGTGAAATATTGCACGATCCGAAGTCAATAAACTTACACCTATAACAAGATAGGAATAACAGATAAAATTGTGCGGCGCGTGAACTTTCGTAGCGCGGGAGCATAAAATATAGATTTAATAGAAGAATAACTCGCCAATCTACGACCAAGTCTCTATGTGAATCGACTGTTAGTAGGTCTATTATACTATATATATATGATAATACTATAATTACCTAATGGCTATGACATCAGTACTATCAGATGGCTAGAGGCAGTTCAAAAATCTGACATCAGTGTTAGCATTAACACACTCGGTAAGGAAGAAAAACTTCGGACGAAAGTCTTCGGACCTATCAATGTAAAAATAACACTTCCGAAAAAGCTTGAATCTTGAAAACTCGTGAATAAGTAAATTAAATTGGAATTAAAATTTTATATGATATTTCAAATACCAAGACTATCCTAGTCCCAGCACTTACAGCATTAAGCTGGAGCTAAGATAGGATGGCCTAATGATCCTCCAAGAGGACTCATTAACACATTACCAGTTTGTGACCGACTTTTAGTGTCACAAACAAACGCTTTTCTATTGTTTCCGGTAACTGGACAGTGAATGTTTTACTAAAAAAGTTTTACCATATGACATATTTACTGTGGTTTTTACCTACTTACTGAGGTGAAAAAGTGTCTGGGAAAGCCTTATTTTTGATTAAATTTTTAGTTCTCTAATTGATCTAAACTTACTGTTGCTATCATTAAGCTTACAATGAAAGCTCAATGGTTGCTATAGCTAATTCGCACATTGATGCTCGTATCTGTAATTATTTTTAGTTTTCGGCGGGAGTGCGGGTGTCGGCGACACTTATTGTAATTTTAAATGCGCTTGTAAGCAGGTACCGCGCTGCGGAGACGATGTTTTCTAACGCTACATTACTAATATAAAGGGAAAACACTAGTGTTTACCGCGAACAACGCCGCCATACATTTTAAACGATTTAGACACCTATAGACTACCCTGCTTCCCATTTTCCCACTATGTGTTTGGAATTTTTGAACAAGTCCTTCGAATATATAATTTTTTCATGTATTTTAGGTAAGTACATATATTTAAAATTGATATTCAGCTGTGTGTTGTCAAAGTGCTAATAAACTATGACGAGTTTGTGGAAAGCTAATAATGTATAGTAAAAATAATAGATTGTGCTACAAGGCGTAAAGGTAATATTTTTAAGGCGAGGGTACTACTTTGAATCCAGAGCGAAACGAAGCAAGGTACTAATGTACATCGCCCGAGTAAAAATATTACCGAATAGCACACTCTAATTTTCATCTCTATGAGAAAAAATATATATATATATATATACCTATCAAGAAAAGTAAAACACCTATATATACTTACCTAACTAATCAGAGTTTAACAAGCAGTTACTAACCTTATTTCTTTTTTAACTTTTTAGTCCTGCGAGAATTACCAGTTACTTTAGTCCCAAACATTTTGGGATAAAAACATCGTTGTTAGAATAGATGAGATGAAAAAATAATTATAGAAATTCAATACTAAATACTTATGTCTTTTGTTGGTAATGGCCCCGTTTATTAATATGATTAAAAAATACAAAATTATAAGAATGTTTAATACTAGCTAGACGTTTAAAAATTAAACCATTATAATTTTTAACACTAGGAGTGTGGTGAACCTAAGTCATAAGAGTCGTAACTCCTGGCCTTCTTTATATTTACATAATCTAATAGACTTTAACAAAACGTAATTTAAAAAGTCACTTAAAATAAATACATAACTACTAATGAGGTACCTACCGTTTTAACTAGTCGTTTGTAATAAAAATAGTAAAATTTCATGCTGTCCCTGTCTAGCTGAAATGTTATGAGGCTTAAAATACTAAAATTCGTTTAGAGTCGTTTGAGAAGATGTTTTCCGGTAGGAATACAAATTAATTTTTTGGTCAATTACATCATTATTTACAAATCAGTATATCGTTATAAAAAAACTATTTAGTAAAAGGATCGCCTCGCCAGCTAGTTATGGGGTAGGTAATACCACAGAGAAGCAAATAAAGTGTCTATATTCCGTGGGTTACTACTTACTGAGATAAGCCCAAATATTTAAAAGAAGAAGACAAGTGTATCTATGCTTTATTTACGTATAGTACTCGTAGTACCTATTTACATTCAGCTAATAGCACACATTGCATATGTGCATGTTGTTTGCGTATCTCAACGATAGTTTTAAGACTTTTAGTATTAAGACGTAGGCCTATTTATCTCAAGAACTTGATTAAACGACCAAAGCAAATATCACGTCAGAATTCAATTTGAAAACTAACTGAGGCGCCATCGTAAATAAGCTATATTTTATTGATAAGAACCGTGGTCGCTTTGGGAAATATACGAAAAATGTTACTTTGTCGAGCATAAATAATCTTTTTATGACGAGAAGCGTAGGTAAAGGCTCAAGGATTTATAAGCAATAAATATTTTACGACATGAATTAATATTCCGATCGTTTTCTGTGACGTTGTTTTTATGACTTATCATTTTTGTGGCGCGATGGACCGCGACCATGCGCAGGCGCAGCTTACATGCTTGAAATATTGGCCGAACTGGGTATAAAACTTCAATCGCTATAAAAATGCTTTTAACAATAACCTTTTTATATTATTTTTTGTTTTGTATTAATATTGGTACTTATTCATACGAAATGCCATTTATAGCACACCGACCTTGTCTCTGATCTAAATGTTTTAATACTAACATACTTAGGTACCTACCTATATATATATGAGTAGTCAATATATTTTTAGAAATTGAGTGATTACTTTACACGGTAAGGTTTACACCTACCTAACTAAATTCTATTAATTACATCATTTAAGCTTTCACATGTAATTCAGTATTCGTTATTATTATAATTATTATACCTGTGACGTAAGTTTGAGATCATAAATGTATCGTTTGATCGACAACTTATTTTTTATTATTGTATTCTTTTTAGTTGGTTTGTAAGTCATGCATGCAGATATTTTAGTGTATACTGTAAATCTGTATGTAAATTACTAAATAAATATAAATACGTTTTCGTAAATTGTGCTATTCAGAGCTAAATATTTACTTTGAATCATTCGGGCTATGAAAAATTACTACCTAGGTAGGTACCTACTGCTAAGAAATTCTTTGTGTTCGTATTGTATTTAATCCCATATGATAATTCCAAAGACTTTAATTCAATAGAACTCAGCATTTAGGTATATTTATAGCCGTGTGGTTCCTGGCAGAGTAGAATAGGACCACTCCAAGTCTTTCCGTGGATGTCGTAGAAGGCGACTTAGGAAACACAAGCTAAACAAAGCTTATAAACATTAATGAAACCTCTTCAACCTGTCTGGCCAGCGTGGAGAGTGTAGGCCAAATCCTCTGACTGCCCTGGCTAATATATAATATGGCTCTGGTAGTACAGAGAGGGTGGTGCCCCTGCAGTGGAGACTAAAAATGGCCTGATAATGAATGAATGAATGAAAAACTCTTTATTGCACCCAAAAAATAAACAAAAAACAAATTGTAAATATTTATACATAGGTACAATGGGCGGTCTTATCGCTGACAGCGATTTTTTTCAGACAACCAGTGGATGGAGAGAAATGTAGGCACGTGAAAAAGATAATGATGATTTATAAGTAGGCATAAGTATTGTATATTTATAGATTTTCACACCTGAGAACGACTTGGGCGTTTAGTCTGTCACCACTTATTGGCTCCACAATATATTTTTAATAGCATTACCATAACTTATACATGTTTTGTGTCAACGCAGTCATATGCAAACTGTTGCTAATATAATTATATTTTCTTAATTAATTTATTTGCATATTAACTCATAAATAACAGAGTGAGGTTTGTATAAATAACATAGTTAAGGTTTAAAAGAAAGATGGCGTCTAAATTAATTTTTCATTTTTACATTATGGACCTATTAATTTATAGTCTTAAATATAAAGAAAAGGTGCGTATATAAATATATAATAAATGTGTAGTCATTTATGGATATCGATCGATAAAATGTGCAAAAAATCGAATTCCGCTTTATTCATATTTGATAGATTTATAAGAATGTCGTCGATGCAAGTATTTCTAAACTGACTTGTGTGCTTTGATTTTAAATTTTATTAGAATGTCATATGATATAATATATTCCATAGATTATTAAGGTTAATATGTATTAGGAAAATAAAAATGCCACATAATTTACTGAGTAAGACGCTAGGGCGCTGAGTAATGGAAGCAGCGGGGCGCACTGCGGGGCGGAAGTATACTTTCACATTGTTTGTATTGTCTATTATATGTAATCTGCTATTCCCGTATCGACATAAATTTCATTTAGTGGAATATATTATAGAATTGCTTAATTCAATCGTAAATACAGTCGTAATATAATTGTTATGACACAGGTATTTGAATATTGTTCTTGAGCATCGCGCTCTGATAGTTGAATATACATATTCTATGCAATCTCAATTATATCAGAATATAAAAACATATGAAATATACTTTTAACCCGGCGTTCGTCGCTACCGGGTAAAAAATACCACATGGGTAATAAAAATACTCATATTTCTTTTTCTACGTAATCTAGCGACTTGCGGTTTTAAGTATCTTTCTGCATAGAAACGAGAGACCCCCTCCCCGCGTGGCTGGCAGTTAGCGCCACGCACTCGGACGCCACGGACGTGTGAAGTGAGTATGGGTGAAAAATACCCGGTAGCGACCGTTTGTGTAACTCCTTTTTTGTTATATTTTTAAATATTTATTTTTGTTTTAGCACTTCATTACGATGCATTTCTCACTGAGTGATAATACTATAGAAGACATTTTACAACAAGAAGATAGTGAGGAAGAAATAGTGTCGGAAACAGAGGATCATGAGCAGTTTAGTGACCATGACAGTGACTCTGAGCAAGAAGCTGATTCGGGTGATATCGCTGACGTTCCGTTGCGGTGTGAAGAAGAAGAAGAGCCAGTATTACCTGTGCAGTTTGGTGAATATTTAGAGGATGTACCGTTGAAATATATCAAGCGTAAGAAATTCATTGGTCGAAACGGAAATAGTCAATGGCTCGTGCAACAACCACCGCAAAACGTACGTACAAGATCTCATAATATTATTGTTCATTTGCCCGGACCAGTGAGAGCAGCAAAAGAATGTACTAACATTTTAGATGCTTGGAATTTGATTTTCCCGGATGAATATCTACATAAAATTGTCGACTATACAAACATTTATATTGAAAATTTGAGGCGTTATTATTCAAGGGATCGAGATTGCAAAGACACAGACATTATTGAATTGCGAGCTTTGTTCGGAGTATTGTACTATTGTGGAAGAATGCGAAACTCACATCTCAATACTAAAGATATTTGGTCATTAGATGGCAGCGGCTTTGACTGGTGTATAGCATCAATGTCACGACAACGATTTCATTTTTTATTGAAATGTCTACGTTTCGATAATATGCATACACGCGAAGAGCGTCGAGCGGAGGATAAATTTGCACCCTTTCGAGAGATTTTTGAAGACTTCAATGCAAACATAAAAAGGCATTATTCATTTGGCGAAAATGTAACTATCGACGAAAAACTCGAAAAGTTTCGTGGCCGTTGCCCATTTCGTCAATACATTCCAAGCAAACCTGGGAAATATGGAATCAAAATCTTCGTTATGGCTGATGCACAGAGTTTCTATACGGGAAATATGGAGGTTTACGTTGGACAGAACGATGGGCCTTATCAAAAGAGTAATGCCGCAATTGATGTTGTGAAGCGGATGGTAGAATCAATAAAAAATACCCACCGGAACGTGGTAATGGATAACTGGTTTACTAGTTTTCCTCTTCTACATGATTTGCTGAAAGAATATGGCTTGACTGCGTTAGGAACTGTAAAAAAAAATAAGCCCGAGATTCCTCCAGTATTTACAGTCGCCAAATATCGAGATATTCCCAGCTCTATATTCGGTTTTCAAAAAGATTGCACCTTAGTTTCATATGTGCCAAAGAACAATAAAGTCGTGCTGGTGGCTTCTACTATGCATCACGATGGCAAAAAAGACTCAGGTGAAGCAAAGAAACCAGAAATGATACTCGATTACAACCGAAGTAAATGTGGTGTTGATGTCGTAGATGAGCTATGTGGAACTTACTCGGTATCGCGTATAACAAAAAGATGGCC
Organism: Acrobasis repandana; assembly: GCA_963576875.1. Taxonomy (NCBI): domain Eukaryota; kingdom Metazoa; phylum Arthropoda; class Insecta; order Lepidoptera; family Pyralidae; genus Acrobasis; species Acrobasis repandana. The sequence goes on along the minus strand of OY756216.1, from coordinate 14,043,471 downwards.
TTTGGTAATATTTTATGGACTTCTTAACGTCGGAGGTATCAATGCCTATGTCATTGTCAAAGCTAATAGAGAATATTCTGGAGCTACAATTGGCCCAAGAACAAACGAGTTGAAAGAATTGGCCAATGGTTTAATGATGCCTCTTATAAAGCGCAGAATGTATATTGTGAATTTGCCACAAGTTATTAAAATAAAAATAAAATTAATTCTTGGTTTATTTGAAAACAATGATCACGATGAGCCAAGCTCCTCTAGGACGGGACCAAAACCATGCACGTCTCGCTGTGAAGTCTGTAATTGGAAAAAAGACAGGAAAACAAAGACGTGTTGTCAATTATGTATAAAGAAAATATGCAGAGAGCATACAATACCTATTTGTGGCGAGTGTTACCAAAAAATAAAAAAGGAATAAAAACAAACTTAAAGACTGAATATTTTTCGAATTGTGATTTTAAGTGATTTTTGAAGCTGATTTACAAAAAAAATATATAATATAAGTAGTCTGTATTTTTGATAACTTGCAAGAGTATTTTATCTAGTTTTAAGATTTGATCTCATTTTGCATGAATCCAAAGAAGAAAATGTATTTTTTTTTAAGTTTTTGAGTTTAATAAGAAAAAAAGTTAAGATTTTGGTTCCTTATAATGTATGTGCCTTAAATAATAATAAATACGTATTTCCAAATTAATAATGTAACTTATACTATAAACAAAGGCAATAATGCAATAAACTTTAATATAAACAAATATTTAATAAATTACGCATATATAAAAAAATGTGGTATTTTTTACCCGGTAGCGAGTATTTGTGTTCGTATATGCCTAGCGACGAACCCCGGGTTAATCATGGTATTATTAAAAAGTTGGTACCTGGGTACATATTATTAATACTTATTTTGTTTTTGAAGTATTTCCACAAGTTGAACTAGTTGATGCGATGGTAAATTGAACAGTGATATTTAGGCGTACCTGGTTAGATACCACAACGGTTCCGTGCTTCTGATTAAATCGTAACGAGCCTTCAAGTTTACCTACCAAGTTCGCCGTCAATTACCGAACAGTGCAAGAGCTCGGGTGCCGCGGAAGACAACAGCTAAAACTAATGCAGACTAGTGCCGACTAGAGACTTGTAATTACTGCTTGCAAAATTAATGCACCGAGACTAGGATGAAATGAAACCGGCGCGTGAACTTCCTCCAGCTTGGGACCGGACACGTTTCTAAACTTAGTTATTTGACACCTATTTATTTATTACATGCATGTGCTGTTTATCGTTAGAATCCACATTTTTCTTTAATACTTATACCCATAAACTTTACCATAAAACTTGTTTAAATGTAGAAATTTGTTAAAAAGTCGTAAACGCATAAAGCTTTGCTATTTGTGTAACAATAAAGTATGAACTGGCTTAAAGCCAAGTGACTCAATCTGAACTAGGTACGTGACAATTACATGATAATAATTTTAGCGGTTTTCTCCCTTCATTATAATGGACTTGTCATGCTAAGATTCATTACAAACAAGTATAAACTGTAGCAGTGTTCATCATGGGAGGGAAATAAGAAAACCAATGCATAATAAGTATATAGCAACTGACCTTTGTGGAGAAGCCGCGGTCGCAGACGGTGCACTTAAACGGCCGTTCCTTGGTGTGACTGCGGTAATGAATCTCCAGCGCTGAGTTGCAGGCGAACGTCTTGTAGCAAATGTTACACGTGGTGTTGCCGCGCACTGCACACAAATAAATCCACAGTTCAATGCCAACTCAGTGTCACTAATGGGATGGTCGGAACGCACGATTACACTGTATATCTATGAGGGTTAGCTACATTTCTTCCAAAAGTTACTTTCTTTGACATTCAGCGTGTATTCGAGCGCCCAGTTAACTAATTGACAGTTGTTTAGTATTAGTTGGCAATCAAGGATCAAAAATAGGGATGGAAGTTTGGGCGACCGGGGCGGACGAAATTATAATATCCCGCTATCGCATACCTGCGGGAGGAAACGCGAGTCCGAGTGGGCTGAAGGGTGATCCTCCGAGAGCACCGAGCGCTGCAAGGGGCGTGGGCGGCGATGGCAGCGGCGAGTGGTGTGGCAGCCGCGGCGGCGTCGACAGCGTCGACAGCGTGGGCGACGGTGGCGAGGCCCGCGCGCTCCGCCCGCTCTCCGAACCTGTCGCCGATGGGAGGGAAGCCGTTGTGGTGATGGTTTTTACTTCGCATTCGGACGCCGAGGCGTAGACGGAGAGCGGCGAAGTTCGACGATCTTTAATATCAGAGTCATCGTCGAACTCCCGATTAGCGGGATCACGCTCGTCCCGGCCGCTCTCATCGTCGGTCCCGCGGGAGTCCGCCCGTCGGTCGCCAGGAGTGGAAGGAGTAGGGAACATCGGGGGAGGTATAGGGCGATATGGAGTATATTCGTTGACGTCAGATTCATTGCTTAACGATGGAAAATCATTAAGTGCTATATTACGACTATGATCAAATGGAATCCGGTCCCCGGTGTGAAGACGGATGTGTTGGTGTAATATAGTGGGGTCTGAAAATTTCTTGTGACAAACTGGACATTGATGTAACATTTGTGATGGAGGTTTTATTCGATGGACACCCATATGCGTCTTTAAGTTGCCTTTAGTCGTAAATGAACGACCACACAACTTACATCTAAAAGGCCTTTCTCCAGTGTGTGTCCTATAATGCATTTGTAAAGCACTTTTACATGATAAAACCCGATGACAAACTATGCATTCATTAGGATCTAATAATTTGTTATCAATATTATCAACTAACTGCTGTAATTTTGATGTTTCTGAAGTTTTAGTGATTTCTATTAAACTTTCCCAAGAATTGTCATTACTGCCTGGACGTGGCAGAAGCGAATTATAAAAAAGAGGATCACGCGCAAGATCGACGTCAACTACATTGTGATTCATAGTTTGGAAAGGAGTAATACTACCAGAGGAAATACTGCTAGGTGGTGAGTGTGGGAATAATGGAAATGAAGGAAAGGTTCGAAGCCCCGTTGCTATTGAAATTGGTCCAGATATCGGTGAATTCTTACTTGAGAGATTTTCCGGTTGGTCGGGATCGGGCTTGACTTGCGGACTTTCTCTGCCAATTTGATCTTCATTGCTGTACTTTGAGTCCATACTGCAGTCGTCGTAAGGTGATGAGGATGGATATCTTTCTGGGTCTCCATCAGCCGCAGTGTCATTTTCCTCAGGTTCTCGTTTGGGTGTAACTCGATCAGTATCTTCAAAACTAGAATCTCTTTGACTTTCCTCGTCTTGTGGTTCAGACTTGAAAATATCAGGTGCGGATCGGGGAGGGCTCGGCGCAGAAGGTTTACTGAGATCAGCCGGAGCGTCTTGTTCTTCTCTCATCGCAAACAACGGATGAGGTGGTAGAGGTTTTTCTCCTAGTGGACGAGGTGGTAACAGGTCATGATGTGGAGGCCTGTATAGTGGCAAGCTTGGCGGAAAAGGAGCTGGCCCGCCCGGAGGGAACTGTAGTGGATGTGGCGGCATACCGGGGATGGGTCCCGGCGACAGCTGCGCTAATAGCGGCGGGTGATATTTGTCCAAATGTTCTGGTATCGGGTTTGGATTCATTTTAACATGGGGGAATTTTGCAGTGTGTCTTTGGAAATGGACTTTGAGATTTCCTTTGGTTGTAAATCGCGATCCGCAGACATTACATTTGAAAGGCCGTTCACCTGTATGTGAACGAATGTGGATTTGTAGTGCAGAGTCACTTCCAAATACTTTTCCGCAATATCGACATCGGTGCTTGAAGAAGGGCTCGTTGCGTCCTCCACTCTTTCCATCGTATGGTGACATTTTTCCTGATTTACGGAATGCCAGTTCGTCGGCAAGATTATTTGCTAATAGGCCTTGTGATGCATTATCCAATACTTCTTGGGCTCTTTTCTGGAGCATTTCTAACGTATTTGGTTCATTAAGGGACGGCGGTGGATCATTATTCGTGATAATTGAAGACGCTAATGATGACGAAATGGAACTATAAGGCGGGTGGGACATCATAGGTGGCGAAGAGGTTGGGAGTTTAGGAACGGAAATAGTGTCCAATTTGGGAGTAAGATGAGAGTGGGTTGAAGGCAAGCTTTGGCTAGTGGGAGGAGCAGGTGTAGCAGGAGTTGGCTCCCGTGGCGGACGTGGCGGTGACGGCGATCGAGCGGCGGGCACAGGTAAGTTCGATTCCGGCTCACTCGGCGGAGGGCTCTGCAGTGGATCATCTTTCCGTCGCGTAAGTGAGAGTTGATTTTGTAGCTGTCGTATCAATTGGAGTTGGAACACCTGTTGATGTTGCAGTGTGAATAATGTGCTTTGTAAAACGGCAAGTTCATGTAATGCGGCCTCATTGTCGGCATTGTTGGCCATCGCAGTCGCGGCAAATTGTGCTACAGCAACTTTTGTATTTTGTAAAGCTTCTAATGTAACATGACCAGTAACTGGGAAGGGTAGTCCGACTGGTGGTACATCAGCTTCAGGCACTTCTGCCTCACCATCTTCAAGGCTGTTATTATTTTCGGCATCTTGGCGATGTCGCCGTACTTGTTCTAATCTTTTGTTAGGTCCATCCATTTCTTCGTCCCCGGAAACAACCATTTCCTCGGGATCCGAGTGCATTCTTTCCTCGCCCATCTGAAGTGCCTTTTCATCACAGACTCTTTTGTGGTAAAGGAACTCATGAAGGCTCTCGAACTGTTCCTGGCAGCGCGGGCACATGTGCGCCTCTGTTCGCTCTCTAACTTCGTCGGGCACATTGTTTATGTCTTCATCCGAACACGATCCAGAACTTTCACCTAGAACAATGAAATACCTTGTTAGAATTTACGTTTTTAGCAATGGCTTTATGAATAGATTTAAAGTGTACCTAAGCATCAGCGTCGTAATGTTCTGGATTTGATTGATTTATAAGTTACTTGTTCGTTTCTGCGGTGCGATTTATAGGTACAGCTAAAACAGAACCAATCATTTTTACTTAATAAAAATCATAAGTCAATGAGTAGATATAAATAATAAACTAATATAATCACAAATCTGTGTAATGTGATTTAAATATTTACACTATAAACCAATGGCAATTTTTAAGAATTTAATAAGTAGGTACTATCTAGATACTATTAACATTATTCGTTGAATGAACGGTGTACTATTGTGTAGATTTCGTTTCGTTCCCCATTTGTTTGTGAAAAACAGAATATTATTTTTCATTACTGCAATGTAAGTAGGTACTTAAAATAATTGCAAGCGCATAGTTTATATTCAAATATTTTCTAAATTTTGGATTTTATTTACCTATAAACAAAGAAATATTCGACTGACTATTCAAGTTAGATTCTTATTTCGCTTTAATTCCTTTTGGAACTGTTTGTGGGACTGTCAAGTTATAACACGTTGTCTACGAAATATTTCGGCTATTACCGCTACTCGCCGATAGATGTCAGTAGTAGTAGCAGGCAATAAGATATTCGCAGTTGATTAAATTTAAGATTTTCTGTAGAATGCAGCATTTATTTTATTTTAGAGTTTATATTAAGTTTACGCCAAGCACAATATGGTTTTCTTTATAGTGATGATTGATCTGCAGGAGAAAATATTAGTTTCATTATGTTTATAACAATTTCATAGCTTAATTACTTTGTACTGAAGGGAGTGTGCTGCCGTGTCGGTCGTGGAGATAGTAATAATACAAATAATCTTATGAGACCTTTATCAAATAAAAGAAAATGAATTTTGAAAACATATAAGTAAGGATGTTAGGGGAGGAAAAAGAGACATAGAAAGCACTCTACCGACAAGAGCGCAAGTCTTCATACAAGAAGAAGAACTTTTATAGGACTTAGGTTCGTAATCTATTATGATTGCATTTGTCGGCAATAGATTCATATACAACTTACATTTTTATTACAAAACAGGTATCTAATGTACATAAAAACAGCATCTTAACGCAGCGTGAGTCCAGCCGTAGTCTTATTAAATCGATTCTTAGTTTATAAGAAAAAAATGCACATTGTGAATGTAAATGCATATTTAACACATACCATAAAATGCCTACTTAAATCGCAACTCTTGCGTCTATCAGAAGGCATAACTACATACCTATACAATACATACCGATTCTTACTGTGTAGTGAAATAGGTATCTTGTGAAGTTAGATAAATAATAAATATATATAAGGACAAATTACACTGATTGAGGTAGCCCCAAAGTAAGTTTTTAAACTTGTGTTATGGGATAGGTACTAACTCAACGATACTATATTTTTTAATAAAAACATATATAGATAAACACCCAAGACCCAGGACAATTTGAAAAAGGCCATTTTCCAACTTGCCCTAGCTGGGGATCGAACCCAGAACCTCCGGATTGGTGGACTAGCGTGTTGACCATTACACCACGGAGGTCGTCTTATAGTTTCATAAATTAATATAGAGGCGTTGCGGTTCAAGATCTTCAAAGGATATTTATCTAACTACATATATAATATCTCAATCCTGATTATGTCAAATGTAAGATTTACGGAAACATTGTTGTATCTATCAAAATATTTTGTTTGAAACTTTACCTAGGCATTAACCAGTAAATACTTCCTTTATGGTAAGCATCCACAAAAACGATAAAAGGCTCTCTTTTTTGCTATGTGTTCACTATAATTATGTTACACAGTATTAATTTGTTATACAAAGTGAAAAATACATAAGCGTAAAAAATATCGATAGCTATAATACTAGACCACTACATTAATATAAAATTATAAAGAAGTAAAATAAGTAAAGTTTAAACTTTTCACAAAGTATGCTTCCAAGTGGGATTTGAACCCACGACCTCCGTATCACAAGGCAAATGCCTTGACCACTGGACCACGTCTATTCTACGTTGTATAGTATTGTTACTAGAAATTGTCGAATTACAAGCGTTTATTTAGCTTGCCCGATTGTTTATTGTTTATTTGCGTCGTTCAAATCTTGCAAGTTAAATTTGAACCACTGCCCGGGTTCCGATTGAGATGAAATTTTGTATACTAATGTAAATCTGATGACAATGCAATATTATTATAAAATGAAGGTGATCTGACGATGGAGCTGAACCCTGTAATAAAACGACGCAACCCCATCGAGTTTTGGCTCATAACATTTTTCTTGATAAGTACTTCGGACTTACGAGTACAATAAAAGCTTGTACGAAAATAAAATATCTTTTAATAATTAGCTAATAATATTTAAAGAATTAGCATCTATGTCCCGCCTTTGACGGCGTATGCTACTCCACCACGTAAATATTTACTACTAACTGTAAAAGTTAAATTTTTAGACTCTACCTATTCTCTACGTTTTGTTACTCAACTAGGTAAAACTGTTGAACATTTATTCTAGGTTATAACCTAAAAATAAACGTTTCATGTGCACGCACATGTGCATCAGCGCTCAAGGTATTTTCTTTATTCTGTCATATATCAAACTTACACCAACACACAACAGATATAAATAAATAAAAAGATAGGGACAAATCACTCATACTACAAAGACGATACACGGTGTCCAGTGCTGCCCCCATTTGAAATAAATTATTTGTAAGGAAACGGAGATATCATTTAAAATTTTGAGCTAGTAAAACCTAGATAACCCTTCAAACTATTTTATGAACCACTGTTTACAGTTTAAAGTGTGAACGTTAAGCTTTAGTTTGCATTTTTGCCAAAAGTGGCCGTTTTTCGCAAAAATGCAAACTAAAGCTAAAACTAAAGCAAAATAATTTGTTTCAAATTGGGGCAGCACTGGACTCCATGTATCGTCTTAAACGAAATAAAAACAATATTTTTTAAATATATACTTCTAGATAACACCTTAGACCCAGGACAATTTTTAAAAGGCCATTTTCCAAGTTGCCTTGGCTGGGGATCGAACCCAGAACCTCCGGATTGGCGGACTAGCATGTTGATTATTACGCCACGGATTTCAATATATAAAACACAGAAAAACTTTAATTGGTTTAAACCATTATCTAGCCTACCTAAATAAGTTGTCATCTAGTAAAATGTCACTAGGTACACTGTTAATGTTAACTTTATTGGGGCGAATAACAGTTTAAACCTAGTAATAATGTTTTATAATATAATAAAACGGATAATGATTTTATTTTTAGCGGTTAAAAAAATTGTTAATCGTATAATTTTGTTTACCTACTGACAAGACTTCTGTAATTACTACATATAATTCTATAGGTTTAGATTTTTATTATAGTATAATTTTTCCTTCCATGCCGGTATGCAAGAAAAGAAAAAACGTTGAATATACCAGCTGCTCTTCCTGCGCAGATCGTAAAATCCGATCGAGGGAATGGGTGAAAATGCTAATCATGTTAATATAGGCGATGCGGGTAGCAACCCATCACTATTTTGTTTCCTTTTCATCTTCTTGCCCACCATAACGCTAAAAAGTGGCCTTTCGATCTTGCGCCTCTGGGCTCTGTCTGCTTAGAGCCGCAAAATCTAAAATCTCTGATAATGTATCTGTACTCGTAGGTGTATATAATTTTTATACGCATAGGCATTTAGTATATTATACTTTGTTTTTATATATTTATTTCTAAGAACAAAAACTAAAAAATTACAAATTATGTAATCCCACTAAGATATTACTCGGCAGCGTGGCCAAAAGGCTGGCAGCATTGGCATGTTGTATGGCAATGCTGATTCTTTGGTTATTTATTTTATTTATTTATTTATTTAAAAAATTCATGTACACAACATACAAACAAAGGAACGTACAAAGTAAGAAAATAGAGTACATAGGTACTGCTTATTTCATAATAAATCTCTTCCAGCAGACCCAGGAGAGGAAAATTGAAGAAAACAGGAGTAGGTGTGTACAAAAGACTATAGTTACAAATACATATAAGTACTTATCTAAAATGTTAAACATACATATACGTATACAATACATCAATAAATATACACATATCAAGTTACGAGTAGGCAAGTATTGTTTATGATCATTAAGTATTACACATGTAGTATTATGTATGTACAGTGTGGTAGGTATGTAATTCATTTATGTACCTACCTTATGTGTAATATGAATATTTAATTTACGATACAATGTCGCTGAATACAATAGAATAATACAAACTGAAATACAATATGCGGGTACCTACGTAGTAGATATTATCTGTTAATATAATCATATACATTAACTATACCTGATATATAACTATACTCGTTGAAACAAAACGCAAATCATTCTGTAGAAGTTGATGTTTGTATTTAATTTTTTACGTATTTATTTAAATGTCAAAATCTATTTGTTAATCGGTAAGTTATTAATAGATAATATAAAGTATAGAGTAGATAGAAATATGTTATTCTTATAGTGTATAGTAAAATAATTTAGTTACTTTAAATATTTGTATGGTTCTTCTTCGCAAATGAAGGCGCATTTGCGCAGTAACCCATTAAAGTCCCAAAATACCTGGTCTTGGGAAGACTTGATTGACTTCTTTTGGCGGCTGTGGTCAATAAAATTTTTTTTTATTGAAATATACTTTCAATTTATGCTTACTGGCGTGAAAAACTTATTGCGACTTCGTGTCTAAATAAATATTTAATTCTATTGATTAGATTGATTAAATTACAAAAGCCTTGTAATCTAGCTTTGTCAATAAGTTATTTCATTTAAATATCTTATTTCGTATCATGATCTAATAAATGGATTTGAAGAATTCATCATAAATTTATTTTTAATATTAATTTTATCAAAAGCATTTGAGACTATCAGAATAGTAGAGTTACATATGTCAGGAAGTACTTTTTTACATTGTAATAGTACCTCTATTAATAAATATGACCCTTGTACAAGTAAATATAATTATCAATTAATTAAAATAAGTAAATGCGTGGTATTTTATATCACAATAGAAACAATGGAAATATTTAAAAAAAATCCTAGGTAGAGCCGCAGTAAGTGCGAAGCATTTTTGATTGTCTTCTTAGCCCTTACGTTAGGCCTGAATGGATTTTGTAGGTATAGGTGTACTATGAATTAGCTTATGTAGAAACGCTTTTTTACCCGACGACGGCGAAACCAAAAGAAGTGTTGTTCTTCGCCGAAGAACATAACACTCCTTTTGGCTATGTATATAAGTATATATATGTATGTTCATCTGGGCCCTCATATCTTCTATGATATGAGGTATATTTACAAATAAGTAAGTATACATGGTATATTTACAAATGATGCATCGTTGGGAGCTTAACTGTTCGTTGGTTATAGGATATATGACGTTACGCGAAGTGAAGAAGGAAAAGCCAGAATGCGGACCCCGGGCTTCACAGAATTAAGAATAAAATAAATGTAATATAATACCGTGTTTAGTATCAAATTAAACACACATTTCAAAAAATATATACATAATTAGCTGTACCCCCTGCTCAGCTTGCATTAACTGGTTATACATACTTTTTAGTAAGAATTTTCCGTAGTTTGGTTTTAGTTTTTTTTTAAACTAGATCTTGATAGTCCAATATTGTAGTAGTATGCAAAGATTTATTTAAATCATTTTAATTAGAAACATTGTAATAAAACGTTCTTTTTTTTAACCTAAAATCAACATTAAAATTAAGCTTCCGTCATGCGTAAATACTTGCTATAGTAACTGTTTTTTCTTTTTGTGTGTGGAATTTATTGAATATCGTCAGATATGTAAAATTTTTAACTAAAGTCATATATTTTCGTGCAATAAAACTAAAAACCATGGTTTCAGAATGTTTGTGTTAAACCTAGAAAATTGTAATTCTGCAATTCACGTTTATGTATTTCTAAAATATAAATACTTACTTGTATTGTAATATTAAAATTATTCATATTTCAAAGTGGAAAACCTAATGCATTCGAGCTATTAGTGGCCTATTATAAAACATATTCGAATATTAAGTGATCAATTTGCTTATCAGTTTCATAAAACTTTCACCGTTTTATTTTTAACTAGTCGATATCTTTTTATGGATATGCCTAATAACTTGTCGTGTTTTAAAAAGTAAAATTCTGAGTGTCCTATTTTGGTGTTCTTTTGTCAGCCATGCCTATATAGGTATACTCGTATATAATCCGAAGTTATGTGGCAAAATGGAGTAAATATTTTATTTCTAATTGATTACCTAATAGATTTAATTACATTTACTAGTTATCTACCGTACAAGCCGTATAGATTTGAAGGTAGGTATGATTTCATTTAGTTGTATTTATTTATATTACGACTTTCACACTATAATGTCCATAAAAAGATATCTACTCTAAGCATATGAAACGATACTTATAGTAGGTAGGTACTTTTTATGGACATTATAGTGTAAAAAAATTAAGATTTTTGGCTTCAAATAGATACCTATAGGTGTTCTTTTTTAGGGTTCCGTACCCGAAGGGTGCAAACGAGACCCTATTACTGATACTCCGCTGTCTGTCCGTCTGTCTGTCCATCTGTCTGTCCGACTGTCTATCCGTCTGTCACAGGGCTCTATCTCTTGAACCGTAATAGCTAGATATTTGAAATTTTCACCGATTATGTATTACTATGGCCGCTATAACAACAAATACTAAAAATAAAAAATAGTTAAAAATTAAAGGGGGTCTTCATACAAAAAGTGTTTTTTCTGCGTTTTTAACTAGATCTGTATAATGGCATTAACTAGATACCTACTTGAAATTTTTACAGATTATGTATTACTATGGACGCTATAACAACAAATACTAAAATCGTCATACAAGATACGTGTTTTTTTCAGCGTTTTTAACTCTATCTTTATAATGTCATTAACTAGATACTTCAAATTTTCACGAATTATGTATAACTATGACCGTTATAATAACAAATAGGTACTAAAAATAAGATAAAGTTAAAAATTAAAGGGGGTCGTCATACAAGAAACGTGTTTTTGCAGCGTTTTAAAACATTGTACGGTGGTACGGAACCCTTCATTTACGAGTCCGACTCGCACTTGCCCATTTATTTGGCTACGCCTGAGAGATACAAAACATGGTTAAAATCCGGGATAACGTTGAATTAAATATTTCATTTGTAATTGATTAATCGATTTTATTATTTTTAACGTTATTTGAATTAAAATTCATGATATTCTACCTATTTCTATTTTTATACTTTCACCGTTTTATATTAAGTCACTACCTTTTTATGTATACACCCATTACCCATAACGTTTAGTGTATAAAGAGTAATATTTTCGGTTTCAAATATTGTGTTCTTTTGTCGGCTACGCCTTTAGGGTGAGCATGACACAAAACATGGTTATAATCCGGGGTAATGTTGCGAAACGGATTAAATATCTCATTTGTAGCGAACTGCCGGTGTTTAGTTGTTAGTTGTAGGAGGAAGGATTAGTGGTTGTGTATTTGTTGCGTTTGACAGTGTCGTTTTCGGCCGGCCCGCTCGGCGGTCGCCTCAAAGCGGCGCTGCGGTCGTCGCTGCCTCTGCCTTACGCAGAATTAAAAAAAAAAAACTTTTAAAGTGTCATTATAGGCCAGTGTCACCCGTATTTGAATAGTGGGCAGCGTCCGCCTAACAAATAAACATTGAAAGAGGTCAACACAATGCGTTTGAAGACATTTTTATACAATAAGGAAGTTTTCGGGTAACGTTTGTTGATGATTCGTTCGAGAAATTATTTTTCTCTATTTAATACGTAACGTATTAGTTTAGAATAGATATAGGCGTTCGGTGATTTATGTTCACCCGAGAATTGTTATTTAGGTACTAAAGGAATTGTATTAAATTCTTCTTTAATTATAAAAGCTTCCATGCTGGTCTGGGAGAAAAGAAAAAGCTTTGAATCTACCAGCTGCTTCTCTTCCCGCGCAGATTGTAAAAGTAGATCGAGGGAATGGAAAAAAGTGCGAATCATGCCTTGGGCTCTGTTTGATTAGCGCCGCAAGTCCCAAAATGCTCGGTCAGGCCCATTTGGGATACTTAAAGAGCATGATAGTGTATATTTTATAAAATGTATGATAGCCCTAAGTCAGCAGAGAAATGTAAAAAAGGAGCACCGAAAGCACACAAAATATATCTCATTTAGTTTTCAGATATCAATCAATATCTAAACCTTAATGAACTATGTTCCTGTCGGTCATTCACTTCTACCGATCTTACGCCAAATGCTTGACTTCTCTATACGATACGATACGATATATACGATACGTAAAAGTGCCTGCGAAGGCCTTATTATTACTGAATACATATTTGATTCTTGATTCATTGTTATAAGCACTTGAAAAATCTTAAGGATGCTATTATACCTACCTATGGCTCTAGTCTTTGTCTGGATTAGGTTCGGGAATGTAAAATAATTTTTGAGAGAAAATAATTCTGATACCGATCAAATGTATGATACAAAATTAATATTTCTAAAATAATCAGATAGTAGAACAGAGATAATATCCACCTACATACATTGTTCCACCCAGGAATTTGATCTGACGGGTTTGACAACCTTTCGGTTCTTGAGCTGGTATGTAAGATGTAAATATGTAATGGGTATACGATATCTACCTAATAAAATAATGTATGCATTTGCATACTTACCAGTTACACTGGCGCCCAAAAGTAGTGATAGGTACTTACAAACTTATATCATACTCGGAAGTAGATGGGCGTAAGTAGAGTAGCACAAGGTACTGAAATATATATGTACATATATACTCGTATGTATAGGGACAAATCACTGATTGAGCTAGCCCCAAAGTAATTTTAAACTTGTGTTATGGGATACTTACTCAACGATACTATATTATAATTTAGTATCGTTTTATGTAGTAAATTATAATAAACGGTAAAGTCATTGTTATAGTACTTACATACAACAAAGTTAATTAGTAGACAGAAATAAAAATTAGCATTTTTATTATCTGAAGAAAAACTTGTTTACAAATATGGAAATGTATTTATACTTATTTCATTATTGTCTATTGAATTTATTGGACCTACAATCAAAAGATTTTTTTTTATTTTTTAAATAAAATTGTTCAACTGCTGCATACCAAAAATATATAGAATACGAAAACCCAAAAATAGATTTTGGACCAAACAAAATAAAAATTAAATGTAAAAAAATATAAGGAGGTTAAGAACTTCACCGACAGAGCACAGCTATTAAATACAGGGTGACTTTATAAACACCAGCCAAATTTTTGGAGCAAGTTCAGTCCATGATATTGAATTACTTTCTATAAAAAAGGTATAATAAAAAAAAGTAAAAATCGATAAAAATTTTTCGTCCTCTCATAAAAAAATCCATTTGGCTGATCGCTGATTTGTATGGGAAGGTGAATTTTTATTTAAATTTTTCGTTAATTGTTTTTATGGAAAGTTCTGTAAGTACCTATCATGGACTGAACTTCCTCCATGATTTGTTCAGCAACTGCATAAAGTTGCTGAACATTCGCCGTCACTATGATTGATTCAATTAATCTACTTACAGATCAATAACTTGATCATCACGCCTATAAAGCTATTCATCACTCAAGGCTGCCCGCTGCATATCTCTCAGCCTCACAGTCTTCAGTCCAAACGGAACCGGTCGCAACGAGTTTCTACAATTTATTGGTGGAACAAACAAACAGGGAATATATTTCATAAGAATATGAACGGGCAGGTCATTTCAATCGTTAGGAGATAAAAACGTCTCTAAATATTTTATAGAGCGGCCGTAAAACTGGCAATGAGATAAGCTGATGTAGCACTCGTAATAATAAAGTTTGACAGCGTGTCATTCCAGCGATTAGGTGGATAGTGGCTAGGCAAATCAATATTTAACTGTTCTATAACAGATTCAGATATATATCACGTCTTTATCCCTAACGTGGTAGACAGAGCCCAGGGTTGATAGACACGAAAGTCACGTTTAGCGTGACGGTGGGCGTAAAGATGAAAAGGCAATCAAAATAATACCTAATAGTTTCTAATTCTAGCTCATTTCCTCGATCGGCTTTAACGATCTGAGCGGGAAGAAAAGCAGCTGGTACATTCTAAGTTCTTTCTTTTCTCCCAGACCAGCGAGGAGTTGTAATGTAAATACAGCGAAATGAGTGATGTGTGATAAAAGGCCATTATTGCCCTGAGAATGCAGTCTAAAGTAGTCTAGATTAGCGTCTAGCTAATAAGGCTAGACGACGAAATAGGTCTAAGAGATTGTGAACTTTATATTGATAATAATAAGTTATAATTCTAAAGCACTACACTTTATTTTAGGATTTATTAAAATTTATATGAGATCTAAACTAAGAACAAAAAAACTTATTATATGATTATTCTTTTTATTTGAAAAACCGTAGACGTGTGCATCTCTTTAATATAATTAATATGTAAAATGTGTGTTTTACTGCAAATGAATAAATCTATGGACTATATTAAATACATCAATGAAGTCTGTTACCTCGGTAATATTTCTATTTGACATCTTTATTTAGGTACTTAGAAGCCACTAGAAGATAAATCCCTTAGGTCTAAATAACTATATATTGTATATATAATATATTTTGACCAATATCGTTTTACTTTTCAAATTGTTGACAAAATAGTATGTCATCACAATATTAAAAACGACAAAAATATTTTTTATAAGTACAGGAAAAAACTAAGGTTGTGACAAAAATTAATCAACCCACACACTGTAAAAAAGTTGATTCTTTATTTGT
Organism: Acrobasis repandana; assembly: GCA_963576875.1. NCBI lineage: Eukaryota > Metazoa > Arthropoda > Insecta > Lepidoptera > Pyralidae > Acrobasis > Acrobasis repandana. Next base: position 14,027,745 of record OY756216.1, on the reverse strand, counting down.
CACGAAAATTGTACTCTTCTTAATAAAAAAAAACAGACAAAGGAAATAAACTTTTTTTTATATGAAATGCCTACGTCATTGTACAAAAAAAATAATTTAATGATATTAAATTAATAATTACGTTTTGTAGGTAGAGTCTAAAATCAACATTAATTTTGTTTTAAATTAATTTTCTTAAGTTTTAGACCAATAAAACACATTTAATTTCTAACATTAATTTCACTATGCAATACTTGTCCTAATATTAATGAATTTACTAAAAATTTTCATTTTTCTAATTCGAGGAAGTTTTGGGGCTATCAACGAATCAAACGTTTAATCATAAACTAAATCTCCGCACTTTTTCACGTCAATTAACATATTTTAATTATATTTAGATTATTATTTATTTTGTTGTTCATAAAGGTACAAAATTATACTATATAGGATACCTACTCTTATCTGGAATTTTAAGGAATCTTAAAATTCCAAATAGGAAATATTTTTCATTTATTCTAAGAATCATCAAATTCTAAGATTTTTTTACTTTTAGAAATATTTTTTGAAAATAAACTTAATTATTTCAGAGAAAAGCAACATGATTGCGCACTTTTTAGCACCTAGCGTTGGCAATGCTTGAATCAAAAGGCATTTATAACAAAGTAAAACAACTTTTACAAAAAACAAACGAATGCAACTGTCTGCGTCAGTTTTGCCGGACAATAAATAAACCTACTGCATATAATAAATTTTAATATTTTTATGCAGACTTTTTGTATTCAATGAAACCTTGAAAGTTGACTTTTGACTTTTAGATTATTAATGCAGACAATTATTATAATATTCAATGCGAGTTTTTACAGTTCTTTAACTCTACCAAAATGTAGAGTTATTAATAAACTTGAAAGTGCTATATTTTTACTACATATTTGCACTTGTTTAATTCTATTTATTTGAATTTTGTCAACTCATGGAAAAAAAATTACCTACATACCAAATATCTCCAGAGCGCAATCACATCGCGTCAAATTGTTTTATAGGCACGCAAACTTTGGCGATTCACGTAAAACTGTTACCGAGTATAACCGTGGCCCGAAAATATTCAAGTGTGTAAATTCACTGCACTGTTTACTCACCGCGCTGGAAGCGAGGTTTAGTTACTCTCTGGTGGATGCCGAATTTTATCGTCGCTAACATTTTGTGGGGAACGAAACTTAGTGGTCACCGTGATATCCTCAAGTATAGTAAATCACTGTTCCGTGTGTTGTGTATGGTAAGTACCGATGGATACGCGGCGGACGCAGGCTGGCTTGACGCGCGGCATGGTGTGCGCGGCTAGGGCCGGCGCATGGCAGGTCTGTGGTCACGACACTCGCGGCGAAGCCCGACTGGAAGCAGCGCGGCGTGTGGGCGAGCGCACCACTCGCCATCCGAAGCGGGACTGAGCCTGCGGGCGGCGGGCGGGAGCGCGCGCACCAGGTACACAGTTATGACAGGGAGGCGGGGCCGCGCCTTCTCATAAATCAAACTTCGCCCATTCGCACGCGCTGCAGCCCCCTCCATATTCCATATTCGGGGCGGGGCATATTTCATAATCATAAGCGATAAGCCGCTCATATTCATAAGCGATATGTGGCCGGGCGGGGGGCGGCGACGCCCGCTAGATGGCGGCCGCGGCGCCCGCGAAGCCTCCCACATTCGCTAATTGAACACGTCATACATTTTTGTTTTAGTCTGTTATATCTATTGGCTCTACGGCTTGTTTGGAAATTCGGTAAGCGTGTTATTATCCACGCGACGTGTGCGAGCGTGGTCACGTGATGGAATTTGTAAGCGGTTAGTAAAGTTGGGGAAATAAAGTTTTACTTTGAATAAAGTTTACCTAATAGTTCTTGGTTGATTCAGTAATTGATGATATTTATATGGTAGAGTAAGTACCTAACTAGTACTTTGTAAAGTCACACCAATTGTATAAACTACAGGTACCTACCCATCTCTACAATTTGTATATTTTTTAAATAAATTGAGTAGGAAGATATTTTTATATTATTTAAAGCAAAAAAAATATTTTAGGCAATTGAACTAAGTACATAGGTATAAACACTTATCTTTTTATTTAAGTAATAAAAGTATTAATATTTATATATTATAGAAACAAGGTTTTTTTACTGGCATTAGGGAGATATATCTAGGTATATATATTTAAAGCAATTTCCTTATTCAAACTTCTTACCTGATAGATATACCTACCTAGCCTAGATCATGTACCTACCTAGGTACATAAGTAATAAGACAGTAGCTTGAGTTTATTTTTTTTTAATTTGCTATTATTGAAATATTACCTAGAGTAGACAGACAAAATCTCATATTAGCTATAATTACTAACGATAAAACAAGTACCTAAATCAAGTAAAACTTTATTATACACACATAGGTACATTTTCAAAAATTTACTTTAAGACTATACACGCAGTCAATCTTCATTTTTCGAAATTTCGCTCCTTGGTAACCCTTAAGGTTTATTTCGCCTTTCTGAAACACCCTGTATATTTTTCGGGAAATAGAATTACTCTCTCTCTCTCATTTCAGCGTATTCCCAGTTTCATCCTCAGCTATAATGCTGTGAAGCTTGGGATCCGCTTTTCAGCTTTTTCTTCTCTACTTCGCACGGTCTTGAGCATCCTTGACTATAAGACCATTGGCACGCATATCACCCTGGACAGCCATTATCAAGCCAGCATTTCTTGGGTCTGCCGGGGCCTGACGGAGGCGGCAGGGCTATAGGTAGATTTGTTTCCTACGTAACTTGCCGCGGTTTCCGCAAGAGATGACCGTACCAGCTTAAACGACTCTTTTGCAATGTGTCTGCTATGTCAAGGACATGAAATCACTATTGAAAATGACATGATAAATATAACAATAGATAATGCCCATTGAAAAAACCTTGAATACTTTTGGGTTAGTTTAAGTCAACCATTGAAATCAAATAACATCTTCTTGTGCTTAAGGAGTTCTGGGTATACATCAAAAGTCAAACATGTAAATAGTAAATTGGTATGTGATATACTTTAATTAATCCGACCACACCGAAGGTACAATCCCAAGTGTGACGAATCCCACAGACATCCGTAACTACACCATTCACGCCCAACGATTTTAATTTTTCTAACAAGTTCACCAATAAAAAAGGATGGTTGGTGTGAGTTGACTCGCTCAGTATGAGTTCCGTATTCGTATCATTAAATTGGCGTTATATTTAATGATGCTTCCACACTGCTGTCAAAAATGTTTACAAACATTATTAAACATTTTCAAAATTCAAATAAAATTGCTTATTATTGTATTATTGTTAATTAAGTATTATTATTTATAACAGTATTTTTTTTATTAAATTTAATAAAATCTTTGTAAACATTTTTTACGCACAGCTGTAAAATAAACCATAAAATAAATACTCTGAAATGATCTGTGCTTCATTATTTATTATTCTAATTTAGGCCGTACGTGAATTTTCTGGGGTCCAGTGCTGCCCCTATTTAAAATAAATCGTTTCAAAGAAAACGGAGACATAATTTAAGATTTTGCTACTACCAAGTCCTAGATAACCCTACAAAATATTTTATGAACTACTGTTTACAGTTTATAATGAGAACGTTAAGTTTTACTACGCACATTTGCCAAAAGTGGCCGTTTTTCGCAAATGTGCAAAGTAAAGCTTAACGTTCTCACTTTAAACTGTAAACAGTAGTTCATAAAATACTTTGAAGGGTTATCTAGGACTTGGTACGAGTAGTAGCAAAATTTTTAATGATGTCACCGTTTTCTTTAAAATTATTTATTTTAAATAGGGGCAGCACTGGACCCCGGAAAATTCAGGTACGGCCTTAAGGTCTTTTTGTATTTATGTCAAAGAAAATGACCATTTGGCTCTTATTATATACTAATAAAAATATATAGATAGATAAGGATATATTACTAATTGAGCGAGCGCCAAACTAAATTTATCTTGTATTATGGGATACTAACATAACGATACTATTAGTAATTTATTAAATACATAGATAAACACCGAAGACCAGGAAAATTTGAAAAAGGTTATTTTCCAACTTGCCCCGGCTGGGGATCGAACTCAAAACATCCAAGTGGTGGACTAGCGTGGTTAGCAATACTTACAGAGGTCCCCATAAATCAAAACAAAGTAAAATTAAATTAGAGAAAATTAAATATACCCATCTCTACAATTTTCTTAAATTATAGTTAAGAATATTTTCGACGAAGTTACTTTTAAAAGAAAATTATTTAATCGAAATCGGTCCAGCCCTTTGGAAACCTATATATATATAGAATACCCCGGTTCGACTATATCAGGGGCATAGTTTTCTTTAAAATATAATAACACATAGACCGGTAGAGTCGCACACCGCACTGGTGTATTTAACAATTTTCCTAAAGAACCCTAAAATTATAGTTCGGTAGCCATGTCAATCGCTTTGTGTGCTTAAATTAAATATAGTATACGTGTGACTGCAGCCGGGATCCAATATTAATGTGATAGAAGCAATTTACTCGATTCTGCCAGTCATCGACTCGGCATCGACTATCGACAACAATCGGCGGATACCATTTTCTTTACGTCACTACGTCTCTAAAGAGGATGATTAATTCGCTCTTTTTTAATTAGAAAAGGCAGTCGTATAATTGATTTGCTGCTTGCATTTCTGTGATTAGTCGATCTGTCGGTGCTTGGTTGGTTTGATTAACAGCATGTTTTGTTAGGATGTTAAGTCAGTTTCGACATCTGTCTTCTGAAAAATTAATTCTGTTCATTTTTAGGGTTCCGTACCCGAAGGGTGCAAACGGGACCCTATTGCTGAGACTCCGCTGTCTGTCCGTCTGTCCGTTTGTCATAGGTCTCTATCTCTTAAACCGTAATAGCTAGACACCTGAAATTTTTACCGATTATGTATTACTATGACCACTATAAGAACAAATACTAAAAATAAGATAAAGTTAATAATTAAAGGGGGTCGTCACACAAGAAACGTACTTCTTCAGCGTTTTAAAACATTGTACGGTGGTACGGAACCCTTCATGTACGAGTCCGACTCGCTCTTGCCTGTTTTTTTTTTCCTATTTAAGTAATTAGTATTTTCTATTCTTAAATAACTAAGGAAGTGACATAATTAGATACTTAATAAAAAAAAATACATAGATGTCTCATATTTTAATTCCAATATCAAAATTAGAAACCATAAAGGAAAAATATTTGTTTTTTTATTAAAAAAGGTAGTCGTAGTTTCATTTGATTTATTGTTTGAATGTCTGTGATTAGTCGATCTGTTGGTTGTTGTGGAGTTGGTTTTCTTAACACCATGTTTAGCTACCTATCAGGATGTAGAGTATTGTAGAGTCAGTATCGACATATGTGTGTTTTGTAAAATTCTGATCGTATTTTTTTTAAATATCTTATTATCTAATATTTCCCATTTTAAATAACTATTTAGGTATGTAAAATAGATGTTTAAAACAACATACAAAAATATCTCGTCCTTATTTTAATTACAATATTTAATAGTAAACATAAGGTAAATATTTTTTTAATGAAACTGTTATTGTTAAATCATTGTACCTATAGGTATACTTAATTGTATATTATCTAGGTACCTAGACAATATATCACCAGTACTTAGGTACCTTAGTCCTTTCATAATAGACATAAACAAAAAATACTAAGTACATAATTAATTTCTAAGGCATCCATTTGTAATATTGGTCCCACACTGCTGTTAAAAAATGTTAACAAACATTTTCAAACAAAATAAAAATGCATACTAACATAAAAATAAAATAATGTTATTCATATTAATTATAAATAATAATACTGATAATAACGTAAAATAACAAATATTACAAAAATAAGTTTGAACATGTTAAACATTTTTTAACAGCAATAAGGGGGCACCATAATGACAATTTCGTCGATACCTATTATCTAGAGAAAACAAAGATAATTAATTTAAAGTTCTAATTGATTGTCACGACGTGGCAGTTTCTCCTCGTATGTCCTTAAAATAGGCCTCCCATATTGTCCGTGACTACACTTTCACATCTTTTTATATGAAAAATAAACAGCACAACAAACACTAACCTATTTCTAAGGCATCCATTTGTAATTAAACTCGTGTAGGCATATCTAGAGAAAAGATAATTGAATTAAAGTTTTAATTAGCTGTCACGATGTCGGAGTTGTATGTCGTCGAATACGACCTGTGGTACTAGACTTCCTATAGGTATATGTTAACCATTTACATGACAAAAACGCTTTTTTATGGTTAGTTATAACTTGTTAAGAAAATATATGATCATCTACTAAAATAAAAGTCATAGTCGTGATGTCAGTGTTTTATAACATCCTAATATCCTCTTACTAGTACTTACAATTAGCTCTGTATTACATATTACTATACATTACTTACACTACTGGTTGTTTCAATAATAAACAATAAACAGCATAAAAAACACTAACTCTCTGCTAAGGCATCCATTTGTAATAAGACTCGCGTAGGTATGCTGATGTGTGTTATCCTGATCTAAATGCAGATCTTCTTGATAAGCTAGATCGTCTCATAATTGCATTCGCTTTATCTTCTGCCTTCGTAAATATGACCACATATCTTAGATCTAAGCTTCCGATCTAAGCTTAACTGGCTTCCTGTTCGTCAGCGCCGACAACAGAGAATGCTCTGTACTCTTTTCTCTATACTTAAGAACCCTCTTTCTCCCCAATATATGAAAACCAAATTTAAATATCAGTCTGAAAGCCATGACCGTGAGCTTCGCTCCAGTCATACTCTTCAAATTTATCTTCCGTTATTTCGGTCTGAATTTATGTCTAACTCTTTTACTCTTCAAGTTACGCGACTCTGGAATGCCTTACCTGAAGACATCAAAAGTATCTCAAACAGATACTTATTTAAGAAGAAAGTTCACACGCACCTTTCTTTAAAATTTTCGCAGCAGAATTAGTCATTATCTTAAACATTTGTAGTATATATATGTGTATGATATATTTATATAAGTATTTATATGTATTAAGTGTATTATATTAATGTATTTAAGTATACTTGTAAATAGTAAATTATTAAGTACATCTTTAAAGCGCCTATCGCAATTAAATAATTTCTGTTTTTCCTAAAGGTTGACTGGTAGAGAATGCATTAGCGTTAAGTTCACCTTTTGTACCATTTTGGTCAATAAAGATTTTAATAATAATAATAATACCTAGAGAAAACATAATTAAATTAAAGTTTAATTAACTGTCACGACGCCGCAGCTCTATGTCCTTAAAATAGGCTTTCTACATGGCGTACGAGTACAATCACATCCTTTAACATGGAACATAAACAGCACAAGAAACACTAACTCATTTCTAAGGCATCCATTTGTAATTAGACTCGCGTAGGTATATCTAGAGAAAACATAATTAAATTAAAGTTTTAATTAACTGTCACGACGTCGGGGTTTTTATGTCGCCGTATTCTGTTGCATATTCATAGGACCGGCTCCGCTCATGTGCCCGCTACTTAGTATTGGTGACTATTTTTTTGATATCTTTCAACTTGGTTTGATGTATCTGGTCGAAGTTCTGTGTATGGTATTAAGTGGAAGGATTTATGGGTTTTAGTAAAATTACGTGTATAGACCAGAATGTACTGATTTGTTAATAGTACTTAGGTGGTGTTTATGAATTTAAGTTACCTATAGTTGCGTGTTATAAGAAGTTTTGATTAAAGTAATTATTAATTAGTAGATACTATTTAAGGCATCGATGTAGAAGTTTATTATACTAAGAAGTATCTAATGTCTATTTTATTACAAAGCTTTATACGTTAGGCCGTGTAAATCACTATAACATCCTGTTTATAGCTAGTAATTATTTACATATAACCAGCTTTGTCTATATTATATTAGTATGAAAAGTACTTATAATGTAACATTACAAAACCAATAACTTTATTATCAACAAATAAGGTCTCACGCTGTCTTAACACATCAACAGTCCGTGTACCTACCACATGTAGGATCACAAACAATTCCTTTTCTATTGTGTCTGGTAACTGGAGTGTAAATGTGTTAAATTTACATGCTGAATTAATATAGGTATCTAGTACATAATCAGTACGATTGATCACAATTTAATTGTAACAGATGAGACAATTTACCAATCTTTATTAAATCAGCATTTGGAAATTTAAGACAGAGTGTGAAACTGGCGTTATTCATAGAAAAGTGTGTAAACTTGTATTACCCGGAACGCGTCTATATTCCATTTTTAAAATGATAACGGTCGGCATGTTGTTGTTTCTAACCTCAGTTGACTAAATAACGCTTGTTTACGATGACACCTAATCCCTTAAGAATTAATGTTTAATTTAACGCTATGCTAGCTCCTCCTCAGGTGTTATTTCAGAGGCAGTTAACCGAAAATAGCCACAACTCACATTCGATTTTACACAGAAATACACAATTTTTGAAAACTGTCCGCCGACTGTTTGTTTAAGCGAAAGCGTTTCGAAACTGTGCTCGTCTTTATTTACTTTATGTTTTAAATGGTAACGTGGTTGTCATTTTGGAAATAATTTTGGGAGTTTTAAATGTGCGAGGTCGTATTGCTTGATGAGAATAGAGAATACAGACTGACCAATTGGTACATATATATGAACAAAATATATTGAAACTATTTTAAGAGTGAATTTAGTCTTTAATACTGAACAACTCTCCCTAAGGAACGAACATCGAAAGTTGAAAAATATTTTTTGCTTTCCATACAAACTCGATGAACTTGTATGGGAGGCCAAAAATTATTTGTCATATTTTGATATATGTTCCTTGAGGAACTTCAGTGTCATGGACTGAAATCATCCTTGAAATAGTTTAATTATATTTTGTTACCTCCTTTATATGTATGTAGTTAGCCGTACTAAGCTAGGTAAGTACCTCTATATACCGAATCTCCGACCATCTCTTGTTTCCGGTTCAATTGATTATTGTTTAAAATAAAAAAAGACAAATGTTTTTAGTGTACTTTACTGGCTGTCGCACACAGCGTGTCTGCGTTTTCAAAGGGTATTTGACAATCCAGGTATTAAACATGCTAAATTTCATCCCAATCCGTTCAGCCATTTTGGCGTGAAAGCGGAATAAACATCCATACATCCAAACAAACTTACGCATTTATACCGAATATTAGTAGGATTTTATTAAATTTAGCAAGAACAGTTAAACTATCATGCCAGTGAATATATTTAACAAATCAACTGACACCTGCCGCCCAACAATAAAAAAATAAAAAAGTGTCTACAATAAAATAAAACACTCTCAATAAAAAAGCTATTCAGGAACGTTGCTAAAACAAAAATAAATCGTTAACGTATCACTGGCACAGTTTCATCCATGAATGAAATGACAAGAAGTCGGTGAAATTCTAATAAGCGGACCGCGACAGCGCAAATTAATGAGGGTACAAAAGATCAAGTCGTTTATTGACAGAAATTCATATATTTTGATGTCAATTGTTTTAGTATTTTATTTATTTTTGTTTTAGTAGTATTTAGCGTAGGGCACCAACCTGCTAGGTGGTCGGATGACCTGAGCAAGGTTGCAGGAGAACGCTGGATGCAGGCCGCTTTCGATCGGTCGTTTTGGAAATCCTTGGGGGAGGCCTATGTCCAGCAGTGGACTACCTGTGGCTGATATGATGTTTTAGTATATTTTATACTAAATAAAAAAATGGAAACGTACTCGTACTTATTGGACTTTCTGAATAAGCCAACCAAGCTAATGTAGAAAAGTGAAAACAGAAGTGGATACAAAAGTATTTACATATACTACGTTTTGGTACCAATTTACCAAATAGATATGAGTCTTTATAGGACATAAATTTTTATTCCCATATGTTAAATTAAACCCCCATTTAACACGTTCCTACTGGTTCCAAACGGAAATAATCATATTGGTTAGTTGTTACTAAGTATAGGGTGAAATTACGATCTCAAGAAATCTCATAAAGAGTACCAAGACATTTTTAGGTTTCCGTACCCAAAGAGTGCAAACGGGACCCTATTACTGTGACTCCACTGTCTGTCCGTCTGTCTGTCTGTCCGTCAGTCAAAGGGCTCTATCACTTGAAATTTTCACCGATTATGTATTACTGTGGCGGCTATAACAACAAATACTAAAAAAAAAATTAGTTAAAAATTAAAGGGGGTCGTCATACAAGAAACGTGTTTCTTCAGCGTTTTAAAACATTGTACGATGGTACGGAACCCTTCATGTACGAGTCCGACTCGCACTTGCCCGTTTATTATATTATTTAAGGGTAAGTGTTGCGACCTCTTTTTGATAAACATTTTATTTAAAATTCTTTTTTGTATGTCATTGTTCTTTTATTTGAAGTGTTAAAAAACTACGTCAAACGAATACACGAAAATCGTCCCAATCCTGAAGATTTTTATTTATCCAGGCTTTAAATAGGGCAATTCAAAGGGAAACTCAGGGTGCGCGGAGTACGTACTTGTGTATGGCGGCTTCTATACTTTCACATTGTGGCTACCGTGACAGGAACAGTCGATAGTCGTCTTCGAGATCACGTCGTATGAATCTCTTCTATAGTTTTTTTACTGAGCGACAGTGAGTGATGCGGAGCTTAGCTGTTATCTCCGAGGTCGGCGGGTCGCCGGTTCAAATCTCATTTGTTGTAAACGTCCATAGCGATATCAGAATTGACTACCTTATCTTATAATCAAATTATTATCTTAATTCAAAAATTATATGGCGCTGGTTTTTATATGTTGTGCTGTCTCTATTTGTTTACATAAATTTCTACTTTAAGTTTTGTTTAATAAAATAAACGGGCAAGTGCGAGTCGGACTCGTACATGAAGGGTTCCGTACCACCATACAATGTTATAAAACGCTGAAGAAACACGTTTCTTGTATGACGACCCCCTTTAATTATTAACTTTATCTGATTTTTAGTATTTTTTGTTATAGTGGCCATAGTAATACATAATCGGTGAAAATTTCAGGTGTCTAGCTATTACGGTTCAAGAGATATAGCCCTGTGACAGACGGACAGACAGCGGAGTCTCAGTAATAGGGTCCCGTTTGCACCCTTCGGGTACGGAACCTAAAAAAACCTAAGTACCTATGGCTTAAAAATACCTATCGGTGGGTCCTTCCGCTATTTACTTGTAAGTACAAATAACGAAATCAGCTGATACAGTATTTTCGGGGATTTTGTATTTTGCTACGGACACAAGTGGCATGTGTCTTTATATAGTACAGTATAGTATAGTATACGGTATAGTAGGTATACCTACGTATACATAAGTAAATCAATAAAAAATCCTTAAGGCAGGTATAAAACGTACGAACTATATAAACACCCAAATCAATAAGTTGTAATATCTATTAACATAGCAAAAGTAAGTGCTGTATCAACATCTCATTTAAAAATACCTCGCCCAAAATACACTCAATAAAGCAGCGGCAAAAAACGTAGATCGTCTCGTATGTTAAGCGGTTTTCATACCTTTTCACGCTGACGTGGGGTGAAATTTTTAAATCGGACGTCAAAATTATGGCTCCCAGACCGTGCAGAGTCCGGGCGGCCAGGAGCTCGATTTTTGGTTCGTTTGAATTGAAGTCATACAAAAAAAATTGGTTGCCTGTAAAGTCGGTATACGGGCGAAAGTTTTACGTGACAACGACTTCACTCCACTTCACTCCAAACTTGACTTCCACTCGGGCATGGTTAGCCCGCCTAAGAGCGAGAGAGACAGACATAAAAAAATGGTTGCCTGTAAAGTCGGTTTTACGGGCGAAGATTTTACGTGACAACGCGCGCGGCAGACCGATCATAGTTGAGTGGGAGAGAGACGCAAGGCATTCGGCGGGCCTCTCTCTCGTTCGGTGACTCATCGTAACGTTACCGAGCGTTACACTTTTTCATAAGTGACTCCCAGCCGCAACCTAATTTAAGACGTTGTCACGTCAAAAGTGAAAGGCACGCGTGCCTCTCACTCGCTCTCATTGTGAGCGCATAACGTGAGCGGAGCGTAACGCAGTTTCTTGAAGTGTCACCCGGCTAACCAATTTATAAGACGTTGTCACGTCAAAAGCCATATTTGTACCTATTCTTAGTTTCGGGTATTGTGTCCGGTGTAGTATTCAAAACTTCAGGTCCCTAGAAAGCATAAAAGTACTAAGTTGCGATCTGACACGCTGGAGGGATTTCTGCGCTATGCTCCCCGATCTCTGATCGAAAGCGGTACGTGCCAAGTAAGGGAGATATTATTCGCATTGCTCTGTTGTTGATATAATTATGTACAGACATCTGCGATCCACAGTAATTAGCCAACGGTCAGTTAAATCCTTCGATGGATCACGTTAATTAGTTATTTACAAAATGGAGAAAAAACAAATACTGTGATTGTTCAGGGACTAATTTGCATGACATTATTTTGCAAGAAAAGGAAAAGTTAAAGGCTTCACAATCGTGTACCGAGAGTAACTAATAATAGTTATAATGAAAAGAGCATAGTCAGGAGGCTTGGTCAATGAAATATTATTTGTTAATACTACAACCACGTGTGACCGAGCGAACACTTGTATCTACATAACGGCTAATAAAATTAATGGACTTCCATATGAGATTCTTAAACAGATGCATTTATTGTCTAAAAACATAAGCAAGAATGTGCCTTTATGCTCGATAATTTCTTTTGTTATTTTTTTAACAATAATACAAATACAAATACAAAATCATTTATTTACCGAAAAGAAATTGACAATGAGCTTATCAAACGACTCCCGCACTAGGCAAAAGCCTGTATCGTGGGCAATCAGAACGAATTAATAAATATTATATTGTCATAAGTTCGTGCAATTAAAATTATTTTTATTTCCTAACTCGTTTACATAGAAATCCTTACCGATCGTATTCTGGCCAAATTTTAGTTTTATTTTCTGAGCTGAGTAGCGGTAGCAATTCATATCCATAATGCTGATATTGCGTTTGTAAAGCCTCCCGCATTACAGAACTAAAAGCAGGGTAGCATTTAATCTATCAAACAGTGCGTTCAATTGCTTAAAGGCTCCAGCAGCTCAGAAGTACTGGGGTTTTGAATACTGGATGGGTTTCCATATTCGCTACGCCGTTCATCTGGTCTATTTACTTTACATACTGTTTCATAGTCACTCGTAGTCATTCTAGATTGTATTTAATTTCTTTGGTAAAGACAGAAAACACAGCAAAACACAGCACGCATCGTCGCTATAATTTGTTCACATTTTTGCGTAAATTTAATTTAATTTTAAGTATTGAATTAAATTCCAGTGGCAACACTGGAAACACAGCATTTGAGTGGTTCAAAAATATTAGAACATGGGACAACACACTAATAATATATACAAATTTCAGAAAATAGGCACACATGGAAGTCAAAAGTCGATCTCCTGGGCCGTATCCAGGCCGGACAGGGCGGGCTCGCGCGGGGGCCGCATCGCGGACGCGTTCATAAATTTGAATATGGAAGTGAGTTCTAATGGCGTTGCTGTTTATTTTTACTGCACCCCCAGCCGTACGCCCGAATGCGACGCCGAATTTATTTCCATGCATTTTAATATCTCCCTCTGAATAGCTATTGCCATTTTCGCGCGGTTTTATTGCCCGGACTATGGCCGATACTCCATTGAAGCTGTGCGAGGATGTGCTGTGTTTTAACAACCAATGAAATTTCGTTAATGACAACATCGAAAGATACAGAGATATAGGTAATAGGAGTTTTTGGCGGAAGGTTCAAGGAAAAGTTGGGGTTTGCTTTAAATTGTTTTGCAAATTGTTTTTAGTGGACTTTACAGGGTGATTTTGAATCTCGTATAATTCAAGGAAAGTACTCTTTAAGCAAAATAAAAAATACACATTCTGTCATATATGTATCTTGTTTCATAATAAAAATCAAAGATATCAGCCGAAAATTGCATACCAAAAATCTCCCTTTTGAATGTCACCACCCGCTACCAGGCTTGAAGCGGGGAAGGCAACGGCCGCGCGTATAGTAAAGTCAGACTCGTATCCAGGGCCTTAAAATAATTCTTGAGAAAAAGAGATTTAATAATCTGTCTAGTGAATAAAGAAATTATATACAATCTAGAATGCCTATAGTGGTAAAGTCATTCTCAAAAAAGATACCCAAAGTTAAAGGTGTCCCTTTCTATTTTTTGCACTGGCAGTTTGCGGGAAAGGGACGCCTTTAACTTTAGATACGTTTTTTGGGGACGTTAGTTATTGAAACATAAACATTGTGGAAATATAAACTTTATGTACGTGGCATAAGGTTTAATTTTCAATGTTGGTCTTTGAGATTATTACTCGTAGTCATTCTACTCGTAGATTGTATTAAATTTCTTTGCTAATGACAAGGAAATTCTACTGGTTGTCAAAACACAGCACGCATCGTCCTTCAGCTTCAATGGAATCCCGGACTATAGGTATGTTCTGTTTGTTAGGCTTTACGATGGACAATATTGGTCGATGATCGAGCCTTCGCTGTAATTAGTGGAAGGGTTGAGGTAGACAGATGAGGGGATGCCGTGATTAAGTTATTAGAATGGTTATTCATTTGCAGCCATACAAATTTTAATTTAGGGTGGAGTATACATTTTTAATGGGTCGTATTTTATACGAATTAAATACTTACTTAACTGCTTAATTTCAATAAACCTATATGATTTTGAAATTACTTTATTTTTATTTAGTTAGTGGATTAATTACCTCTCGTAACTATTAAATAAAAATACTCCATCAAAATATATCGCATAGAGAAAGAACAGTGATAATTTTAGTAAATAAATATGGTACCTAATAACTTATATCACAATATCTAATATTATCACTGTAATTATATTAGTTGTCAAATATGGTATTTACCATATATTATTCTTTTCTTTCGAGTAGGTAAATTACTAACTATGGAGTTTCTCGTTCATTTTTAGGATTTTGAACTACATCGTTAAAATTTACTACATACCAGGGTATGTAACTTTAAGTATATTGTTTTAAGGGATGCTAAAGTTGCATTATCACAGACTGATGTCCTCCGTTGACTTAACGCCTTAACGCTGTTTGCATATCAACAAACAGGGTTGGTTCCGAGTTACGACAATAAGTAAATAGTACCTGGTACTGCAAGATAATAACATGACTTCTGTCTTAGATATACTTAAATGTTTATTCAATTTAAACATTAGGAACAATAATGTACACATGAATTCCTAGATAGGCGATCCTCAGCATTTGAAGTGTCAGGGACATCTCAGGTGTTATCTTTACCCCAAAATCTTCGAATTTATAATTGCTTTTATAGTTTCTTCTTCTTCTTTAAGTGCTGCTTTATTCCTGAAGATTGGCAGTCAGCTCTTTAAATCTCGATTTGTCCATGGCAAGCCTGAACAGTTGTTCTACTGTTTTGATACCAGTCCATTGTCTAATGTTCTTCAGCCAAGACATTTTGCGACCCCCCACCCTGCGATTTCCAGAAATTTTACCATCATTATTGTCTGGACCAGATAATATGGGTTTCTTAACACGTGACCAAGATATGTAATTTTCCTTATTTTAATGGTTCGAACGAGCTCTACTTTTTTTCCCATACTACTAATACATTTTTTTATAGTTTAACTGCTAATGTTTACCATAATATATATATCATACTTCGTTACTTTAACATACGAGTACGTTTAACTCAGGCTCAGTTGGTTTAGCGATTGACTGTGAACCCGTAGTTTCTAGATTCGAATCTTAGTAGGTCGATTCAATTTATGTGATAAATTTAATTGGTGTAAGTTAATCGCTTTTATCACATCACAATAAACAAACTCATCATTTTTCATTGCTGAGGTTTTTTTTTGCATTTCGCACCTCTGCTCATATCCATAATGTCCGTTGTTACTTCGTTAGTTTTGGTGTATTGTTAAAGGTCTCGCACTTCAAAAATTCAGTCTTAGAAATATAAACCTCATTTTAGAACCCATAACACAAAACGTAACCAGAGAACAGTTCTCAACGCTGAAGTTAAAATATAAATCGCGCGCGCGGCACAGCCACACAACTGAAATACAAAAGTGTGGTGTCCGGGGGCACTCAGCGGCCGGACGCTCATATTTTGTTATTTTATTTATATTAAAAGTAATGGTCCGCCGCGCGGCATAATGCTCTAGACCGTTTTTGCGCATTTTTCTCTTTTCTCCGTGTCGTATATTTTCACTTAAATGACATAGGTTCGCGACCCCTCTCATCTTTGTTAGTTTATATTGATGTCCTGACGCGTTAACGACTGTTTTATTATGCTTAGTGTACTTAGCGTAGGTTTGGATACATTAAGTACTTACGTACCACTCTTCTGTTCATTTATGCATTGCTTTTAGAGACGTAGGCAGAAGGTAGTAGAAACACTATAGCCAGTAAAATTTTCTACGACAAATGCAATGGAAGTTTTCTGTTGGAAAAAATTATGTTGGTCCACGTAACTGCACGGGCTATAATAAAGATTCCTATAAAATAGTACTAGATATAATCAAGTTCAAAAATGA
The DNA here is from genome assembly GCA_963576875.1 of Acrobasis repandana. NCBI lineage: Eukaryota > Metazoa > Arthropoda > Insecta > Lepidoptera > Pyralidae > Acrobasis > Acrobasis repandana. Next base: position 14,011,114 of record OY756216.1, on the reverse strand, counting down.
TATTAGTTTTTCGAATTCCATAGCTTCAGAAAAAGAAGACTAACACAACAAACTTAGTAAATGTTAGTTTAGTTGTCATTACAAGTTGGCTAACGTGTTTCGGGAGTATAACCGCGCAGTATCGCCTTCGTAGCGCTGTGGTAGACGTTCTACACCGATATAGCAGCATTAATTTACCTACCATAGCTTTATGCTATCATAAACAAGAAATACAGACATCTTCACTATAATGTAACGTAGGAAAACTACTCGAGTCGGAACTGAAAGTGGGCGAGCGGCCGCGGGACGATTTCGTCCTATTGCGCCGGTGATAAAGGTCAAATCTGAGTACCGTTTAAGTGCGGGTCGACGGCAATCTGCACAAGCAGACGCGAGGTGTAAGCGAGGTGCTGTGGTGGCATGAGGCATTGCGGTGCTGCCGCGGAAAGAGCTTTATGAAGGGTGGTATAAGAGTGAGGTTGGCACGCGGGGTGTTGTGTAGAGGATCCTGTCGCGCGGCAGTTGCGGCGGCGGCGTCGCTTTTCCGGGGAAGGCACTATCTCGGGTGCAGCGGGCGCGGTGGCGGGCGGCGCCCCCCTCGTAAATAACGCGCGCTGGCGAGCCGGCGAAGCACCCGTGCCAGATTCTACAGCTAGAAACAGTTAAACGCTCATAATTTCGTACTGGTTAAGCTTATCTTTGTCTCGTGCACGAAATTTCTCTGCGCCGTCCTCGTGTTTTCGTGGACATATTTTATTTGTTGCAGCGGAACGCTCTGTCGCGTCCGGGCCAAAGTTATAATTGTCATTCGACATACCATTGCAGCTTCTGCATAAAGTTGCTTGAATGTTTACATTGTTGGAATAAGTTTATCTGGTTAATGTCCTAAGTTTCAACACTGCTTTGCGCCAAACTATGTGATACATTCCTTATCTTTGATTAAAATTAGATTTCCGCCCACACAAACCTGCTTGGCGTATTATATTCCAATTAATAAACAATATTAAATATCACAATGACCTCACTCTTGATATTTATGTGCGAACTTTATTGATATCAATAAAAATTTAAATATGTATGACAAAAAAGACATTTGTGACATTAGTGCTCTCAATCAACATAAAATCGTAGTTCTAAAATTCTGGTCGAGAGCAGTATTAGCTACAGATTTGGATAACCATGTCCATATCTACTTTGGTAATTCATGAGTTAATTTTACAGTTAGGTTTTATTACAGAAGTTATCGAACACTCATATATGTATTGTCAGTTTTATGTAGAGCCAAATATATTTTTTTATTTTTCGTTTCTTGATAATCCAACAGCGATACATTTTGTAATAGTTAAAAAATATACAATAATTTATAGGGCCAAAAAAGTTTTATACAGTTGTTTTTATTAATATAGTTGCACCTAACAATCAAAATCTAAATTATACAAAATATCGCCTAAACAAAGAACAAACTAAAACGGAAATTTACAAGTGTAGTAAGTATAGTAACGAACGTGCGCTGAGACTTGTATACCTTATTTGCAAGTTTATGCATAAGCCGTATTCGCAACTTTTCATGTAGATATACGCTGAAAAGGCATTCGAGTGGCGTCGGGTGCTACTTGCTAGTGTGGGGTGGGGGAGGCGGCGCGCTAAGCTGCTATCATCCCGCCTTATCGCGCGCGGTTTCATAATAATTTTAATACGCGGGGTGCTCCGCGGAAGGCTCGGATTCTCGCATACTTTTATAAGCACTTCCTGCTCTCTGAGGAGCGCCAGTTGACACCCTCGCGTGCGTCCTCAATCTCTGTTACGATTTGGTGTCGCTGAAGACACCCTCGGGTTTGTAGTTTTATAGACGTTTGTTTTCACGCAAACTTACACCGTGTATACGTTATATTTGTGCTTGATTTATTCAGGAAGAGGCTTTTTGAGGGTTGGATATGTGGGAATACAGCCTTTTACAGAAACTTATACCTATTTGAATAAAGACGTTTCTTGTATAGTTTTATTTTTAAATGACCCTATATGGGTTTTAAAATATATGGTTTGAAATTTATTATTATTTTTCTAGAAAGACGAAGTTAATGTAGATAGGTTCACTCCCAGTGCATAATTAGTATCAACATTTTTCATCTTTTCAAATATTTGATCACGTAATATACTTTAAAAAAATCTAAAGAAATAAAAATGTAAGATGCTATTCATTTCATTACTTCTGTAGGTATCTTAAAAAATTAAATCTCTAGGCACATTCATTTAGCTTTACTAATTTGTCACTCATTTAAAAATAATAGAACTTTTATTATACAATTCTCTTCATTGTACTCTACTCAAGTATGTCAGTAGGTCATTTCGGAAGCTTTTATCGATCTCATACATTACAAGTGTCTTCCCACTACATATCTCTTTATTTTTTTTCATTGTTTCTTCAATTTTCTAAAAGAAGTTTTTACCAGCGGCATTGCTCGGTCTGTCTAAATATAAGAGCCAAGCTCTTGTCAGTGTCATTGTGTGGAAAGCGACGCACACAATAACTATTTTTTGGCAGAGATAATGAAGTGGTATGTCTTTACCTTCTCCATTGCACACACTAATAAACTTAATAGTCACTAGTGTGCAGGTTTCCTCACCTAAGGATCGTACTCGTGCCTTACAGACGCAAAGCCAGTGCCTAAACCACTCGGTCACCACCGCTTCACTTGATCAAAAATAAACAGATACCGATACACTATCACGTCTTTATCCCTAACGGGGCAGACAGGCCTAAGGCGGCAAGGCCCAGGCCACTTTTAGCGTGATGGTGGGCATGACGGTGGAAAAAGCAAATCATAATAGTGATGGGTTGCTAACCGATGATTCAGATTCTTGCCCTAAAATAAACAGTAGATGTGGTAATCTAGTTAATAAGATATCATACCAAATTTCTTTACAATCCGTTTGTTCATATGTTGGGTATTCCGTGATTACCTACCAATTATCTTACACACACAAAACATCTGAACAGCCAAACGTTCACATTTACAATAAATATTAGTAGGATTCTACTACCACAGCAAGTCGGGATACGACGGTACTTAGACGATGGCGTTAATTGTACTCGCGGAGAGATGAGACAATTTGCCAAAATGGATATAATAAATGACAAAGGTAATAGTAGCACTTGAGTGCTACATTATTAGCAGGTAGGCAGGAGAGGGGAGGACTAACGAGCGTTTTTATACGAGCCGATGATAGATCGCCGAGCCTCCTGTATCTACATTAATTTCAGTGTATATTCGTGCGCTGTTTTTCGCGCGGTTTTTATTCCGACGTCTATTTGAATAACTGGGCTGAGGTTTCGCTTCGAGTATGCATGCGTCGAGCAAAACTTTTTGTCGTTCAGATTTATGGCATCTGCTGGACAGTTTAGTATGATATTTTCGGAAACTTAGGTACCTATGTGTTTACATAGGTCTTTTTGAACTTGTTTAAGTTTTAGATTATGTTAAGTAAACCGTTTACTTAGGTCTTTTTTCGACATGTTTAAGTTTTAGATTATGTTAGGTAAACCGTTTACTTAGGTATTTTTGGACATGTTTAAGTTTTAGATTATGTTAGGTAAATCGTTTACTCAGGTCTTTTTTGGACATTTTTAAGTTTTAGATTATGTTAGGTGAACCGTATACCTTAAGCTTCAGTAAAATAAAAGACTAATAACCTTTCCAATAGTAGTTGTATAGAACTACATCTTCATAGTAGCAATTACTTAACAAATAAAAAATGTTTTATGGCATAATTTTATTACAATGTAATTGTATGTGTCATATTCTAAGTTCAAGATTCTACAAACAGAATTCCCTGATATATTTTCAAAGGCAGACAAAGTAACAAATAATCAATTACCCACAAATGTTTAATGCAGGAATAAATCCGCAGCTTTTGTAACATATCGCAGCCTTATTCAATAGGACGCAATCCTGAGCCGAGATCCATACGTCAAGTGTGCGGAAGCAACTAATTTTCCGAAATATAGCGCTAATGATGATGGACTTGTCTAATCGTCGATATATCGTGGGGAAGCTACCCTCATTCATATGATATTAGAGATACGAAGCAGCGGAATTTATCGCGAAATATATTACAAGGTAATAATAGCTATAGAAGAATATTACGTTGGTTACAAACAAAATTAGGTACTTATAAAAATTCCGGACTACACTTAGACCCATTGATATTGTTGTTATACAGACACATTACCTATACAGGGTCTAAAAAAATATATTGAAACTATTTTAAGAGTAAATTCAGTCCATGATACTGCACAACTTTTCCCAAGAATATATCGAAATATGAAAAATTATTTTTGGGAAAGTTTTTCTGTATCATGGACTGAATCCACCCTTATAATATTTTAGTATATTTTGTTAGATCCTGTATATAATTTAAAAAAAGAAGAAGTTGATGAAGTAGTTAGTGTCAGAGAATTTTTGTTTATTAAATAATTTTACGGCTCTGGATACAAGTCCTTTAGAGCCTATCTTTTATTTTGTTCTTTATTCCTAATCCTAACCTAACCTAATCCTAACAAGACAATCAAAGGGTGGTGTAGGCCTTTGACTGCTGCAAGGGAGCTTTTGGCGACAAATCTATACGAGTCCACTGGTTTACATAGACGATTGAGTGGCGGACGACGCCCGAAGACGCCTACACAGTCCGCAAAATAAATATCACTGCAGCCGTACTATGACTGTCCACTTTAACTATTTCACACATTGTTCATGTTATGAGTCTTTATAACACCAAACAACACCAATTTCATATTATGAAGTCCACTAAAATCAATTTGTAAAATAATTTAAAGCAAACCCCAACCGAACCCCTTGACTTCCCGCCCTCCCAGTGTCAGAGAATGTGTTATGTTGACGTCTCATAGAAAAGACCAAGCAATGTGAGACAAGTAGATACGTACCTCATTGACAAAATCTACTTACAAGGTCTTAAAAGTAAAGAAAAAGAAGGAGAATCCATTAATGGAGGCTACATTAAAGTACTTAGCTCATTTTTGTACCGTTTCTGGTACGTTTACAAATAATCCTCTGCTAATCTCCTCAATTCAAACATCAACGTCTAGCACTTATAAGGATTCGCGTATATATAGGTAACCACATATGTCTGTCGGCAAAATGTCGCAGTGTGCCACCACTCTAACTCATGTTGCAAACAAACCATAAAACAATTTAAATGGCCATTTATGCAAATAAGAAATTGAATTTGCATTCGGGCTCATACACGCTTACAATATTATACCTAGGTACGGTATAAACGGTTTAATTGAATTTATAACCACGTCCTCAAATGAATATGAGTGTTGCTGTCTGTTTATAGTTAATGGTATTATTATGCATTCTTTGCGCCTCCGTCGAACGGTGAGAACCTCGTAACATAAATTTTGCGTATTATTTACGTTGACAAGCGTGCATTATGAAATTATAATCATGTGTTTGAAATGCGAGTGCTCGCTCGATCGCGACAGCGGACGTGTCTGAAGCCATGGACACGTAAAATTTCGTATGCACGGTTACACGGTCGTATTGAGATTTCTCGATGAAGTGTCGACTTATGCTATTTTCACATGCAATTTTCTTTTCGCTTTCATTTATATCGCGCTTGTCACTTTAACATTTAGACCAAGTGTTCGAGGATATAGTGTTGTGAATCAGTTAACATTGTAATGCATGTGAAGTAGTCTAATTTGACCAGAAATAACATTTTCCTTTATGGCCATCACGCAGCGCTATAAATAAATAGGGATATTGGCATGAAGTCCATTTGAATGCAACGGATGCCATCAATATCACACAAAAGATTCCTCGCACGTACCTATCATATAAATTGTCCGAACAGATAATTCTCGGTAAACTGCTATCGGCGTAACTGAGGTTAGTACGTTTAGAGGTTTTCAAAGCGCATACTTCGCGGTCTGCGGTGTATGTTCAGACGGTCAATGGCTTAACACAGAAGATGCATGCTTTCATGTGGAAGCAGTGTGGAGCGGCTAGTTCCGTGGATAGATTCGCGCGAGTCGAAATAAGCGAGCCAATCAATATTAACACGCCGCAAACACGTAAATTGTTGCCTAATGCCGAGCACGCACACCAGTGCACTCTGTAGGTACGTTAGTATTACTGCTCCTACGCTAGCCAGGGTGTTCGAAGTTATTCATATGTTTTTAAAAGCACCATTTTCGTGGAATGTTTAGTACAGAATTTCAAAAGTCTGATTAGGTGGACTGAATTTCGGTATTATTTTTTTAGACTTTGCAAGAAGTAGGTGCAATAATAAAAACCGTTCACTGTTATAGCAAAAATCATCAATGTAGATGACGAGATTACTAGTACATACTTTAAATGTCCTAGGTACATGTTCCACCAGTTGGGTAGGTTCCTTTATTGCATCAAAAACACATACAAATATTATTCAAAAATATGTACAAAAGGCGGTTTTATCAGGCCTGTGTCACTCCCCGTTTAGGTATCAAAAAGGTACCTACATTATTACTATGGGCGCAGGCCGCCCCTCCGGGTGGTAAATTCAGTTATACGAATCGTTTGTCCCGAGTAATAAGGATGAAATTGGCTTGTAATGGATGTCTAGGTGATACAAAAAGGTGCTGAGTTCTGACGTGAGCTAAATTAAACCGTATCACTAACAACATTGAGTAGATATTTCTTTGAATTTCTTTGCTGAGTGAGACTTCTGTACGGAGTATTAGTATCTGTTCTGTGGTTTTATCACCAAGGCAATCTCTTGCAGGCTACCTTAGGTGACAGAAAATAGGTATTGTGCTGAAAAATAAAAGGTGGTGCGATGAAAAGAGTATTTATTTGACTTTATATCTAACATAAGACGTCTTTAGGTATCGCTAGCGGGACAGAGCCTCGGGCCGGAAGACCCAAAGGCTATTTTTAGCGTGATGGTGGCGATTTTTCTAACATCTTCATTCACAAGCAAAACAATTCTCAGATGTTCCACAACACCCTGTGCACATTGAGTATTACATTTACACAAGAAGCATACGCCCACACGCACACCGGCGCCGTATGTACACGCGCACACACGCCCGACGCCGGCCTGTAATAACTCGGAACCACAATAAATCAATGTGATTAATGTCATTAAGCACTGTGTGCCGGCCTCTCTATATTCCGTCAATATGCACTGTTTTACGACATGCCGCGCCACGATAATTAGTCAGCTTTGTTAGGGCCATCGTCAAATGACAGGTCCAACCTGACTAGACAAATTAGACCAATAAAAATATGTTCTGTTTCGTAATTTTTGAATAGGCAAAAAACAGAGTCATGTACTTGTAAATAGTTGATTCGGCTAGCAACCCGTCAATATTCTGATTCCCCTTTTCCACCTTTACGCTCAACACGTTAAAAGTGACCTTTCGGTCTATCTACCCCGTTAGGGACTTAACTAGTGGTAATGTGAGAACAGAAAGCCTCGCGAGTCTACTGTTCTATTATAACCATGCAATAGCCGACACTTACTTAACTAAGATACAAATTTCATTATTATATTCACTCCTTGGCAAAAAATTTGCAAAAAAAAATTGTTTGCAACATCTTGTGTAGAATAAAGTCCTTAGTGTCCTTAGTGTTAGTCCTCTTTGATTGAAATCCGTCAATAAATTATAAAAATTTAAATAAATGAACTTATGCCCATTTTCGTCAAAATCGATTTAAAAAAGCGACCTGTAGGCGAGAACAGACCGGCGGACAAAAACATCTGCCAATTGCAGAGACGCTTCGCTCGCTCGGAAAATAAAGACGCGATATTTTAATGTATCGTGAAATGATAGGCCGACGCTGACTAGATAAATTAGACCAATAAAAACATGTAAACGACCAGTCTGCATTTTCAACGCACGCAGACTTTGCATACTAAACGTGACAGGTTGGATGAGATCAAAGAGAATTTATAACGGAACGTTCATAAACACGTCGCCCGCGCAAAAATGGTCTCTGCTAGTTCTCAAATATTATTTGGTCGAGTTCGATCATTGATTTGAAAGCTACAAATCCGCCTTGGCAATGTTTTGATTTCTGTATTTGTGTAATTCACATCACTTGCATTAGTCTCTACATACATATTATGACGCAGTATCCCACAGGGCTAGGCTTGCTAACCCTAGGGCTATGGACCTCCACTTGCTACGATCCTGACAGACTTCTCTCGCTCCATTTACACTCATATCTCTCTTCATGCATGCCTGCTGGTTACGGGTACTTCTGATCTTTCCTTATTTTAAAAAATCTGCAGTACGTTCGTCGAGGGCGCCCCTTCCACACACATTTGCTTCAAAAACCTTCTTCGTAAATTCGTCTAGTCTTCCTACATGCCCAAACTATCTTCTCTATTATGCTCTGTTCATAGAACCTTAAGCTTCAAGCCATATATTTTAATAAGCAAGAAAATTTGTGTTGGTCTTTGTGATACATCTTTTAAGATGGCATTATTGTTCATTAACGGCCATTGCCGCTATATTTTTATTGCGTAAAATGTATACCTTGTATTGTAATACTATTTTAGTAGCCACAGCCACACGGCAGTGGAATGGCTCAAAAATGCGAGAAACACATTTAGTACTATTTTTGATTTTAAAGTTCTACCATTAAAGGCAAAAATGATCACCGACTCGTACGAGATTGAAACCGATGACAATTTCGGATTGATTTCCTAGTCCCATGTTTATCATACGTCTGTTTGATGGATAGGTCGTAATTATAAGTATTAGAACGGCATCGCAAATCATGGGAACGGCGAGGACAGGCTGCTAGTTGACATCGTTATCGCCGCCTCACATCTCGATTGTTGGCTCGAGTCCCCGCACCATCCATACATTTGTAGTCTAAGATCCCGATATAATCCGTGGTGGATCCTTTTTCGAGGCCGAATTGATTTGTTAAGGGATTATTTATATACACAATCAACGCAGGCTGTCTCTCATTTGGCCCTGGCTGTTTTAATAAAATAAGATATCTATACTTACGTTTAAAAAACTAAAACTTGACTACGGGAAAATTCTTACTGAAAAGTATGAATTATCCGAATAATTGAAGCTCGGCAGCCATTTACGGCTAACAATGTATATATTTTTGAAATATACTTTCATTACAAATACAAATAGACCTTTCATTTGATACTCGATAGGTATATAAGCAAAAATTTTTTGTGACACCCACACTTTTTTGTATGTAACATATAACATAGGTAACAAAATAAGTAGCCTAATGTCACCCGGACGATAATAACTAACCGATTGACATCTTATTTGTGAAAATTGGATAAACAGTTCATGCTACGGTGGAACAGACATACCTACATATCTACATACGTATTCATAGACTACTAAAATCATTTCTCTTCCGTAGAATTTGCCGTAGTCGGGTAATTTTTTTTATCTCTTGAAATCTTTTCTTGTGAAAATTATTGTAGAAATTTCCATCATACGGTTGTCGGTCTTTTTCGATTTCTTATTCTTGACATCCAGGTGTAAACAGGTAAATTGAACTAGTTATTTGCTTGTATGTATATCGTTTTCCGGAACCAACCATGCTAAAACCGCTCTGAATGAAAATGAAGCTATTGTTTTTTGAAAAAAAAAATCAAATTTTGATTAGATATATATTTTATTGCTTAAAAAATATGTAGCCTGGAATAAGAATGAGGGGTCCACGAGGTAGATCGGGATCTCCTACTATAGTTAGTTGCGGTCGATACTTCGCTGTAGTCCGTAGGTCGTAGGCGACCACTTCATACTTTATTTCATCTCCCGTTCAAGAATGATCTGCACGATGCGTAGTTACACTGCTGCGAATGTATCAAGTACTTCGGGTATCGATTCTATGCCCCATTTAGATCGCAGATACGACAATAGTCTGACGGACAAGCTCCGAGATCGAGACTGGCGTTGGCTGCATAAGATTTGAGTTAAGGACCGCTTTGAAATGTACCTACTTAGTTGATTTGATTGTCCTATTTGATTGTGTCTTAAGTATCAAGAGTAATAGAGATGACCTGTTTGGATTTCGCGATAAATTTACATTTTGCCAATAAAATATGTAGAGCACCATAATAATTTATTTCAAGTTCTAATAAATATAATTAAATATTATTTATCTGGTACATAAAGTTGCTCTATTAAAAGAGGAACAAAAGCTTCTTTGTAGCGTTTGTGAAATAAAAGCTTGTATTGCTCTATTTATAGATCTAAAATAAACGCAAATCAAAAGCATAATTTTGTAATTAAAAGATTTCTTTTATAGACCTACTTATGCTACAGTATTGAAAAATTTTGGACATTTATAAGAAAATTATAATATAGAATCCGTATAGATTGTAGTAAGGACAGCAAAATATTCAAGAATTTATTTACTTATTGCTATTGACATTTTACGCTAGTCTTAGATAATTATAGACCCATACTCATAGAAGAATCTATGAAGACTAGCTATATCTCATGAAGACTAGCTAAAGGGTATAACTGCCGGCATACCCATTGTTGTGACGCGGTCGAATGCCAATGACCATTTCGGTTGCTGTCTGTGCTACAAAGTTCGCAATCAAATAAATATTTCGGCACAATTAAGAAAACGCCGACGAGGGTAGCACTCGTGACAATCGGCTAAGTCGGCGGTGGAGCTGCCTTCTAATCACATTTATTTACGTTTTTGAGAAAAAATAAGTAAGTAATATTCAATAAATGAAACGAATTAATTTATATAAGTAACCTAATGATTTGATATCTTTAAATTTTAAGTTTGCTCCAGAATTAGTGTAATTTAGTAAAAAAGTATTATGTTTATATAACCTAGTGTATACAACGAAGTTTAAAGGAAAACTAACAGAGCTGAGTTTACAAATTAAAGAGTTAAATGTTCTCGGAAAAGGCTCTGCCTTTGACTGCCTCCGTGGTCCAGGGGTCAAGGCGTTTGCCTTGTGATTCGGAGGTCGTGGGTTCAAATCCCACTGGGAAGCATACTTTGTAAAAAGTTTTTTTCCTGTCTGGTTAGGATGTTGTAGGCTTGAGTCACCTGATTATCCAAAAAGACAGATGATATCGTGCTTTGGAAGGAACGTAAAGCTGTGGGTCCCGAACGCCATCTAGCGTTTGTTTACCTAAATCCTAGGTTTGTTAAACCTATGTCCTAGGATTGGTGGTTCTGGTCTAACCTTTGGGTTGCACAGGTAAGACGGCAGTCGCTCTGTGTAAAAACCAGTAACCACATAGTAGGTATTATATTAGTAACCTCGTCAAATCACCTAGGTTAGGTGGCGGACCCCGGGCTCTGAAGCGTTACTGCTTAGGATACAACCTTGGAATACGCTCGTATGAGGGATGTAGTTGGAAAAGGAAAATTTCATTAATATTAAATTGAGAGAGATAGACGTTTTTAGTCGTTGCACCGTGAGGCGTCGGCATTCGCAACTACGGAACCCTACACTGCGCGTGGCCCAACACGCACTTGGCTGGTTATTAAAATGATAGCGCTTCTATTAGCTTTATTAATTTCTAAAACAAACAAAAAATTGCCCATGCAAATGCCAATAAGCCCATTGGCATGGAGCTACAGTTTTGTAAAAATGCGTCCACTCCACGCGTTTCCGTGTGCGCGCCCTGCGCTCTGCGCTCTGCCCACATCCGCTGAAGTATTTTGTTTATTGCTAATGCGTTTTTATTTTTTATTGCTTTTTATTTATCTTTATTCAACGATTGCGGTTTATTGTATTAAAATAAATAAGAATTCTGGACTTTTTAATTTTATTCGAGTGGAGTACACGACAGCGCGCGAGGAGAGAGAGAAATAAATTTTAATAAGCGTTTCTTTTTTAAGGCGTGATTCTTCAGTTAAAAGCGATTTATTTTTTATATAAACTTGAAGATAAACCGTATTCATTAGAGATCGACGGGAAAGAGACAAAATAAAAATGAATGTGGGCAAGTTGGTGTTGTCGCTGAGTTATTGTCGTTAATCAGGCCTCTCCCGGAGGCACGTTGATTGGACCCGCGTTTGGTATTGACGAGAGGCTTTGTTTCCTTTATTAACATTTGGCTTAATTATATTAATCATATACATGCCATCGGCGCTGATTTCGTTTGGTTTTATTGGGCCAGTATTTAGCCAGAAAGGCATGTGGCGGCTTCGGGAGTAATCGATCTGGAACATATTGGGATAATGGACCTTCTTGCGGGGATTCTTGTACTCGCACCGAGATGACTTTTAATCGAGCCCTTTGCAAATTCTTACACTGGATATGGAAAGCGCGGCTGTAACATGTTATTGACTCGACTTGTTACTTACATAGTTATATATTCTAACCAGAATATATATAAGTACTTAAAAAAATGTTGATTAAATTCTTATAATAAACTGAATAACATGTACTGTACGCATATATCTATGTAATGTATGATAAGATTTACGATTGCTAATAAACGAATAAAAATATATTTTTAGCTCATCAGGTAGATTTAAAAAAAAATATTTTAGTCGTATTTTTTCTTTGCACTAATTAGAAAATAAATACAAGGATACAGCACATTTATTCTGCATGAACATCACGATCAAGTACGATTATAACTAGACGGTGACGTCAATCACCCCCACTCCGAAACTTCGACGCGCTGTATCTTTGTGAATTTTCACTACTTTGATAAACCGAAAAATATGGGTCCATGTTTTTAGGATAAATAATCTAACTGACGGACTAAATAAAATACAATTTTTCGAACCCAGTCCACATCCCTATTAACTAGATGAGTAACCTAAAGTGACTGTCAAAACTCTATGTATCTATCTGTAGTTCTATCAAAAATGGACAGATAGTTATACTATCTAATAAATTGACCATATTAACGCACGAAAAAAATTAGTTTATTATCCTCAAAAAGGTTCCTAGAAGTTTAGGTTTCCCACGCGTTATCACGGCTTCGTTATTCAATACGTATTACGAATTTATTCACGTCGAAGGCATCCAATCGTGTCTGTTGAACGGAAGTACATAAATAATGTTTATCGATCGATCATCGCGGGCCTATACTGACACACTAGTTAGATTTATGCCTTCATTGTCAGCGCCGTAAACTAGATCTCCATAAAAAGGGACATTTCCTATTTTAAATTTATATCAAAGACAATGGTTCACAAAAAGTGGGCGCCTCGCGAGCAGCCCGCCGGCCCGCACGGCGCCTACTGCCAAATCTCTATCGGAGGCGCGTAAATTACGCCTTTTTACCTGGATTCCTGTTTTGACATATTTAAGGCATTAGTAATAATTATGAGTGCTCCGGCCGGCCGTAAGTGATGCCTGTGTGCGTGCCACTAACTTTTGACACTATCTTAATGACGGACGTCGTGTGACAATAAATATTGAATCGTTATCGGTACCTATCCGAGCTTGCGTCAGCATGTCCTAAAATAGACCCCCCAAATTGTTGTTCCGTCAAATCGTCTTCAGGTTCCGATTACAGTTACAATAAAATATTGTTTTCGAAACGAAATGGCTGTATAGGAAGCTAATTGTGATTTTTAGGGCGAGCGAAGGTTAGGAGGGTCGCGCACATCTGCCGCTGTTGTCCTCCCACGCCGCTCCAGTTAACGAACGTCGCTCGATAGTTTTAATTGCAACTCGATATCTGCACTTTTATGTCACTGGTCGCAGACTCTACTACTGTTTGCGACAATAACTAACCCACGATAGACAGATCTAATATTCTTGATCATTTCGTAGGCGATCTAGATACATATATTAAATCAGCAAGTAAAATGCTTTAATAATAAATTGCAACAGCGGAAACTGTGCCCGTTGCCTGTCACGAGAGTTGCATTTTTTTACAGCGAACCGTTTCCAAAACAAACCTAATAAAAAACGCGTTAACGCTAACAAAAAGCTTCATAGTGCGATCAGAGGGAAAAAGATAACTGAGTATATCCGAAAAACCGATCATGTGTTTCGTTCGGGTGGTATGAATAAATCAGATATAGCGACGCGACTGGCGTAGGCGCCAGGGGAGCGGGGAAATCTCCCGGCCGAGTTATAAAACCTTTCAAAAGGTGAGCTGAAGGATTCGTGCGTAAATATTGAGGGTTTACGACGGCTCATTCAGTCATTAGAAGATACTATTGTTTATAACCTCGTGTAGAGATAACATCTGTCTCGAAGACCTGTCATTATTTATGTGAATTTTGACAGATATCGGTTGGGCTGAGCCTGACTCTGGTCGTAGTAAACTGGCATTATTTATGGCAAGTGCGGCCGCACACGGTTGTAAATCGCAGTCATCGAATTAAGACAAAAGCTAGTATCGATAAGGCGCGCGATTAGGGCACGCCTCATTGTTCTGACGAGTGCAATACTGATATAGCCAATATTTTTCCACTTTTACGACTTCACTTCGATATTGGTTCGCTCACGTGCTTTATCTATTTCTGTAATTTCTTATACCCTTCAAGTCGAAGGTCGTGTAAAAATACGACCTTATGCTCTATAAATTACTATGATTAGGTTACATATTTACGATTACATTAAAATTAATAGAGCCTACAATTCTGTTGCAAATTTTTGGGAAGTGTGTTTACAGACGCACAGGACCAATAAACTATGTAGTTTTGTGGTTCACGGGGGTCATGATGGGATCGTAAGTAAGGTAGGTATATATTTTTATGTTAGCTACACAATTTACATAAGTAATAATATTTCTTAGGTCAACCATGATTTGTCCATCTATTTATTTGTTTTGAAGCTTACATAGAATATTGTGCTGTCAAATGTGCACCATCTGTCAAACCTATATCCGAATAACATTATTTCTTGCTCACTTAACGAGTTTATGAAGAATAAACATCCGCCAGCCATGGACAATAGGAAACAGAATTTATACCCTATAATAGGCTTCGCAGAGACAAGGGTGGATGAAATACGGTTAATGATAAATCCACAAATGAGATTTGCCGGACCTCGCCACTCAAACCGATGGCCTATTGTCAGTTGACACTCACCTTATATTACACAGATCAGCTAAATATGGCGTGTCCACTCCCTTATACAGGCCGATGTTTTACGAAATTGACAATTTTATTTTCTTTGAGGAAGTGTTGAGTGTTGATTAGGTATGATTTATCAAGTTAATCAAAGAATTTTGGCATGCATTGGCACGCAGAAGACATGTGCCTAATTGTTGAACTATTGCCACTTCATTGTAAGACCAACACTCATGTCAAATTGTCCAAGTTGCTTAAGAGTCCCCTTACCCTAGACAGAATAAGTCTATTCCATACAAAAGTAGTCTCGCTTTTATTTTGAAACGACATGTCAGATTTCGGCAAAATTTTATACTTTCTGGAAAACTTCTACACCCTTATATTTTCTTTTAAGTTCTCGAACCAGTTATATAAATACACCTAAATATATGCAGTTTCTTTGAAATTACAAAATACTGCCGAAATATGACATGTCATTCGAAAATAAAAACTAGACTACGTTTTTATGGAAAAGTCTAGGGTAAGGGGACTTTTAAAGGCATCTGACAGAGCTTAACGATTGCAATTTAATGATGACAGCCGGATCCAACCTCAATGTGTCTTCGACGGAGGATCTTGAAATATTTTGTTATGCAGTTGTTTCTTATGGTACCAATCCAATTGCGAACAATGCTGTTGTATGCATACTCGTAACATGCGTAAGCGCATATAATCGTGCGCCCGCGAATGCACCGAGTTCCTCACTGTAGACGATAAGATAGAAAGATTATAAAATAAGATAGAAAGATTTTTAAAAATAATCTTACCTTTAGCTTCTTCTTCCTTGCTGGTCTGGGAAAAAAAACATAGAAGCTGCTTCTCTTCCCGCGCAGATCGTAAAAGCCGAAAAATCTGAATCATATCAGTAGCCGATGCGGTTAACAACCCATCACTATGGTGATTTCCTTTTTCCACTTCATGCCCACCATCACGCTAAAAGTGGCCTGGGCCCTACCGCCCTAGGCTCTGTCTGCCCTGTTAGGGATAAAGACGTGATAGTGTAGATTCAATATCACGTCTTTCTCCCTAACTAATACAGATCTATCTGTCTGTGTACGAGTATCTTATTGCTGGGCCGTCGAGCTTTACTTCTATCAAGAATATGACATCATCCTGTAGCACTACGTCAGCGTAGGTGGTGATGTTCCAGATGGACGCGGGTCAGCAGCTGCGCGGTAATTAAGAGGTGGCCGAAGTGCGCGCGCGCACAATGCGGTTCAATTGAATGAGAGTAATCTTTGCACCCACGCGCGGTGGCGTGGGTGGACCGATGACCATTCAGCAAGATGGTTGCTCTACTTCATAAATGTATGACAATCGCTTTTACATTACTACACACACATCAAATCACATTTTTTTATTCCATCTTCAATGGAAAGATGTCAATTTGTTATATAGATTTTTATGGTGATTTTTGAGAAATCAAACGTAAATTAAAATACATTTTTAGGGTTCCGTAGCCAAATGGCAAAAAACGGAACTTACGGTTATGGATTCGTCATGTCTGTCTGTCTGTCCATCAGTATGTCACAGCCACTTTTTTCCGAAACTATAAGAACTATACTGTTGAAACTTGGTAAGTAGATGTATTCTGTGAACCGCATTAAGATTTTGTAACTTTTTGTAACTTCTAAAATAAGAGAATGATAAAACTAAAAATAATATAGGTATGATGTGCATTACTATGCAAACTTTCACCGAAAATTTGTTTGAACGAGATCTAGTAAGTAGTTTTTTTTTAATACGTCATAAATCGTAAACCACAATCAATAACTTAATTTAAAAAAATACGCTATTATTAAAACATCGATCAAAGTTACAACAAACTACAAAAACTTTTATATTATGTTACTTGCTGCTGCGGAACCCTTCATGGGCAAGTCCGACTCGCACTCGGCCGCTTTTTTATCTATCGTACGACTTATAAATGAATTCTAGTTTTACTATAAAAAACATATTTTTTACATTGCACTTTTTTATTGTGCTTTTGAGCTAGAATTTTTTAACCCTATTTATTCAAAGGAACAGTGAGGTATCATTACGTTGTTAATACGAGTATAATATATATTCCATTCCATAGCAAAAGTACAGTCACGTGTTGAACACAGCCTCTAAATAGATGCACTTAATTATGTTGAATCATTGATGCAGGCTATTTGTACATCCACTTATCTACAAGTTATTCCAGCTGTAGATAATTTGTAAATTGCACGCTCAGTCTTATCTGGATCTGATATTCACGGTACTCATATCCAATGCAATAACTTTTCATTAGTCGGTAGAGCGTGTGATAAAGTAGAGGATACTAGTGTTGTAGGTGGAAGATTAAACAATTATTACAAAAACTGCATCAACGATAAATTTATCATATGTTCTCATGATAGTCATTTCCAAGGTAATAATTTTTCATTAAGACCTATAATTAAGTCTAGTGGCGTCCTTATTTAAACTATTTCAAACATAGGCCATAAGTATAAATATGTATTTATCACAATTAAATAATAAAATTCAATTTTGAAAGATTGTGGAACTATCACCACTGATAGAAATGTGTGGAGGACGAAAGGGAAGACCTTTGCCCGTCAATGGGACCCCATAGACTGGAAAAAAAAGAGAGAAAGCCATTGGACTGGTAGAAGAAGTAAAAAAGTAGAGGATACTTCAAGTTATGGGTGGAATAAAGGAATATAACATAGTAATCAATTAAGTATGAAAATCGTAAATATGACCATATTTCTCATTTTCGCAATGAACTCAAGTGGCTTCCGATCCGACGTCGCCGTGACTGGCATACCCTATCAATGTTATACACAACTCTTTTCAATCCTAACTCTCCTAACTATCTACGAGAATTATTTATTCTATTTAGTGAGTCTCATGGGCGTCCACTACGCAGCGCTGAAAACCTTCTTTTAAGAATTCCTGCTCACTCCACTGACTTTTACTCGCGGTCTTTGTCTGTTCGAGCCGTACGTCTATGGAACTCACTACCACTTACTATCCGACGCGCCCAAACGCTAGCAAGCTTTAAATCCCAAGTAAAATCGCATTTTCTATCCTTATGAAAGGTAATTTCCTTCCCTTGTTTCCACTTAGTTTCTTCATTTTGTCTTGTTATGTTTTCTTTGTGTAAGTTGTATGTATGTATTTAAGTATTAGATGTATGTATGTTTATTATAATTATTGTATATAAGTATGTTTATTATATTGACCACCCCGCACTACCTAATTTCCCATCATTTTTTTCTATATAAACGAGGTTGCCTGGAAGAAATTGCTTAGCGATAAGGCCGCCTTTTGCGCATTTCCTAATTTTTAAGATAATTATGTTCTGTTTTTTACTTTTGTGCAATAAAGGGTATTGTATTGTATTGTATTGTATTGTATTGTATTGTATTGTATTGTATTGTATGTATTGCAGGAAATATTCACGATAGATCATCATAATCCGAGCGTATTTTCGGTTGTATCCTCAGCGTCAACGCTTCAGGGCCCGGATCCGCTACCTAACATAGGTGATTTGACGAGGTTACTGGTATTTACACAGATCGACAACCGTATGACCTCCGCAACCCAAAGGGACAAAAATAAATTCTAGTATAGGTTTAAACAAACGCTAGATGGCGTTAGGAACCCACAGCTTTATATGCCTTCCGAAGCACGGAATCATCTTTTTTTTCGGATAATCAGGTGATTCAAGCCTACCATATCCTATCCAGACTCGAAACAACTTTTCACAAAGTATGCTTCCCAGTGGGATTTGAACCCACGATCTCCGGATCACAAGGCAAACGCCTTGACCACTGGATCACGAAGGCGGTCAGAGAAATATTCACGATAGATATACATAAATATTCACATATAGATACAGGTCACAGGTTACGACAAGGTTCATACGCAAGTCCAAGGCAACATTCAGGGCTAAAGTAGAGCATACATCAAGTTGTGGGTAGAAGAGTAAACAATTATTGCAAAAATTGCCTTAATGATAAATTGGTGACCGCCTGACCGTTTCTAATGCCGCGGTCGACCCGGGAGACCCGGGTTCGAGCCGTCATAACGTGCTCCACACACAATGGTGCTCTTGCGATGATTTATGTCTTAATTGTACTTACCCGACCTACCGTTGAAGGCTGTATTGTCGTCATAATTCTTTACAATTTGCCGGACCTTTGATTTGGACGTGTGCCATGTCACCTGGCACAGTTACGGTAGTTCCGGTTTATTTAACAGATGCATTGCCATTTTAGAAAATCGTAGAACTTGCAGAAATAAAAATATAAATAAAAATTTAATACAAATTCTGAAATAAAATTATTTGATAGAATATCACAACCATGTGATATTTTTATCTTGTTACCAGTTCAATAATTTTTCAATAAGGCAATATACGTATAATATGCATGTACAAAGTAAGTAGATGAAATAAGTGATAAATTGTCATTTTATTTTCATTTGTAACTAGCGGCCCGCCCCGCGGTTATTTGAGCACCATAAGAACCATCATCGTACTTCAAGGAATATTCTAAAAAAATAATTAGCGAAATCGGCTCAGCTGCTCAGCAACTCATTTTTATATTATAGATTACAAAAAAGTATAATCTGTGATACATTATAAATACAAATATCCGTAAATGCTTTATAAATTTAGTAAAATACATATTTCACATTAGTTTTGCTCGACTTTATATGACACGTTGAGCTCTTATATAAATTAAATACTTGAAGGTAATGTTGTAGATAATTTAGATGCAAGTGCCTAGCTGACTAAGATGACTTACAATTTAATAGTTGTTAGACATTTCGTTCTATACTAACCCTCATATTCATAAAAAAATATGCCCTTATCTAAATCAGACATATAAATAAATAAATAAATATAAATACATACCTAAGGACCAATCACACATATAGCAAACAATTTTGCAAAAATTGAATAAGTAGCGTTATACATACTACACATTTAACTGATTTAAGTAGTCATAATTTTAATTTATACAGCGGTAAACATGAAGTTCTAATGCGTCCAACAGATGGCATCTCACTTCTATATCAGCGTAAAGTTTTAGTTAAAAATGTAGATGCTTATATTAGTTCTCTAGGTACTGTATCTACTATAAGCAGGTAGACTAGTCTCAATTTGGGTACACCTACCACTGAGTAAGAAAACAATCTGCTCAGAGATTATGTCTGGGATGACAAACGGTTCACCATTGTCAATATGAGCTACAAGGAAACTAATAGCAGCTCCTTCGCTAACATGTTACGTTACGACTGTTTTACTGTTTTTGCTAGGAATCAGGACTGCCCAACATTTTGTTTTATGTTCTAAGATATTTTTAATTTGACCAATCTTTATGTTTTTCTTGTTCCGACAGGAGACCTTGAGTAGGTACTTATTCTTATATAAACAGATAAAATAAATTGCAAATTGAACATGTCTCTAGAATAAATAAAATAAAAGGAAATTTTGAAACCAGCTGAACTAGTTAAATATTTCTTATCATATATCGTTATGAGTTCTCCTTGAAGGAATTTATAGGGAAATTTTTTAAAGTCGGTATTCGTAGGTACCTAGGTAATTAATTAAAAATGTTATGAACATATCAAAATTTTTTTGTACTGAGTAACAAAAGAGCGTCAATTTGTGACGTGCCGAGACTTGATAACCGTTTGATCTGTCTGATGCAGCACAGATGTAGACTGTAGGCAAAAACCTTGACACCCTATGCCCATTGGCTAAAGCTACGAGAAGAGAAAGAGAAAATGTGCACCTACTAAAACCTAAAAAGTAAACGTATCCATCGACCTGAAGCCTTACATGAGTGATGAGAAAACAAAATGTGCGCGACTCCTGTAACCGCCGAAGGCGCGTAGGGTTCTCGTCCCACTATCGATATCAATATGGGGGAGTAACAGTAATATTAAAGTTATTTATTGTAAATCGCTTCCTTGCCCTCGCCGTGATAAAATAATATCTGTCTTCGATTGCCTTTTTTACTGTCAATATTTTCAATGTTCGTGTTCTCTATGATTAAGTGGTTTGCTGGGGAGGGTCATGAGAATCAATATGTAGGTTAGTTATATCGTAAATATTTCAATAGTAGGTACAACCAATACTTGCAGTTTCAGTTGGAGAACTTGAGAAACTATTATTTCTTTTACGATTCCCTGTGTGCATGGTTAATTGTAGATACGTATTCGTATTAAGAGTAATTCATAATTTTACACTCGTTAAAAATCTTTGATTCACCAGCAGTGCTCAAAAACATTTTGGCAAAGGAGTGCACATTAGCAATAGCACTCAATTATCAAAAATTATAAGAATTCTACACATGATGCCGTAGTATCTATCATTTTGCTATTATTAATCATCATTATTTGTATTTATGTTAACAATATATCACATCGTTCAAATTTATAGCTGTGATTATATTGAGAACTCATGGAAATGGCAACAGCACGATGAGCCGCGACAGTAAGCAGACGTTTCGACGGCGACAATGCGGAGGGGACCGTGTTTGCTCGTCGCGGTATGAATAAAGATATCCCGTTATTTGTACTACAGATGTCATGTAATTTCATTGTGTCGCACAATATTTAGTGTAAACACGGGGGACTCCGCCGGGAACAGATAACATCTAATAGTTCCCGATTTCCGATGCACGCCGCGTACGACTAATAAAAGCGAATTTTTATGGCAGCCCAAAAATATCTGTAATCTTAGTTGCTAATAGGGATTTATGAACGTTTTTTCGCGATAATAGAAAAGAGATTAGCCCCTCTTACCCCAAATGTGGTGAAATTGTGTGACATAACAATAATTTTGAATAAACTGACAAGTTTTTGTTGTGGAAAGAAACTATTGTTATATCACACTATGGTAACGGCACTTCATTTTTTATTTGAATTTGATTCGATTTTGTACAACTTACAACTGGGGAGCCAAAAACTGGCGCGTATTTCGGCCAGAGGCTGAGCTTAGCCATACAACGAGGAAATACCTCCAGCCTCTTGGGGTCTTACCCTCCTAGCTCAGTGATCTGGGGGATTTCTTTTTATTTAATTTAATGTATTTTTTCTTCTATCTTTTATTTTTCTTTTTAGTCTTAGTTTACTTTAAAAGATTATTATTATAGTTTCTTCATAACTAAAAACTTCATTAATAAATAACAATGTGGGCAAGGCAAAGTTTCCAATTTCGATAGTTGTTGTATTGTAATGAGTTTCCAACAAAGGTTTTCCATAACGAAAGCTTCAAGTGTCATTTCATTGGAAAACAAAAGGTTTAAATGTGCATATTTGATTGTCAATTAAATTTTACCAATGTGTCATGCGATAGAAGGCCCGCATACGCGGTGAATATTTTATCGGTCTGTCTGTCTAAAACTCCTAAATTGAACTAATAACTGTACTCGCACATCCTAAAGTTAAATGGCACGCTACCTTTTGAATGAAACCGCGTGAATTATGTACGCTTCGTTCCTGTCGAAATTATTCGATCCACATCGGAACACCGATATGGTGTTAATAAAATCATGTCAGTCATAGGGAATCGGGACAAGCCCAACAAACATGAGCCCTCCATTAAATGATAATCCTGCCAATTTATCGGCAGAGCAAAAAATATACGGCATTGTGTCGAGAGTTGTCGAACATGAAAATTATTTTATATAAACACATTGAATATTCTCGAGGCCTCCTGGCCCCCATGCAAACCTCGTCATCTGTTGACATATTTTTTAAATGGGGTGGCGGGTAATGGAATAATAATAAACAGGAATTTACTTTTTGGTCATCACTGAATCAAAAACGGAAAGGGGTGTGAACGTTCGGTCCTGAGGATCGGGCGACGCGGACTGCTTTCATTGTCGTCCAACGGACCAATACTGTGTAATCAACGGCTGGTAAAATGAAATGGAGTCCGGAGCCTGAGCTATTTGTCGCATGTTTGACAGCAATAACAGGGTTCGTCGCGCATTAGACCCGCCATATGTCGGTCATATCAAATTTATTTCTATTATTTTATTGGTTTGCCTTCATTACCTTTATTGGAAGTCGCTGAGTGAACCCAAATTTACGAGCGCGATAGCTTGATGACTGGTAACAGAGTCGAAGTGCATAAAGTGATAAAGGTAATCAATTGCTTTCGTGACAATACCTGATATTATTTACAGATTAATACAAATAACACCCACATAATTGCCCACATACGATCATTGACTTCAATTAGAAGTCTTTTTACGATATCCAACCTATACGTAGTTATTTTCGATATTATTAGGAACCTCTTCCACATTATATGACCTCATCAACCTCTCAGTAGCGAACCAGACCCATGGGGCCACTAGAACACAGAAGAATCTCAACCTTATTACATTGAGATAAAAATATGGTTACTTGTCAAAAAAAATACTTTGGAAGGAGGGGTTATATTACTAGCCTTTATGTAGATAAGTAAAGTGAAGGTAGACTCTACACATACAAAATTGGAAAAGTAAAAGAACTTTAGGGAATAGAGAATACGAAAGGAGCTTTATACTAAGTACAGCAATATGTATTGTTATTAATAGTAATATTAATGTTTGCAGCTTCTAAACTCTATACATATTATTAGTAAAAACATTTTATAATACTAAAATTATATTGATTTTTTTCTTCACTCCATATCACGACTACTCTCTATAACGTCGTAAAATGTGCAGTCCCTTCAGTGACGCTATATAAAGTTTACACTTTTAAGTTAGAGTAAGATGTTTTTGTAAAAAGAAAAACATTTTATCATTGTTTATTGATAAGAGCGAATAACGAAATGTAAATTTCAGGATACAAGTTTTAAACCACCTGCTTACATTACCTCACCAAATCGACAAGATTAAATCTATTCTAAATGAAAATACTAAACGCAAGTACAGTTATTGCATCAAAAGACACGCACATCCGCCATCGCTTGCGTCTCTATTACGGCGAGGACAATAGCCGCATCAGCCGCGCAGGCTTAAAATCATCCATTTAAATAACGTTTTTAAATAAATACTACTCAGATAATAGGAACAATGCAATATTTTGTCAACTGCCGACTCGGCGGAGTGCACCGTGCGTGAAGCGGAAAATCCTCGGAGATTCGAGGACATTTTTTGTGGGTTAATATCCGCACGACATTGTCAACCGGCCATTTAATACATCGTGTAATACAATACGCTAAATGCGACTAGATTTGTGCAAAATTTGAAATTTTTACGCGCACTGACTCCGTATGCGGAGATTGGATTAATTTGGTGGCACTGTCGTAGTGATGTGCGCTTTGTAACGTTGTTACTATAATACAGACATACATATTTTAATTTTCTTTTTTTATCAAAAAGATAGATTTGCATTCATATAATATTTTTGTTGGATGAATGCAAAAAAATTCAATTCGGTTGTCAATTCTTTCTTAGTGAAATAACGATCAAATAATACCCGTTTGTATTGAGTCTACGAGTATGAGTGAAGATGTAATTTTTGTTTGTTTATTTGTAATTACTAAGTTGTACTATGAAAACACACATTTAGATGCAATAAAAACTTATGGGCTTTTTTATTCACATCATTATATATATTTTTCAGATATTGTTATGTCATATATTGAAGTGCCTATCTAGAATTTATATATATATATATATATATCACTATCTTCTGATAAAATGTAAATCGAGTAGAAATATTTCAAGTTCTACCCCTTTTTAGGGTTCTGTAGTAAATAAGGAACCCTAATAGTTTCGCCATGTCTGTCTGTGTGTAAAACAAGTATTGACTACGCAACCCTACACACATTTGGCTGGTTTTTATTAGAAATAATTAAATCATCCCGCATAATTTTCATAACTCTCTATAATTATGATTAAAAAAATCGTCTTTATGAATTTATTATCGGTTTGTTCTTTTCCCATATACTTATCCCACACAGCCACCCTCACGGGTAGCGGAATCTCATTGAAACCGCGTCCCAACGGAGCTCCATTGAGCCGCAATAAAGCAGATATGACAAAAATATCCGATTTCATAAGCTTTGCTTTCGTGACATATAATATTATATTTAAGGGACATTATTCTCGCCTTTGTTTGTCGTTCCTTTCTACGTCTTGTGTCACCAAATGAATTAGTGTTAGTACACACTACGTGAAAATCAACCGGTGTACATGGTTAAGGGGAATTAGTTACTTAATTATAATTTTGAAATAAATAATTTGAGTATGCTCTACCTAAGAGAAAAGTTTGAACAGCATAGTAGCAACAGGGCAGACTTTTAACAATTTTTATTGTAATGTAATTAGAAAGTACATGTTTTACAAAGGGTAAGGAAAGGCTATTTATTAATTATTTAAATCAAACTTGACCAGTATTTGGCCACAGCGATTCCCTGGTTTATATAACGTCTAAAAAAATATACTGAAACTATTTTAAGGGTGAATTCAGTCCATGATAGTAAACAACTTTTCCCAAGGAACACATATCGAAATATGAAAAATATTTTTTTGCGTTTAATACAAACTCGGATCAGCTGGTCAGTCGATTAGTATTGGAGGCAAAAAAATATTTTTCATATTTCGATATAAGTTCCTTGAAGAAAGTTGTTCAGTATCATGGACTCAATTCACCCCTAAAATAGTTTCAGTATATTTTGTTAGACCCTGTATACATTATTTTTGTCTTATTTAATAATCTTAGTTTTGTAGAGCCGTTCGTCAAAAAATGGACTACACTTGTAGGAACCTATGTACCTAAATACAGGCCCTGTATTTAGGTACATAGGTTCCTACAAGTGTAGTCCATTTTTTGTACCTGTATTACAGGGTCTAACAAAATATAGTGAAACTATTTTAAGGGTGGATTCAGTTCATGATACTGAACAACTTTCCCCAAGGAACATACACCGAAATATGAAAAATAATTTTTGACCTCCCATACAAGTTGACCGATCAGCTGATCCGAGTTTGTAGGGAAAGCCAAAAAATATTTTCATATTTCGACATATGTTCCTTGGGGAAAGTTGTTCAGTATCATGGACTGAATCCTCCCTTAAAATAGTTTCTATATGATTAGATAAAGTAGAAACATACTTTTCCAAGAATAACCAACTAACTAATTCGTCACAAGTTTCCTGTAGTGTGTCCACAGCCCACTCTTTAAGGTCTAATATGATAAGAGAAATTATTGGTAAGGGCCTGCTTCAATGGAAAGGAAATAACACGACAATTATGAAGCATTAGTCCGCTCTACAATGGTGACATTTTTTTAAAAGCTTTTCAGGGCAAACTTAAACAAAACGCACAAAGCCCACTTTGATGTTTGACGATTTAATTAATTATAAAGAGGATTGTTAGGATCGCTTATATTTTTAAATTATTCTTAAGATTGTACGTATATTTTATTAATTAAATTTTAGGTTAGGCACATATATTCAAGATAGAAATTATTCTTAAGATTGTACGTATATTTTATTAATTAAATTTTAGGTAAGGCTAAGCAGTGGGACATATATTAATTCATCATAAATCCATTGAAAGCGTAGAAAATAAGTCTTAAAAATTAAATCACAAACAAGTAATTTTGAATATACAAAGTGGAAGGGACATACCCGTAATAAATCGAACCACGGGCTAAACTAGATGACTAAAGTATAATGAAATTAAAATAACAGTCAAAAAACCAAAAAAAAAATTCGACATTCCCATACAAATCGCCCGGCAGGCCGCACAATTTTGTATGGAAATGGCAAATTTTTTTTTTTCTGGCTGTTATTTTTTTTATTATACTATATTGGTCTAGTATAGACTGTCGTTTGATTTATTACGTTTATGTCCCTTCCACGTTGTATTTTTTAGGAAAATAATGCTTCTGCGACGTTTTTTTGTACAAATTTATATTTAGGTTTTTTAAATATTTACCAAATAGTCTTAATTGAAACGCAATTAAGATGAATTATAAATTTTATATGAAAAACAAATGACCGTAATATGGACTTACCTACGTGATTAGA
Organism: Acrobasis repandana; assembly: GCA_963576875.1. Classification (NCBI taxonomy): domain Eukaryota; kingdom Metazoa; phylum Arthropoda; class Insecta; order Lepidoptera; family Pyralidae; genus Acrobasis; species Acrobasis repandana. Next base: position 13,984,051 of record OY756216.1, on the reverse strand, counting down.
TCGGACTAAAATCCCTTAAATGGTAACTCACAACAACTAGTTATTTATGTTTCTAAGTTTAATATTATTTTTTAAGAGAGTTGACAGAATACTTAAAAACTATGTTTTTGGTTCTTATATTTAGGGTTACGGGATGTATTTTTTTTTTACTTCCACCCTGTAATCTGGTCAAGTTTAGTACAGCTAGTGTAGTATACGATGGGCACGAAGTTGTGACTTGATGTGGTCACCACATGCTGCTATTTAAGAATACCATCTTCAGACTATATAGATAAACAATAGGTAAACTTTTGTTGGTGGGGTGATTTCAATATTTTTTTTTATCTGAAAGTTGTTTTCTCTTTAAATACCTACTCAAACACTTTAGTACTTTTTTCTTTACTTCCTCTTCGAAATACCAAGAAGTTTTAATTAAAACTCGATGAATATTAATTACAAACTCTTTGTACAAAATGACCTCAGTAATATAGAGAGCTTTGTGATTGCATCGGACAAGGGTTTGCATGGAATGGGTCGAGGGCGAGATATTGTGCTTGTTAGTTGGCAACAACTTGTTATTGGCGGTAACACGCGTGACGGCGGTATCACGTCATCGGCACGCGAGCGCGATGAGTTTACTCTTCATCCCTATACAAACTAAAGATAATACACATGTATTAGGTTGTACGATCGCAACCACAAAACTGGAATAAGTCATAGATTTTAAAGCCCTTGTACATGTCGCAGGGAAATGAGGATATCAGGGATTTCCCGAAATGGCAAAACAACTACATACAATTTCTACCTGGGTTTAGTATTTTTAATTTTGATGCTTATCTATATATGACTGAGGTCAGATTTTGTTGCGAAATTTATAAAAACTGAATTGTCGGGAGAAACGCAAACGTAAAGTAGATTCCGGTTACCCTTCTGTATCTTCGTTATATTGCGCCGTCGATGCGTAATTATAAACGTTGCCTCGTTTATTGGATCACGCTATTTTGAATTTGCTTTTCATAGTTTGTTTTCAAAACTACCTGTCAGTAAAGTGTAGGGTACTTCTGGATTCCTGATCATATTTTTGTTTATTTTTTTTTGTTAGTTGTTATTGCATATGAGAATTTCATTGCACTCCTGTATGTAAAGAAGTATTCGAAACTTTATAAATACTTTTTCGGTATACCGCATATTTTTCAATGACATTGAAAAATACATACATATTGATATATATATATATATATATATATATATATATGTATTTTCAATGACAGGTGATTATCTTCTTGGAGAAGTACCTGCTTAAAGTTTGTCTTCATTTATCGTGAATATTATCTTTCCCTTAAAGTAGCTTCCAATAAATTTAGGGTTGCTACACACTTATTCGAGTCAGTTTTAATCGTGACAGCCGGGTGGTAAAATCGAATAAGTATATGTAGATGAATGTTCGGTGAAAAAGTCGATATTATTGCCTCGGGACGGCTTTGTTGTTCAACAAATACTGCCGAACCGACAATGCCGATCCGAATAAGTGTGTACCAACCCCGCTGCACAAGTTTTATAAATTCATTATTTTTACAAAAACGTTGTTTCACGAGACATATATTTTGCGGCTATCATTACCAATAAATAAGTGAGAACTAGTCTGTCAAGTCCCGAGTACTCGTATCGTTGCGTGTACAGGCAGGCTGCGTGCGCGGGCCACATTCGCGTCCCAACACATCGCCGCTCTAATTAATTTAAAATCTCAATTAAATCGCGACACATAATGAGCGGACGATATTTGCACTCCCAATATACCAATAGAACCCAATATACGTTTTGTCTCAAGTTTGAGAACTTGTTTGTCGATGTCGCGTGTTACAGAAATAGAAGTGAAGACTTTATACAGCCTATCGATGGGCAAAGTTTACCTTCACTTTAGGAAGAAGCAACCTGCAGTTCACTATATGATGAAAATTAAATTTCTTATTCAGTCAATTGTTGCAGAATGAAGGATAGTCACGTTAGTTTGTCAGCCTTTTACTATGTCCTAAAGTTTAAAGTTAGTAGTACATTAACTTTACGAATGTTTTCTACACTTTCACTGCTGAAAAATGCACCATGTGTGCCAAAGAGGAAAACACATACGGTGCGTTTTCAGCAGGCGAAGTGTTTAAATGAGACTTTAATATATGTATATTTAGATTTATTTGTTACACAAATAATCTTAAAATACAAAAATAAAAACATAAAATGCATACTAACATAACTTATATAGAGATTAGTGGTTGGTTTCATACCAAGTTAAGATAACATCTTTCTCATCAATAAAGAAATTTGGTATTTCTAGACTCTAGGTCTTGCGTTCATAAATGTATAGAAATTACGAACTTTGAATTTTTGTTACAAAAATTAACCTAGTTCTGTCTAGTGGCTACAGGAATCTGCATATTAGTCATCATCATCTGAGCGTAATCCCGGTTGCATCCTCAGCGGTACTGCTTCAGATCCCGGGGTTCGCTACCCAACCTGGGTGATTTGACCAGGTTACTGGGTTTTACACAGAGCGACTGCCGTCTGACCCACCTGTGCTTCCGAAGCACGGAATCATCTTTCTTCTTTCACAATCTACACATCAGTAACTTAAAATAATAATTTTAATCAACAATCTGGTCAAAATGACATGACATATCGATAACAAACTCCTGAGTTATTTCGCTAATAAAACTAATGTCTCCTTTTATTTTATGGCCATTACGAAAGTAACTTAGTTTATCAACGCTAATACTGCAAACATGATAATATATTTGGGTGATGACAAACGTGTAGGCGGCGCCAGCGCACGCAAATTGGTTAGTTTTGTTCCTAAAATGGGAACAAAACAAAATTCAACACATTCGTATGTATTTTTTTTAAACATAGCTGATGTGTTTTAGATTAAGTATGCTTAATGTTAGGCCTAGGCGAAAGAGTTAAGCATGGATTTCTTTGAGAAGATAATTTTTTTTCTGCAAAATACTAAAGAACAGGTAGGTATGTTATTTTCCATATTTCGATATATTTTTCTTGGGGAAACTTGTTCATAGACTGAATTCAGCCTTAAAATAGTTTTAGTATATTTTGTTAGACCCTGTATTCTTTAAATAAATAAATAAATATATAGGGAACAAATCACACTGATTAAGCTAGCAAAGTAAGTTTTTTTTAAACTTGTGTTATGGGACACTAACTCAATGATACTGTATTTTATGATAAATACATATATAGAATAAACATCCAAGACCCAGGACAATTTGAAAAAGGCCATTTTCCAACTTGCCCTGGCTGGGGATCGAACCCAGAACCTCCGGATAAACGGTCTAGCGTGTTACCCATTACGCCACGGCAGTCGTTTTGTTTTTTTCTTTAAAAAAACCAAAAGAAAATTCCAATTTCCCATACAAAATGACACCTAGCAAGATTACTTTTCGACACCGTGAACTCCTATGATACAGCAATTAACATTAATAGCTTATAAAATTTAATTATGAATTTCAATCTAAATAAGGTTTTTTTGGTCCTTTGTGACACAGCATTTATAAATATACCTAAAGTCATTCGCATGAGCCTTTTACTTCTCATAGATTTATTCAGCAAAAACGGTTATTTCTGCTTTTAATTGGCGCCCTTTATCACGACGTAACGATTAAGGTTTCAAAGGTTCGTGTTATTATTTTCTCTTTAATTGAACATTTCGTGATGCACAGGAGAGTCGGAGGAAGGTCCTGACCAAGTTTTGACTCGTAATATTTTGGGCTCAGATTACCGAGTCCGATAAAATGTCATCTCACCTTAACACAGGGCCGAACTTAGGTCATTGTGTGCAAGGTGGTTTTCATTGATTTCATTAATAAAAATAAACAATGTAATGTAATGTAATGAATTTGTAGTACTGCAACTTAGAATGAGTTCATTAAAGTTTAAAAATGGTTTCTACAAAGTAATTAGATGTTGTTTAAATAAAATGATGAGGTGTTTAGTACTTATTTTTAGTTTCAGTGTTGGTGTGTAGTTTAGTTTTCTTCATAGTTAAAAGTAAACTTTTGTATGATTTACCCAAAAGACTTATGTATCGCGCATAAGTCAATCCAGTCATGGTTATAGACGAAAATTCAAAATTCACATGAAAAAACTGATCTCGCTGATGAATATTACCATCCAATTGAGTCAGGCTAATGTTTATAGCTTATTTTAACAATAAAAAATAAATAGCCTAGCCATTAGGTAAGTTCACCTTTACGAAACTTATTTTTGCAACAAAAAAAATTGGATTACTATTTTGTTTATTAATTATTTAACACTTACAGTTTCCAGCCTAAATCCGTACCTGTAGCGGCAATGGTAGAGGCCACACGCGGTCGGGCGGGCGGGGATGCGGCGCGCGGGGCGCGGGGGACGGTTTCATTCATGTTGTTAGATGGGACCGCTCATAACTTAACTTCTAATTTATTCCCTCTCCTCCCAACCCAATCCAGTTTGGTGCAGCCTTCGTAACACCTTGCTATCCGTAATTATGTGTAATTTAAAAAATACTCGTCATAAATTTATCTCCATAAAGCTATAGAGTGGTATAGATGAGATGTGATATTTTATGGGATAAGTATATAGCAATTTGGTAACTATGATTTGAAAAATGAAGTTATTTATCTAGTTGATAAAGGCGCGACACAAATAAAATCATATACTCAGCGGTCGTACAGCTCATAAGTAAGCACGTTTTCTTTAAGATCTTCTGTTTAACACTTTCGTATGTATATTACTTTTCAATCTTTGACATAGCTTAAATAAAGTCAATAAATCAATCATACAATATTTAAAAAAAGACAGCATTCAATAATTCACATGTCCCTCTTAACTCCTACTTTAAATTATTGATTAGGAAACCATATTTAGGTAGGGCTTCACTGATATGTCTATAAGAAACAATGTAAACAGACTCTATAGTCTGTAAACAAAATTGTATGTACTTAGACATTTTTAACATGATACCAGTTCGTAAACTCAACTAAATAATAGCATTTCCTGAATCCAAAGCTAACTCCATTCATAAAATGACTATAAAACATAGTATGTGGGCATGACTACGGCGTGACAATGGTATTATCCGAAAATATCAAATTACAATTATCAAAGCGAGTTGAATCAAGGTTTTTTTCCTGATATTTATATATCTCTTTAATTTTTACTCCACGCCGTCCATTTAATATTGGACGGAGCGCTCTTAACGACCACTAAATAAATTTTTATTTCGTAGCGTCTTTTGCTTTTTGTGCTCGTCAACACGTCGTTGATTTTACTTGTTTGTTCATATTTATTGGATAATAATATATTCATTATACATAACACTGGCAGCAAGATAAAACATTCTAGCCTTCGTTAAGGGGATACATGAATTTTATGCAAAATCATTCACGGTCAAGGCAGTTCGACTCTGGAATGCACTACCACCGTCTATCCGGCGTGCTGAAACGCTAGCCAGCTTTAAATCTCAAGTGAAGTCGCACTTTCTATCCTTATTATAATATGACTTTCTTTTTTTCCACACTTACCTTGTTCGGATTTTTTTTGTGTACATATTGATATAGGTATGTATGTATTTATGTATAAATTTTATATTTGTATGTATGTATTGTATGTATCTTTATTAATTACACTTTTTTCTTCTTGCATATAACTTCGCAACTCACCTGTTTTCGTTAAACATCTCCAAGTACCTCGGTTGCCTGGAAAAGATTGCAGCAGCGATAAGGCCGCCTTTTGACATCTGTTTTCTTTAATCTATTACTCTGTATCATTATGTTTTGGTGCAATAAAGATCTTAACTACACACTAAGTTGTGACCTTGTGACACTGCATCACGGAAAAAAACGAAGCGTTCCCTTAAATACCTAGGTGATTTGGGATTAAAGAGTATGGTATATAACTGGGAAAGGGTATGCCAATCTCGGCGAAGTCTGATAGGTAACCACTTGGAATTGAGACACATGGTCGTACTTACGAAGACCGTATATGAACTTAATGCACATATTTTGGAGACGCTCAAGTTTGTCAAGTTGCTCCTCTGTGATATTAAGGTAACATGTATCGACATAATCAAGGAAAGGAAGAAGAAGGGAGTTTACAAGCATAGTTTTGGTGCGCATTGGCAGAAATTTTCTAAGCCTCTTAAATGAACTAAAAGCACAGAAAATTTTTCTACTGACTTCAGCTAATTGCGGTGCCCAATTTAGTTTATTATCCATCATAAGTCCCAAATTTTTAACTTTCTTACTCAGGCTTATAACCACACCATTAAAAACTATCTGGGACATGAGTGACATATCGATATTGATAGTAAGTCGGGGGTTACCAATAATAATGGCCTGGGACTTGGTTGGGTTAACTTGGCGGCCATGGGATTTACTCCAGACAGATATGCATTCCAAGTCATGATTGATTGTGTCAATAGCAGATGCGAAGTTTTTCACATCGGCTTGTGAATAAATTTGCAAATCGTCTGCATAAAGGTGGTAGGAGGACTGAAGCTGTGATGTTATGGAATTAATAAAAAGTGAAAATAAAAGAGGAGATAATACGTCACCCCGCGGTACGCCACAAGTCACCTTGCACCAAGAAGAATATTTATCCTCAATGCGAACTCGTTGCCGACGACCATACAGGTAAAATCAAAACCACTCCACTGCCGACGGGGATATGTTGAGAGAATACAGGATGCCTAACAGTATATTAAGATCTACTGCATTTAAAGCATTGCTGAAGTCTAGAAGAGATATAACAGTTATAAGCTTATTATCCATTCCCCAGCGAATATCCTCCGTGACTTTCATTAGGGCAGTAGTCGTACTATGACCAGGACGGAAGCCGGATTGTAAAGGATTAAGCAGATTATTTACGTTAAGGAAATGACTAAGTTGTAGTTGAACTGCTTTCTCAAGGGCTTTGGAAAGAAAGGGAAGAATGGAAATCGGGCGGAAATCAGTAAATGAGCCAGGATTGTTCTTTTTGGGTAAAGGAGTTACATGAGCATCTTTCCAGGCGTCCGGGAAAATACCAGAGGATAAGGAGTTGTTAATAATAAGAGTAAGGATAGGAAGAAGTATATCAAGGATAGGGATGATCATATTACGACTAATGCAATCACTGCCAACAGCATTTGAAGAGATAGATCGTACAATTTTCTCAACATCACGATCGGCAATTGGACAGAAAGTAAAAGGATCAAAGGTTGGAGTTGAACGACTTAGTAGTGAATTGAGAGTATTGGACTTGGAACACCAAGTGCTAACAAGCATCAATTGCAACAGAAGTGGTGAAGTAGTTATTCAAACCATCGATGTCAATGTTGGAAATCTGTCTGGATTAGATGAATATTTGGACTTAGCCTTGTTTTTTAGTGCTTGAAACTTTCTAACTTCATCTGTGAGCCATGGAGCTGGTAAATGTTTTACTCGTACAGGACGAATAGGTGCATGACGATCACACAGGGCTAAAATAGTTTCATTAAACCTTTCAACTGTGTATTCACAGACTGCGTAGCTATTATGGATTCCCAGTCACAGCTCATTGCATCAGCATGGAAATTCTCAACATTAATGGCACTAAAATTGCGCTGCATAAGGATTTTGGATCTAAGCTTAGGAGGGCAGACTTTATAAGAAAGGAAGAGAAGGTGATGATAAGAGAACGCTTCCGCAGGATGTTGTCCAAATGTAGCCACATGATCAGAAGAGGAAACCAGAATTAGGTCGATCAAGCTTGGTTTACACCCTGGGAAAAAGTGGGTAGGTTGCGGTGTATCTTTGAGCATTATATTTAAGTTGCAACTGTCAGCCAATAATGTTAATTTTTTCGTTCTATAATCATTTTTTAGAAAGCAAGTATTAAAATCGCCGAGAATTATTGTGTGACTATATTGAGGCATAAGGTCTTCTAGAAGATTTTCTAAGTTAGAAAAATAATCGATCATAGAATGGGGATTGTAAAAAACACCTAACAGGATTTTAGTATGTGAGAGACTTACTTCTAGAAAAAGATATTCCGGTTCTTGGGAAGGATTTAAATTGTTCGAGCTGCGAAGTATATTATAGGCTAGGTGAGATCTTAAGTATATGGCTACACCACCACCACCCTTACCAGTGCGATCATGACAAATAAGTTGAAAACCCGGCAGTGAGTAAGACGTAGAGGGAAGACCAGGCTTTAGCCATGATTCAGAGACGTACGTTTTTGATATCAAATGTCGCTAGCATATCAGCAAAGTGAGCAGGAATGCTTTGAGCATTACTTCATAAAGAACGTTGAATTTTTTTTTAAAAATTTAAAAATTCGTTAGTAAGGACATCGTCAAGTGGAGTAGGCAAGCTTTGATAACTAGAAGATGAAGAAAAGGAGTGAAAAGAGTCATCATGTATGTCGGACATTATAATGTGTACAATATAATATTATAATTAGATAAATATTAAATATAAATAATAATAAAAAAATTTAAAAAGTTTTTAAAGTTAAATGAAGTCTACCTGCTAGTAGCCTGAAAGAGAGGACAGAAGAGAGAAATACTATAATTAATACAACAATTTGTAGAGGCAAAAATAAATTCAAAATTAGTTCATTTTAAGTACCAAAAGCCGCGCGTTGCTGATTCCAGAGAAATCTTTTTGATTCTTATCTGTAGTCTCTTGGGAAAACCATGGTTTGTCATATTTAATACAGTCCATTAAGCAAACGCAAAAGAAAAATACCTGATTGTTTGTATACTATATGTGGTACGCGGACTGTGAATGTGTTTAATAACTTAGATGTAGGCATTTTAATATTAACAGTATCTTTCTAATCGTAAGAGATTTAATTATTATTATTTTCCCCGCTCTTGTAAACGACTCGCATTAGAGTGCTCCATTTAAACTTGATTTGACGCCCACGACACCAATATAATCAATAACAGACTTAATTAAATACATATTGAAATTCATCACGTACTCGAACAAAAAACCACTAAAAATGTCCTCGAAAATGGAATCGCGTGATATTTCAAATTATTTAAGATAGTCGCCAAATAATTAAAAAATACATTTATTATGATACGAGTATAGGCTTCGGATGCAGTTGCGTAAAATAAACAATTTTTATTGTTAGGTAATGAAATCAAAAGAACTTAATTCAATCTTGTCATAAAGAAAAACAAGATGTAAAATGTATGCAAACAAATCACCGGCAAAGGTCACAACATTTGCCCGCGGTATCTCTGAAGAGCGAGCATTCGTGTAGGAGATAGGCGGCGGATCGCGCCGTGTCGTGTCGTGCCGCGTCGCGCCGCACCGGACCCGCCATCGCGCCGAGTCCGGCTCGACTCAGACATCTACACACATTAAATATATCCATTTAATGATTACAATTTCTCGTTATAATTTATTTAGGACGAAGCATAACAAGTTTTGGAATCAAGTATGTCGCCCATAAAGATGCTGCCTCGAGGGTTGGACCGCGGAGCTGTTAATTCGATAACGAGCTTTTGTTCAGTACCGGCCGCCGACGAAATGATCCCTCGACTCATATGTGTAAGAATTAAAACCGGTCGCGACATCTCCGTACAGAATGATCGTTTTGAAGCCGATCAAATAAGACTCGCGAGGAATGAAAGGGTTTCATGAACGAGAGCCTACGAAAAATGAAATATTTCTTCCAGTGAATAAATTAAAGTCTATAATCCAATTGCTCTCGGGTTGCTTTAAGAGCTGTTCTTACTGGATCTTTAGAAGGGAACGGATAGATCGAGATCGGCCGGAGAGTGTGAATGAGAGCATTTCGATCTAAGGGGAGGCGGCGGGTGCGGAGAGTAGAGAGGTCGTTGGATAATTCTTTATTCTTTATGAATATGTGAGCTCGTTATCTCGGGGTTGACGTAGCTCGAGACATTCGCGCTGTCGGCTGTGTGCGTGCGTGTGCTTACACGGCTGTGCAACACAGCGGCGGCCGCGACGTCGAGTCACTCTAGTGCTGGCATTGCTGGCACTAAATAATACATAGGTATCGACAGCGCCGTCTGCACAGAGCGGGTACACGACCGGATCAACATACGGCATCGACGGCAGATTGAACGATAGTTCCCGAGGAACTGGTTATCGTTATGGGGCGACTGGCGGATGAAATTTATTGGCAGCGCGTTGGAGAAATGTAGCGAGCGGAAGGGGCTTGCGATTTTAATTAGGTAATGAATGTCGATGCAGATCTGCATATCGCTTTAACGGCTAGATTTATCCATTCGTTACCTGTCCGCGTTTCAAACGCCAACTAAATTCGTAATTTAATGATATTGTGCACGCATAGACAAACCGTGATACTGATCGTAGTAGTAATTCAATATTCATTTCATTACGCTACTACAACTATTCGATCTGCAAGGAGGCAATTGAGATAGGTAATTGAGGCTGAACTTTTTTGTTTGCTAGCTCTATTCCACTATTGCTTTATACTCATTCTAATAAATTGAAGGTACTAACACTAGTTTATTTTATAGATCCCCTTTGTACAAGCGTTTGAAAAAGAATAATGTCGCATGCATTTATTCATTTCCTTGGCCATCCATTTGTTCTTTTTAAGCGTTTAAATAAATAAAAAGTATGAAAGGGGATCCGTTGGACGGCACATTTCTCTTCAAAATTGACGTTTTTCAGAAGCGGTCGGTTTTTAACGTTTTAATTAGGGGCGCACATTACGGCACGCCATCACGTTCGCCCCTCGCTCCGCGGCTCACATTTTTGTATATTTCGGTCTATTTGGGGAAAATTTTATTTTTCGACAAATGCGTGCTATTTTTGAGTCGCGTGCAGCCGGCGCGGCGCGGCGCGGCGCTAAATCTCTGTGGGAAACTTGTCTCTGCGCCGATCTTGACTGTGTCGCACTCTATTTATGATATTCACATTTCTTATAAAATGCGACTTTAATAGAATTCGACAGATAGGATAGGGGGACACATCTAACGTATTTGTAAAGTTTGGTTCACAAATGTGTTTCTTTACCTTAGTCCTTACTTTTTTACTTACGATATAGTAAACCAATTAATATTGTAAAAATAATGTGTTCATTTCATTCAGTATTAATGTTGGTTATCAGGTTATCACACCTCTGATATTTATAAAACAAATGATATCATCGTGAAGTGAAGTTTAAATTTATCGTACGTTTCAGAACAGAAAAGATAGTTTGGTCTAAAGAAAACGTTTTGAAAATTGAACTATGCTTACGCACGTAAAATTTGATTCCCTTTTCTTAAAAAATTACAGACTCTATCAAAACTTCTTCTTCTTTTTATTTAAGAGCTTAGTGGCTCTTGTCGGTGGAATATGCGCCAAACTTCTTGGTTCTCTGCCTTACTTTTTAGTGCTTGATACGACATGACCCCTGCTTTTTCTTTCAGTTGGTCTACATAGCTCTTTCTTGGTCGTCCTGGACCTCTTCTACCTTTTATCTTTCCTTCTAGTATGTTTTTGAATAAGAAGTCATGTCGTATTAAGTGACCAATCATTTTCCCTCTCCTATTTTCTATTTCGCCCATCAGTCTTCTTTTCTCTCCTACTATTTACTATCAAAACTAAAAACCCAAATTGACTCAACACTCCACAACCCACAACATATGTTTTATGTACTGAAATATCGTTTATAATGGGGCGTACTGTTTTAAAAAGTAATTCACGACAGCGTCACTCGCGTCCGGAAACGAATCGCGTGATGGATAGTGGTGGCGAATGACACCTTCCTTCTGTTGAAGACATTTCAGAGCTCACTTGAACTTTGTCATCGTTGGATAGGCCGTGTACACATTTGACATAAGATTTAAAAAAAAAATACTGTAGCTGCTTACTGCTCTATCGTTTGTTTTTCGTGTCGGTAACTTGGCCAGTTACACAGGTGTAAATTTTTTAAACCTAATTTGCCTATTATATCTGACATACGCATGAGTAGCTTGGTGACTGCCATTTAATAAAGACAGCCGGAACCAATAGCCGTGCCTCCCATCGCACTCAATTAAAAAAAAAAACATTTCATGTTGTCACTAAAAATATGATCAAAAACGCACTAATACCTATTTCATCCTAAACAATTTTATTCATTTCTGGAGCAGATTTTTACCGTTTCTACGCTCTATAAACAAGTAGCAAATTTACTATATAAGTGTACATGTTAAGAGTATTAGCTAAAAATACACGTGTCACTTTTAAAATTATAAGTAGGCTTGTTTTTCAAGTTAATAAATATTTCTTATAAAAGCCGTGACTACCTACTATCGAGAGCTTTATAGCGATAATTTATTCATCTTTAATTAATAGGCTCTGTCAATTTACAAAATGGATTTAAAATAAATATATAGTCATGTAAAATAAAATAATATTAACATATAAATGTGTAAACTTTTAAAGAAGCTACAGGCGCGTCACTTAACAGTAACGTGTGAAATTGGGTCTTACGAGTACCTACTTCGAAATTGATAACGATATAAGATATCGCTTCAGTTAGGTGAAATATTTTTACAAAATTTAACATACTACATAAGCGAGAACATATACTAAGCTTCCCAAGGACGTCAACCTAATTGTCTATATGAATTTTTGCTTTTCTTAACTTTATTCTAAGGAAACGTATTTGTTGGAGTTGTTGAAAAACGTCATTGTAAGACTTGCATGGGTTGCAGGCAATGTGTTGTTCACATGTTATTCGGTGTCTTTTTTCCACAGAAGAGACAATAATGGGTATTTTCGCATCGATTCATTTTTTCTCGGCCAATGGCTCTACATCATCATATTAGCCGCAGGAAGTCCACTGCTGGTCATAGGCCTCCCTCAAGGATTTCCAAAAAAATTTATTTATAGCTCTACATAAATGACTCTAATGGAGATATCGCATGGTCTTCTCAGAGACAATCTGTTTGAACCCCAATGTTTTACCCGTATTTGCTTTTGCGCACCAATCCAAACGTATTTCGTAGTTCAGGAGTAATACCCATCACAGTCATCGTAAAGCAAGTGAAAAGAATGTTATTACGGTCATCGTGTTCCGATTGTCTTATATTACGTATCTAAATTAGCGATCACGGCCCATAAAGATCACTATCAAAGAAGTCATTAGTTTATATACCAGCCAGAATTAATACATAGCACTTTGACAGGCGATCTCCGAAGTCAATTGGACATAAATGGAAGTTAACATTTTCGTTAAAGTACGATAATTGGGTAGATGACTGGGTCAGAAAAGTATTATTCTAATTAGTCCGTTAGTTAGATTACCCAAAAATAATGTACCCATATTTTTCAGATTATCAAAAAAGTAAAAATTCACAAAGATACAGAGTATCTAAGTTCCAGAGTAGGGGTTTATGACGTCACCGATGTGTAAAAACCGTACGAAAGCGTGACGTCATGCGAAATTGAAATGCGCTGTATTTTTATTGTTTCTCAGAGAAAATAAAAAATACGTGTACAATATTTTTCAATAATCTAACTGATGAGCCTAAAATATTTTTTCAGTCATCATGCCTATTGCGTTGCTTTTTAAGTGTATGTAGAATGCGGATGCTTAAGATATTAATTTTAATTTGGAGCAGATCGTGTGACCGCTGACTTTAAATATAACACTTCATTCCAGACTTAAGGTACAGGTGCATAAAATACAGTTTTTTCTTCTTTATGGTCATCACCATCATCATCATTATTTTAGTTGTAGGAAGTCCAGTGACATCTTTATGATCAATTCTTTAAACTCATAACTGAAGGTCGGTATGTTTTTAAAGTATGATAGTATGGTAGCTTGCAATTTGCTCAGTGTTGGCTATCCAAATTAAACATCTTGTTTGAATGTATGTAATATCATGACTGATGATGCGCAAGCGCTATAGTAATGCGTGCTCCCACCGTGCCACCAAGCTCCTCAATATAGTAGGTATACCTCTACGTGATATATTCTTATGCCAAGTTATTGCAGGTTTCTAAGAGATGTTTGTTTGCTGACAAAGTCACGGCATTAGCTTGTAAGTAATCTTTAATTACCTATCTAAAAGTTGTGGTAGAAGCAAAAGCGTCATTCCACGACAGCCGCTGTCGCGTCACGACGCGTCATTTGTCGTCGTTAGCGATGACGCATGGCGCCGCTGACCCTACTTTTGACCTGTTCCATCGCTCTTCCATCTAGACATGTCAAAAGACCAAAATATGTGTTATCTCGTAATTTACTAGGAAGTGCAAAGTATGGTTAGTAGAAAAGTTGTAAAATAAAAGTAGTTTTCGCAACCGACCTTGTCTTTGACCAGTTCGTAGACTTCTATTTACCTAGTGATTGTCGCATACAAAGTTTGATGATGTATATATAGCACGTGCACATATATATTATAGGAACAAGAGTCAACAATACAACTTTTTAAACAAAAATAACCAGATTTTAACAAACACAGTATTATTTTAAGTAAAATGGAAAACAAAAAGTGACCACGACAAGATACGTATGTGATTCTCCGCCTAATTATAATGATAATAAGGACACGCTGGGCAGAAAGTAAGAAGCAGAGCAATAAACACCATGAATGGTGCCGGTGTTTCAAAAACTAGTCCTTGCAACAATAACATTTACATAGATAATTACATTTAATTGCAGACAATTTTAAACTGTGATAAAAATCCAAAAAGCATTAGTGTTAGCTGATATTTTACTTCGTAACATATTTAGCACATTAGCTTATGGTAACTGTAATATTTCAAAAGCAGGTGGCAAATAATAGACTGATGTCACCGTTTATTTATCCAACTTTCTTTTCGCAGAATATTTCCCGTCAAAAATTCGCTAGACATTTCTAAACCACCCACAATGAGCGTGGTACGTGCACAAATGCCTAAAATCTATATTTGTGTAATGATCTTGTATTGAGTAACGAGTCCCATTCACCGAATATTTTTCTAAAGTTGATTTATGATGACTTGCAACCGAACAATCGCCTCATTTTGACTTATGATGGTAAGAAACCCAGCTTTACTGACTACCCTTTCAGGCATCTTGAGACAAACCCTTTCAGAAACGGGGTAATAAAATTTTATTATTATATTTGCGAACTCGACAAAACAATTTGGAGGTGCACCCTGTTGCTCCGCACTGTAGCAGCGCCAATTAGTCATGAGCCAGAAAAAACATAAATTTATTCGAATTTTAGAAACAAAAAATGCGACGTTTACAAAATTTATGGCTCGTCCGCTGGTCAATAAGTATTTTTTGTCATTGTCTAATGTTAATAAAACTTTAACACTTTGAATGGTCGTCTCTATTATAGTTCTGCGTAAGATGTAGGTATCTTTTATCGGCTGTTTGGGAGGCTCATTTGGTTTTGAATTTTGAATAAGGCAGGTAGTCAGATGTCTTTGTTGTTGCACAATTTTGTCATGGAAGATAATTTTAGTGTGTTTAGGATGGAAACCGGAATTTTTATATCTTTTTAGTGAGAGATGTAGAAAAAGACATGTCATGTGGTGGCACGTGTCTTTGGACATTCGATATGATATTATACTATTTCTGTTGGGTGTCTGCACGTGCGCCGGTCGGGTGCATGCAAATGGTGCGTGGAGACGTGTGACGCAGCCTCGATGCGCCGCCGCTGCCACC
Organism: Acrobasis repandana; assembly: GCA_963576875.1. Taxonomy (NCBI): domain Eukaryota; kingdom Metazoa; phylum Arthropoda; class Insecta; order Lepidoptera; family Pyralidae; genus Acrobasis; species Acrobasis repandana. The sequence continues at coordinate 13,968,421 of OY756216.1, read as the reverse complement.
CTTGTTACGTCTCACACAGAAACAACCGTAGAGACGATTGTTTTACAAATATAATTCATAACAGTTGAAGTTCTTTAAAACTTCATTAAAACTCAGTGAAAAATAATTGAGTTCAATATCAACGAGATCCGACACCTTTGTGTAAAACTCTTGAATTACATATATATCCAAAAGTGTATTTCTGAAGTTGTAACTAAATGTCTTCATAACTAAATAAAAACAAATTGAATGGTAGTTACAGTATAAGCCTTTTAATAAACGGCAATGCAAACTTTCAGAAGTTTTGCCAATGGCATTACTTAATTTAAGCAACTAGTGCGACTCTAAAGTTTTCCTCAGCGGTCGTTAGCCGAACCAAAAATTTCTTTTAATTTGCCGCATTATGCAAACTGCGGCATTCCCTCCATTATTCTTCGCTTTTCAATTCCATATCCGAGTGAAATAAGTTTTTGTCTCGTCACGACACGCTCTAGTGGCTACTTGCATCGTTACTTTGTTTCTGTGCTGCCTGCGGTTTTGAAAAATGTCCATATCGGTACAACACATTAGTTAAATGCTATTTAATAATACGTGAGACAATTTTTTGCGATTGGACTTGCAATAAGTGAAAGTGACGTCTTGTGCGGAGCCGGGGCTTTGTCATTCCAAATCGGTATCTTTGTTATGCTAATGTGCAAGATTTTACAGCATTTCGGCAGAAGGGCTACGAGTGAAACTCATTGTTCAACACGAAACTATTGGACATGTGGAAGTTTCTGAGAAACCAGAACACTTTTATTTTCGTCGAGGCAGGCGACAAATCTGTATTTAGTAACATTGTACGTGCTGTTAGTATTTATTGTGATCGTTAGGAAGCGCTTGGTGGTATGTAAGGGCGAGGTGCTGGTCGCCGTCGGTCGCGACGGTAGCCAGCGTTGCCTTCTAATGAGCGGGCGTGTTCGCCTCAATTGCACAGAACTCTTATTCACCGGCAATTTATTTCATTTTTGCCTCTGATCGCACCTTATTGAGAGTCTTTTTATCTTATTGCCTTCGTGGGTCTATAATACACGTCCTGTTGCTTGCAAATGAGACGCACGGGAACGTGTAACGTTGGCTCGCTCATGATGTAGCCACGAATAATTAAAATCTTTTTACTCAACTATTTAAATGAATACCAAAGGAGTAATTCTCGACTGTCCGTTTGCTTTTAAGGACTGTTTCTCTATTTTTAAACAGCTAATTTATTATCAGTCTTAAATCAAAGAATTCGTTGGATGCGATATTCATTCGACTTGACGTTAATGTTCTAGAAGTTATGGCTTATTGAGGATATGAAGACATTTGCCAAGCGATAGTATTATGAGTAGAGGCGTCGTTATGTTAATAACAATCGTGTGCGCTGCCAAATGCTTGTCGGATACGATCCAGAGTGGGTTGACCTTACCCGAATACCTACAAAAATATGTACGAAAATATAAACAATAAATTTTCGATGCGATTGCTCATCGCACAAATCATATAGAGTAATGCCACCATGTGATATATAAATCCGAAACATTTAGAAGATTTATTCGAAGTTCGTTAACCTAAATGTGCGCAGAAGCAAAACTCTGGCTTGTAGGTTATGTGGTTGTAGTTTGTGATTATTGCGTAACCTTATTATTATTATTATGTACTAAGATCAAATGAAGTATCCAGTGCTTTTCTGCAAATTATATTTTGCGTGGATCAATGGATTTATATGTATGTTAAAAGTTTTAGGAACAATATAAGTAGACAACTAGATACTTATACAAAACCCTGTACACATAGTAAAGCTCAAAGCAACTATTACCAATACATTTTACAATAAACATACACATTGTTGACTTTACCTAAAATATGTTTAATCTCATCCAAATAAATGAGTTACCTCGAATGTGTTTCATTTTGTGTTAACTAATAGAATCTTTTCCATAGTTTCGGTTTGAGTTTTATAAACAATTCTATTTTCACCTGCCACTAACTCAAACAACGCTGATTCACGCAACATATCCGTCTGTAAATTGTTTTTATACCAATAACGTAACATGTTGAGAAAATCAATAAAGCCCGTTGGGTGTGTTCACTAGAATTAATTGATACCTATGTTGCGAGAAAATTGATCACGTGCAAAAAAAATCATCATTGCATTAGGTATAATTATGAATAATGAGCAAGTATAATCTTAAAAGTAAAAGATACATACTAAATTACTTTTTTTATTTTATTTATTTAATACAACCAACTAGCATTACAGGATAATTCCTAAAGCGTTAGAAGGGAACACTATACAAATAATATAATATGCTACACAAAACATAATACACAAACCATAATACCTACACAAATTACTACTAACTAAAAACTATTCTAAGTTAAGTATATAACTAATCTCCTAAACTAATTACATGTAATTCAAGTCACGTTAGCAAATAATCAAAGTCTTGAAAACATAATGACTTAGGTACAAAACTTGAGACTATGTATGGTTATAGACGCTACTATATAATATAAAAAGACATCATCATCATCCAAGCGTATTCCCGGTTGCATCGTCAGTGGTTACGCTTCAGGGCCCGGGATCCGCTACCTTACCTAGGTGATTTGACGAGGTTACTGGTTTTACACGCAGAGCGACTGCCGTTCGACATCCGCAACCCAAAGGGGTAGACTAGAAACAATCCTAGGATAGGCACAAACGCTAGATGGCGTTCGGAACCAACAGCTTTACGTGCCCTCCAAAGCACGGAATCATCTTTCTTTCCGTATAATCAGGTGATTCAAGCCTGCAATATCCTAACCAGACTGGAAACAACTTTACCCAAAGTATGCTTCCCAGTCATATTTGAACCTACAACCTCCGGATCACAAGGCAAACGCCTTGACCACTGGACCACGGAGGCAGTAGGATAATATAAAAAGACATAAAGGAAACTTTTTATTTTTATATATTTGATCAAATTATAATTATATACCTATTTGATTGATAAAATTGGATCACTTTCTTCTTTTCTTTCTTTTTATTTAAAGAGAATTGTGATGCCAGGTGAAATTTTGACGTATGTGACAAGAGCGGCGTTCTTAAATTTTAAATGACATAAAATTAATAATTACCACGTACAAGTATAAGATCAAGTTATAGATCATAATATAATACGAGTGAACATACCCGTCCCTCGCGACGACGTAATTTTTGCTTGTTTTTGTAAAATTTTATTACGTTTTGGAACACTGGGGTAGAACCGTAAATTAAATGAAAGATCCGTCAGTTCGGGAAGAAGTAAATCAAGCCGGACGGATTGCCCCAATAAAAATTATAAGAGGCACAATGGCTCGAATGTGCGCCGGGACCGTCAGGAGCAGTAAACTCTTGCTATGTTTGTTTATGGTGCACTAAAATATGTTATAAACTAGATAAGTATAATCTAAATAAACTAACGTATAATTAGTATCATGATATTTGTGTTTCAGTCTTGAGATGTTCTTCTCGGATCTTTTATTGACACAATTTTATGACATATTTATTTAACAATATTCTGAAATAAAATTGGATTCAGTGTTTAAATGTTTATATGAGAATACAAAGTATTTATTAAGATGCGATATATGCCACAAAGTTATTACAATTATTTTAAATTTTGTTATTACGTATAGACAGTATTTCAATAAAATCAGTAAAATACGCAATTATTGATCACATCCTTAAAATACTATTGCAAGACGTGTATAATATAAAAACTTAATTGAAATTAGATAAATCTGACAAAAGATTCTGTAAATTTGCTAGTTATATAAAGCAAAGGTAAATATATATTTCGTACCTACTTGACAACAACGGAAGGCTTTAGTCGCGATGATCACTTTGGTAAAAGAGGGATTAAGATACAATGAGTACTTAACTCATCTGTTAAAGGCAGAGATCTATGTTGAAGAGAACTTTATGATCTCGACATTGTACAAAAATTAAGAAATAAAAAAATGATTGCAAAGAGAACAAATGCATGTGCGGTAATATTTCTTTGTTCGCGCAGCCAATGGAGCGCGGACGACGTTGACGTCTCTTGCTGCGCTTTTTGTGCTCTTATTATATTTTTTGGAATTTTTTGGGAGATCTTATTTGTTGGCTCTATAGGTGCTCGTAAATCTGCTCAGCATGAGAATGGATGCGCAGGTGTGCCAACCCTTTCCTGCAACATCTATACATAAACGTGAACCGCCATCTTGTTATGCCATATTCGTAGCGATGATATTTATTGTCGACCTCGAAGTAAGCATTATCGTGTCGAAAGGAGGTTTATGTCATTTGAAAGTGAATATAATAGAATACAACTTGACTTAATCGTCTTTTATATGAGCAATATTATTGCCAACTGTTTGTCACCTAGACTGTGTCTCTACATAGCCAAAACAATAAGTCAATATGAAAGTACTTAGCATTTATTTTTCAGTACAATGGGGTACATGACTGGGTCAAAAATAAATTATTTGGTGCTGTTAAGAGAATAAAACGTCACAAAATAGTATCACTTGTCATTGATCATATCCATTTTCAACAAGATTTTAGACTTATTAATACAGAAAAACTGATATTAAGAGCGCTAAGAAAATGTTGGTTTTGACGTTTAGAAAAAAATGTCATATTTGACTTGTACTTTAGCGGATTCCTGTCACCAAATGGTAGCATATAAGAGACATTGCCTTGGCAATATGGCCGCCTATTGTATAGGTACCTAGGTATGCTGTACATATTTTTGAATATTGTTTAAGTATATGTGTTTTTGGTGCAATAAAGTGTTACTTAGGTATATATCTAATCACTAAGTAGACGTTTATTTACCGGTAGATTTTCTATCTGGTGCACGTTAAGTATTCCTTTAAGCTGTCAGAATCATGAACCACATATAATTACGAGTAAGTACATTAGTATATCAAGCTTTGTTTTCTTCAAATGAAACGATTTTTGAGACAAAACAGTCTGTTAGACATTAAACTTCCTAATCACGGCGGCTTATTTAACAGCTTATTTAAAAATAGTCTATTTTCGTATCTCTGCGTTTGTATTGAAGAAGATGCCCCATTTATTACATTCACAAATGTAAATGAACGTTTTCGAGTTACTCGTTTACGTGAGAATATTTCTATTTATTTTATTTATGGCGCGAGCGTCGAGAGGGCGATGTGTTTAAATATCTTCAGATTTAAATACGGGTTCAGCAGGAGTAACTCAGAATCCATTAGGTTAATATTGGTTATCTTTTGTATAGATTGGTCTTTTGAATTTATACAGCGCAAGTAATTAATTTGTAAGAATTCCGGTTTAAGTGCAGTTTCAACTGTCGGGGTATCTAAATGTACGAGTTATGTGTTATAGTTGAATGCGTTGAAATATCAGGTAGCTTTTGGGCAGTGGAATGATGACCAAACTAAGTAGGTATGTACTTTTACTTTTCAGGTACAATTTATATTATCATCTTTAATTTATTTAACTTTATTACAATACCTGTAAATGGCGGAATTAAGGTCAGGGTACTTTCTACCTATCAACCATTAATCTTATTATTATCTTACATGGCTTTTGAGGAAATTCAACCTAGTAATTTTTTTTATACTTAACTAATTAAAACACGTCTTTGCCTAAATTAAGGGCTCCAATATCTTTTTTTATAAAGTTATAGTGTCTAATATACAAAGTGGAAGGGACATACCGGTAATAAATTGAACCACAGGCTATACTAGATCACTAAAGTATAATGAAATTAAAATAAGAGTAAAAAAACCAAAAAAAAATACGACATTCCCATACAAATCGCCCGGGCGGCCGCACACTTTTGTATGGAAATGAGGAATTTTTTTTTGTTCTTTGGCTGTTATTTTAATTTCATTATACTATAACGATCTAGTATAGACCGTGGTTCGATTTATTACGGGTATGTCCTTTCCACGTTGTATACCTATAGAATACATAATCAGTTTAATAGTATAATAAAACTCTCATATCTACTTATATATGTACTTAATAACTCTTTATATTTATAATTAAATCAACAGGTTATGTACTTGCTGACATGTAAATAGGAACTCAAAGAGATTTTGGGCATGTCTTCTTATTGTGTTTAAACTGTATCGGGCCTTTTAAACCTTTTGAGATATTGGCGTTAATCAGCATTGCCCACTAAAGAAAGAAAGAACAATAATTAAATTTTTACCAAAAAAAAACAACCGACTTAAATTTTTTTTAGGAGTTTCTTCCATATCTCCAAAGTTCTTCATCATATCTTCACCAAATTAAAATGGGACCAACTTGGTAGTAAAGGCTTTCAAATAAAAAAATAATCATCAAAATCGGTTTACAATTGGCGAAGATATCGCGTAACAAACATACGTAAAAAAAAATTAAAAAAAAACATACAGTCGAATGATGACCTCCTCCTTTTTTGAAGTCGGTTAAAAAAAGAGTTCTGACTTTGTTTGACTTGATGTTTATTTTCCAATTTAATACAAGAATAAGTTGCGTTTTCAATTTATTATGACTTGTCAAACAAATGCGATGAGTAATTACAACTGCGTTTTTGTTTTAGAGCCAAATCGAACATAAGCTTGTCGTTTCAAACATTGCAGTTCATCGTCGTCAATCATCGTCACTTTGGATCATTGACTTCAGATGACGATTGATTTTTATACATTAATCAATAGATTTATATCCGTATTTACGTAGAATGTTGGTTTTTAATAGATTTAGGTACATTTATAAAAGGAACTACAGAACCATGAAATTAAATCAGAGCCTGTTTTGTCCAAATTTAAATATTTAAAGGAATTTCAAATAATAAACATACGTTTTTTTAAGCACTTCATAATAAAGAGAAATCCTAAGAACTTATTTGTTTACAATTATTTAGTATTTAATGCAACATTAAAATTAACGTAAAAATACTCTACTGGAAATTTTGAAAAAAAAATACAGCATATATCAATCAAAATAGTTGCTATTTTGATTGATTTATGCTGTATTTTTTTTGACAAACTGACAAAACATTTAATACTTACTTTCCCACCTACCTTATCGCTTTGAGTACTTACATGGCGGCTTAAGTTAATGCGTCATACATTTTTGGGAAACGACTCAGCGCAAATCGCAGCTGAGTTACAGCTATATAAGATGTTCTTTCTGATGTCAACTTTAAAATTTACGGCCGTGAGTTATCGGTTCGAATATACCCGACGATTACAAGCGTGCCGACGAATTTATTTCATTTATTTCTTACTTGTCTCTCATGCACTTCGTATAACGCCTCAAATCTGTATATTTATAATGTTTATTAGCTTCTGAAAGAACTGTGAAAGAGGCTTTGGTGACGCTAATAAAGAGCAATGAGGAGAGAAATATCGTTACAGGTACATACCTCTTAAGTATTATAATTCGATTTAATCGTTCTCTTTCGAAGAAATTTACAAAGACGTAAGCACATGCAAAGTTATAAACTGCAAGGAAAATATTTGTTGATAAATTAATCAATAAACAAATCCAGAAAATAGATTATTTGAAAGAGCAGAATTATTTATATGAATTCGTTCGTAGATAGGCATTGCTTGTTCCAGTTTCTGACATATGTACATCAACAAGAATCCGGCTCGTCTGCCACTTCGTAAAACATAAATATTATCATGTAGAAGGCCGTTCTCGATCGGACTTATTTTTCCGACTGCCGACAGTTATTTCATATAAATTAATGGCGCGAGTCGTCACGGCGCAGACGCCGAGCTCTATTTATAAACTGACGAATGAGACGCGCCGAGTGCACGCGCACTCCGCTCGTCATATTCCAATTACAAATAGCTGTCATCATCTCTACGATCTCTTTTGTTTCAATAAATTTACCATTTTTGCTATCATTTTACGCATTCTAAATATCACAACCAAATTCCAAAACATGTATCAAATTTTCCTAAAGACATGAATTTTTCAAGCGTGGCGTGGCAATTGTGAAAGGCGAGTTTTCCTGTAGTGTAGGTATGGGTGTGAACGAGCTCGTGAAGATGTAAAATTATGAATTATGATATTTTGGGCGGGCTCGAGCGTCTCTGTTGCTCCCGAGACTTGCGGCTTGGAGCGAACGAGACGCGGGGCGGCGCGCTGCGTCGCGTCGTCGGAAGGGTTATTATATATGAATTATGACGACGCCGCAACTCCGTCGGCGGTAATATCGTTATGAATATGCCGAGCTCCAGCCGCCGATTGGCTTAAAATACATCCGCCTTTTAGCCGGGAACGCCTTCGGTGGCCTTTTTTATTCCTTTATTGACATTCAGTTATGCACATTGCGAGTGGCGATGCACAAACTGTAATATTTCGCCATGGAACAGAGATAAGTCGAGCAAACGCGCGGCCGCACCGAACATTTGGGATGCAAATACGACTGACTGTCGTATGTAAACGAACTTATGCTACTCATGCGGTATAGGCACCCGCTATGAGGCCCACTCAGACGTTTCCTGCATTATATCAATTTGCATTTCAGCAGGGTTATCTACGTGCAGGCGGTGTATAGCGGCTCGTTTTAGCGAGGGTCGTTTTTTGGTCGTCGTCTTTGTTGGACAAAGGGGTGACAGTTTGTTGGAAACGTTTATACATTTTCGATAAAAGATCAGTCGATGCAGCCCTAAATACTAGCCCTCTAATTCATAAAAATATTAAACGCTTGCTAAAACTATTTTAGTTAAAATAGTTTTAGGAAACGTCATGTCAGATATTGAAAAGAGAGATAAGATCAAAACATACTTCCATAACTTCAAAAAGGAATGGAAACAAGCTTCTTTAGATAGAGATCAGTGGAATTTTAAGGAGGAAGAAGAGGTCTTTGCCCAGCAGTGGGATACATTACCATGCTAGGAAATAAATAATAATCAGATTTTTCACTACAAATGTTATTTTCCAATAAACGAGTAAGAACATGTCTTCCAATGCGCCAATTAGAAAAGGTAGGTAGGTACCTAGTATTTACCAAACCAATAAGCTTGATAAAATGAAAACTCATATACTTAAGTAGGTGATTCTCATAATTATTTAATAAAATGCAAGTTACTCATTTACATGTGTAAACCTTTTATTAAATAAAGAAAATTATTATTCAATTCATTAAATTATTCTGATATTCAGAATAAACCATCTGTCTCTACTTGGTCTTGTTTCGGATGTATGTCATAGAAACTACAAGAATAAGCTTCACAGAGTACAAGGCGATGGGTCGTGGAAGCGACATGTTTTGGCCGGCAGGTCAAGGTCGCGATAAGGATTATTTTTGTTTCCATTGGGTAATAGATAGCTTAATTATTAAGTCGGTACAGAGCCATTTAAGTTGTTGTTGACTCGCCAGCACTAGCAATATGATGGAAAAAACCGGTCAAGCGCGAGTTGGACTCGTACCTACATGAAGGGTTCCGTATCTCCGTACAGTAGGTTAAAACACTGTAATAAATACGTTTCTTGTATTACGACTTTCTTTAATTTTTTATTTTATCTTATTTTTAGTAGGTATTTGTTGTTATAGCGACTATAGTAATACATGATCGGTGGCAATTTCAAGTGTCTAGCTATTACGGTTCAAGAGATAGAGCCCTGTGACAGACGTACGCACAGACAGACAGATAGAGGAGCCTCAGTAATAGGGTCCCGTTGGCACCTTTCGGGTACGGAACCCTAAAAATATGGGCCGATATGGTCTTACTTAATTCAACAGAATATTGTTCTACAGTTGTGATTAGTCATTGGCTTTAGTTTTTATTATTACAGGTTATTTCCTCTAATGGTTCAAATAGATTGCGTAATCAAAGTGTGCCTTAGGGTGCCTTATCTACCTTGCAATTTATCTAGTAAAGATAAAATAAATATAGTAGAAATGCCGTGTGGTTTCTTGCAGAGTAGAATAGGATCACTCCTAGCCTTCCCGTGGATGTCGGCGACTTAGGAAATACAAGCTAAAAAACATCAATGAGATCTCTCAAATCCGTCTGGCCATCGTGGAACGTATAGGCCAAATCCTTTGACTGCTCTGGCCGAGTATGGCTCCAGCAGTACAGAGAGGGTCATGCTCTTGCAGTGGAGACTTAAAAAGACCTTATGATGATGATGTTGATATGAGAGAGATGAAATAAAAATTATGGCAAACATGGGTTCGAAAATTAATGGAACGATGGGTCATTGGAGCGACATGTCATCGGTCCTATGGACCGATAGGGATATATTTCCTCGTATTGGGTAAAATGGGTTGTGTGGCCAGTGCGTGGGTACCGTGGCATTCACCTTGTTGGCGGCTCGCCAGCGCTGGCCTATTATCTAACCGGCCGGTCAGCCGATATCATCAGTAATTCGAAAAAGTTTACTTCTTTTTCATTCAATAGCATAGCGAAATTGTAAATGTCTTTAGCAAGTTTATAAATCTTAATACTTAATTAATAAGTTCAGAGATAGGTATCTTCAGACAGCTTGTTGTAGAGCCCATTTTCGGACCTATACCTACGAAGTTGGCTCTTAATTCGCAAACACATTTTTTAAAGTAATAACTTACTCATAGTATAAGTAAGTCAGTCTAGGCGAGTAGATCGTTGGTACTCTTATCTCGCGGGACGTCCGCAGCTGGCGTAGTCATCATTTCGATAATTTCAAAGATACAATTGTTTATAGGTACCTATATTTGGTCAGTACTTATTGCTACAAAAAAATGACATGGTACATACTTACTACAACCAGTAATACGTACCTATTTTTATTAATTTCTGATAAATAAAAATCAATCAAGATGGCGCAGACAAAAGAGGCTTATGCCCAGCAGTGGGTAGCTGAAAGCTGTTGATGATGATGATGATAAAATAAAAATCGCTGAAAATGGAAATCGGAAATGACTTAAAAAGTTTAACAGTCATTAAAAAAAAATGCGGTCAGAATCAAAATCAGAATCCCAGCCACAGAATAAATATTAGTACTCACGTACTAACACCACTCACCAAGCCAATAAGGGAGGAATTTCAAAAATTTACAATTTACAACTATTACCGGGACACGCCCATACTCACTTGAAGCAATAAAAAAATAATGACGAGCAATGTAAGTACATGTTCATTAAAGTTCATTATAAGGCGAGCACGCGGCCGAGGCATTATAAAGCAATTTCCTTGTTAGTTAAGCACGAGCTGAGACTAATATGGAGTGGTTTTTGGAAAATTACAACTAAGTAACAAGGTAAAAAGTATGTACTTACATTTAGTGAAAAGTACTATTATGTATTAATTAATAAAAACTGTGGCGACTGACTGTGTTTGGGCGAAGTCAGGAAGATCGGAAAAATCAAGTCCAATTAGAAGCTTATCTTAGACTAATCGGGATGAAGAGTGGACATCTTATGGATATCCTCTCTGCACCTGTCATTAGACTTCAAGTTAGTAAAAAAGAAGATTTTTTTTTTACTATCAATATATCTAATATGAAAACGATGGTATCCAAATACAATGAAATTGTCCTGGGTGTTAGGTGTTTATCTATATAGGTATTTATCATAAAATATAGGGAGTATCGTTGAATTAGTTTTTTTTTTTTATTTTTTTTTATTAGAAATTTGAGTGCGTTTGATCTCTATCTAGCCTGATGGGAAGCTAAGATGAGGTCTAAGGTGTATCACGCAGACTCAAAAAATGCCTGTTCACTCTTGCCTTGAAAATCCCTAAATTATATGTATGGGGAAACATCGACGCAGGGAGGGAATTCCACACCTTAGCGGTTCGCACAATGAAGGAGGAGGCGAATCGAGAGGTACGATGAGGAGGAATATCGACCACAAATGGGTGGAATCCCTGTCCACGTCGTGTTGTCCGATGGTGGAATGGTGCAGGGGGAATTAAATTATGTAATTCCTGCGCACACTCCCCGAAGTGCAACCTGTAGAAGACACACAGACTTGCTACCAGTCGGCGATGTTCGAGGCTGTGGAGCCGTCCTGCCGTAAGCAACTCATCACCAACGAGTCTTCTGGCACGTCTGTCGATAGCTTCCAGGGCTTCGAGCTGATAGCGGGCAGATCCATCCCATAGGTGGGAGCAATACTCCATACATGAGCGGACTTGAGCTGTGTAAAGGCTCAACAGTTGGTCAGGGGTAAAATATCGTTGGACCTTGGAGAGGATGCCCAGTTTTTTAGAAGCCGTCTTAGCCCTGGACTCAATATAGCTACCGAAGTTAAGATTTGATGAGAGATCGATACCGAGAAGTTCGAGATGACGGGTGATAGGAACAGGCACACCCCGGAAAGTGGGAGCCAAGTTGAGAGGGCTCTTTTTAGCAGAGAAGAGACACGCCTGTGTCTTAGAGGCATTGAATCTCACAAGGTTGGCATCACCCCAATCGGAGACAGCTTGCAGAGTAAGATTGGTATGGAGCACCATTGCCTCTCTTAGTTCGTCTATTTCCGGTTTTTTTGCCCTTGCACTAGAAAAATATCTTTCCGTAACGGTGCTATCGTCTGCATACCCAAAAATACCGGGCTTTAGCAGATCGTTAATGTGAAGCAGAAATAGCGTTGCGGAAAGAACAGATCCCTGAGGTACTCCAGCATTAATTGCCAATAGGTCAGACGAGCAGCCGTCAAGAGTTACTCGAATAAACCGTTCCCTCAGGAAATCGGAAATCCAAGCACAAAGGGTGGGAGGGATACCGTAAGCGGAAAGCTTCGCTATAAGAGCGTCATGCCATACCCTGTCAAATGCCTTTGAAATGTCAAGTGAGACAGCAAGTGCCTCACCGTATTTTTCAAGGGCTTCACCCCAAAGATGTGTAGCGTACACAAGAAGATCCCCAGTAGATCGGTTCTGGCGAAATCCGTATTGCCGGTCACTGAGGAGATCATTGTCCTCAAGGTACGCAAGTAAGCGCTTGTTAATAACACGCTCCATTACCTTACACAGAATGGAGGTGATTGCAATTGGGCGATAGTTTGAAGGGTCGGCACGTCTACCCTTCTTAGGTACGGGTTGAACATTGGCGAGCTTCCACATTTTTGGGACGATTCCGGACCGAAGAGATAGACGAAACAGGCGCGTCAGAACAGGAGACAACTCGGGTGCGCAATTCCTTAAGACAATAGCAGGAATACCGTCGGGACCACTGGCCTTATTCACATCTAAGTTGCGTAGAGTCTTGAGAACCTCCTTTTGATGAATGCGGACTTCAGGCATTTTACATCCACAAGGAGGTAACTGGGGCGGTGTTTGATTGCTAGCATCTAGACGTGAGTTTTCGGCAAACAGTGAAGCTAGTAAATTAGCTTTTTCTAAAGCCGTGTGTGCCAGTGTACCGTCAGGTTTCTGCAAAGGAGGAAGTGAGGAGCGGCAAAAGTTAGCTTCAACGCACTTAGCTAGAGACCAAAATGCTTTACTACCGGATGGGTACGAAGCAAGTTTGGCACCAACTCTGCCTATGTGGTCGAAGCGAGCCTTTTTAAGCGTTTTTTTGCAGGACTTGGCCGCAAAGTTAAAGGCTTTCTTCTTTTTACGCGTATCCGGAGCTCTGCGCTTACGAGCGTCAGCCCAAGCCTGGTATGCTGACTGTTTAATAGCCTCAGCTTTTAAACAGTCAGCATTGAACCAGGGTTCAGCTTTGATGCCAGAGGGTCGATCAGAAAATGGAATATAATACTCCATCGCCTGACCGAGAACCTCAGCAACGGCACTTGCACAGCTCGACGGATCGCCAGAAGAAAAGCAGGCTTGCAGCTAAGGGTAAGAAGCAAGGAAATGTCGCATCTCTTCCCAATCTGCTGACTTGTACCGCCAAACCCGTCTATTGCCTCTAGGGCTGGAGTCAGGTGGAGGACATATGAGGACGGACTTTACCAGACAGTGGTCAGAACTCCCAAGAGGGGCTGAAACAGACACGTGATATCGGTCTGGTTCAGTCGTCAGCAGAAGGTCCAAGCAATTAGCTATGTGATTCTCAACGTCGGGTATCCTAGTCGCCTGGTCGACCAGCTGGGAAAGGTTCGAAGACAAGGCAAACTTCTACGCCTCTCTACCAGCATGGTCAGTTTTCTGGTATGGGAACAACCATTGTTCGTGGTGAGCATTAAAGTCCCCCAGAAAAACGATTTGCGCGGTAGGATACCTTTGCTGAGTCACATCAACAGCCTCACTTAGGTGACGAAAAAGCCTCGTTGTCTCCTGGTCACCGCTATGCGATCGGTAGACACCGACATAGACAATTTGTTCTGTGCCGGTGTCCACAAGCAGCCAGATTGAAGAAGAAGAGGGATCTTCCAAGTTACGGAGACGCTTACAGCAGATGTCATCACGCACATAGAAACAAAGCCCTGCCTTAAAGCGGAAATTGTGCTCCAGGACATATCCTGGGTAATTCAAGTAGGATGTATCAGCAGGGGTAGTAATTTGCGTCTCCGTAAGCAAGAGCAGATGCGGCCTTACAGTCTCAAGATGGTGGTGGACTGGGACGAGATTAGAGTGCAGACCTCGAATGTTAGTGAGGTGCACTTTTAGCGAGAGGCCGTGTATCCGCTGTTGATTCCTCAACTTTTTGTTTCTTTTATTCATTATTGTTTTTATTTTTGGGGCAAGAGGGAAAAAAGGCGAAGAGTGGCAGTTACGCGAGGCATCAGCCAGCCCCCTCCAGAAGTCACAGTACTGTTGCGCGGTAGGATATGACTAGTGCGGAGACCGCGGGGACGCCCGGACCCCCCCAAGGCCGCCTGTCGAGGCCTCTCGCCCGGTTGCCAACCGGCCCGACAGGGCCAACCTTAGGATTATGCGCGCGATGGCGGAGCAGCCTTTCACAGAAGGCTAGTCTGCAATTGGGCTCCCAACTATCGGCGGGCGGCCAGCGAAAAAACCGTTGCTCCGGATCCCGCTGCCCTCCGAAACTAGGCACCCCGCGCAACAACACTGTGAGTCTGAATTCGGTACATTGGCAGATGCAAAACTGCGTAGACCCACTCCTCGAACGGCTACTCAGGGAATGCAGGATGGAACGCGCGAACGCTTGGCACCCTGATTTTTCCACTGAGGGTGGTGACCAGCCGCGGCCTAAGCCTACCACCGGAGAGGGTGTCACTCTTTAGCACCACCCGGGGGTCACGTGTAGGGTCTCGAGGGTAAAGCCTACGGACGCGAGTGACAATCGACCCCATAACACAAGTTTAAAATTTACTTTGGGGCTAGCTCAATCAGTGTCATTTGTTGCTATATACATATTTATTTATTATTTAATAAAAAGACAACGTGCTTGGTTTTCTAATTAGATAGAGGTTTATGTTATGGTTTTGTAGAGAGCATCGAACAAGATGCTTCAGGCGTATGCACAAATTGTCACTTGCGAAAGTTCACCACGAGGATGAAACTTCTTCAGAATAAGTCTTTTAAGTCTAGGCTCTTGTTTTAAGTTACTATTATATTAAATAAAAAAAGGAAGAAGGAAAACATTGTTACATTTAATTTTAAATAGCAAGTTGCAATGTGCATCGAACAGGTTGAGTTGTTCGACTTTGGATGCAGCAGGCGAGGGCGGAAGCTCTCGCGCAGAGCTTGACAAAAATTCATGAAGATGAGCTTATCAAAAAAGTTAGCAATTCTTCCAACTAGGTGTTTTTTTAGGGACGCAATATTTTTTCTAATTAGATTTTGGAATTCTAATTTAATTAGGTACTTAGTTGGATTGATTGTATAAATAATATGCTAGGTATTGTCTGTGGGAAAAAAGCAGCAACCTACGTTTTATAATTTTTTTTTATAAAAATCTGAAACTTAATATAAAGTTTTATGTATGCATTGTGGAAGAGACCTTTAATCTACGATTGGAAGATAACTTATTGAGTGGATTTATTATTATTGGAAGCATTTAAGTAGTTGTTAGGGTTACTTTCTTGACTTACATGCAATTTAATTTGAACATTTAAGTTAAATGGATTCCAATTTAATATTCCATTTGGCGCAGGTAATTTTATGCGGCAAGTGTTCGGAACGATTCTACTAGGGCGCACTCTGTCGGAAGTTGGCAAATTATCACTCGCTCGTAAAATTAACGCTTCTTATCGACAGATGATTTCAGAATCGGCCTCCTCGTACAAAATTGCACATTTGGGTTCAAGAACAAAGATCAAAGTCGGTCGGCGTGGGGCGCTCGACACGACGAAACTTATTTAAAAGGTAACAAAATGTTTTCAATTTTATTGCTGATTTTATGTTGAATTCTTTAAACATGTACGGTAGGGTGCGTGCTTTTGGCGCGTATGTGCTCATACCCACACCGACTCCCGTTGCGCTTTAGCAAGCTACCTTCTTCCTTACCGTTCAGTTGTTAAGGTTCAAGATAATTTTCTCGTTTCAAGAGAATCTGAAATTTGCCTGCTGGAAGTGGCAGTTCCAAGATAAGATCTCACGATGCCGCAATAAAAAGCGCTCGTACCTCGTCCGTTGTGTAATGTGCATTCAAATTGCATTGTGCGAGAACTAATTCGCCTTAGGCCGATTCGCGCGTTACGATAAACACATGTTCCGATTACGTTGCGCTAATGTCGACCCCGTCGGTCTGATTGCCTATGCCGTCATGCACAACAGCCTATTCTAAATGCTTTAGGCTAAATCGACTTCGAAATAGCTAATGTTTTAATACAGTTTAAAGTTTGCTAATGAGGTAGATATTGTACACGAAAGGCTACGACAGTAATTGTCTTGTTTAACAAATCATTTAAAGTTAATGTATTTGCGATAATGAGCGCGACATACCTTTAGCTACTCGTATGTACAAGAAAACTTCGTCTTTTTGTATTTATTGAATTAACTAAGTATAAAATGCAATTACCTAAGACATTTTTCAGAGATATGGGGTTAGCACCATCATCTGGGTAATTTCCTATATGTAAAGACATGGGTATATAGATAGTTAATCCCTACTCATTAGTAGGGAGTCTGCCGTGCCGAAGTCATATCATTATATGTACCTAAATGTAACAAAAGAGTCACAATGGAAAACAAAGAAAAGTTGCACAGCTCTACGTAATAAAACCCGCAATAAAGAAAAAGCGATATGTGTTAAAATAATAGTACTTAAGATAACCTATGCGAATGTTATTGTGCTTTAGAAGGCGCGCAGAAGAGAGAAATACGTGGCGGACGAGATAAGAGTATGACAAAAGCTATTGTTCTGCGGAGCAATTACTCGTGGCCCGCGAATTACCTAAGCCTCATATATAAATTAACTGGCGGCATACAGCGGAAAGATTTCTCTAGTTATACGCCAACACAACAATTATTCGTAAATCACTTTACTATATGTTGAAATTTACGAGAGCTCGCCGGCAGATGCGCGGAAGAAGACTCTAAACGCTTTCGCGCTCCCAAACGAAATCTAACTGATAGACGTAACGTTTTAAGGTTTACTTTGTTCCGCACTTTTAATGAATGGTACGGAACACGAAATTCTGTAGCAAATGCGAATATGCATGGCGATTTCGTGATGAATATTCATTTCCTACGGGGCATGAAATTTATTGTGTTTTACATTTATATTCAACTCAGCTGTCTTATGTAACGGTAGCGGCGCGGGATTAGCAAATTGTGTACGTTCACATTACTGAGTCGCACTCGATCGCACGACTCCCAATCGTGAGCGGCGATGTAACCGTCCTTAATAAATTAATGAAAACTCCGCGTGACTTTCTAATGATGTGCGCACATCGATCACCGTTATTAAAGACAGTAATTAAATTATTCGCTCGTGAATATTAGCTACGCTTTGTATGCTCCATATCATAAGTCACAGGCGTGGAGTTATGTCGCTATCGCTACATTGTAGCGCGTTATATTGTTGTTCCGCTCTCGTAGAATGCTACGAGCATTGTTTGTAGCTCTTATGATTGCGCTGCAAGTTGTGCAACAATAGGCGCAGGGCAGGTGCCCGAATTATTTGACATTTGAAATAAAATTTGGGCCGGGCCTAGTTAGTCATCGGCAATCGAACTGTGCGTTCGACACACTTGGCACCTGTCGAATATTTAGCGCATAAATCCATAGCAACAGTTCGATTAAGCCGCTCGCCTGATGGATTCTGCGCTATATTTAATCAACGCGGGTGCGACACGCCGCCGCATTGTTCTCCCGATTGGATTGCTGAAGCGTCTGTCGAAACTTATTTTATGAGGCGTCGATGGAGATTCTATATTGAAAACAAGAATACAATAATTACACTGCGAATAACCTCCTTCTGTTTGAAGTGGAGCGTTTAGTTTATTTATAATGTTAGACGGTTAATGTGATTATATTAATCAACGTGAAATGATACTGATTACGTGTGATTTAAATTATAATGTAATATAAGTTGCTTGGCGCTTGTGCCGTCGCGACGGGAGGCGACGCGTTTGAAGATTGCACTCGCCGCGTCAAACAATTGATTTAGGTACTTATAGATATATGTTATGTTCTATTCTAAGCTTATGAAATGATCCAAAATGGAAGTGATTTTTTTTATCATAAATGTTTAAATGTCATTGATTGTAACATACTATTTTGCTAAGTTTATAATTGGTATGACTTTAGCAGCTCAATGTTATTTCCTTAAGGTATGTAATCAGTATCATGGACTGAACTTGCTGTAAATATTTACATACTGGAGAAGTCTTCCTTATGGTACCCTCTACAAAAGTAGATACTTAGGTCATATAAAAAGTGCCTAAGCATATTTAAATAAACGTAAAGGCAAGCTTAATTGCTTATATTTCGGTTCACGATAAGTTCATAAATTTTCTGAAAAAGTACAGATGATGAGTAAACCTACCTCAAGAACCTTCTCTTGCTGTCAAAAGTAGCCACCACAAATAAGGGCCACCGAATCATGTTTTTCACGTTAATTAGGTCGCAAGTTCACAGTTCGGGGCGAACTACTAGTTAAAAATAACGTAACAGTACATGCATGTATTGTTTGTAGTTTAAATTATACAATAGCAAGCTTTGTTAAGCGCTTGTCGCGACGGGCAGCAGCAGCGGAGCGGCGCGTGATTGCAGTGGTGGCGTCAAACAACTGATTAGTCGCTTAAACTCAGTTTGGCGCGCACTAATGATGCATCATCCCGACTGATAAATTAATGAAAGTTTTATCATCATCCGAGCGTATTCCCGGTTGCATCTTCAGCGGTATCGCTTCAGAGCCCGGAGTCCACCTAACCTAGATGATTTGACGAAGTTACTGGTTTTTACACAGAGTGACTGTATTCTGACCTCCGCAACCCATAGGGTAGACCAGAGAGAACTTTGGTTTCAACAAACGCTAGATAGCGTTCGGGACCCACAGCTTTGCGTGCCTTCCGAAGCACGGAACATCTTTCTTTTTGGATAATCAGGTGATTGCAATATCCTAACCAGACTGGACACAACTTTTAACAAAATGTGCTTCCCAGTGAGGCAGTGAGATTTGAACCCACGACCTGCATCATCTTATTTATCTACCTGAAGAGCTGGTGGCCCACCTATTTAGGCACTAGCTGTGCTTCTGTGAGGCATGAGTTCGATTCTCACTAGACACGATTTGCACTTCCGAGTTTGACCTTATGTCCTGTAGTTTTCAACTACTACCACTTTCTTTCGATGAAGGAAAACATCGTGAAGAAACCTGCGCACTATTTTATAATAAAAAAATAATAAGAAAAAGCCTTAATTCTACCAAACCTTACAGTTACATTAAATATTTCAATTACATTTTTTTTCCCTTCATACTATTCTATTTTGGAAGTCGCCTCTGCGGCGTAGGCCACCCCCTTTTTTTTCCACTCATTTCTGTTTCTAGCTTGCCTCATCCAAGCTGAACCACATCTTTTCTTGAATACGTCAGACCACCGCATTCTTAGCCTTCCTTGTTCTAGGTATCCATTCTACCACTCTTTTTGTCCATCTTTCATTTTCTAGTCTACATGCGCACTAGTTTACTAGTGTGTAATAGATAATGAGTATAATGACTGTTGTAACTATGACAGTCATTGAGCTACTTAAGCTGATTTTCGTCAACTTGAAAAATCTGACACCCCTGTTAAATTTATCATGCTCGATAAGAAGATCAACCCTGAAATTATTTTCGTTATATTTTATCAGACGTTGCATAGTCATGTGCTGGTAGTTTAAATTGTAAAATGTTACGATTTTAGTTTAAATTCTACCTAAAGTAACAAACTTTGGGCGCTTGTCGCGGCGCGGCGCGGTTCGTGATTGCAGTGGCCGCGTCAAACAATTGATTAGTCGCATAAACTCGGTTTGCTGCGCTAACGATGCATCATCCGGCTGATAATTAAATTGTAAATTAGCTAAGCCGATGCTAGCTCGCTGCCGCTCGCTGCGGCGGCGACCGCAGTGCCGTGCGGTTTGCTGTTTGTTGATACTTACATACTTTACAATCAATTAATTTCATGTCAGGTGTTCATTGTTATCATAATGATATTAGATCAAGGTTTGGTCGACCAAATCATAACGACTAACTATACTTACCTTAATATTATTCCTGCCAAAAATCGTCAATGTGTGGGTATATTTCTATACAATGCCATAGACAAGAGCCTGGATCTTAAATGTACCTAGAAGAAGAAGAATATACCTAAATGAATATTTAGCGATAACCTAGTCTAACCAGACGTTGCCCCACATAAAATACTCTATCTAGGTATATATCGGTTCTGAGAAGGCCTAAATATATAAACTGCATATATAGCAACTAAATTTAGTATACCTAGTTGTCTAATAGTAGGTATTACCATTTTCGTGCAATTAAGAATATTATATTTTAGGATAAAAAAATAATTCGTTTTTTATAGATGATACTATCCTAAGTACTAACCAATTTTAGCTACTTTTAATGTCTGATCAATTTCTATATGTAAGTTTATAGATTTTATTGTTATAATTTGGTACTTGACAGATGTAACATTATAATATGAAATATGTTGTATATTCTAGCTAATAGGTAAAAATAATAATACATTAAGTTTTTTGCGATGAGGTAAAGTGTAAATATTTTATTTTTGGAAAATTAATCTGAATTTTTTTATCTGTGGATGACAAGGAACGGAACGCGACGTGGCCATGTGTGACGTAACATTTCAATAAACAAGCTGTCAACTATTTAGGTTAGGTACAAAATGTTAGGTTAGGTTTAATTTATTTCTGGAAGATTATGCTTGATTTCTTATGAATACTTATCAAAATGGTCTTCACAAAAGAATATCGCAGATTTAACAGATGTATACTGCGGATCTCGGCGTGTCTACTGCAGCCACAGCTCACGACGTTCAGAATATTTAGGAACGTGTATAAACCGTTTATTTGGACATTTAATCGTCGTACTTTCAACATGGGCACAGCACACGTCTTGTAGTTTGCCATTTTCACAATTTCAGTTAAAAATCTCTAAACTTTCCACTCAAAATACGCGTATGAGTTAAGAACGCTACTTAATTTTGCTTTGTTTTTAATAATGTGACGTCATTTGTCGTAAATGTCACGTGACAGGCTGTTTTTTGCGCGAATTTTAAATAAATTAATAAAAATATTAATTTCCGTAATAAAATAAGGTATTTTTGAGTAAAAATTATAAGAGTGGTAGATATATATAATAGACCTACGTAAATTTTAAAATACTTTCCGAAAAACTGTCAAGTACCAAGCGATGTATCGGCGCGTGTAGATACTTTTGGATATTTATTGATCTGCCGTTAATGGTGGTGATTTTTGAAAGAAATAAAAATGCAGTTGTCTGATGGGAAGTTTGATGACGAGTATATTTTTTGATTTTGAATTTTACATATATCAGGGATAGAGGTGGTGGGAACAATTTCGACCAATGGTATATGTACAAAATTCGTGGGAAACCGTGCTTATTGGTTGACCGTCAATAACCGCCCGTCACGTGATGAAGATGGGCGGATGGTTGCGAGGTTCCTACTCTTCCTTCCGTCAGGGGGCTCCACTGCGGTGGGGTTGCCATTGCGTAAACATGCCCGCGGCCTTGAAAGCATCAGCTTTAAAAAGATTTCTCTACGTCTTCATTCTCCAGGAGAGGACAAATCTTTACATAGGGGCGTCTGATGATACCCGAGGACGTCTGGATGTCAGCTACTCGTGAAATGCCATCTTTTCCGGGTATGCTATTGATGACTCGACCCAGTTGCCATTTGAGAGGAGGAAGATTGTTGTCCTTCACGACGACGAGAGTATCTGGGCGAAGCTCGGCTGTATTCTCCCTCCATTTTATGCGTGTCTGCAGCTCCGAGATATACTCCTTCGACCAACGTGACCAGAACTGCTGCCGACACTGCTCCACCCTTTGGTAGCGATTGAGGCGATGTACTGGAGCATCCTTGATGTCCTCCGCATAAACAGGAGTGGTGAGAGGACGACCGATGAGGAAATGTCCTGGGCTGAGTGGCTGCAGGTCATCTGGGTCCGTGGATAGCGGTATCAGCGGACGGGAATTGAGTACTGCTTCGATCTGGCTGAGTACCGTGGTAAATTCCTCGAAAGTGAGATGAGCATTGCCTATCACACGTCGCAAATGATATTTGCACGATTTCACCCAAGCCTCCCACAATCCTCCAAAATGCGGACTTTGAGGTACAATAAATGAAAATTTTATGGACTGGCTATGAGCGTATTCAATAATATCTAAACTACATTGTGCAAGAAACTGAGCAAAATCATTACGTAGACCTACAAAGTTACGACCGTTGTCTGAAAATATTTCAGACGGCTTACCCCTTCGCGATATGAACCGCTTAAGAGCGAGTAGATAAGCGTCAGTAGTGAGATCACTAACCAGTTCCAAATGGATTGCGCGCGTAGCAAAACAAATGAAAAGACAAATGTAACTCTTGACTAACTGAGCACCTCTGCCTTTACGGTTTAGAATAAAAACAGGACCAGCAAAATCGCACCCGACTCGAAAAAAGGGAAAACTAGACGTAACTAAACGTTCCTTAGGAAGATCGCCCATAAATGGGTTTAGCGTTTTTCCTCTAAGGCGCGTACAGGTAACGCATTGATGAGACACTTTACGAGCCAAGTTTCTGCCCGACACAGGCCACCAGTTTTCGCGTATAAGATAAAGGAGTGCCTGTGGGCCTGAGTGCAATGATTGAATGTGCTCATGTCTAAATAACAAAATAGTAAAATGGTGTTTACTACACAATAGTACGGGATGTTTTTTGCCATAGTCAAAGTCGGGAGAATTCCTTATTCTACCACCTACGCGTATTACATGGTTATCGTCCATAAATAAGCTCAAACTAGCGAGCTTGTGTTTTGGTTTGAGACCCCTTCCGTGATTAAGTAAATAGTAGGTATCTTTGAACGATTCTTGTTGTGATAACCGGAAATTTCGTACTTCTATCCTCTCCTTTTTTAAGAATGTCTGCGATCTGGTCGCAGTACGTTCGTCGAGGGCATGCACGAAGAGAGTGATGAAAGTAGCTGAAGCGAGAGAAGTCTGTCAGGATCATAGCAAATGGAGTTCTATTAGCCTCTGCCTAACTCTGTGGGAAATATGCGTGATAATATGTATCTATGTATAATTTCGTATCTAGTAAGTAACATATCTTTAATGAATAAGGCCGGCTAGCGACGGCCCGGGGTAACTAATGTTAATAATTTCCTCCCAGGCAAAAAAATTAAATAAAAAGGAAATCCGTGCAATTTTATGATTGCATGTGACAAAACGCATATAAAAACTGAATTAAATAATTACAAACAAACTTAATCACGAAATAACACACAATTACCCACGTTCAACGGCTTCGTCCCGCGTTGATTGCGAAAAATTCAATCTTGTTTGATGGAAATTTAATTTAACATACAAAATGAAAAGCGCTCGTCGGATATGAATCGATGCTGACTGCTCGCTCGTGTTTGCGGACGCGATACTGCTTTGTGTGCATATTGTAATCAATTGTCGATTGCATCAATTTGAACTTGCAATTTGCAATTTTGATGCGACATTCATCAATTGAATCGAGTTGACAGTTTATTTTGCCTATCCGCAGCATAATATAGGTATATGCGATATCTACATGTTTGCAGTGGCAAATTAATGCATTTTGTTAATACATTGTTAAATTCATAGCACCAGTAATCTGCTGCGTTTTATCATTTACTACTAATATAAGTAATTATAGTCTGACCTCATTCAAATGTTCATAAAAATAAGATATTTTCGCCGTTCTTAAATTTAACTTTTTTATTAGTTTATGTGTTATTGTTTTTAATGTGTTTATTTAAGGGAAGAAACAAAAAATAAGTTAAAATATCTTCTTTTTGCTTAACATTGAGGGAAAAAGGGGAAACAGGAAGCAAATCTTATCATCCTTAAACAAAAAACATAGACGAAAAGAGTCGCTAGTAGCAATACTATTTTGTAAGCAAATTATAATTAATCGTTGAATTTAATCAATTTGAATTTGCTATTTTATGAGAAATTCTAAACTATAGAAACGAGTTTTTGTTTGTTTGTTTTTCGTTTGTATAAGTGGCCAACACGGCATCTGACATAGCTTGACGACTGCCATACAATGACAGCCGGGACCAACGGCTTTTACGTGCCTTCCGAAGCACGGAGGAGCTCGAGAAATATTTGTACCAGTGTAGAAACGAGTTAAATGTTTGTTT
Organism: Acrobasis repandana; assembly: GCA_963576875.1. Taxonomy (NCBI): domain Eukaryota; kingdom Metazoa; phylum Arthropoda; class Insecta; order Lepidoptera; family Pyralidae; genus Acrobasis; species Acrobasis repandana. The sequence continues at coordinate 13,943,734 of OY756216.1, read as the reverse complement.
TGCTGCTCCACTGCATAATATATCTATGCGATACATAATTTGTTGTTTGAAATTATGTAGCGTTTTGTTCTAAATTCAATATTTATTGTCATTCACAGTAAATTTATAGCATCAGTAGTCGTCCATTTTGAATCATCTAGGAATTTGACATTTTACATTTAGTTTGCCTTCAAATCTGGATTAGGATATAAATTAAAGCGACGTTTGTCATTTGTCAAATTTATTTTTGTGACAATTCTTTGAAATCGAACATAGTGTTATGAGTATGAGCCACCAAGGTTAGGCCAAGTAAAAAAATTAAAACCAGCTGGACTTTGTTAGTTAAACCGAAGTAGGAACGACGTTTGTTTATTATAGGAATATAAGATTCATAACTTCTAGGAGTAATAAGAAATCTATTCCAAAAATTCTGATCACTTGAAAAATGTTCATTGACGTCTGTAATTTACTGCATTTCAACTATTTTGTCTTCTTACTTTTCTACACTTTCATAAAAATGGAGGTTCAAGATACAAAGTAGTGTCGTAAACCTACACTCAACCAGCAGCGGCGGGATGGTGCTCAGTCACCTCACCCCGCGCGTGCATCGCACATAAAATATATTAATAGGAGTTCGTCGCACCGGCACCTATCACCGCGGCAGAATTCGCGTGCCGATGCCTTGTCAATAATCGCTAATAGATATTTCAGAAGACAATGCAATCGGCTAAGTATAGCCCGTGACTAACGTCCTGTCAAACGCCGCGCGGCTCCACGCGTGCTTTACTCTGTTAATCTTATTATGGCGGGATAATTTATTTAAGTTGGTACCTCTTTGACAGATTACGTTTGATTTCACCGTCCACGACGTCTTTAGACGTCCAGTCTTTAACGAAGCAATAAATTTGATTAGTGAAGGCACCGCGTTTATTGAATCGATTTTGCAATTAAGCTGGAGACTAAAAGACAAAGTTTTTACTTGCTGTTAAATCCTTTTTTTTTCACTTTCTAATTTTCATAAAAACTTGCATGAAATAAAGTACGTATACGTTTGTAAAGAGGTAAAACAGAATTTATAAAACATGTCATGATTTCCACCATATTGGTATGTACATATATATGTCGTAGTTGGATGGTATAAACCGCTTATTCACGAAACCTCTAGTTGTTTGGCATTACAGCTCGGTTTTGTTAAACAGCCGAATATCGTTCAGCTGGATTGTCTAAGATTGCGGAACGTGTTACGTTCATTCAAACCGCTAACCACATTTCCAAACGGCTAGCGGTTTTGTGAAACAGTAGTGGTAATCCGCTGTTTGACAAAACCGTTAAACAATCCAACTGCGACACATGCATGATAAGGATTTGATATAGGATTACCATAATGAAATATAACTGGGTGTCTATTAGAATACAGATTTTTTTGACATTGAATTTAATTTCCACGATTTTTATCGCTAAAGGTTTGCCCTAACCTAGTAAAATGGACAGAACTTTCCTAGCACTCGCCGGCCGCTGCCGCGGCACGCTCGCTACGCTCGCTCGGCTCGTGCGTGTGTTAGTCACAGTTCTAACCTAACCTAACCTATAGGTTTGTGCTAACATAGTAAAATTAATAGAACATTTCTAGCACTCGCCGGCCGCTACCGCAGCACGCTCGCTTCGCTCGTTTGCCATTGCCACTTCGTAGGCATTCTACATTGTATATAATTTGTTTAGATAGAATTGTTCAACAATTTCTCTAGCCGCATGGATGAATGCAAGTCGATCATTCCATCCCGCGTATTAGGGTTCGCTGTTTTACAAAACCGAGCTGTAATGCGAAACAGCTAGAGGTTTAGTGAATTAGCGGATTATACCATTCAACTGCGACATATATACAGACAGAAGTTATAGATAATATTCGTCTGGGTTTTCTCTTTCATCAAACAGTATTAAAACATGACAAACGCATTTGTTGCAGCTATCTATTTTTATCTAAAGATAAGTTTAATGGGCAAAGATGGTCGAAAAAATTCCGCATAGGCCCACAGAGGCCCATATGTCGGCAGGCGTCGGAAGTCGTAACTCACAGTTATGATGCGAACGACACCAGTTTCATAAACATTGTTTTTCTTCGTTTCGCCCCCAATATTTATATTTATCAATCCATCTACACATTTATTTATAGTCGAAAATAGCAAGCTTCCGAGGGTGCCCAGGGGCGCACCGTCATTACGATTTATTGTTTTCTTTGGACATACTTTTGGGGCCGTTACAATACGGGATTTAAAGATTATTTCTGGACCAATATTGATTTTAATGTCAATGATATGTCCATTGTCCAGTCCTTTCCGAAAGTTATATTAATTTTAGGAACTGATGATAGATACAAATGTTTTTTGTCTTGTTGAGAACTTAAATATGATAAATGATAAACGAAGGCGATAGGTGATAGACGATAGGCGACAGGCGATAGGCGATAGGCGATAGGCGATAGGCGATAGGCGATAGGCGATAGGCGATAGGCGATAGGCGATAGGCGATAGGCGATAGGCGATAGGCGATAGGCGATAGGCGATAGGCGTTAGGCGATTGGCGATATGTGACAGGCGATAGGCGATAGCTGATAGGCGATCGGCGACAGGCGACAGCAGGCGACAGGCGGCAGGCGACAGGTGATAGGTGATAGGCGATAGCGTATTTGTTTACATGCATTACTGACGTCATGACTACAGAGAAATATGGCGTACACTGCTCCGTTTTCAGTAAATTATGCGCGGAATTTAAAAAGTGTATAATTTTAATTTATTTTATGGCACTAATCGATTGGATAAAAATGTTGTATATTTTTTTAATGGTTTAATAGCATTTTAAAATCTTATTGAGACACTTTTAAAAAATAGACCCTCTTCTTATCTTTGATATCATTGCTACCCCATTAAGCCCGTACAGAGAGTTAGATTGTCATTTGGTATTGCATATACAAAAGAGAGATTCCATCACTACTCCGTCAGTTACAGATGATGGGTGAGCACGCGCAACATACTATGCCAGTATGTTAATTGCCATCATAGCATGCCGATTGTATTTTTGGATCGTGTCGTAGGCGCTTGACTCTTGAGTGTTACTAGGTAGGCCCGAGACTGGCTAAAACTAATTACATCTCGTGAGAGGGATGACCTATAACATAGTTGCAAGGAGGAGGAATAATAAAAACCGGCCAAGTGCGTGTTGCGCCACGCCAGAGTAGGGTTTCGTGACGTAGTTGCGAATGCCGATTTAGAGTTCATGCCTTATGGTTTAACGACTAAAACGTGTAATAAGTTTGTCTGTGAACCCTACTTAGTTCAGTTTTCCATTTAACTACGTTATATATAATTATATAATTAGGTAGATGACTGGGTCAACAAATAATTATTTGGTACGGTTAAGAGAATAAAACGTCACAAAATACGAGTAGTGACACTTGTCATTGATCATATCCATTTTCAACATGATTTTAGATTTATTAATGCAAAAAAACTTATATTAAGAGCTTTATTTGACTGAAAAAAGCTATGACGTCACGGTTTTGTTATTCATACAAATCCCATAGAAAATTTTTGTTTTGACGTTTAGAAAAAAGTATTTAATTTGACTTGTTGTCATCTAGCGGATTCTGCCTGGATGAACGTGTCTATATACAACCGTTTAGCTGACAGAGGGGGGGGGGGGGGGGAGAGGGGGGACACGACGACACTTGATTCTTACAAAAATTTGCAAACCAAATATTTTACAAATGGATCCCAAAATCTTTGAAAATTATTGAGGTGATCACACACTGACAATGTTTTTTAAAGACCTATTTAACGACATGGAACACCATGGGTTAGTCGAGAGAAAAAAAACCCACTTTATATGTATGTACGTATGTAAATTCCTTATTGCACATATATTATTCTATATATGTATGGGAGCTACCCTAAAAAAAACATACTCATGCCAAATTATTTCTTTCTCTGTAGTGAGTAAAACCGCGGACAGACAGACAGACATCGCGAAACTATAAGGGGTCCTTGTTTACTACAGAACCCTAAAAAATGAGGCACCTACTAACGTTGTTTCTAAAAATGTAACACGTAATTGTCTTATCTTCTCATATGAACGCGCTAGTTCTCGGTTGCATCTTAAGTTGTGCTGCTTCGGAACCCAGGGTACGCAGACCAGCTTTCCACCTGTTTCTTTTCCGAAGATGATACCTACGCAAATCTATAGCCAGTCAAGAAAACCGTGCGAAGTTGAGAAGTAACTGGAAGCTTTAAAACGATTAAACTGTGGTTTTACGACCAGTTGCATGCTTGTCGTCAATCCTTCTTGGGAAATACAGTTGTCGCACGGGATGATTGCGATTAGTTCTCTAGTCGCCTCTTACGACATCCACAGGAAGAGATGAAGAGGTCCTATTTTAGGCCGGAAGCCACAAGGCCAATAAGTAGGTAGGGATATATGTTCATATATGTACATATAGTATCTACTTCAGTATGACGTACGAGTATTAGCTGATTGCTACGCATGTTGCTACGCCGCGTAGTGATTATATTATTTATCGTAGCCACTGGTTGTCCAATATCTATATTCCCTGTCTATTAACAATTAGAAAATAGACCATAAGTTAATATATAGGTGACTACGTGACTAAAAAGTGATTATTTAGACAGCGCGAACTATCATCGAATGATCTTATACTTACCTAGATTTACAAAAGTAAACCTACAATTTAATATTTGCATAAGAAAAATGTAGCTTAGTTTTGAACCATAAAGTGGCATATTTATTGTTGAGGTTTTAGGGTGGGTGGGTTAACATCGGTAACTTATATATTTGACTTGTCATATTTTTACAAATGTCTAGAGCTTACAGTTTTTGTATTGCGGAGGGTGGAAATGACTAATAATTCATGGGAGAAATCCAAAATAAATCATTAAGATTATAGGTGTCCTCGCATCTGCCGGTGCGCGCGCGCCCATTCATCGCACACGACCTCGGGTCGACGAACTTTATTACGCTAAAAGTTTGTAAGTACTTATGCAAATAAAGTTAACTAGTAAGTAAATAAGTAAGTACTTATACTTAGTTGAACATTTAGAGTGAGTATACCGTAAAAACATATTAAAATAGTGACAAACTAAAAATACAACGTAAAACTAACAAGTAACTAAATTAAAACTAAACAAACTAAAATATAACCTAAATTAAAACTAACTAAACTAAAAATATTTAAAAATAGAACTAACTTATATTAATTATATAAAAAATTGAGGCCAAATCGCTGCCGTCACAGGGCAAAGTACCCAAAAGGCTCGCGGCATTTCCGCGTTGAATAGCAATACTTAAACGCTGTCCGAAATGCGCACCAGCCCTTGGATCTCCCGAGACGTCGATCAGGCGTGCAGAAATTTCCTTAAAAATTTGGCGGGCTTCCACACCCCAAGGTCTCCACAGCAAAAGGCACGAAATTATACGGCTCTCCCAGAGCCGCATATTTGCGCCTCTTGATGACTTCTGCTGTCGTCGCTGCTGCGCCCGCCTTTCGGGCAGTCACTCGTACATAGGATGGAGCTGCGGTATCTACACATGTAGCATCCCACACAAGCGAACGCCCGTTTTTCCAAGGGATGAGCGTATAGAGTATACCTAATATTTCAACAATACTAATATTGAAACAATAAATTTAGGTACCCCTGTAGATAAGTATAATCTAGTATAAAGTCCACCAAGTTAGCAGTGGTTCGATTTATGAACCGTATTTAAAAAAAAGCGTATATTGTTTACTATAAGAGAACGAATCGTTTTAAAGACTAACAAAAATAATAGAGGTAGATCCTCGATTTAGGTCTTGCTGAAGTAAAATTGACGAGAGATGTTATAACACGATTAATATTAAAGAAATATTAAAATATTGCTATTTATTATTTACGTACGCTTCACATTATTTGATGTTCTCTTTTTAAACCCCGACAAAAAAGAGGGATGTTATAAGTTTGTCGCGAATGTCTGTCTGTCTATCTATCTGTGGTATCGTAGCGCTCGAACAGATGGACCGATTTCGATGAGGTTTTTTTACGTGAAAGCAAGTTCTCTTGCAGTGATTCTTAGCTATGTTTGATGAGAATTGGTTTACCCGTTTTAAATTTATTGGGGGTTAACGCATGAAAGTCATGGCTTTCTCAAGCCAATGATAGATGGCGCTACGGATATCAAGTCGTATCGGTAGTTCCGCTACTCATCACTAGATGGCGTTCTTGACAGTCGGGGTTTATTTTAATTTATCTAGCAAATTAACTTGATAAAATTGATCTAATTATGTTGTTTTTATCTAATTTTTACATTCTTGTGCATGTCGATGACAAACCCATAAATTAGATTAAAAGTTTGATTTAGTTTCCCTTGAAATCTTTAGAATCCAATAAAATGCTATGGCAATTTGACCTTTCCTCATAGAGTCTACAGCTTGGGTTATATTTTCATCATTTACAATCAAAAACAATTTTAAGTGCAGTTAGCTTTAACATTTTTGATATCCCAGGGGCATAGTGAAGCAATATTGTTTAGAATGGACCTATTTTTGTAGAATACAAACAAATCTCCGGAAACGCAAATTCATAGGTGTCAAAAATCCTATTTGACTCGTGCTGCACCTCGCTGCAAGTAGCAATACCACGATCTACAAGTTTTGATATTTTAATAAGAAATTAGAAACGAAAACCTAAAAAGAAAATTGGACATTCTATATTTATTAAACTTTGTAGCAGCACAAATCCATGACACATTATTTTCGAACTGTTTTTATTTTGTTTTTAAAATGTTGTTAACATATATTTTTTAATTTATTGCACTTATAAGATTAATGTAAGTACAATAACTATAACCTTAAAGCTAAGCGCTGTCTTCCAAAAAATACCTTTGGTACGTTTTAATTTGACTTAATTTGGAAGTTTGGACTTTCTAATTTAAAACATATTTTAGGCAAAATTAATTATCCCTTTTCAACGAGAATTTGCCAAAAAAGTTAGCTCGATTTAGGCTTACACATAAACACACATGAACTAAACCACATCATTCCACTTTAGTACACTGTGATATACTCATATCCAAATAGTGCAAATCAAACTAAAATACATCTTTACTTGTGTGTTAATCAGGCAGCATTCACACAGTTTTTCTACAGACATTTTAAATAAAGCATCTTTATTTACAGCCTCGTGTCCTCAATCAATGAGTAATTAATTTAAGAGGTGTTAATAAATGCGGTATTCATTCACCGAGTATCAAGATCCCTCGTTCGTGAAATAATACAGCAGCAGTCGTCTCAATACTTGACATATTTATGTACACAGTAGGTGCGTTGCACGGGGACATATGGCGGGGCAATTTATGAACACGAGGGCCCATTACCATTTTAAATATTATTTTTAGGGAATTCCGTGTCAGATCTCACTCGTCGGCGGTATATTAAGAGATGTGATCCTCTGATTAAGTCTCTGATATTTGTGAAGTAAGGCGAGCAGGATTTTCTGTTAATTAAGGGAACGTAATGTGGGGCAAGGCTCGTTAAATTATACAATACTCTACGATCATAACTTCTCCGAATAGATAAGCATCTATTTGATGATTACTGCCATGCTATTGAGGCAAAGAAAAACATTGAACGTATCAGCTGCTACTCTTCTTGCGCATTTTATAAAGCTTGATCTAAGTAATGTAAACCTATAAATACTTTTAAACTATCGCGTTGCATTATTATTAAATTAATGCATACGGGAATTAACGCGAAACGTACGTTCATTCGGGTTTCACCGAACGTGGTCCCAGCTTGACTGCTGTCAAGCTGGGACCACGTTCGGTGAAACCCGAATGAAACGTCAGCAAAATAAATAAATAAAAGGTACGTTTCGCGTTAATTCCCGTATGCATTAATTTAATAATGTAAACCTATCGATTTTTAGGCTTCCGTACAAAAAATGAGAAAAACGGAACCCTTATAGGATCACTCTTGCGTCTGTCTGGACAGACAGACAGACGAATTCACTGGACAAAATCAGGTAAAATTTGGTAGGATGGAGTAATCTTATGACCCAAACACAGATGTGCAATGTAAATAAATATTTTTTTTAAATACCTAAGGGTCATTTTCGGGGGACAAATCAGGAAATTAAAAAAAAAAGTTTTGCAAACCTTACTGTGTCATATATCAAATGACAGGGCTCGTTATAAGGATCTTAAATATATATTTGTTATTATTGTACAATAAACATTTTATTCATGAAAGAAGACGCAAATTGACCATTTCCCCTGATCTCCGAAACTACTGAGCCAAAAATGTTGAAAAAAAATACAAAATATATTTCATTGCTTGTAGATTACAGGAAAACATATAAGAATTCTATCAATTGTACGGAACCCTCTCCACGCGAGTTCAACTCGCACTTGGCCGGTCTTTTTTCGAATAAGTGATACTGATACTTTTGTAATTGTCGTTTTTCATCCATAAGCTTACCAAGTTGCTAAGGATCTTTTGTTTTGAGTTTTCCAAACCCGTGGGGTCTGTATACGCTGTAAGAAGTAAAGACGTAGATGACACTGTTTTTTGTAGGTCCAACTTTGTTTCGGTATTATACAACTAACCAAAGTTATGTAAATCAATTTCCTTTTCATTTCGTAGCGCAAAGTTCCACAAAAAGTAGTTGAAAATAAATAAAAGTCGGCATGGTACGCGATTGCATGACTATTCAATTGAAATCCATTCGGATTCGTAGTCGTATTGTCTAAATTGCTTTCTTTGTCCTGTAATAAGTCAGTGCAAGTTACTTCTGATGAATTTTATGCTAGTTAATATTAAAAAGGTGTCGCAGTCTCAATCTTTCAAATGTATTGAAAGATTACTATTATATTATTATTATTTTTAGGGTTCCGTACCCGAAGGGTGCAAACGGGACCCTTTTACTGAGACTCCGCTGTCTGTCTATCCGTCTGTCACAGGGCTCTATCTTTTGAACCGTAACATCTGAAATTTTCACCAATTATGTATTACTATGACTACTATAACAACAAATACTAAAATAAGATAAAGTTAATAATTAATGGGGTCGTCATACAAGAAACGTGTTTCTTCAGCGTTTTAAAACATTGTACGGTGGTACGGAACCCTTCATGTACGAGTCCGACTCGCACTTGCCCGTTTATTTTAGTAGGTATCTAACTCGGAACAGATGATTGGTCAATTTGTACGGGAAGCCAATTTTTTTTTCATATTTTGATAATGTTCCTTGGGGAAAGTTGTTCAGTATCATGTAGTCTTAAAATAGTTTCAGTTTATTTTGTTAGATCCTGCATATAAGTACATATATCTTCGTCGAATGTAATGTTCCATTGAATTGGATGGAGAGCGATATTTGATCTTAAGATACAAATGAATATATCGAATCCTCGTCGTCTGTCATACCCTTAAAAGTATCTGCAAGTAATTAAGATTGACTCTATCCAACAACTTAACAAGCGTGGGATGTTACAAAAACAGAACTAAGTGCTTATATTTTTACAAGTTTTTTACTTGCACTGTTTATTGTTTATTTATTTGGGTCAAATCTTGCAGGTTAAATTTGAACCACTTCCTGGTTTCCGATTGGATGAAATTTTGTATGCCAATGTACATGACATGCAATCCTAATCCTAACTAATATTATAAATGCGAAAGTGAGTTTGTATATTTGTTTGTTTGTTTGTTACCTCTTCACGCTTTATCTACTGAACCAATCTTCTTAAAAATTCGCATACACATAGTTAGGAGTACTGAGAAAGACATAGGCTACCTTTCATCCCCGAAAAATGTAATGTTCCCGTGGGATACGCGAGCGTAGCCGCGGGCGTAAGTTAGTATTATTATAACAAGACGCTGAGCTGATCATGAAGCCGAAGAAGATGGCTATAAGAACCCTGTAATAAAACGACGCAACCCCATCCAGTTTATTCATTTGTCTTGATTAGTCTCACAATAAAAGCAGGGACGCAAAATGTAATATTTTATTAAGTTAAACAATTTTAAAAACTTATTAAGCAATTTCATAACAGGTTAAACATAATTATTGGAAAAACAACATTTTCTCTCACAAAGTTTCCAAGTTGCGACGAGTAATTAACAGTTTAGCAGATTAATGGTTCAGTTGTAAAGTCGTCTAAACCAAACAGGGCTGGGTCAACCACGCCATTAAACTTTATGAAACGGAAGCCGTCAACTCGCCATGTGCTGCCTCTTCGATCTGTCAGTATCAACATCGACGCGTGCGCAGACCTCATGGCTCCATCCAGTAACTAAAAACAATATTAACCTTAATTTTATCACCATAAAGATGGATTTACAACAGAATCACTGATGTTTTAATGTTAGAGGTTAAATATGAGGGGTTTCGAAGTCAATTGTGGTTGAAATTAAACAAGTCATTTTGTTTAGAAAGGTTGACTAAACATGACTACCACGTTTTGTGTTTTTAACCGACTGCGCCAGAAGGAAGGTTATGTTTTTGGAGTGTATGTTTACTTTTTTATGCAAAACCTATCGAGTAGGTATTCAAATAAAGAAATCATGAAGATGATTACAAAAATATATTAAACGTACTCGTATATGTTTAAATGTAATTTAGAATAAGAATTGCTTAAAAAACAACATATATTCTCGCGCATTGTACACGCAGTCGGGTTTTTTGTATTCTTAATAATTTCTTATGATCGTAAACATTTGGTCAATCAATTCTATCAAAAGTTTACAACAAAACATTAAAAAAAAATTGATGATTGTACGCATTTATACCCATATTTTATAAGTTATAGACCGTTCTAAAATTGTATATTAAAATACTCGTATAGCAAAATAAATTAATGTCTTTGTGAAATATACTAAATCTCGCCTTTATATTTTTTACAGCTTGGATATTTATATTTTTTACACCTACTCGTACTCCTAAGTATGCCAGCTTCAAACGAAATTCCTCTTGAAAAACCAATTTTTTGATCTCAATGAATTTTCACTTAAAAATTCTTGTCAACAGCATAGCTAATCGCGGAAATGGGGTCTTATTTCCAGCAACAGTCAGTACCGGGGCCCATGCTGTGATAAAAACAAAGACTATTAATTTATAAGAAGTGTCTTTTTAAATAAGAAATCGGATCGCTTAGTTATTTTGTTTATAGGTAAGCTGGTGCGGTACGGTATTGTTTCGATGAGAGTGCCATGCCGCCAGTGTGCAGTGGGTCGTGTCGCCTCACCGGACATTGTGGTGGATTCCGATACCTTGCTCATCATTGTACACTCACTAACAATATTTATATGATGATTTTCATAATACGGTGTTTTGGATTATATGAGAAAACCCTCCGTGTGGTTCCGGGTCAAAATAGGATCACTCCATCTCTTCCTGTAGATGTCGTAAGAGGGGATAAAGGACTAAAGCACAAACATGTCGTGCTACAATTGCATTCCCAAGGCAAAGTTATACAACCGGCTGGTTGTAAAACTTTCCATAGCTGACGTCATGATCACATAGCAATATGGCGTCCACTGCTTCAAATTTTTCGGCAAATTTGAAAATGTAAAAATGCATTTTTAAGGCACTTATCGCTTGAAAAAAATGTTTTATTTTTTAAAGTGGTTTTTAATATCCTATTGAAATTATCTAGGTAAGACACGAGTGCATTGATGCACCTACAAGCCCGAAGTTTGACCGCCGAGGTTTCATGAGGTTTCTACTACTTTTGCATCCAAACCATGGCTTCAGGCTCTTTTGATGCAGGTTGCTGATCTGTAACATAACAATTTATAATCCAGGTTTAGTTAAAATAATTGATTTTGCTTGATTAAGGAAGGAATCATAAAAATATTTCAAACAAACAAGGAAACTGTATAAACTCATACAATAGATACGTACAGTTAGTATTTAATTATTAAATACTTAAAAGAGACGGTAAGATATGCCGTATAAAAAGGTTTCTTATTTTTATGACAGATAGACAAATAGGCATATCCAAAAGTATAATTTTAGAATTTATAGTAAAGAAATCTTCCTTTACATCATGTCAAAATAAGTCGTTTTACAAATGTTTACTATTAAATATTATCTATATTTTGAGGTATATATTTGTAAAACAACTTATTTTGACAAGATAGTGATATTAAAAAATTATAAAAATAAAAAAACATAAGATGATAGTAAAGACAAATATTAATAGACGGGATAAACAAAAACATGTGCTTAGCGTTCTTATCGGACTGACAATTTATATTCTTGTCATATCGCTAGGGACATCAAAGACGTTATACAAAGTTAAAATAATATGATCACATTAGTAAACACATATGAAAACTTATTTGTTACTTAAGCAACGTGCTTATTTAATCTTATATATGACATTATATAACTACTTTAGCTATGATTATTTCTTTATTAACCAAAACAAAATTGACAGCTTTTTGTGTGTAATCATTTAATTATTTTTACATAAAGTAGTCAGTTCAGAATCATGGATGGAACTGGTTTTAAATGGCTGGTTGTTAGAAATTTTGCCCCAGTTCAGTTTTAAGGGAGAATCAAGACTTAGGTAATACATTCTTTCTATTTTGCGATTGTTAAAATAAATTTGATATCAACAAATATTGGTCAGAAATAAAGTTGGACGGTGACAAAGTAAAACCTATCTACAGGTGCATCAATCATGTTCTCTCTTGGTTCATAAAAAATAAATTACATTGAATTACATTCATTCAAAAAACAGATAGCCCCTCTGCACGCGAGTGTACGTAACTACTGAATGAATATAATTTAGACACAATATCAACGGAAATATCAAGTTCGATGCTATTATATTGACACAAAGGTATACGCATTTTATAAAAAATATGTTTTATTTATGTATAAGTTGTCAACTGCCATTGAAATTATAATTTTTAATACGCCAGACGGTCAGGGCAAAAGATATGGCGACGACAGCTGTATGGGAGTTAATTTTCGCGATTTAAAATGTATTATTTTTTACATTTAATTGACTGAACAGGAAATTGGATATTTTTATGGTAAAGAGGAATGTTATTCCTAACAGCAGAAAAATATTCAAGCGTTTTCAAAATTTCCATCCCTTCCCTATTATTATTATTACAATGTAACCCTGGTACTTAATACATCATTTGTACTACATGTACTATATGTAGGTATCTTCTTTGGCAAATAAATACAAAAATATTCCGCCATCACTTTACATGACAGACACGTGTGAATCTCAAATTCTGAGAACCTTTTGATAGAGCGCTGAGCATCACCCGATCCAAAGGAAATATAAATGCTGTCCAAAGGCGAATATGCGGCAATCCCTCACACAAGTGGGTAAGACGCGCTGAATTTTTAATGTTACACTCAGACCGCTGCAAACCGTAACAGTTTTCTTGTCATTGGTAGAGTGGAGATGTGAAATAAATTTTGCAGAGTGGCCCCATCTTTTCGTCTTACATTAATGTTTAATGTCACAGGGCACTCTTCATACGTGGCGTGTCTAATGCAATTTGTGTACAAAGTATGACGCTTTTACTGAGAGCTCGGTCCACTCATCTACAATTTATTGAAACCGCGGCTCAGGCAAATTCAATGCCTCAAACTGCCTACCTTGACTAATTTAAAATCTATAAAAACAGCAGAAATTAACGTGTTCACCTTGAAACAGAGAATTAACTTCCTCGTAGCCGATAATAATGACAAGACTAAAACAATAACGTTGCTGTAAGCCTGTAAGTATTAGTTTTTATTTTTCGCGTCAGTCGAAGGTCGCTTTAACAATACGCAAAACAAGTGTGCGATTCGGCTCGCCATATAATTTCTGTAATCATCTGTACGTCATCGCAGGCGCTCCGGAATCGATTACACCGTTCCATTTCCGTTGTTTTTATGGGAATAATTATTGGAAAAATCAAATAGTCAAGGATCGGTCGCTTCCGCCTGTCAGGTAAGATTTTAATGAAAGAAATCAACTCATAGAATAGATAATCTGTGGACACAGTCAACTGTGACCGCTTCCTCGATAGATCTTTATTTCTTCGATAATTTGTTTTTACATTCAACGTGACGGGTTTTTTCCCGTCTTCGGCGAGCGGCGACTCGTGGTCTTGTTGGCCGCACCGCGCCGCACCGTCGCTCGCCGCCGGTCACCGCCGGTGCCGCACCTGTCCCCGATGAAAGCACCGGTGTTTTAATTATTAACGATCTGCTTTTTATACGATTTAATATTGCGACTTTGGGAAGTAGATCACCTCGTTGATTACGAGATTCTTTTTGTTATAGTTTTTAAACAATAATGCAGTGGAGCGTTAAGTTATTTTTTTCGAATCCGTTATTTCATGCTCTCTGTCTCGGTATACAAAAGTGTTGACGTTAATGACGTCGTGCAATATGGCTTCGCCGGGTAATCAAAGGTATTTTCCTTGTTTTTCTTCATTGAAAAACTTTGAGACCGCAGTCCAATCTTTTCAAAGATCTGACGGTATTAGACAAAGGTTAGGTAGGTATAAGTATTTACCTCGGAAGAAACGGAAGGTTTTTTGTTTACTGGGGATGATGATAGTAAAATAGTAAATATGTAAGGAAAACACGATTTCAACCTCAAGGGTAGAAAAAGCATATATTTACTCTAACTAAGACTAAATTCATTTTATAAATGACACAATAAGTTTCATCTTTTGACTGTACCTCTATATTTCCATAGTGTCTACTCTATCTGAATTAATGAATTTCCTGGCCAGTATGCTTTACTAGGGCCAGTTCCCCATTTGTCCAATTTTGTTAATTAATATTTAATGCCAGAACTCATTAATGAACTACCAAACACTTTAAAAAATGAAATAACTGACAAGAACTTTAAATTTAAACAACACTATCTTAACAATTAAACTGTAATTATAATAAAACACAGTACGTACGTACGTTGTACGAAGCCCGAGCACCTCCTGACCTCCCCCCTCCCCCAGAACCCCCCCCCCCCCCCCAAGTCACTAAGCGAAGCCTGAGGCCGAAGGCCGAAGGCTGAGCTATACCGCTAGCCGCAGGCCGAGCCACTCCCACCAAGCGCTGAGCGTTTTTTTTAAATTTTTCAAGATGGCCGCCAATCCTCGACTGCTTCCGATTTGACTGAAATTCAGAATGCAAGCGTTTTCTGCGTCACGGAATCCAAATCTGACACTTTTTTTGGAAACCAAGATGGCGTCTGGATTTTAAATTTTTTAACTTTATTCGTTCATAACGTCCTACTGGAACATCGAAGAGGACTGGAATTTTGTATGCTGAGGTAAAGCGTCCCGCGGAACTCAAACCTGCAAACAAGTTTTGATTTCAAGATTTTGCCGCCCATACATTTTTTTATGTTTCCGTACTGGCTGCAATTTTTTACCCATTTACTCAACTAAACATGTACTTTAGCCAACATCAACAGCTGCACGAAAAAGCCCGCCCGAAAAGCTAGTTATCCTATTAAACCTAGCCTGACCTAGCGAATACAAATAATGAGTAGGCTTACGAATATTTTGTTTTTAGTTTAAATTTAATAAACAATATAAACAAAATTTTAACCTCATAAAATCTATGACGACATAAAACATATAAAGACTGACATCACTCAAGTAACAACCCCAACAAAATCAATAATCCTTCAAAATTCATTGACTAAAATAATATAGACAGACAACCAAAAGAAAAAAATAACTAAACAACATTATTTTTTAATAGAACTAAATTTGATGATCATTAATTTGTGTCAGAATGCTTAATTTACATATAAATATGACGAGTGGCAGACTGGGAGACACTCAAAGTGTCAAGCGCGTCGCCCCATCGCCCCGTCGCGTCGCCCGGGCGTCCCATACGTGGTGTAAACGGACACGCTCCTAATGGACTGTTAACCTCCTGCCGCTAATTATTAATATTTTATTTTTATGACCCGCTGCTATCCAAATTTAACGACCACTTTCCGGCCCTCGCTTAATAGAGTTGATATTTTAAAATGCTAATATTTGTTCAGCGCTGATTGAAAGGTCAACGGTTTCGTCGACGTCCAACAAGCCCTATTAACGCGTCAGCGACGTATAAAGTTACGAAATCTCACGGATTATGTTTCGATGGAGATATGATTTTACTGGCAGCATAACAGCACTATTTGTTATTAATAAATACGGAAACCTGATATTTCTCGTCATATTTTAAATGTTAAAACGCTATAAAATATTATATTTTATCATAATTTGATTAAAGCATCCGAAAGGAAGATCACCGGCTAGTATGTTAATCTGGCGCGTCATGGCTTGACATCATTTAACACGTGCTCTAAATCATTTTCATGCATGATCCGTCAAACTTATCCCACATGTCAAGGGTTGACAGCGGCTCGTGACATCCGCTTCAACCTCCGGATAAGCCATTAGGATAGACCCGGTCACCTAAAATCAGCTGAAATTCAAAAGCAAAAGGTCCCGATTGCTACTACTACATTTTGTAATATATTACTTTCCTAAATTCAAGTCCTTTCAACATCACTTTTTAAAAAGCTTAAAAGAGAATCAAATGCATACAAAATTCAACCCTGAAATTGATGTGTTAAAGCATTTTTGAAGTTGGAGTTTATATCATAACTTTAACAACGGAAGGAATGGCTCAGTGTGTGGCTGTACATTTGTGTTATTAAATGATTTATGGAGGAGGATTACGAAGAGAGGAGTAGCTGTGCAAGTTTGGGTGTTATTTGTATTGTGTTTGGGGTTAATTCCCTTTGTGAGAGCTGGCCGTTAATCATGCACGGTAGCCGTGTGTTGATCTCGATGTAATTGAGTTAACTGACGCACTGATGACTTATTTGACAGAGTGAGTCGTACATTCTACCGTTTGTGTATATTATACACGTCTATGAAGGATTAGTTTAAACGCCACGCATTTGTGGGGGATATGATTTTATTGAGCGTTCCGGTAGAGTAAATATTTCAATTTACTAACGTGTAAAGTCAATTAATTGGTTAACGAAAGGTAATTATTGTGATGAACTGACAGCAACTGCAATATTTACTTATATTTTAAATGCGAAAGTTTGTATGGATGTATGTCCATCATAATTTAAAGATTTATTTAATAAACTAACATACTAAATTACACCTGCTACTGATAGCAATATAATAACATCTGGATGATAGTCATAAGTCATTGATAAAAGCACACTACTCTGCACATCTCGATAAAGAAAATAAAAAAAAACTCTATCATAAACAAAAACAAAGTATTTCTTTCTTATCGGAAATTATTTATTTTGGATTCGATTTATAAAGTATTATGAATGGATTGGCCAAGATTTTTGAATGATTCACCACACCAGTCGACGACCAGCGCACGGACCGGCGACGGGCGCTCAGCGATTCATCGCCGCATTATTTTTCCAGATCGAGATATCAAATTGATAAGTGAGGCACATTCGCAGCGGGCGGGCGAGGCATTATGAAATTGGCCGTACGTTAGACGCCATTACTTCCGATAAAATATAACCTTCTCCCCGCTCATATCTGTCCGACCGACTTTCATACCGACCTCACGTCTTGCAACCATCATTTCAACTATCAATTGCCGGCCTCCGTGACGTATTGACTATGCTTGACCGTCCGTACAGTCCTGAGTTCGATTCTCAGTGCGAGTAAAGGCTGGTACTCTTTTTTGTGGATATTTGTGTGCCTTTCTGAGTGTTTTGAGAATGTCTATATGATTGTGTCCATTAAATTTACGATACAAGTCTAGTGTGGGCCATTGAGTGTAGTCCATTTATTAATCGATTACCGCCGAGAACGATATAATGATATATAACACAAACACTTCCTTTGATATCGATCTCTATGGTGATTTATGTTAATTTCAATTAAAGATTCCGAAAAATATGCATAATGGGTCACTTTTATAGAAAAATAATGAGGTGATTTTATGGAAATCGAGTAGTTCGAAACCGGGTTAGTTATTCAATCATATTTCTGTTCTTTGAATATTTATTACTTATATCTCGAAACATTCTATATTTTGTATCTAAATGTTATTCATAATTGACTATTGCTCAATATTTTTATATATTTTATATGAATTCAGAATTTTTATCGAGGACTGTTTGATTATGTAAATAATTATGTGACGAGACATTGTTTTTTTTCTTAATACTTCATTTTATTACCATATAGCTATGTACCTATATTTTAAAGAAGTAGGTACCAGTAATGGGAGGGTTAGTATGAAGATAGTATAGAAGTGATAAATGTTATGTAGAGGAAGATAAAGCGAAAGAGGTCTGTGAGGATCGTAGCAAGTGGAGACTCATAGTCTCTACTATGAGTCTCCACTTGCTACGAAACTCTATCCTCCACTGCTATACTATCTTCATACTAACCCTCCCATTACTGGTACCTACTTCTTTAAAATATATATAAATTAAAATATATTATCACGTCTATTTTTCACAGGGGTAGGCAGAGGCCTACCCCTGTGAAAAATAGACGTGATAATATATATGTATATTTTAAACATCATAAAACCTACCTCAGCCGTAACTGCATATAAATTGCGTGAATTTCCGTAATTTATCTATGCCTTTGATAATTGAGACATTCCAAGAAAATGAAACGGACATTTATTATCTACTTTGAATGCAAACAAGAATTCAATAACTTGTTTTGCATTCTTATATCCACATAGTACGCATAGCTAATGTAGAACAAGCCTACAAAATACAAGAATAAACTACCTATTAGGTGATTCTATTTAGTTCCATAGCGCGCATACATAGCGCGAAGAACCGATGGCCGATGTGGCAAAAAGGTTCTCGAATGGCGGCCACGTACCGGCAAGCGCAGCGTAGGACATCCACCTACTAGGTGGTTAAACGACCTGAGCAAGGTTGAAGGAAAACGCTGGATGCAGGCCGCTTCCGATCGGCAGTTTTGGAAATCCCTAAAAATTTAGTTCCACTTATCGTTAGAAAAAAATGCTGGAAAGTGGGCCTCGAGCTTGAGCTCCGAGGCATCGCATCGCAGCTACAGGCATTCAACTAAGAATGCGTTTAAGGGGGATCATTAATTTTTCGGGGTCCAGTGCTGCCCCCATTTCAAATAAATTATTTGAAAGGAAACGGAGATATCATTTCAAATGTTGTTTTAGTAAGCCCTAGAAAACCATTGAAACTATTTTATGAAACTACTGTTTACAGTTTAAAGTGAGAACGTGAAGCTTTTCTTCGCACATTTGGCAAAAGTGACCGTTTTTTGTATCTTAATGAAGGTAAGGTAATTGTGCCAGTTAATGTATCCGAATATTCTACATCAGACATAATACAAATAACGATTGTAGTAAGTACCTAAGTAAGTTGGTATGTACTTTATCTTAGGATAACAATGTTTATCGTCAGAATCTAAATTTCTTTACTAAGGTTTTTTATATACAATTGTTTAATTAGTAGTTAGATAATTACATGGTTGGTTTGGTTTCTTTCAATTTTAATTATTTACGTCAACTTAGACTAGCGTGATATCTTGAATAGTATGTACTCCTATTATTTACAAAACATGATGAATTAGACAATATTTCATTATTTCTATTTCTACTCATTCACACTCGTACCTGAATTATTAGTATTGCTTCCTCGGTTCTCTTTTCTTATTTATTTATTTAATCTTTATTGTTACAAATCAAATACATCATTAAATACAAATTATAAAGAATATGTGAAGTTAACGCTAAAAGCGTTGTCTACCAGTCAACCTTTGGGTTATACAGATAGTCTAAATGTAGGTTGCAAGATAAAGTTTAGGTAAGTGAAGTTAGTACCTTACCTATACATAAAATACGTAATGTCCATTGATAAACAGCACGTACATAGATACCTTCATACTATCACGTCTGTATCTTTAATGGGGCAGACAGAGTATTTTGGGTCTTGCGGCTCTAAACAGATAGAGTCCTAGGCCGCAAGACTCAAAATATGACGACCTCCGTGGCGCAACGGTTAACACGCTAGACCGCTAATCCAGAGGTTCTAAGTTCGATCCCCAGCCAGGAAAAGTTGGAAAATGGCCTTTTTCAAATTGTCCTGGGTCTTGGGTGTTTGTCTATATATGTATTTATCATAAAATATAGTATCGTTGAGTTAGTATCCCATAACACAAGTTTTAAACTTACTTTGGGGCTAGCTTAATCAGTGTGATTTTTCCCTATATATATAAAAAAGCCCATTTTAAGCGTAATGGTGGGCTTAAAAGTTGGAAAAATGAATCACAATAGTAATGGATTGTTACCCGCATCGCCTAAAAACATGCTTTGCATTTACGCGACTCGATTCGCTTCTAAGGTCTGCGCGGGAACAGAAGCAGCTGGTACATTCTAAGTTTTTTCTTTTCTCCTAGACCAGCATGGAAGGAACGTACATAGATTCGGCTAATTATGATACCACTTTTAATACAGGGTGACTTTTTAAAAACCAGACAAATTTTTGGAGCAAGTTCAGTCCATGATATTGAACTACTTTCTATAAAAAAAGTTTTAAAAATCGATAAAAAATTTTCGTCTTCCCATATAAAATCCGTTTGGCTGAGCGCTGATTTGTATGGGAAGGCGAATTTTTATTTTAGTTTTTCGTTAATTGTTTCTATGGAAAGTAGTTGAGTATCATGGACTGAACTTGCACCAAAAATTTGGCTGGTTGATAAAAAGTCAGCCTGTATTTTATATTTATTATTTTTTATACAAACACAAGTAGGAAAATATTTATCTACGTATTTCCAATTGGTATTGCCCCTGCCTCCTGCCTGCCATTCCCGCGTTGCTACAAAATGATATCGAGAAGTGAAGCAGTAAAACACACTGTATACAGCGTAATGAATAAACCTGAATCAGTAGCTGGTGGTGCGATCCATGTCTGATGTTGCACTACAAGGGGGTGGAGGGGGAAAGGGGGGGCGGGCAGTAAGGTCAGAGATTTATGATCTCATAACGCGCAGTTCCTCGCCAAACGCTCAAACGTATTGATTTCATTTCCATTCATTATTAAATATTTAGTTTTATATGCATCGAGCTTTTCATGTGTATGTTTTTTGTGTAGATACCTGCAAAGGTATACAGGGTCTAACAAAATATACTAACACTATTTCAAGGGTGGATTCAGTCATGATAATGAACAACTTTTCCCAAGAAACATGTATCGAAATATGAAAAATAATTTTTGTCTCCGATACAAGTTTACCGATCAGAGTTTGTATGGAAAGCCAAAAAATAGGTTTCATATTTCGATATATGTATTCTGTTCCTTGGGGAAAGTTGTTCAGTATCATGGACTGAATTCACCCTTCAAATAGTTTCAGTATATTTTGTATATATTAAATTATGCAAGCTATTTTTTTACCCATTTATTGGTATTTTTTACATACATAGGTACATAATCACGTCTTTATCCTTAATAAGATAAAATAAAATTTATTTATTTCACCAACTGATGCAACCTAATGGGGCAGACAGAGTATTTTTTGGACGAAAATTTTGCTTAGACATGTAAATCGAATGACATTACATATTAAGAGCTTGCCTCATGCTGATCTGATTATGAAGCCTGAAGATGGTTGCCCACTTAACAACGGAATGGCATTAAGTTTGGGCTTGTTTGATTTGCCTTCACAAGTATTTCCTTCTCAGATAATATCATAAAATAGATAATATTTAGATAATAAAGCCTCAAGATATTCAACATAAAATGTATATTTACAAAAATACAATTTTCAGAGACATCTATAAAAACATTTGCTTTTAAAGCTCGGTGGTGAATTGTAATGGTTATTCTAACCACTGAACTTCTCTTGCTTTAAAGGCAATGATATTTTACTCCAACTCAGGCCTACTCTAAACTTATTTGAAACTAAATATAAATTTTTGTGCATAAGTTTAGTATTTAGATAAGATAAAGGACAAATCACACTGATTGAGCTAGCCTCAAACAAAGTTCAAACTTAAGGAATACAAACTCAACGATACTATATTTTATAATAAATACATAATATATAAATAAACAGCCAAGACCTAGGACAATTTGAAATAGGCCAATTTGCCCTGGCTTGGAATTGAACCCAGAACCTCTTAGAGCGGCGGACTGGCATGTTAACCACTACGCCAAGGAGGATGAATACTGGAAATTATCTGTGTATTGATTTGAATAAATGTCTGATTCTAAGCGAAAATGCACGTAGTGTAGACAGTGACATTTTGAGAATGCCATATTTATAGTATTGGTAACGTATAAACTAAACATGTAATTTTATTGCAATACCCAGTTACTTTCACTATAAGCAGTTACTATTTATTAAATAATAAAATATCTATTAAAACGAGGATCTCATATTATTGGTAATAAACTTAACATATCATTAGAATTAATTTTATGACATTTAACATACTATCACATTTATACATTACAGGGTAGACTAGACATACTGAAGGATCGTCAAAGAACCCAAAGGCAATTTTATGTAAATTGCTATTCATTATCATTATGATCAGTGGTGCATTTCAACCATCTCCTCCTCCTCATCCGAGCGTATTACCGGTTACATAATATCCTCAGAGGTAGAGCTTCAGAGCGTCTGCCGTCTGACCTCCGCAACCCAAAGGGTAGACCAGAACGACTAGTTCTAGTTGTGGTAGAGCCCCGCTGCCGGCAAAACTCAGTTTTGCGAGTAGTATGAATGGGCCGGCTCGTCCGGGAAAGTACCACACTCTCACAGAAAATCCCACGTCTGAGTAGTAGTTCACCGCTTCTATGCTTCGTTCGGTAAGTGAGAGAGCAGGAGCCTTTTTAGGAGCCCGGAGGATTTAAATATGAACTCAACTTTTTATTTTTCCAATTAGCAAGCTTGTATAACAAATTTATTAGATACTTAAAATGTCATAAGAATAACTCAAAGATGTTTTATTTATCGTTGCACGTCTAAGCGATAAAATCAGTGAATAAAAATTAAATTATAATATTCATAACGGTATGTTACTAGCTTTCTTATCAGTGGATTTGGCCTGAATACTAAATATTTCTTGGAATCTACCCACCCACATATTATACTAATGATGTAGTGTACTACATTAGTGGTAATATGTGGGTCTACAAGAATAAACTTTGTACTAACTCTACAATTTTGTTTTGCGACAGATTTTAGAAAAAGAGAGCAAAGTGAACGACGTAGGTATGTTTTTAAAAGAAAAAGATATTGTCTTAGTACATTTACTAATGTAGTAAAATCATGTGTCATATAAGTCGCAATAGTTATAATAATAAATAACTGTTTTTACAAACAACTCGATGGATTACCATCTGCTAATCCGTCGGTTACCGATTACAGTTATTGTAAGCAAGCAACAATAAAATACAAATATATCTCACCGTTTAGGCAACTCTGTGGCGTATTGGTTTACTTACACGCTAGTCCATCACTCGGTGGTCCTGGGTTCGATCTCCAGCCAAGGCAAATTGGAAAATGGCCTTTTTCAAATTATGTTGGGTGTTTATCTATTTACGTTTTTGTTATAAAATATAAAATCGTGAGTTAGTTGATGAGTTAGTTCCCATAACACAAGTTTAAACTTACTTTGGGGCTAGCTAGATTGAGCTAGCTCAATCAGTGTGATTTGTATCCCCCTATCTATGTATTTTATTTATTTATTTCCCTCATCGTACAATTTAAATCAACACCCACTTTACAAATACCATTATCAATTACATTGTAAAGTCAGATTACACATGCGTACTCTGACATGCATACAGACCTATTTAGAACAAAACAGCAGGAACCATTGTAAGAATTGTGACTAATAATTTCTGAAACATCATAAAAATTTGAAGGAATCAAAGTATGAACTATTTTCTGATTTAAGGTCGCTTATCCTGAAGGTAGACTGTATTGTAATAAGAACAGCAGTGAAAAAATAATCTACAGGCTGACTTGTTATCCACCAGCCAAATTTATGGAAAAACAATTAAAGAAAGACTAAAATAAAAATTCACCTTCTCATACAAATCAGCGCCCAGCCAAACGGATTTTGTATGGGAGGACAAAAAATTTTTATCGATTTTTAATAACTTTTTTATAGAAACTAGTTCAGTATCATGGACTGAACTTGCTCCAAAAATTTGGCTGGTGTTTAAAATATCACCCTGTATAAGTAAATTATCTCACCATACAACAGTTTAAATCTACACCCACTTACTTTCAGATACCATATCAATTACACTATAAAGGTAGATGCCCATTACACATACAGATACGGGCCTACTTAGAACAATACAGCAGGTGCCATTGACACCAGCGTTTTGTCGAGCACTGGTACTCCTATCGCGAGTAACTAAAAAGGTGTCGTTAGTAATGGTTTCAGAAACATCATAAAGATGTCACCTCGGCTGTTTACCAGATTGCGGCTATCGGGCGTAATAAGGCGCGCGTACCGCCAGATACGGCGAGACGTATGTTTATATGTTGTTGGGTTAACTTTTGTGGGCTTTCACTACTAGATAAGTGGTTGACATAATATCTAGATTGTTAGATGTGATAGGAGAACTGATCGTGTATTTGCACGTACCTCCCTTTGCGCATAGATAAGGTTTTGCGCTTTTTCAGATTCATTCAGATTTTTTCAAGTATTTTTTCTCATGGTTGAATTTAGACTCATGTTATATTGGTAGGTATACATACATATATGTTTTTAATACAGTTACCTTTTGTGAACTTTCTCAAATAGCCCATTGAAATTGGCATGATATATTGTTTGACTGGGTAAGCGTACAGTTTCGAAACAAAATATTAGTGTTAACTTTTCTTTCACTATTTTCACTGCTAATAATTAACTTGCTTGAATTGTTTGCAGCCTGTCAATTATATTACCCTAGTGACGGCATTTAAGAATGTAGGCTGAATAGCTGGAATATCTTATTCAGTGAATAAAGGATTTTTCCTTTCATCTTAGCAGTACAGGTACAAATAAATGTATTTATTCACGTTACTTTATTTTCTGGCCGTACCAAACATTCTTTTAATCACTTCATAAGTCACCGGGCAAGCATTGTCGACTTTATCTCGTAATTTTTGATAGTCAGTCAGTCACTTAACACTTCAAATTGTTTGGTACCCTTCCTTATTTATTCTAATGGTCTGCTGGCCCTAAAGAGCATTCCACTAATCAAGGTGAGAGCATTTTCAAATGAATATGACGTGTAGTAAAGTAATTGATGGCCCAAACGGCCGCTACGGAGGTATATTTACCGGCTTATCTATATTTTATTGCTTATTTATTTATTAGACGTATAGTTATAAATTTAGTCTTCGTTAATGACTTATTAGGAACTACCTTTTTATCGAATCATTACGGAAATACGTTTTATATGTTTTTATTTTTATTTCGATAAGAATAAAGTAAGTAGTAATGATTTGCATTCTTCTTAATTGAATGAGGATGTGGCAAAGTACTGCAACTTTTTTAAAAGGTACAAATAGGTAACTAATACAATACAATACAAATTATCTTTATTGCACCATAATAATTCATAAAATAAAAATAACAAACACAAAGAAAATATTGTAATTATAAGAAAATTATATTGTATTTTATTAATTAATTTAATTCTATGTTCATTTAAGTACCAGGATATTGTCAGTGGGGTAACTGTCAGGTCTCTGGATAAGACACTGAGACATAAAATACGTAGATACTTAATTAAAAAAATATTGTTCCTATCTCTTTCCAATAACTGAGTAAATATCCTCTCGATCTATCACCTGGTTGACTGGAAGATATCTCTACACTTGCTCTTTCGTATTACGTTGTCTTTAATACTTAAATGTTTTGGTACAGAGAAAGATGAGATACCTGTGCCATCTCACATAGTGCGCGACGCGCGCGGTGGCACAGGTATCTCATCTTTCCTCTGTACAATAAAGTTACCTATTACAAACAAACAAAAATGTTAGAAACATTTTTGTTAGTATTTCTTTCTTCTAGAATATGCCACCCGCGCCAGCCAATCAAGAAATAATGTCTTTTGCAACATCAAAATATGAAATATTTGCTCATAAAGAATGCTAATACAATCCGTTCCCTCTCGTAACAGCTAATATTATTGATCGTGCCTTTCTACCAACCGTCCCCCGCATTTCTGCTTGATTTGCCACTATCGGCAAGCGGAAATTTTAATTTATGCGCTCGGATTGTTTGTTTTTATTTCACTACTTTTTGTCACAGAAAAAACGTCCATTTTACCGATCGCGGAAGTTACGAAAAATCTTTTGCTCAAAATGATAGTCGGGTGACGGATGAGCGACGGTTCATGATTTGGGCCATTGTTTCGTGACTTTTGTTGTGACCAGCGCAAAAACTGCCACAGTATTTTAAATAGCGTTTGTCATATTTTGGAGGACCTCAATACGGACTGACTGATTTCTAGGTTTGTGAAAGCAACTTTTATTTCAACTGCGATAGACTAAAATTAATAGTAGTAGGCATTTAAGGGACTCTTATCCTAGACAAAATTGACTTACCCATACAAACGTAGTTTACCTTTTATATTGAAACGACATATCAGATTTGAAAAATAGCATATATCTAGGCATATAACTGGGATAGGTCAAGAAGGTAGATACGGATAAGGTAAAACAGTAGTTCAAACTGGCTATTAATTAATTGGTAATTTTCAAAACCTACTTGCTTCCCGAAGTTCCTTGGAACAATCTGTTTGAGTTTATTATCAAAGAACTCTTTTGTGTCGAGCAAATGAATCTTTTCTACTTTTCCTTGTAACAAAAACAATTTCAAATTTAATGAAACAGTCATTCTATTTAAAAATATTATTTTCTTCCAACTACGCAGTAATGTTATCATTAATCACTAAAAAACCGATCACAAAGTGAGTGCTTATTGCATCAAACCAAAAAAGTGCAATAATGGTTGTATGAAATCTCGTTGTTGCAATGTTTTACTTTTTAATTTCTCATTATTGCACTGTTTTACTTTTTAATTTTTCATTATTGCACTGTTTTACTTTTTAATTTACCATAGATGCCAGGCACAGATGTTTAAGTTTTAATAAAAATGTATGCATTCAATCAAAAAGATACTGGCTAAAGAAAAATTGGCCGACGAAAAAAGACATTGTTAAAAAAACAAAAATCGTGCATTCTGTACCATTATAAAAGTTTTAAAGTCAAATTATTTTACAAAAGAAAATATTTTTAAAATGGAAAATGACAGCGAATGTGATAAATTCGATTTGCACGACAAAATCAACTATAAAGAGCATATAAACAGCTGCAAATGATATTATTAAAAACCTTTAACCGCAAAAGTTCCGGGTAAAATAAGTAAGTTAAATTAGTTTTGTTTATAATTTGTATTTTTTTTCGTACGTATATTTTATACTCAAAGAATATAAGAAGTTGAAAGAAAAGTAGATTATGCACCTTGCTGAAGTGAGTAATTAATGCACTCGTGCTAATTTAATGCCCTCACTATCGCTCAGGCAAAAACATAGCACTCGTGCAATAATGACTCACTTTGTGCTCGGTGCAGTAATCTACTATTATACTACTTTTTTATATCTCAAAAGATAAGTTAATTTTTTTTTTAAATTTTGGTTGGCTTTTCTATGTTTTGAGCGGCGAATAGCCCGGATTCCCAGAGTCTCACTAGCTTCGTGGCCAGCAGTGGGCATTAGGTTGATACAGGTCATATTTCAAATGCAACAAGACAGAAATAGCAGAGCGGTATAATCTATCTCACGCATACTATCTCCATCGTTAATTAGCCAACACGGACAGTAAATAAAATGAAGCTTGTAGGACGCACTACACTCATGCTACAAATATGCCATGCACCTTTAGTTACTTATTAGTTGAAATATTTCTTATATACTTACTATCTCATATACGTATACTCGTATTTTGCAAGTTATGTCACTTTACATATACAACGTCTGAAAAAATATACTGAAACTATTTTAAGGGAAGTTTAATTAGTTAATTATACTTAACAACTTTCCTCAAGGAACATAATATGTCGAATAAACGGGCAAGTGCTACTCGGACTCGTACATGAAGGGTTCCGTACCACCGTACAATGTTTTAAAACGCTGAAGAAACACGTTTCTTGTATGACGACCACCTTTAATTATTAACTTTATCTTATTTTTAGTATTTGTTGTTAAAGTGGTCATAGTAATACATAATTGGTGAAAATGTCAGGTGTCTAGCTATGACGGTTCAAGAGATAGAGCCCTGTGACAGACGGACAGACGGACAGACAGCGGAGTCTCAGTTATGGGTCCCGTTTGCACCCTTCGGGTACGGAACCCTAAAAATAAAAAAAATGTTTGCTTTCCTTAGAAACTCGGATCATCTGATCGTTCAACTTGTATGGGAAACCAAAATTATTTTTCATATATCAATATATTTTCCTTGAAAAAAGTTGTTCAGTATTATGGACTGAATCTAGCCTTAAAATAGTTTCAGTATATTTTGTTACACACTGTATCCTTTTTTTTAGGTTATACTATCTGACATCGTCATCGGCATACAGTCATATTGAATAGTAGGTATACTTCTCGATGATCAGATAAAATATTTCAAAAGTTGTTGGTTAATAGTCAATTTTAATTTGACATATAAAAAAATTATATAAATTTGACATATTATATGTTTTCAGTAAATTGCTCATTATTCATAACATTTTAGCAAACGAGACACGTAATCAATAGCACGGATCCTAAGCATAAAAAACATTCTGAAATGTCATCTTTGTCTTTAAAATATCATCTAGGTATACTTAGCATCTAAATTCACGTCCACGTTATTGGAAATGAATTAATGTGGCAAGCATCTATTTGCTACGCTCGAAATTCTAATCTACTTACGGTGACTGAGCAAAAACGATCCAACATTCGTATTGCGGATTTTTTCTTTCAATTAAAACCTTTTATCTTCCGGATGATTTACGACTTCTTCAATAATATGCGTATTCGGTTCCGCATCACAACCTTGCGATGGAAAATGTAAAGGTTTTACCACATAGAATATCAGTCTATAAAATGCGTGTGGAATTTGAGGGTGACTAAATATTTTGACCCTATAATAAGTTACAACTAGTAACTTGAATTTGGTAGCTGAATACTTTATACTTAGGTAGTTATGCATGTGATCTACTAGAATTTTAACATGTGTTCGTATTTTTTTCTTTCAATTAAAACCTTTTATCTTCCAGATGATTAACGACTTCTTGAATAATATGTGTTGTGTTGTGTTCTACTAGAGTTTTTATTAGTGCCAGCTATATAAGATCTAATGGTTATGAGTTCACAAAATTAAGATTGAATCGAGACATCAAAATATCCTAAGACAACAACTGTAAGCGTCCTATGTATGTACTATATATCGCGTTCTGTACACGTGTGTTTAATATATCAGTAGATTTAATGCCTCTTTCTTTCTAAGCATTTGAACGACTGATAAGGTCGCTGTATGGCGGAGCCTTAATTCGTGAAAAGTTGTTTCCAAATTGTGAATAGGCTATAGCTGTCTTATTTTTTTAGGACCGGCTTTACGTATAATTCTTAATTTGTTTTTGTTTGGTTTATAATGAAGAGTCAGCGATAACAATATCGATTGTTCGTGGATCGGCGGAAGTAGAAATTTGAACCTGCCATGGCGAGCGACCGTGACTGAACCCACAAATGTTTCATAGACATCGCCTCACGTTTGCTTTTTACATTGTTCTCACCTTTTCAATAGATTGAGTGGAAATGATACTTGACCTTACAGTGGTTCAACTTCATTCTGTGTGCCGCCAGCCTCATTTGTTTTGTTCTATCGGATTACAAAAGGCTAAATAAATATAGGACAGAGTTTTGCTTGCATACTTTGAATTTAATTAAAACATGCACTTAACAGTTGATAATGGCAGTTATAACTCGCGTTTAGTAAAATAAGGAGTCCGGCGTGTCGTACAAGTACTTATCTAGATGTGGTATTCCGAGAAAAGAAGGCGTTGACTCCAAATATCACGGCTGTCTCCTTACAAATGAGAAAATTTCGCTCTAATTATTTATGAATGTGTTATCGTCATATCTCCAGAGCTCACGATCCAGCCTGAGAGCGCACGACACGAGCAAAATCGCAATTAGCAAATGTGGCTTTCTTTGTTCTCTCTCGCACGTTGTGCCGCTCCGGGTACATCTATTAAATACCTGCATTTATTCGCGAGAAGAGCTGTCGATATACTCTTAATAAACCTCCATTACTTTCATTAAGGGCTATCTGCGAACAGTGGTCGTATCGAGACGTCGGCCGTCATGCCATCGACACATAACAAAATTAAACGCGATGACACTATCAAAGCGCGCGCATCGCCGCCGCACCGCTCCCGCCGCCCGCGCCGCTCGCCGCCCGCTGTACGCTCGCTAATTGCCAACGTGAATCAATGTCGATTATAATTTTCTTTACATGCCGAAGCGGCCGCGACATCACTAAGTGTATCCTAAATCTTGTTATGGAAACGGCTCGAATACCTAGGCATCTATAATAAATTACGTTACCGATTATCGTATGATCCAATCGTAAATTAAGACAAGATACATAATTAAGGCGAATAAATAAAATGGTTGGCATTTCGACGGGAGCACGTTCAATTCTGCATGCGTGATTCCGTGCATTTTGAACTATCAGTCCTTTTAATAAAGTGTAGTTTGTTTCGTTAGTTTTAATTGCGATTCAATCGCCAACAATATAGTAGGAGCTGGTGGAGTGCGGAGGCAGGACGGGCCTCTGAATGTCACGACAAGATTTTTAATTACGTCCAAGATATCATCTAAGAACGCGCTGCATACTGTCCTCGACACATCGTGAAATTACAATTCAATAATTATTTCTTCAGCCGGCGATTATCGTAATATTTTTAATTAATGACGGCTTTATTATCCGTTAACATGTGAGCGGTAATTGTTAATAATGTTACGAAATATCGGTTTGTGTGGTTGGGGACGGGCCGGCGTCGGGCGGCGGCGGTCGGAGACGTGTCGAATATGATCCCGCGTTTATTTTCGTTCGTCTAATGTGCGTTTGCTGTCGCCCGGAGGACAATTAAAAATACAAAAAGTGATGCGTTTGTTTCAGACGTTCATTGTCTCCGTTATTAATAAATTCATTTTACAGAGTTGAAGTCGACGTGTATTTTATTCGCTTTAAGTGGTTTCACATTGTTTTGTATTTATGTGCGGTTATTTCGGGCGAGACATTATAATGCAGTTTGTGGGGGAAGATGTAAAACGGCTCTCTTGCTCCATTAAGGATATTTGAAACTTTGTGAGTGCACTCATAAATTGACTTTAGTTGGTAATAACCGCTAAGAATAGTTTTCTATTGTTTATAGTATGAGGTTGGGACTTTTACAAAATATTCAATATGTGGTAGGTAGAGTCGCTGGGTAATAAGCAGGCTTACAAGAAGTTGAAGATCTCATAGGACAGAGAAGATATCATCAACTTTATATACTATATATAATCTGTATGTAAATTACGCCTTAAACGTGTTACTTTTGGGAAAATGATTTTGTAAAGAAATTACTTAAATTACAATGTTTTGTTTCTGGAGCCTCCTTTTAAGCAAATAATATGCTTGTGCCAGAAGACTCCGCTCGTTCTTATCTCTAACACTTTATAAATACATAAGTGACCATCATTTCATTTAGAAAATACATAAACGTAAGTAGAACTGTTAAGATTTTGGGCAGTCCAGTCCCAGCCATAACATTAACATTTTTGTTAAAAGCTCTTCCCAGCAGTAACGGCAGGGCACGTCTTTGCTGCTCGCTACTGCATTTACTTTATTGCTCTGATATTTTACAGGTAGTGCTCTTAACTTCCATATGTCCCGCTTTTATAGTCCGCTCTACGCGTTATGGGCTAATGTCACGTGATCTCCGATTTTCCACGCGAAATGGATCCGCAACTCTACAAGTACGTAAGTCACTATATCTTCTTAAGACAACAAAGTTCTTAAAATCCTTGTAGTTAATAAAACAAAATTTCTCACGAGAAATAGCTATCGATGTAAGCGAAAATACTTCCAATAAGTATTCCTCACGAAAGGGCATATCGCTCATGAATTTCCTGTCTACAAAAAGATAGAGGCTACGAAACAAAGTGAAACAAGATCCACTCTACTAATCCGACAAAAGCGAGCCTTGTTACCCTTCAAATTTATTTATAAGAAAACTCTCGGACAAGTCGTTAATACCTATAAAGTAGGGGCGAGAGAGGCGCGAGCGAGTTTATAACTCACGTACCGAACTTTACTCGCCGACACATAAAATAATAGGTGTAAAAACTTACACGGGAATGTACTCAGTGAGCGGGCGAGCCGCTAGATGGACGATGGCAGCGGCACAGCCCGCGGCGGACCTAGCTACACATTGATGTCTGTCAATACCTTCGGCGAAATATTACGACGCGGTTTCTCGCGAAGCCGCGAACGCACTTTACACCGCCCGATTATCATCAGCCCTTCTTAATTCACAACGTTAATCAGTACAATAGGGCCGGCATAAGAAATATATCTTGCATAAATCATGGTAATGAGCACCTTTCGAGCATTTCGTATCGCCATTAATTCAGATATCACTGCGGAAACAAACGTCGGTTTATCCCGCCATCTGTGGCGCATGCGCGCACCGGTAATCGTTAACCCCGAGGTGATATTATTTTGAATATCCATTTCGTTTATCATTTATATTCAAATCATCCTTAAGGGGGAGTTGTAGGGTTCAGTTTACGTATTTTCTTGTAGCCTAAGCATAAAGATGTATGACACAAATTGGAATTGGGAAAAGATATTGTAGCGTCGCCGCGGGCTGGGGCACGTGCGCGCGCGCACCTTGCGCCGCACTGCTCGTGTAAAATTAAATAGTGCTTTATTTATATCGAGTGTGAGAGGTCTATTTCGTTTTGCTATTCAATAAAAACGAATTGCTTTTTGTGATAAATAAGTGATTATAATCTTTATCAATTTACAACGGCCTTAAGACCTGTGTTCGTTCTGAAGGCCTACTTTTCATGTTACACATACCCCTCACCAAACATGTTTTTAAAAGTCATTTAGAGGAAACTTTCTTGTATATAACCATAGTAGACCAAACAATCATGTGATGACCTTAAGGCAAGGAATGCTTACTAGCTAATCGAAATGCAAGAAATCTTACGAAATGTATTTATTTATTTAATTTTTTGCACAATAAAATTAATGTACAATAGGTATAATCTTAACGCTAAGCGCTGTCTACCAGAAAATACTTTTGGGACGTATAAGAAAAGGCGATAAATGGGGTGCAAGCGTATACAAAACAGGAATGAGAAAAGAAAATATCTACTTACTAGCTAAAATACATAAACTACGCCTACATATTAAATTAAATAACATATAATAAGTTATATATAAAATATAGGTATAATATACTTAATATCTCCAAATATATACGTACATAAATATTTAAAATAAATAAACATACATAGACTACTACAGCATAGCTTGCTCATGGAAGTGTCGAAATACAAGTGATTTAAAATGATCCCGCGATTGTGCTCTCATAATGTTGTCAGGGAGGGCATTCCATAGTCGTACGGCCATAACGGCAAAAGAATTAGAGAGAAACCCAGTACGGTGAGAAGGAATCGAAAGAGTTAATTTATTAGAAGAGCGCTTGTAGAGTCATACGCTCATTCACATACTTCACTGGTTTTAAATTTTAATGTTGCGTTTTATCATAAAATCTGCGCAAGAAAGACGAGTTTACGCAACAAAAAAGCGATATGATCATATTATGCCATCCATAGGTATATTGAAAAATTCCAATAAATTACTGAAGCACTTGCTTGAAAGACATCAACTTCTTTGGTAATTAACCTTCTTTTAAAAAAATGGCTTTATTTCGTCGGACAAATTCTAATAATTCATGAATAAGGATTTCGAAACATCCAGCGATGCTTCTAGGGACATGCAAATTCTTATCATTGTGTCAATCTAAACAATAACAGGGAACTCATTTCTGCATATACAGCCTATTATCCCTGACCGAGGTCAATCAAGAACTATATTCGACCTATAAATTTCTTTTAATAAGACACAAATGCGTCGCCGTGGTTGTTTTTGAGTCGCCAGCCTCAGAAATTTAAATAAAACAGTTTTATCAGATTCGACAGGTGGAGGTTGGGTTGTTCGTTTTGGTTCGCTGTAGGTTAGCGATTAGCTGGTATAACTAATCGATTCCCGATACAGAATGGGAATGGCTTGTTTCATTCGGAAGTTATTTACTATTATAGAATTATTCGAATTAATTTGATACAATTATTACCAATTTAATAGTTTTAAATAATATCCTTATTACACGAGCTGTGAAAAATTACTGGCAATTGGCAGCGGCGTATAATTGTATACAACACGATGCAGAAAAGCTATTCGATTCAAGTATATACTTACGAGTAATTCAAGTTTGTATGTACACTTTCTACCTGGTAAGAAATAAATACGTTCTTACGTAAATGATTTAATTTTTTTTTATATTAATAACAATATATATATATATATATATATATATATATATATATATATATATGTACTTCCTGTTATTTATATTTGTGCCTCTTGTCGGTGGAGTATGCACCAAACTTTTAGGTATTAATACAAAGTACTAAATTAATTATAAATAAAAACACATTTTGAATATTAGTAGTGTTGTGTATTTGTGTGTAACAAATACACAACACTACTAATATTCAAAATGATTTAAACTCGGTGCTTTGTATTTATTTTAGTCTGACTCAGGTAAGTACAGTAATTTTCATCGATCTTTATTTTTTTTAATTGTCCTTAAGTGGCCAAGCGAGCGAAGCATCTCAGTTTCGAGATTGGCCAGAATGCTTTTGTCTGTCTGTCTGTTCTCGCCTAAAGGTCGCATTTTTCCACCGATTTTGACAAAAATTGGCAGACAATAGGGAAGGGATGAAAATTTAAAAAAACGCTTGAATATTATTCTGTGGTTAGGAATAACATTTCTCGTTACTATAAAAAAATATCAGATTAATTATAAAAAATAAAAATATTTTTAATGCCCAATTTTAACCCATAGTCAGCCTTACGCCGTCATTTCTGTAGTCCGGACCGTCTGGCGTATTAAAAAAAAAAATAGTGTCATAGCGTTTTCACAATTTTCAACCCTTCCCTATTTCCTTGATTTATTAATGTTTTTTTGTTGATTATATCGCGACTTTTAATTGGAAGAGAATAAGGTTTCTGCGCTCTTCTGATACATTAACTCTTTCGATTCCTTCTCACCGTACTGGGTTTCTCTCTAATTCTTTTGCCGTTACGGCCGTAGGACTATGGAATGCCCTCCCTGACAGTTATTTATTTATTTTAAATATTTATGTAAGTATATATTTGGAGATATTAAGTATATTATACCTATGTTTTTATATATAACTTATTATATGTTATTTAATTTAATATGTAGGCGTAGTTTATGTATTTTAGCTAGTAAGTAGATATTTTCTTTTCTCATTCCTGTTTTGTATACGCTTGCACCCCATTTATCGCCTTTTCTTATACGTCCCAAAGGTATTTTCTGGTAGACAGCGCTTAGCGTCAAGATTATACCTATTGTACATTAATTTTATAGTGCAATAATTTAATAAATAAAAAAAAAGGGAGCAATAGGGAGGAATGGGGAGAACTTTGCTGTAGCATTA
Source organism: Acrobasis repandana (assembly GCA_963576875.1). NCBI lineage: Eukaryota > Metazoa > Arthropoda > Insecta > Lepidoptera > Pyralidae > Acrobasis > Acrobasis repandana. The sequence continues at coordinate 13,907,893 of OY756216.1, read as the reverse complement.
TTTATGACGGATTTCAATGAAATTTGAGAGGCACACTAAGGACTTCATTCTACTCAAGTTGTAAAAAAAATTTCAAAAGTAGTGAGTAGAGGGGAAAAAAGGGGAAAGTATGCTGTAGCATTATATATGGACGGATTTCACTAATGTAGCGTTGCTAAGCCAAGAGAAATGGGAAAGTATCGGTTATTGCATGGTTATAAGAGCTCGCGAGGTCTACTGTTCACACATCCACTAGTGTGTTAAATGGAGAGGACAATTATATTCCACACTACTTCATTACATGTACCTAATGCAAACAGTAAATAATTTAGATTGCATTTATCACATGAATAGAGATTTGACGAAATTATGACTAATGATGAAACTTATCTATTTGATAAAGGAGGATATACATAAATCTTTTACTTATGACATACGGTAAAGCGTCCACCATAAAAGTTCCTCTTTATGTATCCACAGCTTGCATAAATAATCAAATGAATTACTAACAATATCATTACCGCTAGAATCCGAGGACTCTTTATTAATATTCATCAAGTCTTAATCAGGACCTGGCAGCCCACCCACGTGTGTGACGATGCAAATACCAGCATTTTACCCACCATCAGTGTAGCCATCGTCATACTAATTTTGTGCACATATAAAATGTAGACATTCACAGAAGAATAACTCGTGTATACACTTCAATTTCTTATATTCGCCATAATATCTTGTGAAGGCTATCTGGCCTAATTGGTTTTTAACGCAAATCAAGGATTGCTTTACACTTTTTTATGTGTAAATATCATCTTGCAAGTACGTGAACGCCATTAAAACAAAAGTTGGGGCAGTCGCTGTGACTAAACCTGGGAAGGATCATTTCATTAACATTGGCGCCGGTGAAGACATAAAGAGAATTGGATCATGGATTGGTCAATATAAATGAAATTAAAAACAAAATCGTCTCTTTTATCGCCCTTTAGGTCCTTCGATTGCTTCTTTGCAATCCATATGAGTGTACTGGTTTTCATAACCGAAATAATCGGAAAAGTGTTTACATATTAAAATTCAATCTGACATTGACATAAGCAAAATGTCAAGAAAATACATGCGTAACGTGCGTAAGGCTACAGTTAAACGAGACAACGTAAACAAGACAAAATTTGTCGCGTAACACAATTCGTATGGAATATACGCGCCCTAACGCTATTAAATGAAACAAGTGCACATCTGTTCCTCTTTAATTTGTAGTTGAGCTCCGGCTATGTGCAATAAATATTTAAGATTAATCTGATTGGGCCTGGTGCTCGTTAGAATGCTAACGATCGGTAAGAACGTTACTGTTCTTGTAAAACAGTGGACAGCCAGTGAAATTCTAGCTTTATCTGCTGGTTGTAATTGAACGCGGTAGATATAATTAAACGGCTGTTAGCTTGCTCCCTGTTGAAGTCAGAACTCGCCAGGCGTTCTACAATAGTACATGTTCTTCCGCATTTGTAAAAATAAAATGTTTCGTATAATTAACGTCGAACAAAATTTATTGAAAGTTTTGAATTTTGAACAACTCTTCTAATAGAATATGGAGCGAAATTAAAAGAGTACGCGCTTTTGCAAGTAAAGCGACCCCGGGCGTGGTCCGCGCTTGGATGGGTTACCACAAGTGGCATAAAAAATCTCGAACTCCTTCGCGCTTCGGAAGGCACGTAAAAGCAGTTAGTCACTGCTGGCACCATTGTATTGCAGTAGTCAAGCTGTGTCAGATGTCATTTGGCAGCTTGAAAAATCTGACACCAGTGTTGGCCACACACTCGAAAAATAAAGCTAAATAGAGAAACAATTTTTGTCCTACAAAATATTTATTTTTCATATAGGTAGGTGTAATATTATTACCCGTGTGATTCCGGGTTAGAATAGGACCACTCCATCTCTTCCTGTGAACCACACGGGTGAAAATAAGGTGACTAAACACAAATATCTTATGCTACAATTGCATTCCCAAGGAGCGTTAACGTCAAGCAAAATATGAAATATTAACTAACTTAACTATTTTATATGTTTAATTTTTATAAAAATTTATAAAGTTTTTTAAGTTAAAAAATGTACTTTGTTCGGGTAATTCAACCACATACCTACAGTGGCATCACTCCCAACAGTCCCAACTGATGACGTACTCTTTGGCTAATCACGTGACCAGCTGTCATGGGCGAAGATACCTTGTTTTATTATACTTAGAATATTATAATGCTTAGAATGACGTTTCTGCTCTATAAAGGAGTTAAAATTAAAGTTACCTATCCTTAGAGGTAGGTTACACTATCATTCTGGCATTAGTCAAGTCCATCAGTCTGGAATTACGTGACTGACGCCAGAATGATGGATTTTTTTCACGGTTACACGGTCAATCCAGAATGACAGCTTCTCCGATCATTCTGATCAGGACTTGACTGATGCCAGATTGATCGTGATCTCCTAATTTTGATCAGTCTTTTTAGATTCTACACTATTCTTTATTCACAATATATACTAGCTTTGCGTAAAACTACTTAGTATATCTACGCATAAAATATCTTTAACAAAATTATTTTCAAAATAAGTTTCAGTAAAACGAAAATATTTAATATGGAGATAAGGTAATGTCTCTGAAATCCCCTCAATAAGTATCAGAAAGTGATTCGTTAGCTGAGCCGCCTATCGAGTTACAAATTGTAGGTATATCTTAGATCGATGCCGGTAATGAAGAGAGCTTACCATTTAAATACATTTGCATATTAGAATGCGCTCACTCCATCGTCCGATGGTAGCTGGTAGCTACGGATTTGGAGAGTGCACTGCTATATCTTGATGATTGTTTTATAAATTGGAAGTAGTACTCGTACCTAATGTTTCTAGTGTTTATTTTACTCTCTCGTCAAACATTTTTTAGGGCTCCGTAGCCAAATGGCAAAAAACGGATCCTTTATGGATTCGTCATGTCTGTCTGACCGTCCGTACACAGCCACTTTTTTCCGAAACTATAAGGACTATACTGTTGAAACTGTAAGTAGATGTATTCTGTGAACCGCATTAAGATTTTCACAAAAAAATAGAAAAAAAAAATTTTGGGGGTTCCCCATACTTAGAATTGAAACTCAAAAAAATTTTTCATCGAACCCATATGTGTGGGATATCTATGGATAGGTCTTTAAAGATGATATTGAGGCTTCTAATGTAATTTTTTTTATAAACTGAATAGTTTGCGCGAGAGACACTTCCAAAGTGGTAAAATGTTGGTCCCCCCCCCTGTAACTTCTAAAATAAGAGAATGATAAAACTAAAAATATATATGATGTACATTACCATGCAAACTTCCACCGAAAATTGGTTTGAACGAGATCTAGTGAGTAGTTTTTTTTAATATGTTTAATCGTAAAATGTTACTTGCTGCTACGGAACCCTTCATGGGCGAGTAAGACTCGCACTTGGCCGCTTTTTTTATTGATGATCAATGAGCACAGAAAAAACCCAAAAAAAGAAGTCGATCGAGACGAAAAATAGAAGATTTTTCAAAATTGGCTAGCAGTTGGTCCCTATTTCTGATATGTTCACGGCTGAGGCCACCATCTTGTTACGAGTACGCATGTCTTTTCGGTCTAACGAGCTACTGCTCTACATAGACTCTATAAATACGGATGTGGACTAAAAATATTTTAACCTCATCAGGAAGATTATTAAAAGATATTGTATACGTATTTCTTTTGTATGAATAGCAAATAATTATAAAGATACAGCGCATTTAAATTCGGCATAATGTCAGGATCAAGTACGATTTTCACTAGACGGTGACGTCAATCACCAAACTCCGAAACTTCGATGCGCTGTATCTTTGTGAATTTTCACTACTTTGATAAACCAAAAAATACAATAGAATACAAAAATCTTTATTGCACCAAATAAGAAGCATTTAAAAACTACAAAGTTTACGGAACTTATAAATAAATAAGGTACAAGAGGCGGCCTTATCGCCGAAGCAATCTCTTACAGGCAACCATAAAGAGAAGGAGTCCATTATATTATTGTTATATATATGGGTCCATTATTTTTGGATAATCTAACACACGGACTATTTTCGAACCCTCGAACTTCTCTATTACGAGTATGTCCACAAGGAATAAAGAAGTAATATAAAAATATTCTTTCGATTTATCCTATGGTTTGTTTCCAATTATATGTCAATACTTCTTTTAACTTGATGCAGTAAAAGGTTAGTACTTGTTTAATGAAAGTTCTTATTTATCGCACAACTTGTATTAAGGACTAACGTAGGTACCTCAGCCGCTTGTTTCACAGTCTTCATTAAACCAATGCAATAATGATTAAAATAACACTAAAATCTTCGATTCGATGAATAATTTGCCACTTTTCGCCTCGTCCAATAAAACATACTCGTGCCATTTGTAGTTGAATCAATTAAACAGAATCACTTTGTGGCCGTTAAGACGAAACGCCGAATTCAATTAAACAACCTTCGTTTCTCAGTCCTACTAACTTAGTTAAGAAGGCTTTGAATTTGAACATAGTTTTTAGTGTTCCGTACCCAAAGGGTGGACCCTATTACTGAGACTCCGCTGTCTGTCCGTCTGTCCGTCTGTCACAGGGCTCTATCTCTTGAACCGTAATAGCTAGACACTTGAAATTTTCACCGATTATGTATTACTGTAGTCGCTATAACAACAAATACTGAAAATAAAAAAAGTTAAAAATTAAAGGGGGTCGTCATATAAAAAACGTGTTTTTTCAGCGTTTTTAACTAGATCTTTATAATGGCATTAACTAGATACTTGAAAATTTTCACTGATTATGTATTACTATGGCCGCTATAACAACAAATACTAAAAATAAAAATAAGTTAAAAATTAAAGGGGGTAGTCATACAAAAAACGTGTTTTTTTAGCGTTTTAAAACATTGTACGGTGGTACGGAACCCTTCATGTACGAGTCCGACTCGCACTTGCCCGTTTTTTTTATTGACCGAGCGAGTGAAGCGTCAGTTCCGACACTGGCCAAAAATGCTTTTGTTCGTCTGTCTTCTCGCCTACAGGTCGCATTTTACAACTTTTATGATTTTTTTTAATTGATCGCGATTTTTGATTGGGAATGAAATGGGAGGGCAAAGGGGGAAGTTTGCTGTAGCGTTATATATGGACGGATTTCACTGAAATGGTTTTGCTAAGTCTGGAAATGGGGGAAGTGTCGGTTATTGCATGGATATAACAGCTCGCGACTCTGCTATTCTCACAGACCCACTAGATAAACATGATAAGACATAATTATGTAAAAAGAACTTTTCTAGTACTGTAATACAAACTTTTGTAAGTTTTAATCTTCTTAAGCCTTAAATAAAGTATGTCTATAAAAACATACAAGTACGAAGCTGATACACAATTAAAAAGAAGAAAACTCTAACCTTACGCTACGTTTTAATAAGTATTCCAAAATATATTGGTTATGATTAGCGTACAAGAGGGGAGGCCTTTTCCCAGCAGTGGAACAGTATAAGCTAGTAAAAAAAGAAAAAAAAACATTTAATGTTTACATAAGTATGACGTAGACCATATAAATTACTTGTACCTCTTCTAATATCCCGTGGTATAAAAAATGATAAGCTCAATAGTCCGCATTATAAACGCTTATGTGTTTTAAGTACCCATTGCATGGTATATACTTGGATGGGTGACAATAAGTGGCATAAAATATCTCGAGTTCTCCCGTGCTTTGGCATTTGGCAGGCACATTAAACTATTGTTCCTGGCTAGCTATCATTAGGTGGCCGTTTCTGAGAATCACTCTCATGTACGCAAGATATTATCACATATTCGCAGATAACGTTTTTATCGCATGTGTTTGGCCAACACTAGTGTCAGAATTTTCAAGCTTCGTAAAGGCTTCTGATAATATATTACAAGCCCCAAGTACTTGCTAATATACGATAATAGCTTGCTTAGAAATGGCGCATGCAAGCAATTCTTAACAATCATATGAATAGCATAGAAATGGCATACGCAAACGTTTCCCTACAGAGTTACAACGTATGGCATGGAAGCTAGGTCGCCGCCGATGCGCGCTCGATAGCGGCACCAATTAATATGCAATGTCGAAGCACTCGTAAACTAGTCACGAACACATGCCGATATGTTGGCTCAGTTAGCCAAACGCCATTTGTATAATTCGGATAAATTACCCTCTGAAAAGCTCCGCCATATTGTTTATGGATAGGGTTTTATGAGTTGGAATATCTGATAAGCAACGGTAATTTGTTATTTGTATGTATGATAAATATTTTGCTCAGTGATAATATCTTAATGAGCATTGTAGAAGCACTAGTAAACTAGCCACGACCACAGCCGATATGTTGGCTCAGTTAGCCAAACTCCATTTGTATAACACGGATGAATTGCCCTCTGGAAAAGTTTGCCATCTTGTATCTGGATATGGTTTATATTATGTCTGATATAGGTATAAGAAATGGTCTAGATATTTTCATTTATAAGTATGAGACATATTTTGCTTGACACTTTCTTATGATACTAACAATAGCGTAGCTCTTGTAAACTAAACTAGTCTCAGTTAGTCAAACGCCATTTATTATTAATTCTTCATCTTGTTCTGAAAGGATGTTTTATGATTTGTAAGCTCTCTTCTTCTTTTTCTTTCCTTGCCATATCCATATACGTAGTCGGTCCTAATACCTTCACGCTATTTTTGCAATTTTGCGTCATTTCTGGGCTTATACCCAACGTCGTCATCGACTTCAAGTAGTGTGAGACATATTTTTTTCTTATGATATTTCACAATGTCGTAGTGCTTGCAAACTAGTCACTAAGGCATGCCGATATATTGGCTCTGTTAGCCAAACGCAATTTTATATAAATAGGAAAAATAACCGAATAAATTACCTCGTAAAGCTCCGCCATCTTGTTTCTGGATAGAGTTTTATGAGTTAGGTTGTCTGATTGAGGAATAAGTAGTGGTAATAAATTATTTTTATATAAGAGACATTTGTTCTTTCCTTCTTCCATGTTGATCTGGGAACAAAAAGAAGAATGTATCTAAGGTATAGGATGATTCTTAAACAGTAGTTAGAAGTAGAAGTAGTTAGAAGAACAGTAGAGTAAGGAGGTACCTCCTTAGTTATGTTAACTATTGTTAACTGTCTATTTTGTATACAGAGCCACGTCATTTGCATTGCAAGTTCTAACATTTGAATCAAAGTTAATCAGTTTAAAATTCATACGTAACCGTATTTTTAATCGTTTAATGAGTCACGAGTGTTTTCAATTGAACAGCCAATGAAACATGCATGGATGCCTGCATTACAGTATCTGATTCATTACCGTTTGTGGTAAGGAACCCTAATAATTACATTAGTAGTGTTGGTCACAGATACCTGCCGCGGTGCGAGCAGTATGATAATGCTCAGCAGGGTTGACACTCTTAATGTATTGCAGTCTAATTTGGTATTAGAAAAACCAAATATTTAAAATATTTGAGAGATCAGGTTCAAAGTTGAATTTATAATTCTGAAGTCATGCAGACTAAAACCTTACAAGAAGCATTAGACATAATTAATGTATGCTTTCTAAGCTGTCACATTAGCAGTTTTAAGCTATCTCAACAGCATAAGTTGTGGTGGGATTTTTATTACTTAGTTTAAAAATTTGCCGTTCTGTTTTTGTCTTTTGAATAGATTTCAACCCTATAGGCGTGATGGTTAGTAACCCCAGGTGGTAACTAGTTTTAAAGGTACCTACTAAATTCACTACGAGTATCTATATCATCGGACTACTTCTCACTCTAACGCTTGTCCGGTTACATCCTTAGCAGTGCTTCTTCCAATCTATGGTTTCTTTAGACCTTGTGGTGCAATTTCAGTCTTTTTCGTCTCTTAAAATAATATGCATGTCGATGGTCGCTCAAGAATGCCGAAGAGCATGCAAAGTGGAGAAGATAAAGCCGTAACCGTCACTAAGTACATCGAACATAACACAGATTAAAAAATATTTGTTATCGTTGCCATTTATTAAAAAATTTAATTAAATGGCATGTTACAGATGAAGATGACAGCCCTGAGTATCAAACATCGGCACGTCGTCGCCGGCGCTCTCTATCAGCCGCATCGCGATGGCGCCTGCCGAAGAATATCCTTACAGTCCACTTCATGAGCTCGCATAATACCAATCAGATCTGGCTGTATGAAGTTGCAAACCGTGCTTAACTTCATTGTTAGTGTGTAATTGGAGGGCCGTGGTTTTGTTTCAATGGGACGTATGAGCATAATATGATTCACGCTTTACGATATACATAAGTATGTATAAAAAAACATCAAGTGATACTGGTGTGTCACTTGATGTTTTTTAGCGTTTGGTTCTTTAAACAACTTGTATTATAGGTTGTTTGAAGGTATAGGCATAAGTAGCATTAACAAAACTTGTGAGGGATATTCTATCTATAAAATTATCTACGATTTTATCTCTCACAGGCCTCAGGGTGGTGACAATCAGGGAATAGCAGATCAGTAAAAGATGATCGCATATTTACAAAACATCTATTCAGAAGCAGGTGCTTCTAAAATGATGGATGAGATAAAGAGTCCACTGTGTATGTAATTTCCAAAATATAGTGAGTTGATGAAGGTTGGTTACGTGGTCGCAATTTGAGAACCTTCTGCCCCAGCTGCCATCGGCTCGTCGGGGTTATGGGCCCAACCCACTGCCACTTCAATGAGCTTACTTTCCCGTTCGGGAAGTTTAAGTTACATTGATTAGCTAGATTAAAAAAAAAATCTGTTTAATAGTTCTGTTTTTCCTAAAAGGTGACTGGTAAAGAATGCATTAGCATTAAGTTACCCTTTTGTACCACTGTGGTCAATAAAGATTTAATAAATAAATGTAAGTACCTACATAAATATACAGGTACTATTCTATAAAAACAACAATAGTAAGTTGAACAATAGTAATTTATGTTTACGACTATTATGCAAGCTAGCACACAATCGATCAAGATATGTCCGCATAGATGGATGAGTTGCTACAAAGTCAGGCAATATAAGCAGGTAGGCTGACGTTAAAGCTCGTAGACGCACAGCATAATAATTAGTCATTAGAAAGTAGGCAACGAGGTGGGAGGGAGCCGGGAGGGCGGGGCCCGTCTGTTTCAGCTTATCTGAAATTACATCTTTTATGGGCATCCGCGATTATTCCGCGCTGCAGCGACTTGCGGCGCGTTAGTGCCGCCTGGAAAACAACTCCACATTACCATTGGTGTTCTCAGTAATCCCTACTATTGCTTTTTATGAGATTGCTTCTACTTTCGCTCCTCACTTGTCCTGCGTCCTCACATTTTAATGATACCATCAAAACTTCCAGATACCATCTTTTTCACAAAATTTACGACTGTACTTACTCGCGCAAAAAATGCTTATTTATTCTATTGCAATGTAACGGAAGTTCTTATATCCTTGTTTGTTACAAAGCTGCTCACAACAACAGACAAACATTTCAGTGGAACTAACTTAAATTCATAATCAAGTAATTTATGTGCACGGCGAATAAATTAGGCGCTCCAGCCCGCGCGCCGCCCATAACTTACCCCAATAAATTGCCCAAAGCGGGCCAACTTCATTTTATCTCTAAATACTAATAAGTACTTGTACTACCTACGTACATGTTTACTGGCTTTTTATTTCGATTTTATTTTCGTCCACACCGAAAATTCTACCGCGATATGAGCGTTTTATGATGGCGCTACGCGATAGCCGGGTGATAAGTATTGAGCAGCCACGAATTGCCCTTAAGTAGTGGGAGCTTAGGAAAATGCGACTTATGTAAGGAATTAAAAACAAGAATTTCCTCGACTGCTTTAAATCATTCTTTCATGCTGGTCTGGGTGAAAAGAATAATTTCAGAATGATCCAGCTGCTTCTTATCCTGCGAAGATCGGAAAAGCCAATCGAGGGAATGGGCAAGAATATGAATCCTGAATCTGAATATTCTGAATGATGCGGCTAGCAACCCATAACTATCTTAAAGCCCACTATAAAGCTAAACGTGGTCTTTGGGTCTTACTGCCCTGGGCTCTGAATACCCCGGTAGGGATAAAGACGTGATAATGTGTCTGTAGCTGCTTCACATAACTAGTGTTCTAAATACTTGTTGAAGGGTTAAAGTAGGGGTAAATTAGTTTATACCTTGTAGCATGCTTTAAAACACATGTTAGCTTTTATTTCCGTGGTATAATATTCTTACTACATTCGGCTGTATAGGTAGCCTCCCGTATCAGGTAGCACCTGCTTTGCATAAGGCGTCATGTCGAGAACCCCACGTTTAAAGTGTAAATTTCGCGATTAAAGCATAAAATTGTACATAAAATACTGGAAAAAACGCGTTACGATAAGAATAATAAGTGTACTACATAATTCTTATTTGTAAGGTCGATTCAAGGTGTCCTTATTTAAAATGGCATTAGAATTTGTAAAGCGCTGTTTTCATGACGCGCCTCGATATCAGTACCTAACCATACATTTTCAACTGACGATCGTGAAAAACGTGGAGTGGAGAAGGTTACTGAACTTACCGCTTATATTTTTTTAATGTTTGACTTTGACTACGCAGAGTTTTAAGGCATTTTAAGAGTAGTCTGATTTAGATGTTTTATTTGATATCTGCGTGTAAGCAGAACTGACAAGCCAATATTGCCATTAACATAGATATTTGGAAGAATAGAGAAGAGACCCAACAATAAGAAATTATTCAAAAAAAACCGGTCAAGTGCGAGACAGAGTCTTACAATACATGAAGGGTCTCGTACCTCCGTAAAATGTTTTAAAACGATGAAAAAACACGTTCCTTGTATGACGATCCCCTTTAATTTTCAACTTCATTTTACGAGTATTTTTAGTAGTTTTACGAGTAGTTTTTGTTGTTTTAGCGGCCACCAGTAACACATAATCGATGAAAAATTCAAGTACCTACCTACCTATCTAGTGAAAACGCTGAAAAAATACGTTTCTTGTATGACGACCCACTTTAATTTAAAACTTTATATTATTTTTAGTATTTGTTGTTATAACGGCTACAGTAATAGGAGTACATAATCGGCGAAAATTTCAGGTGTCTAGGTATTACGGTTCAAGAGATAGAGCTCTGTGACAGACGAACGGACAGACTGCAGGGTTTCAGTAATAGGGTCCCGTTGGTACTCTTTGGGCATGGAACCCTAAAATAGGGTAGAAACAATGACTAGAAAAATATAACTTTTGTGGTAAAAAGTAGAGCATGATTGAAGAGTAATGCGAAGAAGATCGTATCTTGCTTTTTTTTAGTTTTAATGTTGAATTTTTTTCTTTGCCAATACCTACACTCGAGCCCCTCCCAAATGACGCTCCTGGATCTGTCACTGGGTTCATCGCTGTTCAAGTCGCGCCGTGGTACCAGCGAGCATGAATTTTGCTCGGCTGTCTACATAAATAATGCAAGTTCGTTTGCAGAACGGAACTAAACTTTGAGTGAACTTTATACAGATTCTCTGTGTTTAGATTTATTTTAGGTTTGAAACTGTTTCTAGTTTGATTTGTTATTTGCATGCCTTTTCTACAGAGATTTATTTTTGACTTTTTTTACTCTATTCAACTTATGCATTTTAAGTATCTATACTCTTGAGATAGGCCTACCTATATTAGTACAAAATTTAAGTATAAGAACGTATGTGTCAATAAAGCAAACTGGCGTAAATATTGGCTCACCATCAGACTTTTGCAACCCTTGGTTCGATCTATCCCTTATGAGACGAAAAAGCGATAGCGTATCTGTCTTTATACCTACTTAATTTTAATTGGCTCTACTAACACAAATTCAGCATTTATACTTCGTAAAATCGCTCGTATCTACTATCTTATTTTTGTTTGGGCCTTTGTAGCTCTTTTATCCTTTAATGTAAAAAAATAAAATAAATAAATATTGTTTTTAAAGTTCATGCGATTTACCAGTTTATAATTATATATATTTGCTGTGTTACAAGTACATCTCGCTTACCTAAATAATTTCTACGTAGTGCAATAAATCTTTTGTACTAACTTAAAAATAATTATTAAAAACAAAACAAATAATTTATAAAGCTAATTTATCCCATAGTGGTTATGGGATAAATTATAGGAAAGTAGGTACGTAATAAAACAAAGGGCGACGTAAATGTTTATAATTCAAGCACAGTCAACCCCCACAAAGTTGTCGCGGCGGCCAAATCGTCCAATGAAGGCAACAATAAAATTAACATACGCCATATCGAGGTGTCACGCGGCAGGAAGTACACAGTAATTTGTAAGCTTTGTGATTAATAAAGTGTACTAAGTGTGGCCAGAATAGGACAGATTAGCGACCACTTTATCACTTCTATTCCGAGTTAACGTCGCGTGACGGATCTCGTTTGAAACTCATAAAGAGTCCAAAGCAAAATATACTCGTAGATAAACCTTACTTTACGTCTCGGGCCCTTTTCCACTTGCCAAGTTTCGGAGGGTCCCGACAAGTTTATTTAAGTTTAGTATTATTTTATAATTAAATTTCCACTTTATAATCGGGTCAGCGAGTTGCGATAACTTTAGGTGTTTGTCAAGATAATTACGACACTGTTTTGTTTATTATTGTTGGCTGTAATTACTTTCTTGATGACGGCATTTATTATATCGTCTCTGTATTTAAATATTGTGCAGCTTTACGCTCGGTTGAATTTGTACGGTAAAATCTATACCGATTAAAATGTAATTTTAAGTTTGGTGTAAAAAGTGTGTGACAAATCCGAGAGTTTCAGATTTGAATATATTAAAATAAATGTAGATTGCAATAAAGGAAATAAGTTTAGAAAGTAGAAAGTGTAATTTAAGAATCGGAACACAATGGAAACGAGGTTTGCGTAGCTCACATTTGGCCAGATTGATGGAATGACCCGCTCGTATACGTACAACAAATGCTTATAAAATACTCTTTATCAGATAACGCGTGACCTTTCCTACTTAATTAACGGAAATAAATATAAATATATATAAGTGTTGTTCTATTTATGTAATGACATGAAATAAAATCTATTACGTGATCGCTATCTAGGTTCTGAATTGTTTTGCTTGGCATCTTCAGTATTTGGCAATTTTGGTATTTTTGAGCTACATTTTTTGCATCATAACTTCAATTGTGCAATGATGATAAGAAATGCTTTTAGTCTGACCTGTTCCAGTCTGAAGATCACTTTCAAACGAATCGGAATTATTGATCATGGGTCAATGATTTGAACAAAGACACTTTTTACTGATTTCCTTATTTGTAATCTCATAGAAGCGAATTCACGCTGTGTTTATAGTCAGTTTATGTAAACTGAAGGCTTTATAAGCGATTTAACTATTTAAAAATTAAAATGTATGAAATAAATGTCCACCCAACATACAATTTGTCAGAAACTGATTTAGGTAGGTATCTACTAAGTATAATGTAAGTACATACTTAAATTTTATTAGCTTGGAATATAATACATAAGTAGAATATTTTGTTTATTTCCTCTTATTTCCTACTTTATCTTCTACTTACTTTCTCGTCGCTTGATATTTTTACTAACTGTTTAGAGAAAAAAAAAACAACCTTTTGTTATCGATCTTAAATAGTGTCGTAATTATAGAAGCCGATTTACTATTTCGGTAATTTTTAGAATGTGTATTTATTATTTTCATAGTTATTTAAAGTTGTTCTGATCAAAACGTCACTGCCGGTTTCGGCAGTAAGTCAGTGGCTAATACACTTCATTCATTCATACTTTACTTGAGTTTTGAACACACGCTTCGGCAGTCGTTATTCGATTCGAAAAGAGAACGGTCGCATATTGTATAAATGCCAAAGAATCAAAACACAGTAATGAGCGATAATAAAACAAAGGCATTATTTATTTATCTATCCTTTGTTTGTGATCCCGAGATATTTTAAGACTATAACACTATTGAAATTAGGCCAGCACTTATGAGGCTGATAAAAAACAAACGACATTTGGCACCATTGCACGATTACCACAAAAACATAATTCGTTGTTTAGACAAAGGAATTTTCTTATCTGCGAGAATAACTCACGATCCCACCATTATCCCCACAGGTTCGCATTATAAAGGTGTTGGTATTATAGCGGCTTTGAATTTACATAACATTTTCTGTCATTTGCTTATCGCTCACATGACATGTCTCGCGCATTATAGTTGAATACATTTGACAAATTTTCGTAGAAATGGTGGTGTGAAGTAGCAGCGAAGTCGAGGCGAAATCTCAAAATGACGAGGGTAGCAGAAGCACAGTGTAGCTGCGGCACTGCGTACCTCTATGCCAATCTTCGATCATAGAAATATATGATCGGAGAAGCCTGATATTTGATTAGTAGATTGCTACTGTAAACATCTTATGATAAATAATAACTTGACATGTGTTCTTTTTAGCAATTGTGACATCTAAAAAAATAAGTGTACATGGATTAGTAGGATATAAGTACCTACCACATGACTTTATGTGGCTGAGATGTCCAGTAACATGGAATTCATTAAGGGCGGCCTAAATTATTTTTAATAAGTATTCTAAGTTGTTATTTGTTATTTTTGTTGTTGTAAGTGTATCTTTATTGTACATAAATAGTCACAATTATTACAATATTAGAAACATTAATAGACCATATAATGTGTAAAATGGCGGACGATTCCTTAATGGGATATTTCTACATGGTTAGACACAGTGACAATAAAAAAGTGAAAAAACTACAATTTAAAGCCTTGCTGCCAATTGTTTTTCAAATAAAATTATTTACTTTACTGTACCGTCATTCTTTATATCACATCATCATCTATGAATATTTCGACAGATATCACCTACTTCTACTGTACTGTGCTTTTTCGTGTCACATCGTGCAAATAAAATTATTGCGTCTTCTTCTTCAAATTACTATTTTTTTTCTTATTCACCTCATCCCTACGTGGGATCGGGATCGTAGTGCGTTGCATCTGTTACTTTTTTAATTTAGGGAGGGATACAGGCGTAAGCCGGGTGCGCATGCAGGGGGCATTTGAATAATCGCGCTGTTGGAGGCACGCGGGTATTATATGATAATAATTTCACGCTCCAGCGCCTCGAGCCAGCCCTGACAACCCTCCCCCCACTGCGCCGCACCGCTTTACTTCCTTGGAATTTGTGAAAAATGCCTCATAGATACCTAATAAAGAGAATTCAATGCCTGTAAATAAATAAGTAGCTAGCATAAGTTGAGCGCTAATGTAAAAAAATCTTAGCATAAAATCATAAAGGTACTTACTTACTTCATTATTGTTACCACAGAGTAATAATATTTGTTACCTATGTTAGTTTGGGACCAAAAGGCTAATGTTAATTTGGGACCAAAATATTACTAGTTATTGAATGACAAATACCGACACTTTTTTTCTACCTTAAAACCATTAATAATAACATTTTTTTTTACTAAGTTAATCGCTGATTATTTGGAAATAGAATTGCGGAATAGTTTTCCTACTCATGTCACCTTTTTTGTCATATAGAAAAAGCAGAATCGATTTCAAACGCAGCAACATAATCGGTAACCACCTTAACACAATCAAAGAAAATAAACTCTCATTTGTATCATAGCTACGAGTATAAATGACGCGGTCGTCGAAAACTCGACGAATTTGACGTGACGGCAACATTGATATCAAGTTCATTTATTACGTGCAGTTACCTCGATAGCCCTCCCCTATCGTGCTTTAATTAATTGATACTACAAACGTTAAAAATCGGTGAAGTGTTACACGCCATGCCGCGACGCCGGCGAGGGGATATGCGTAATATTGAGGAATCATCGTATTTTTACGCTTCATAGCGTAACGTTTACTTTGTTAGTTGGAACGCTTTGCGTGTAAAGGCGTTTATAGGTTAGTGTCACCATATTAATAAATTTATGTGAAAATTTCTAATATTATATCCTCCGATGTTAGATAAAGCGTAGGTATTTACACTACAGATGACGCCCATAAGTTGTAGTAATTTTATTCATATGCTACTAACTTTAGTGGCTAACACTATCTTGACTTTTTGAACTAGCTAATGTACCTGACTTGGTGAGAGAAGCCATTTCCTCGTCCAGTGATCACTGAACTTGCACTTACAAATTGTAAGTAGTCAATACGAGGAATCCTGACACAAAAGGAAATTTAGAGTCAGTATTCAGATAGGTATTGTATGTCTATTTTATCTTTTTTTATCGTCGTTGTGTCTCTTATTTGGCAAAGAAATATTTATAAAATATAATATGTAAAAATACTTTAAAAATTATAATCATATTAGGTAAAAGATACGGATACATCATGGATAAACAAATCTACCTATACTAAACAAAAATTTTGCTGTTAATAATAAATAAGTAGATATTTAACAAATACTTACGTAGGGAATTTATTTATCAAACCATCACTAAAACATCCAAGTCCATTTATTAATTGCGACTATCAGATACACGCATAAATTGAATTATTCAACGCCAGTAAAAGTGTTGAGGTGTTGAGTTAAAATGTCATAAAATTATAACGTATAATTACGTCGTTAAGAGAGCGTCGTAAAATTTGTAATTCATAACATTGTTGTTTCTAGATCGCGTATCGTGGCCGAGGAATGTTGTATTTTCACGCTTCTAATTATTAATTTGTTCATAAACCGACACCACGGGCGTAAATAGAGCTATTATATGGAGGGTTGCATTAAGTGTTTGTGTAAAACATGGGACTGCTATAATATAAGAAGAATTGTTACGCTTCACAACCGATAATGTCAAGTTACAGATGACGAGCCAAAATAAGAGCAAAGTTGCAGCCGAAAAAAATGTTTTATCAAAATCTTGTTTTTTTAGTTTATTTTTTGATACGTGACTTGCATATTCATAAATACAAAATTATCAGTTACGAGTAAAATCAAATAAAATACGAATTCAAGAAAGTCCTTGTTCATGGGACTCGTAATTTGTCATCTTCTTCCCTAGTTATGGTAGGCCAAATTGGGACCAAAACATTATAAAGAAAAGCGGTATTTTTTCATGCACCTGATATGAAGCTAATGGAGCCCTAAACACCCAAAACCCTTGTCTTATATATGCCTTTACACGTCACCGTCGTACATGAACATCGCCCCTTTCAAATAATTACTTGAAAGCTACACGTCATAATACGCTTTAGCGTCATAATCTTCCTGACGGAAACAGGATCGATTGCTTACGATGATTTGCATTAAGTTTTCGGTTTAAGCAAGCGAGGGGATGTGCTCGCTTATTACTCAATATTTTGATTGGAAATAATTAAAAGCAATTTTGGGGAAATGGTTAAAATGTGTGTTGATTTATTAATGTTTAATTTGAGATTTTTTTATATAATCCAAACAATTCGATAACCAATTCTTGTGGTTTTGACCCAGGGAGAACTATATCGAGTTACACCACTTTTTTTCCGCATGGAAAATAATTTCTCAGAAAAGACAAAGGATGACGAAGGACGAGAAGTAGGTACCTACTTCATAAAACCTACTTGCATAGACATATTGAATACTAAACAAACGTTGTCAAAATATGCAAATGTAAAAGCACAATTAGTCATCCAGGTAACCACGTACAATTTCATGCTTCAGAGGCATGCCTATTTAATTTGATAAATGTTTATAATGTCTCATGATAAGCCCAACTAAGTAATAATTTATACACTTCCTTTTAAACCGATAATAGTTACTCTTTGTGGTACTAATACACATTTAAAAAGTGAATAGCTATAAACCTATAATTAACTACAAACTTCATGCACCAGTAAATGTAGACATTAATTTCCACACTAGTTTATCTATTTGGGCGCACAACCCGCCTTTATCTGTCATCGTTCTCAACATACCGTATACTGAACAAATGTATAATTAAATCGGCAGTAAATCCATATTAAAATTAAGAACTAATTGTCGTAGAGTTGATTTTGCTGTGGCGGCAATGGTTGTTGTAAGTCGTTACAGAAACGCCCATGAGCGAGTGGGAGACTACGTATTGCGTTTACTCGAAATTATTTTAATATGCAAATAAGAAAATGTGAAGGAGAATTGTTTTCGATGTTGGTAAAGTCGGTTACGCAGATGTATTCTTTAAATAAATGGCGGAGCGAGATTAGAGTACTGCTAACTGCTTACATGGAGCGGGCGAGCATGCTCGTCGTTTGTTCCCGGTACAGACAAATGAAAGCACGTAATTACTAGGCCCCGTTCTACATGCAACAAGGATTAGAATTTACATGCGCGCGTTAACAAGCACGCGTATGGCATTTATGACTTTGATATTTGAATATTTGCGAGCACCAGGACGTGGCTAACGGTGTGTACTGTGTTTAATGTACAGTAAAACCTCGTTCACTAAAATCCAAGAAAAAGGAAGTGATAGGATATTCAGAAAGCAAAATAATAGCTTGTTGTGTATACTTCGTTGTGATATAGATTCGGAAATATAACAACTTAGTATTTACAAATATATAGTAAAAAACATAAACCAATTTTGTTAAACTGTCAAAATTAAAATACATACTTATATAGAGACCCCTAGATATGGACGTTATATATACTTTATACTTTTGATTGCCAATGTTACTTTATTTGAATTTTTATGTTTCGAAGCTAATAGGCACACATATGTTGGATTATAATTAAGAACATTACTTTTTACAAGCTTATACAATAATCATACAAAATTGTTATCTGTTTTGTGTGTTGATAAATAAATAAAATAAAATAAAATTTAGTAATACACATTATATTTCAAACGAGAGTCTTGCTCAACATCCTTCCAATGACGCCATTTTGTTTTATTTAAAAAAAATTAAGTAGCATGGTGCTACGAGTATTTTTTTTAAATTCATAGGTCTTGTGAAACCTAGGATAAGATGGAGAGACGAGTTGTCCACTTTCGATAAAGAATGGAGGAAAACAGCCGAAGATATATTGGAAACAAAAAGGGGAGGCTTTTGCCCAACTATGGGACCTAAATAGCTATTGAAAAAAGGTATAGTCTGTAAATTATAGAATTTTCTTAAGAGGCAAGTAAATAATTTCTTCAGATTAGAATATACCGACAAGACCTAAGAATAAATGTTTCATGTTTTTTGTACCTATAAAAACATGAAACAAATAAAACTTGTCCTTGTATATTTTTATAAAAAGTAAATAAAAATATCAGTGAATTCAACAATTTCAAAAATTCAAGAAATATAGCAGGTAGTATTTTTATTGAACACTTGAAAATATTTGAAACTTAACAAAAATTCTTGCCAATTTATAATAATTTACTCAAAATCAGAGTAACAAACTGTTGGAATGTTCACATCCACTCTCTGGCTGTGACAAAACATAATGTCATACAATTTTGCAACCCGATTTGCTTTGCATCTTGAATGGCAATGTACGAGTATGTCTCAATAAACGACTTGAAACTATCTAATGTATGGAATATTTATGCCATATAACTTATTTAACTGTTTATATCTTCGTAATGCGTAGTTACTTCTTGGTTACCTAAGACTAAGAAACCATTGCGTGTTTTGTGACATTCTATACATAATAATGTTTATTTGAAATGCTTATTGACTGTTTTTATGTGAATTGATTCAAGATTTGATGCACGTTAAATAAAAGTTATCATGAGATATACAGGGTGCAGTGCGGAAACTTGCTGATTTGAAAGGTCAATAAAAAAGTTGTAGAGATGTCACTGTAATTAAATTTTTATTAAAAAATACATAATTTTTTTTATTAAATCGTTTCGGTCAAATGAGATTGAGTTACTCGATTTCTGAAGCGCCTCATCTCTTTGAGAAGCGACCTTGTTTGGCAGGCCCGCTGAGGCCCGCTGAGGCCCGCTGAGGCCCGCTGAGGCCCGCTGAGGCCCGCTGAGGCCCGCTAAGGCCCGCTCCCCCGATAATGTTTCAAAATATTCATATACAACGTGGAAGGGACATACCCGTAATAAATCGAACCACGGTCTATACTAGATAATTACAGTATAATAAAATAAAAGCAACAGTACAAAAAAAAACAGCATTTCCATACAAAAGTGTGCAGCCGCTCGGGCAATTTGTATGGGAATGTAAATTTTTTTTTTTTTGTTTTTTGACTGTTATTTTAATTTCATTATAATTGAGTGATCTTGTATATCCCGTCGTTCGATTTACTACGGGTATGTCCCTTCCACGTTGTATATTATATAAAATATTAATAAATGATATGAATAAGTAGATACTTACTATTTTATGAAATTTAATAAAAAGAAGTCCTAAATACAAATTCTCAATAAAATGGGTCTGTTTGCACTGATTTTAAATGAATTTCATGTCAGTTGTACTAATTATAACAAAACTGACTAGAAAACCCTTGAAGCTTTTCACCAAAAACGGTTTTATGGTTTGATCCTTTCACATATACCTTACTTCTTATAATAACGAAGTAATGCCAACGCTACTTTGTATATTGTACTTATTATAATAATACTTGACTAGAAATCTGCTAATGTTTTTATATGGCTACATACACATTCCTTACTTTTTACAACAACGAAGTACATTTTCATTGTCCCAATTAGCGAGGAGTCAGTAGAGCGGCGCGGACCCCGGACACCATTCTGTCCGCCGCGAATATGAGCTGATGGATGAACGCCATCGCTGCTTTGCATACAATGGAAAAAATAAACGGAATTTCGTCAAGCAGCAGCAGATCAAAAGGAAGGTTCCGTATTCTACCATATATTTTTCTTTATTTCATGAACTACATAAATAGAAACGGTCGCAAATCTCAAAGAATCATATAATTTTTAGGCGACTTCAAAAAACGAGCTTCTCTTAATGTATATTTTTTTTGTTTTGTTTTAAAAACGATACGCAAGACTGATCCAATTATCTCCAGGTGAAGATCTAATGATGGAGTCCTTGAGAAATCAGGGGAACTTCTCAAATATTCTAAGACTAGAAATTGAAGTCACTTTTTTTTGTTTAAAATCATATAAATAGGCGATGCAGTTTGTAAAATCCAGTGTCCATTGACAAATAAATGATTGATTGATTGATGATTCTCTTATCAACCTGTCCATCACAGCATTCAGCATGTCTATTTCCTAGTTTACTGATTTTTTTGCTTTTGGCATTTAAAAAATATATATTAAACTTTTAAGCCACAATATTAAATTTAACCTTACCCAAGTTACATAATGTATAATTTTCTATAAATAGACAACGCTTTCGCAGTCTTATTTTTTAGTTCTAAAACCTGGTTACAGAACCCTAAGCGGACTAGCGGACACGTTACTACGCTAATTAAAACTGCTGCGTCAGTTTATGTCGTTTTGTAATACCATTTCACGTTTTGTGGTTTCTTGTTTGTATTTATAGTCTGAGAAACAACTTTTAAATAGAATGGTTAATAAGTGTATGTATACACTCGGCATAATGCTGTTGCATAAACTCTTTTGTGTAATAAGAGATGATGTGATCTCTTTCTTATCGATGGCAACTGTTACTGTAGCTGTAAAAGATATACACACATCTTTATACTCTATGGGGTAAACAGATAATTTTGGGTCTTGCGGCTCTAAGCAGACAACGCCTAAGGCCGCAAGACACAACGCTACTTTTAGCGTGATATTGGGGAACAAGGTAGCCGCATCGCATATTAAGGCCATACATGAATATTCCGGAGTCCAGTGCTGCCCAATTGAAATAAATCATTTAAAACTAAACGGAGATATCATTTAAAATTTGGTCTTTGTGAAGACCTAGATAACCCTTCAATTTATTTTATATACTACTGTTTACAGTTTAAAGTGAGAACGTTAAGCATTTCTACGCATTTTTGCGGAAAACGGCCACCTTTGGCAAAAATGCGTAGAAAAGCTTAACGTTCTTACTTTAAACTGTAAATAGTAGTTCATATAATATAGTTTGAAACTTTGAAGGGTTAGGTATCTAGGGCTTCACAAAGACAAAATTTTGAATGATATGTACGTTTACTTTGTAATGATTTATTTCAAATGGGCAGCACTGGACCCCGGAAAATTCATGTATGGCCTTAACATGATTTGCATTTTTGCACATTTTATCGATCGGCTTTTACGATCTGCGCTGGAAGAGAAGCAGCTGGTATATTCTAAGGTTTTTCTTTTCTCATTGACTAGCATGGGATCAAAAGATATGTGTTGAGTTTTTGTCATTATTGCCTTCGAAATAAGACGAAATATTTAAAGAATAAAGCATGTTTTCTATTCCGTAAGCTCTTTTTCATCTAATTAGAAGTATGTACATAGATTTGATATGGAAATATGACGACAATGCCATAGAACTTGTCTGATGATGAAGCTGGAACGTGGTCACAGGAACTTAGTGACCACTTGACAGAATGCAATCCCGTCGTTTGTCTTGACAAGTACCTACCTACTGTGGTTTTAGAGCAACCTAGTGATTGAATTTTAAAGGGCCTTTAGTAGGTACAGATTTATCGTACGACTAGATAGACAATCTATTCCTGAATTTCTAAACATATAGGTATTTTGTACAAAAATTTAAAATATTATATGCTACTAGCAGTCCACCCCGGCTTCGCCCGTGGTACACACATGGCCTATGTCACTCGGGAATAGTGTAGCTTTCCAACGGTGAAAGAATTTTTTAAATCGGCCCAGTACTTTTTGAGCCTATTCATTACAAACATACAAAAATAGGAACAAATCTTTCCTCTTTATAATATTAGTGTAGATTTGCAAATGCATATTACCTAAATTCAAGTGTCGCACTCTTAATCGTTTATTTGACGCCAAATTGCTTGGAAAAAACAATATGACAAGATGATTGTCGGATATAACAATATAATTTTAGTTTCCAAGCGGTACGCGCTCATGTTCATGACATACATGTACATGAGCGCGTATGTGAACAGAAGTGACTGACAAATTGTAATATTATCCTGTCACATAACACCTGATGATGAAAAGGTATAATATCCATCGCAGAAATCCGCAGAATACAAAAAGGAAACAATTCGAGCCAATATCGTTGCAACAAATCGCTGCCATCCGCGAGTTCTTGATTCTCGATACAGGCGTAATGTTTTTCTCGTCAGAATCGAATCGTAATTATAGTCGATGCACCGATTAACATCTGTCGACTATATAAACTCGGATTATAAGGGTTCAATCATTGCTAGTAATTATTCTTATCCGTCGGACTCGGATGTTCAAAGTGCCTTGATCGCAGAGGCGTATTTTAGGATCAATAGGATAGAGCTCCCCGCGGGTTACATATTACATAAGATTGCTGACAAAAAATATTAAACTGTAAAACAAATAATACTGATACTTATATCTTTATATAAAGGGGCAGACAGACCCAAAGCCGCAAGATTCAAAGGATACTGTTAGTGTGATTGTGGGCGTGGGCGAGAAGGTGGAAAACGGAATAAAAATAGTGATGGGTTGCTAGCCGCTTTGCCTTTTATTACTATTGATTCGTATTTGCGCTCATTTCTTCGATCTGTAAAATTTATATTCATATAGGCGCCTTTCATGCTTTCACGTGATAAATTTTAAACATAAAGTATGTAGTAGCAAAAGATACCCCCATTATTATGTCGTATTTAGTTACCTGAACAAAAAATTGTTTTCATCCATAAATCAGGACTATAAGGGAATAGTCCTGATTTCTGGACCTCAGGTGCCTCGGCAACATGGCATGGTCTTACAGCGATCCCTCATCGCTACTCAGCCCCGGGCTATGTACTTCTTGTCCTCATGATTAATACGCCTCCTCCTGATCGGTGCATAATTTTCCCAAGATTCGCGCACATCAAACCCAGGCCGATTATTAGGCAGTCACATTGACGTGATTGCCTAATGTAGCTTACCACTAGGCAATTTTATAAACTCTTACGTAAATGGGCATTTATTTAGAAACCTTTGCTTTGTTTCCTTCGCCTAGAAAATGATACAGTTACATTCACTCAGTTTTACCAAAGGTAAAAAAATTTCTACTGGGACTTCGGTAGCAAAAACTTTGATTGTGGAAAAGTGTATAAGGTAATTAGTTGCAAAGAAAAATTATTCCAATTTTTCGCAAATGTAAAAATGAGTGTAGATGAAGCGAAAGAGGTCTGCCAAGATCGTAGCAACGGGAGGTCCATATCTGCCTACCCCTCGGGGAAACAGGCGTGATAGTATATATGTATGTAAGTAAATGGCAAAAACGTTTAAAAAAAGATATTTATTTAAATAGTTTTTAGACCATGGAATACCTTCGTATTCCAATTCAACTACTAGGTGGTCAGACGACTTGTTCAAGATTGCAGAAAAACGAAGGATTAAGGCGGATTCACACAGCTTATTTTGAAGAAATCCTTTGATTGGTAGGCTTTATTTGATTGAACGAACGCACTTCACACGCACTTCGTACACACGCGGTGTATCGACAGATTTTAAAACATCTTTCTACTATTAAATCTGTTTTTATAGACACATTCCAATAAAAATCAGTTACCCCGGAGGCTCACCGACTCCGACATTTCCAAGTAAATTGCCGTGCAGATTATAGAGCTGCTAGTACATTCCCGATCATGTCGATCGCCGGCGTCCATTATTGGGGGCAGAGCACAGCCTGGGAGAGTGCGGCGGCGGCGCGCCGTGCTTTAGCAAAAACCCTCTTGCTAACAGAACGATTATAATATATTAGTTGACTTAATTGCGGCGATATAATTAAGGCGGTGAGCGAGTATACGTGACGATATCCCGGCCGCTCGGCCCACGCAGCGGAGATATTAAGAGGAATAACTCGGCCCGATTGGATATTTCGCGATAATGAACGCGGCGATCGAAGTGTCATTAGGAAGTCGTAACTACCAGTGTGCGCCTTTAAGTAATGTTGCCCGAGAGATTAATCTTCATAATTGCGCACGACCAACTGTATATTAGCAATAATACAGTTTTTGTTAGCATTGCTACAGGGATTAAAGGCTGTTTATGATTCTCTTGCGATTTCTTCAGCATTTTATCTTATGCCGATAATTGCTGTTATAATAACGGTCTAATAACGCGGGCCCTTTGATGTGTATCAATTTGTTCTGATGCCCATGTTTAGACCAGTACTTTATGAATACAGTGGTTATATATGACCAATATTTCAATTGTTTCTTGTTTACTGGACGGTAGAGTGATAAATGGCTTACCACTCTACATTGCAATATATGAGCAATGTAGAGCAGAACAACGAATAACGAAAAATGTGTGAAATATCTACAAAACGTAAAAATGGAGATACTATGTACTTACTTTATTTTTATTTACGCGTTACTTCGTAGTTCTAAAAGTTGATTCACATTATTATTTTATTGTTCATACTATTAATACCTAACTAAATGAATGCGGAATTTCCATATAATCATCTATCAGTATTATCATTAGTGTCAGCAGTTTTAAATCAAATTAAAATCAGCATTACTCGATATGTTAATATGTGCATCAGCCTGCTTCGTATCTGCCATCTTCTGAAATTATATTTTTTGCAAACTGTGAAATTGCGATTACATACTAATAAAAGTATTCTTCTTCATTTGTTACACAACAAAGTTTTAGAACGCAGTAATTGTTGAGTTTATTCCCAATATTTTCGTAAATACTCCCCTAAACTACCATTTTTAGGAATATTTCCTGGAATTTATACGGCAATATTCCCAAAGTTACCAGGGACGGCACATCACTAGTTGGTTCGATTCCCACGGTGGGTAACTGTCACCTCGTCGAGCATTAGGAAATTACCCCGTTTCCTTCGCTCAGTCGAGTGATCGCATCTAATGTCGATCCTCAGACCTCCAAGTTCCAACAGAATTGTCTTACTAAGTGCGGGAAATATTCGTTTAAATTGTTTGATAGATATGCGACTAATCATTGATATCGATTGGAAAACTTTTTAGCACAACCCTAGATTTTCACATTTTTGTGATATTTAATAAAATAGAATATAACAAAATTAAGACCGTGTATTTTGTACAAATAGACAATCGTAAATTGACAAAAAACAAACAAATTTGACATGTGCTCTACAAATTTAGAATTGCTTTTATTTTAAATATTCATCCAGGGTTGCTTTTTAGGGTTCCGTACCTCAAAAGGAAAAAACGGAACCCTTATAGGATCACTTTGTTGTCCGTCTGTCCGTCCGTCCGTCCGTCTGTCAAGACCCTTTTTCTCAGGAACGCGTGGAGGTATGAAGCTGAAATTTATATCAATTACTCAGGTCTATTGTCCCTTAAAGCTGTGAAAAAATCAAACTTCTAAGCCAACGCAATCAAAAGATACAGCCGTTTATGCCGCAAATTTTCGACACTTGCAAGGGAATCAAAACCTACAGGGTGCTTCCCGTGAACTCAGAATCTTGAAATTTGGTACGAAGCAACGTCTTATAGCATAGATAAAGGAAAAATTACGAAAACCATAAATTTTTAGTTACATCACATAATATATTTTTTTTTAATAATTTTAAACTTACTACCCATTTCCTCATAAACGCGTAGAGGTATTAAATTGAAATTCATACCAAATACTAAACCTTGCAGGTTTGTACGGAACCCTCGGTGCGCGAGTCCGACTCGCACTTGGCCGGTTTTTTTATGTTAATTTTTTATTTTGTTCTACAGTTTATATTTGTATTCTATTAAAAACGCAAGAACATTTGCCGATAAATAAATATATGTTTAACAATATAAATGTTAACTTTTATCACTATAAATAATGAAATCGATAAACGATGCTAATGCATTATACTAGTCGCGATACATTTTATTGCTCTAAATATGTCTGGCTTTAAATCATGGAATAAATTAAAGTAACCGATACAGTTTTTATTTAATTACGACTGGAAATTCTTCTATAAATCATACCAAATTACAACATAAATTGTTGAAATTACATTTAAGTTGGCACAAGCTAATGAGTTTTAACATAAATTATGCAACAAATTATACCCACAAACTTATCTTTAGGCAATTTGCAATCGCTTGCCATTTTTTATAATTATGAAACTGGATCATAAATGTGAATTTTATGCTTGTCATTGGTATGATAGTAAGTGGTTACCCAAGCATGGCTAAGTATGCTGGCTGTAATGGCGTGCAAAAAAAAGACCTAACGATAAAAATAATTTATAAACTTTACATGCTAAAATAAATTTTGGTAATGTGTGCCTTGGTTTGTGCCTCAACCTCTCAAGACCCGATGGCATCAACTGATGCGAAAATGCATTGTTTATCTATTGTGTCTGGTATTTAGGGTCTAAAGGATTAATTACGAATAAGCAAGTGTACCTCCATTCACAATATAAACATACAAAAGTTCTCATCTCTACAACCTACAAAGTCTTGTTTACTGGATATGCTGCATACCTAAAAGATCTGTGAAGATTTGATTGACCAGATCTTTTCTTTCTTTCGTGTTTATAAGTGGCCAACACTGGTGTCAGATATTTCAAGCTAGCTAAAGTCATCTAACGTAGCTTGACGACTGCCATACAATAATAACAGCCGGGACCAACGGCTTAACGTGCGAGACTAGCTTAACCAGATAAACATCCACAATCTTATCTGGTTCGCAATCATAAACTGTCAGTGCCAATTAAACCAATCACTGTCGTTAAGAAAAACATTCCGATAAGCCGCAAAGTTGTTCACGTCAAAACATTGAACATGTACACGGCTCAAATTATGAATTAATACTGATAGGGCGGCACTACTCAGTCGCGAGACTTACTTCGCCCAGATAAGGGAAAAGCGTCGCTGGCTTATAAATGACTCTTTATTAAACGTGAAAGGAGCGACGTCGGCTAATGGGCCGATCATGCGCTCCCATTAAAGATTATTTAATATTCAAAAGCGACCGGCGATAAATCACGGGCCCGCCATGCTTCTTCGGCTACACTACACTTTTGTATGGACTTATTCGTGGCTCTTTTTAGCGCTTCTTAATGGAATTAATTTTACTCGACGCCATAAAATGGCCCGCAATCTGCGGCAGTTATATCGCCTAACGTCGGGCACTTGAATTCCATATAGCTTTCCAAGGAGACTATCGACTGCTCGATCATGGTATGAATTAGAACTGGCCGCGTAATGTTGGTAAGCGCGACAAAAAAAGTAAGGTGACGTAAAAGGTCAGAACCGGCAATATAGTAACTCCAACGGTATCAGATGCTGCTATAAGCGCAGAAGTGTCGCAAATTGGCATCAGGCGTCAACTATCACGCCTGTGTGGCCGTGTGTGGTCGCGATAACTATCGGAATATCTCCGGGAATGCCTTCAATCGTATAAGGTAGCGTACAATGCCATAACACTTGTTCCATCAGATGTTAACATTGATAGCGCTGTGCCGATGCTGCGGGCTCAAAATGACGTCATTAAACCTACCAATGCATTTACACCTTTTACTCCATTTTGCGCTCTCGGTTTATTTTAGTTGTATTTTTGAGTTTTTTTGTATGTTTTGTTTTTGTATATGAAAACATTAACAGTTTCACTTTTTGTATGTCCTCTTACAACCTTTATAATTTTAAAAATTAAGTAGAGTATGTTTCACATAGACAAATAATATCGAGCACTTTCAAGTACCAGCAGGGATCGAGGTACTCACTCAAACAAAGCCGCTGTCTAATAAACTTATTTCCGCCGATAGTGTTGTCTATTTTTTCGTGAACAAATGGCAAAACAATAATTCGTACCCTTACGCTGAGCTAATAACAATAAAATAGAAAGGCGCTCACGGACGCGGGGCGGCGACTGGTTCAATCAACGAGTCAGATTTATTTTTATGAAAATTGGCATAAAATCGACGGGTCAGCGGGGGCGCGTTCTGGTGGCCCCGCGAGACCGAACGCGCCCGTTTACTGCATATCGTTTCCTCGGAGCCGGCCGCTCTCGAAATATTGCCAGTGGTCATAACTTTTTATATGCACCGATGACATTGCAGAAACTGGCGGGTGTCTCGAGGAATGTTGCGAGCTGTTGGCACGCTCTGCCATAATATTTGCCCATTTATCTTGCGTGTTTATTTATTCTCATTTGTTTGAAATGAAACATCGTGGTTTTCTGTCCAACTTTACAACATGGTTAATAGACAAAAACTATATATGTTCAAAATCAAAATAATGATTTAACTACGAAATAATTGTACAGATAAAATCATCGCATGTATAAATTTTATCCCGTATTATCAAAATGTCAAATATATGTATTTAAATGCTAAAAAACCTCCGATTTACATACGAGTTTTTATTCATAAAATTCATTTTTTTGCAAGCACATAGAGTTCTACTTAATTGCTTTGAATTCTCCAAAAATAATAATACCAATTTTGTCAATGTACATCAATTTTATTACATTGTCACAGTGAAACAACACAGTCACACCGGTTACAGCTCTTTGACGTCGACGCTCAGTCGTCGGTGTAGTGTTGATGTGTCAAACGGGTGTATCGCTCGTAAAGACGTTTCTCTATTATCGCCACTCGCCTCGTGAAGCCCTAAGGTAAGGATAACAACAAGAATTGTCGGTGTCATCGTATTGCATATTTTTGAATTACAAGCCTCGAATTTTATACAGATGCACACTTCTTCATCAATATTTTTCATCCCATTTTGCGTATAGCCTAGTGTTTTTTATTTGATCCTCCTTCATCTATTATTACGCCTTTTTCGAAAAAGCTAAAAAAAGTGCCCCGTTTATTCTACTTATTTTCTTAAGTAACTATTAGAACTAGATTTTCCAATTGGGTGTAAGTATAATTAATATTGGGCCGTATATTAATTGTACGTACATACCTACCTTATATAACGCCTGTTATGTAATGACGTCGTAGTGCGGCGTCGCGCGTCACTTTCGCCCTGATGACGATCTCCGGATGATGTCGAAACATGTCGTCCAGTAGCTGATTTTTCACGTGAGTTACTCGTATGTAACATATAGTAATGTTTATATAACGTCTAACAAAATATACTGAAACTATTTTAAGGGAAGAAATTTTGTACAAGAACAACTTTCCCCAGGGAACGTGTATCGAAATATGAAATTATTATTTTTTTGCTTTCCATATAAACTCGGATCAACTGATCGGTCTACTTGTACGCAGGAGGCCAAAAAATATTTTTCATATTTCGATATATGTTCCTTGGGGAAAGTTATTCAGTATCAAGGACTAAATTCATTTTTAAAATAGATACAATATATTTTGTTAGACCCAGTGTACGAGTATAACATGTGCAGAGAATATAGGTAAGTACCGATTGAGTTTGCTTATCTTACCTTAACTGAAGTTTTTCATTGCATCCAATTAATTACTAGTCCATATTTGACCCAAGACATGTGGCATAATGAAGTGAAATTAAGTTCTCTTATCTACCATCTCCAAGCTATAGTACCTTAATAAACAAGTAGTTAAATATTAGTAACTTTAATTATAGACTTTAACACAACGGGACTTCCATTAATACATTATTTATGTACACTTTTATTGAAATGAATGTGTTTAAAGCGTTGTAAAAAATATTGCAATATGCATTTGTTGGTAATAAAATGCCACCTGGCAACACTTTTATAAAAACGTTGTTCGTTACAGTGATGAGTGGACGATACTGCAAATAAATGTTAGGTACTAATATTTATAAGGTGAAAGGTTATTTTATATCTCATTAATAATCCGCAACACTGTCAAAATGTTGACATTAATCCGCATGTACTGTATGGAGTAGATGAATTTTAATTTTTTTTAGTTCTTTCTAATTACTTTCATATTAAAAATCTAACTAGATCTAAACTAAAATCTAAATTAAAAATCTAAATTTAATTTATGTGGCATGGTGCCAAGAACACTGGCTGAATTCCCACACTGAATGGCTAGTGCAATTCTCTGGGCGAGATATAAGCCAGCTCCTGTCAATAAATGGGAGTCTAAGTAAAAAAAAGTATTTTTGTACTTGGACCCCATGGACCAAAAGTTGCGAATCCCAATCGGAAAAAAATACATTAATTAATAAATTAATTTTAATATGTTGTTGTTTCAACTGGCAGATGAGAGAGACAAATGGAAGAGAATTCATACTTCACCGATACGAGCATAGCTCTTAAATATATATAGATGTTGTTTTTATGAAAAAAAAAACAAACGGAACACGCCCGTTTGTGGTCTGGCTAGTCTCATGAAAAAAACGGGCAAGTGCGACTCGTACATGAAGGGTTCCGTACCACCATACAATGTTTTAAAACGCTGAAGAAACACGTTTCTTGTATGACGACCCCTTTAATTTTTAAAATTATCTTTTTTTTTTGTATTTGTTGATATAGTGGTTATAGTAATACATAATTGGTGAAAATTTCAAGTATCTAGTTAATACCATTATAAAGATCGAGTTAAAAACGCTGAAAAAACACGTTTCTTGTATGACGACCCCCTTTAATTTTATCTTATTTTTAGTATTTACTGTTATAGCGGCCATAGTAATACATAATCTGTAAAATTTTCAAGTATCTAGTTAATGCCATTATAAAGATCTAGTTAAAAACGCTGAAAAAACACTTTTTTTGTATGACGACCCCCTTTAATTTAAAACTTTTTTTTATTTTTAGTCATCATCATCCGAGCGTATTCCCGGTTGCATCGTCAGTGGTTACGCTTCAGAGCCCGGGGTCCGCTACCTAACCTAGGCGATTTGACGAGGTTACTAGTTTTTACACAGAGCGACTGCCGTCTGACCTCCGCAACCCAAAGGGTAGACCAGAACCAATCCTAGGATAGGTACAAAAGCTAGATGGCGTTCAGGACCAACGGCTTTACGTACCTTCCGAAGCACGGAATCATCTTTCTTTTCGGATAATCAGGTGATTCAAGCCTGCAATATCCTAAACAGACTGAAAACAACTTTTCACAAAGTATGCTTCCCAGTGGGATTTGAACCCATGACCTCCGAATCACAAGGCAAACGCCTTGACCACTGGATCACGGAGGCAGTTTTTTTATTTTTAGTATTTGTTGTTATAGCGACCACAATATATATATATCTTTCTTCAAAATTTCAAGTTTCTAGCTAGTACGATTCTAGAGATAGAGCCCTGTGACATACGGACAGACGGACAGACAGCGGAGTCTCAGTAATAGGGTCCCGTTTGCACCCTTTGGGTACCTACCCAAAAAGTAATAGGTGTCTGTTAAAATTTTCTCGTAGTATGTCTTTGGTGGTGCTTTAATAAAAAATATTAATAAATAAAGTTTAAAGTTGAAGGAATAGAATACCTGACATACTTAGCGGATTTCAATTTGTATTTTAGACTACAAATAATTTCTGTACTTTATTTGGGTAAAGAAAAAAAAATAGTTTGGAAAATCCAAAAGTGCACGCCTCATAATCTCATTTTTCACAATTAAATTGATTTTGATTGTTTTATTGCTAACTTAAAACGAAGAAAAGTATGTGTCGGCTTTAACGCACGACTGGAGATTATTTTTAACTTTTATTTCCGCTGAGAAAATTGAAAATTTTCAAAATTCGGGACGTTATTAGTTTCACCCCCTTTTTGAAAAGTCGAGTTTTCATCAGATCTCGACGTTTAAAGGTCTCAGGAATCTTCCCTGACCACTCACGAGCAAGTGTCATGCACCCTATCCGTATGTGTGTGTGGGTGTGTATGTGACCCACTTATAACTCTTGAACAACTAAACCGATCGGAACCAAACAAGTAGCTTTCCAAAGAGTTCTATACAACTCAGATTTCCTGTGAATTTAAACCGATTCGGACCGGTAGATTTTGAGAAATCTCAAATAAACTAAGCAAAAACAAGAAAAAGACACAAGACTACGTTACGAATGTCAAGAAAAGTGTTACCACTGATTGTTCTTTTCATTCTCAA
Source organism: Acrobasis repandana (assembly GCA_963576875.1). Taxonomy (NCBI): domain Eukaryota; kingdom Metazoa; phylum Arthropoda; class Insecta; order Lepidoptera; family Pyralidae; genus Acrobasis; species Acrobasis repandana. Next base: position 13,874,895 of record OY756216.1, on the reverse strand, counting down.
TTAGTTAATGCAAATTTAATAAAATATTAACTAACTTATCGCTTCTTTTACATTTATTCGTCTTTCATATTTAATAAAACAAACAAAATCACAACATTCTTTATTCAAATTTCTTTTTACTTCTTTTCTTACTTGCCAGTTACACATTCGTACTCATCATACCAATAACATTGAACAAAAAATGTCACCTGTATTTTTATAATAATAATTACGATTAAACTACATTGAATTAGACCGTGATCTTCGAAAGGACTTAGTTTTGGATAATACTGAAGCGTATAAAAAAAATGGACTTGATCAGATAAGTTTTTCGGGAGTTATCGTGACCACGCCAGTTTCCATACATACCGACACACGGACGTCCACAAAATGATTTTATTAAACATTGATTTTATTTATTTAAAAGGCAAAATGTCTTTTAAAAATGTCATAAGTGTTGAAACTAGTGTTTTTCCTTGACATTTATGTGTAAATATTATTGTACAAGTGCGATAGAAAATAAATAGAGACACATTTAGTTAAAAACATCACTTGATTTTTGTAAGGCGAGAGTAGAGCACTACCTCATGCGCTTCGCTTATGAGGCGTGCAATACTTATTTAGCAAAACACTCATAATACCATATGCACCTGAAATAAGATATCATATCAAAATATGATAAACATGGATGGAATGGCAAACAAAGCACAGATTTCACAAGTTACAAGTAGGGATACAAAGCACAGCATAAAGTTTTACGTGTAACATAAATCTGGAAGTCTCCGGGGATGATAAGGGGTGATCGGCGGAACCTTTGCCAACTTTGAGGTTTAGTCGGGCAGGCCAGATCTATACTGAGGTGTTGATGACAACCATTACTATATGTAAGTACATGTCAGTAAGCAGAATTTACATTTTTGTTATGTAGCATTTTGCGAATTGAGTCCATAAATATGAAGTCTAAATATAAATGCTAAAACTATTTTAAGGGTGAACTCAATCCATGTTAATGAAAAACCTTTCCAAAAGAACATATATCGTAATATAAAAAATATGTTTGGCTTTTCATAGAAATCCGAATCGGTGAACATGTATGGAAAGTCAAAAAATATTTTTCGTATTTTGATATATGTTTCTCGTGGAAAAGTGATTCTGTATTATTTTAGTTAGAGTATCATTGACCAAATCTATCATTACAATACTTTGCAGTAAGTATAAGTAGTTCTGTAAGTAGGTATATTTTGTTAGTCTTTATATTTATCCTTAAGGGCGAACAAATAACAATTTACATCTATAGAAATTTCATTTGTACCTTTGGTAAAGTTGGTCAGAAAGTGTTTAGAACGGAATTTAATCAAAATAGTATATATTGTTAGATCTTAAACAGATTCCGTTTCTAATCAAGCCCAATAAATATTGATGGAATATTTAACAGGATCAAGAGTAATATTTATATAAAATAAAATAGAAATAGCTTTGCAAACCATAAAAGGTTTCCGTCCTCACATTCAATAATCCGCACTACTCCCCCGGCCCGCGGCTAAATCCAAATTTTCAATCTGACGGTTATCATTTTACCAAAGCAAACCCCGATGATATTTGTTCGCGTGAGGCGTCTTCGAATTTCATATTTATTCGCGGGAGCAAACATCCCACGCCACGGAACTGATATTATTGTGCATTCCGTATAATATTGTTTGCTATTTGGCACATTTTCTGTTTGTTTTCGTCTTTCATATGAAAGGGGAGCTATAGACAAACAGATGGGTGGGAAACTTCACCGCTCTTCAAGCTTTTGTACCGGGAAATGCTGTTACTATCAAATGTAAATTTTATTTTAGCCGTCAACGTGACGGTTCGTATTCCCCGTTGTTTAGATACCCGATATTGTGGATGTGGCGGAACGGAACTATAAAGCGGCAAATCAATTGGGATCATAGGAACGCAAACATTACGTACATTGAGAATATGAAAGCGGGCAATCCATTAAACGGATGGCCCATGAATGGAGGTCGCGTCTCGGAGACGACTTTGCCTCTGATAACCCATAATACGCTGATATTTTTGCGTTGCTCATATGTTGGAAGTAATGGCTCGTGCGCGTTGGTTCAGTATGGATATACCCATTTATAATGCGCGCCTAAGATTTTACTAGTAGAGTCAAAATCTACTATAGAGTTACCAGAAATAGTCGTTGGTTTGATAACTGAAAAGTATATAATACAAATTATGCAGGGTCTAACAAAATACACTATTTAAGGCTGTATTTCGTCCATGATAATGATAATTTCCCGTAGGGAAAAGTTTTTCATTAACATATAAATATGAAAAGTAATTTTTAATACAGTTGCTCAAAAAGTGGCGTATTGCAGGGACGTATAGCGTTCGAGATGTGGGCTATTACATATTCGTGCTTTTTTTTTACCTTTCCCGAACTCGTGCGTTCTCTTTCCTAACTGTCAAAATAATGTCTATTAAAAAGAAAAACCAACCATTAAGTTTTTACTAAAAAAATTCATAGGAGTTTTTATGATTCATGCAAATACGTATATTTCTAAAAAGAAGCTACTAATTTGTTTCAATATCAGATTTAATGATTTGATTGAATGAGTTAGGTTAGGTTTCATTTCATTTCATCTCATTAAATTTCATTTTCATTTCATATCAATAAAAAAATTCTACTGAAGACTTGGCTGTATGGGCATAGTTCCCTTTGCCTACCAAAATGGGTGAAGAAAAAAAAAATCTCTGCTTATATTCTACGGTTAGCGCCATTTTTCAGAAATTTTCTTTGCGAGTTTAGTTGTTTGTTGCATAAAATGAGTAATTTCAACCCTAGTTTTTTTGAATTAACACCACCGGAGCTCAGTATAATTTCACAAAATGCTTCGGAGAACATTTTACCGGAAAAGTCAAAAAATCGCTACATATCTACATACGACGAATTTATTGCGTGGAGAAAAGAGAAAAAAGCAAATAGTTTTTCAGAAAATGTTATGTTGGCATACTTCTCTGAACTCTCAGCAAAATTAAAACCTTCTACGTTATGGTCGAGGTTTTCGATGATAAAAAGTATGCTGAAAATAAGGAACAACGTGGATATAAGTGAATACCCAAAATTAAATGCTTTCTTAAAACGACAATCAGACGGTTTTACAAGTAAAAAGTCAAAAATATTAACATCGAATGAAGTGGAAAGGTTTTTGAACGAAGCTCCCGATGATCGTTATTTAGCCACAAAGGTAATTTATTAATAAGTAATTATATTTTTCTTTAGTATTCAGTTTACGAAATCGCAAAATACAGTCAATACATTATTTAAAAAAATATTAATCAAATCCCTTTTTTTGTAGGTTGCTCTGATTTTTGGCGTTGTTGGAGCTTGCCGCAGAGAGGAGTTAGCCAATATTACTTTAAAAGATATTGAAGCCCATGGAGAAATGCTACTAATCAAGATTCCGAACACAAAAAATAAGATACCGAGAAACTTTGTTGTTGAAGGAGATTTTCTTAGAATAAAGGTCCCAAAAAGGAAAAACCGACCGTTTTTTTCAAAATTACCAAAAAGGGAAGTGTACAGCTCAAACAATCGGGATAAATAAATTTGGTAATATGCCAAAAGAAATAGCTACGTTTCTTGGTCTGCCGGATGCTGAGTATTATACTGGGCACAGCTTCAGGAGGACCTCTGCTACATTATTGGCAGATTCAGGAGTCAATTTGACGTCCTTAAAGCGACTAAGAGGTTGGAAATCAGACAAAGTTGCAGAAAGCTATATTGGTGATTCATAAAACAACAAACTAGAAACTGGGAAAAAAATCACACAATCCATTAATTTAAGGTCCAGTCCGTCTCCTTCACATGTTAAAGAGAACGTTCGTCCATCTACCTTCGTTGATAATGATAATTCATCAGATCCAACTCCATCAACTAGCAAACGCCAGTATGACAAATATACATGAACAATCATACGAAATTAATAATAGTTTGTCTCAAACAGTAAATATTCAACCTAAAACTTCCCCAGTTAGTATATGTATGTAACTGTACCAATTTCAATGTATATGTGAATTATAACTTTTATAAGAATAAATGATTAGTTAGTTGAGTTTATTGTGTTTTTTAATTATTTTATTAAACTGTATTAAAAATAGTCGTTCAGTACACGTGAGGAACCGTCATTGCAACTTGTTCCGACTGTCAACCCTCGCCTTCGGCTGCGCCTCGGCTCGGGTAGACATTTGTCGGAACTCTTTGCAATGACAGCCTTTCCGCACTTGTAATGAAATATACTATTTTGGATTGTCACACAAGTTGACCGGCAGCTGATCCAAGTTTTTATGGAAAGTAAAAATATTTTTTTATGTTACTCGATATATGTCCTTGGGAAAGTTGTTCAATATCATGAACTAAATTCACCCTTAAAATAGATCCGGATTTTATGTTAGACGTTATATAGAAAGATAAAACGAAATCACAAAACGTGTTCGATATAAAGAAGTACACCCTATATAAGTATAAGTATGATATTACTGTTAATCGCTCAAATGAAGAGGAATAAGTCGAAATATCTGTTGGTTGATTAGTACTGAGAAAATGAAAACTTGCACTTCTTTTTATTAGTACCTACTATTTAAAATATTTATAACTTACTTTTAACACAGGACCGATATAATAGGGAGGCCTTTGCCCAGCAGTGCGACACGTGATGGCTGGAAATAAAATGAAAAAATAACTGTTAACATCATCAGAACATTCTCATTGCGCTATATTATTTAACACAACAAAATCTTACATGATTTCGAACTAAAATCCAATTAAGAATTTTGCTGCAAGATACCTGGCCTCAATTATTTAGCTTGATAAACGAATCGCATCCATATAAGTCTTTCTCTAGAATTGTAAACCATAATATATTATATTTGGCATATAAAAGGCTCGCTTATCTAAGGGGTTTGACTGGAAACGAACATAAAGGGTGATCCTCTGTGACAAATACCGTGATATACCGAGCGACAGTCGTAAGGGAAATATTTTTATAAGATGAAACATTATTATTTCTGGGGGCGCCGGCGGGATCAAAAGTTGCTGTAATAGATATCCCGATGCCATTCCATTCTGTCTGCCAAATAAACGCTCCGTTAGCGGGGCCACTCACTACAATGTTCCAATAACGGCTGAATTTTCAAATTATTTTATTACTATTTTAAAAATAGCAGACAATCGGAATGACATGGAACAGAACAGAGACAGGAAACGGTTGAACGTTTAACGCTGTTAATAAAACAAATTAATGCGCGTTAACCCTAAAATTGGACAAGTTCAATGCAGAGGTCGTTACCACGATAGGAAATTTATCCTGGGTAAGTATTAACACTGAAATCCGTTCGTTGTATTCGGTGTCATTAAAGTTGTGCGACGCGTGCGGGGGAGATTGTGTTTTATGCTTTTGTGATTTGGAGCGTTATTCGAACGGGTTTATCGGGGTGAGCCAATCAAAACATACAAGGAGCATATTGATTCCGAGAAGTGTCGCTGTTAACGTGGAGGCTGAAGCTGAATACATTAGCCGGCGGCGTAATGAAGTCTTGTTGCTTGTAAACAAACATCTCGGGAGTCAGCAGGCGGCGGCAGGCCCGGGGCGCGCGCGCACAGCTTACAGGAATTCTATTTCGACGACAACCGTCATTGTGTTAATTAAGCCCTCGCACCTACGATATTGAGATATCGCCGGAGATGCCGCTGTTGTTATTAGCCGACGAGGGGGCTTATTGCTGACTGTTTCTACCCAAGTATTAGGCACCTTGGCGCTTGTTAATACACGTCAATCGAACTCACGAGCGAATTGCTGTTGCTTTAGGATATTACGTTGGGGGGATGTTGTCATTTATTGTATTTCTCGGAGTAAACTGCATACTATCTAGAATACACTTTACCACTATCCATCAGCGTTTATGGTTTGTTTGTAAGAAAATCACACTTGTTTAAGAAACTGGAGACACAAATTAATGGCGCTACCATATTACTCGCAGCGCTCACTTAAAAGAGAACAATATGAAAGATATTTCTGACGGTGACACATCATCATAGGCATGTCGGGTGTTCTCATTCAAAAATAAACAGGATTATTAAAGAGCAGCTTTGGAAACCACATAAAGCGGGCCCAGCTGCCGGTTACCGCTTTATGATGAAAGAGTTGGTGCTTAGCATGCGTAGGCCACTATATCATGTTTCCTGTTATGACTCCAGATTTTAATGGGCCTTTGTTGACGTCCTTTTTATTATTATAGAGCTTAAGGCTCTTAATAGGTTTGTGAAAGGCGTAAGCGTGGCGCGTGTGTTGTTATTACGAGTATCATTGTATTTTTTATTCTTATCCTTTCATGTATAATATGGGACTAAATTTTTTTGAAATATTTATTTCTTACGTGAAATATATATTTAATTAAACTCATTTATTAATAAAAACAATACAAATTGTGACCGAATATGTTCCTATAAAAAAATACAAAATAATTATGCTAAACAGTTAACAGCCATAAAAATTAAGATATAAAAATTTGGCAAATGTCAAAGAGAAAATGGCAATCTATTTCAACGAGTAGTAAGTAAGTATACATCAATTGTATAGCAACACTTTTAGAAGAGCACGCAACCTGGCCTTATATAAATTATTATAATAGGCATAGCTAGATATTGTTAATATATATATTATATTCAAGAAGAGGAAAGGAAAGATCAAGAAGAGCATTTATAGATCAAGTGAAGGAGAAAGTTGACGCCGTGTCGTATAGGGAGGTTAAAAGGGAGGATGGCTCATGAGAGGGAGACATGTAAACTACCCCACCGACAAGAACGTAGTTCTTAAATTATAAATAGATAGATATTGTTAGTTAAATAACCATTATAATTTTCACATGGGTTTATAAATCAAATCGTCATTTCGATACAGATGCATACGATTTCATGAAAGAATGATGAATATGTGATAATGAATATATACCTAAGTCAAAATAAATATATTTAGGAACTACTTCTTTCCAGGATACTAAAGAGTTCCTGTGGTTCTTAAATTATCTATTACTCTATGATCATCTATAATTAATGTTTTAAGCTGGTTCAGTATATTTCCAATTTAAATATTATTACAAACCTTTGTACCTGAATAGTAGTATAAAGTTATGTACATTTCATTTATTTTATAATGTCAGTAGGTATTATGACTTGACGCCATTTCTGTATGCCATAACCCCTGTATTTATTTACTATGACACTCGTATCATGCAGATGGAAAACCGCGACGAATGGGCTGTAAAGTTTGCTATTTGTTCTGTTTACGATAAGCGCGGTTTTATAAAATTTTATTACGTGCCGGGGAATTTCTCGAATGTTTTGTGACGCAGTCGCTTTTTACGAACGTCGTATGGGTGGATCCAATAATTATTTTATTTTACAACAATAGTAATCTCTAAAAATGCGATGGATACACTGAACAGATGTCAGAAGTGGGATATAATGGCTATCTTTAAACACTGTATCCCACTTCTGATACCAAGTATATCTTAATTGACTGATTTAATTCTATCTATATATATTTAAGAGCATTCTGGTCGGTGGAGTATGAATTCTCTTCCATTTGTCTCTCTTATCTGCCAGAAGTTTTACTTCTCTGTACGATACAACATTCACCTTAAAATTTAACATTAATTTAATTTACATAGAATAAATAATTTCTATGCAACATTAGAAACAAATTTAGTTAAACCGTAAGTCATAGGCACAAAAATTAAATATATTTGGTTGGCGTAATAAAATGTGTTTTTAATAAAATGTGCGGTTGTTAATTTTACTACTTGTCTACTAAATAGAGTCAAGACTTGTTCAGTACAGATAGTTTCGTCTTAAAGCGTTCAACATAATAATAAATACTCTATAAAACATCAAATTCTTCATTGTTACACGTATTAATAAAAAGACATTCATAAAAAGGGGACAGTGGGTCAGTCCGGCGCACACGGGTGACATTCCGCGTTACGACATGTGCGCACACTTCAGACGTGTTATGCTCATAAGTTGAATTACTCTATTGGTATTCGTGTTGTTGCACGTCGTTATGCAATTTGACGCCTAGATTGTGACTATTGCAGCTGTGGACTCTGCAGCAAATTATTCTTTAAATGCAATATTTATAAAAATCTTCAATAATAATCAGGTCTTTTTTAGTTTCTACTGCAGGAACACGATCCTTTCTGTACTACCAGAGATATATTAGCTAGATCAGTCAGAGGATTTTGCCTACACTCGCCACGCTGGCCAGACGAGTTGGAGAAGTCTCATTGATGTCTATAAGCTTTGTTAAACTTGTGTTTCCTAAGTCGCCATCTACGACATCAACAGGAAGATTTGGAGTGGTCCTATTCTACTCTGCCAGGAACCACACAGCTATATAAGTGCAATATTTAGATACGTTTATATATTTTTCGTTTGATTGAAAGTCACCACAACTATCAGTGGGTACCGATATACTTTTACTACGAGTAATATTCAAGAGTCGCAAGATCCACACGCCACGCTTAGTCATGGCGATGGACTGGTGGCTTTATAGATTGTTCCTAATAGGATTTTTTTTCTACTCCCATACCAGTATAGTATACATACCAGACCAGAATATATGGTTATACCATACTAGAATAGTATATATGGCCGCCCTTCTGCATTACGCACTGTTACTTAAAAGTGAACAAGGAATTGCACAGGTATTTCGTTTTCGATGACTAGAAGCTCTTTGCTAATGTTTCTGGTAGGGTGACAAATGTGTCAATGACAATATCTGCACATACGAACAAAATATATTGTTTAATTTAATTTTGTAATGCTTCATAAATCTGTTTAAAATATTACTGAAACATGTGTTTAAAAGTAATTATACAGACAGCAATTCACATTTTTGTTTTCTTGATTACAAGAAGATACTAAAGTAATTATGCCGTTTAATTTAATTTATAGTGTAGAGGCCATTATGTTAATAGGAAGTAACTAACAATTGTTAAAAAAATATAGTAATAAAATGAGAATCACGACGTGATAGCGCGAATTAGTCATTCTGGCAGCGAGTCAAAACCAGTCAAATTAAATTATATCTTGTCTTAAACTCTCCACTATTGTTCGAAAATGATCTTCAAAAGCGCCAATGTGTCCCGGCAGCAGACATTGTAAATTGTTACTTTATTGTTTTTGTGTGTGCGGGATTAAATATTTTCATTTTAAGCAATCGGGGATTAAGAACACGTTAAAAAATATTGTGTTGTTAACATTCCGGGCGAGATGATGTTGATTTTTGGCACACACCAAAACGTTGTGTGGCAATTTTATAGTCGTCAAGAGAGAAGTCATATTATGAGGAGGCGGAAAATTGATTGGGAGGACAGCTGTTGTTGCCGCGTCGGCTCCAGGACGACACGTGCTGAACCGGCTATTACTTCTCTTCAGTATGATTCATTGAAGTTGCATAGAATACTGTATAAGGATAATTGATAACACAGAAACAAATTCTGCCGGCATGTTAGAGAAGCTGGTGTGTTCTAAAGATATAAAATACACAGAAAAAATAACAAAACAGGTAAAATACAGAATATATTTAAAATTATAAGTAGGTCACTAGCATTTTGCTGCACATATCACACTCGTAGGAGCCACCAATATTTTTTTTAGTCTTCCACCACAACATGCAAATCCGCAGAGTCTGACAACAAATCCTTCCTATTCCTATTCCTGAATATAATTTTTTGTCGTATCGACAATCGATCCAAACGCAAGAGCAAATGTTTCAGAGAAAACTTTTTCCATACACTTCTTCCGAAACATAAATTCTGACCCAGATTAGTATTTGCTTGACAATAGACAATACTCGGCGGCTTGTTTTATGGAGGAAGAAAAATGTGTTTTGTTGGCTTTAGCAAAGAAATAAAAAGACTCGTTGGTAAGGTAAGTAGTTGTCCTACTATCATACTATAATTTTTAGGTAAGTATGTGAAAGTTTGTAAATTTGAATATTTTTAATGTCTGTAAGTATGTTACTCAATCACACAAAAACGGATGAAGGGAGTGGCTGGATAAGACATAGGAAGACTTTTTATCCCGGAAAAATGTTTAGGTTCTGGTTGGTTTGTAAAATAACGAACTACAGGATATTTGCCTAAATTGTCAATGTCAAATATGACACTACTTTATCTGTAAAGTAACGTGCGTGCGAATTGTATGTATGTGTTCGTGTAAAATAAAATTATACTAAAATAAAAGCACATGTCCACAGTTGAGTCCACTATAAGATCCTAACAATTACTAACCACCTTATTATAAGACGTTTGTTTGTATGGCTTGTTGCATCCACTATCTTATTTTAGTTTTAGACTGTATGTAATATTTTCATTATATTAGTCTACTTGTAAGAATTCAAGTGATCCATAAGACATTAATAGCTTTATGTCGCAACTTAACATGATTACAGATTTATGACAGCGCCAAGCTGATCATATGAAGGAACGACTTGTGTGTATTACGAGCGTTGGGCTAATAAACACGTCTTAATTCCTCGTTGAGTAGTGGGCTATTAAAAAAAAACTTTTAAAATATGGAACGTATTTTATTTACGTTGCTACGATTTATGGTGTATGTGTGTGACGTGGCGGCGCGGGTGCACAATGTGGCATGCTCGATGCATGCAATAACCCAATTTTTGAAACGAGGAGTGTCAAGGAGTCACCAAATTAACGATTATTTCTTTAGGCTCGCGCTACACTGAATTGGCAGTGACCCGACAAGCAGTTTAATAACAGGACATTATAAACTTTATGTACAATGTCATATGATATAGAAACGCTTGATAGAAAGAACGGGGCGCGACTGCTCGAGCCGGCGCGAGCCACCGCCGTGCCACGCATCTCATGACATTGTATATAAAGTTTATAATGTCTTGTTTGAACTGCTCGTCGCGTCGCTGCCCATTCAGTATAGCGCGAGCCTTATAAAATTCGATTGATAAGAGATTCCTCATTTCAAAAATAGGAGTCCAGCGCAGCGCATCGACACGTGTATGACAGCTCGACGACTGTTATATTTTCCAGACAATTTATTACATTATAAGAGCGGTGCGTGCCGTTAATGCTCTCGCAGATGCATAAATAGTAGTGATTTTATTTTGATGTCTTACAAGACAACCGACGACACGTTTAATTGTCGCGACGTGTCTCTTAATGCTCCCAGCTATTCTTAGTCAAAACACTTTCATATCATTATTAATGTACAGGTTCGAGGTCGTTGTAACAGTTATCTTAAATATAGTCATTAGTCTCGTGAACTATACGTAAGGAAGAACAAATCAGACGCTTGATTACGCATTATTTTCACAACAATTGTCTGCATCTCATTGTTCAGGGTTTTTCCGACGACGCTGAATCAAGCTCTTAATTAAAATAATATCACTTTAGTGGCCGCAAAAAGACATTACATTGCCCGAGAACAAAAGCAGAATTTCGTGTTGAAAACTCAAAATATTGTAATGAGAGATAAGTATAAAGGTGGAGCAATTATTTAGTGGAAGCATGCAGTTGAAAGCTGTGTTTATCGAGGGCTACATATGTTTTAACGCATCCGATGACGTCATGATTTAAGTTAAATATACTTATTACAGTTATTTAAATGAGGTTGATTTGACGCAAATTGTTGAAGTCAAAATAAGAAAACATTTTGCATAATGCCTGCAGGACGCAATTTTTTCGAACTGTTTTCTGACAAAGTTAAAAACTTTTGAGATGTTCTTTATTGGGTTAATACTATTTTGTTACTCCATCCTCATTAATCGTAGATAAGTTTACATCATTTCTAAAGATTGTGTTTTTTGTGAGTGTAGGTGGCCAACACTGGTATCAGATGTTTGCGTTTCTTAAGATGTACCTAAGCGATAAAATAAAGTATTCCATAATGTGTAATGTAAAAGACGAAGGGTACACCAGAGCTATTGACCTATGTGAACAAAATAAGTACTCAATGGTAACGTAAATACATTATGACGACCTCCGTGGTGTAATGGTCAACACGCTATTCCGTCAATCTAGAGGTTCTGGGTTCGATCGCCAGCCAGAGCAAGATGGAAAATGGCCTTTTTCAAATTGTCCTGGGTGTTGGGTGTTTATCTATACATGTATTATTTATAAAATATAGTATCGTTGAGTTGAGATCCCATAACACAAGTTTAAACTTACTTTGGGGCTAGCTCAACCTGTGTTATTTGTCCCTGTATATTTGTATATTTATTTTGTTTACAATGTCCAAGCAAGAAATCACTGTATTATGTTATCGGCAGATATCAGGCGATGGGTCAGAAATCATAGACGGTCGTAAACTGAGCGCTGGCGGCATATTTCATATCGCGTAATGGAGAATTTACAGGCTGTCGGGGCGAAATGACTCCCAGAGGCGGCCGCGACTCCTCGCCGCTGCGCTATAAGGAACCAGGGGATGGCAACTGAGAAATCATATACAGGTTGACTTTTTATCCACCGGAAAATTTTTTGTAGCAAGTTTAGTCCATGATACTGAACTACTTTCTATAAAAAAAAGTTATAAAAAATATGAATAACTTTTTTTTATAGAAAGTAGTTCAGTATCATGGACTAAACTTGCACAAAAGATTTTGCCGGTGGTTAAGTCACCCTGTGTATAATCAAGCAATGTTTCTTGATAAAAATAGGGTACGTACGTAGTTAAATGCATGTAAAACAACTAAATTCAATTGAGAATTATTAATTACTTATTATATTTAATTACTTATTTTTAGTATTGGTTATAGCGGCCATAGTAATACATAATCTGTAAAAACTTCAAGTATCTAGTTAATGCCATTATAAAGATCAATATAAAAACGCTGAAAAAACACGTTTTTTGTATACCCCCCGACCCCTTTAATTTTTAACTCTTTTTATTTTTAGTATTTGTTGTTATAGCGGCCATAGTAATACATAATCGGTGAAGAAATTAAAGAAAGTAATTTCAAGTGTCTAGCTATTACAGTTCAAGAGATAGAGCCCTGTGACAGACGGACAGACGGAGAGACAGCGGAGTCTCAGTAATAGGGTCCCGTTAGCACCCTTTGGGTATTTGAACCCTAAAAAGGTAAAATTTTAGTAAAAGTTTATTTTTTGATACAATAGAGTCAATTCTAACTATTTTCATGTCAACTTTTTTAACCCAAAATGTTTTTTACCACAAGTTATAAAATATCAGCAGCAACCGTATACTGCACCGTGGAGACACGCTGGCCTCTCGTCCAGCCCGTGCCCAACATTATTATTTATGCCCTCAGAAAGTACATTTATAACAATATTACCGGACCGCGCCCGCCCTCGGAAAATGATTTTCCCATTTTCCCAAGATTGCAGGTGTATTATATTTCATGATCGTTATTTACGACGCGACTTTTATTACAAATGCGTGCAATGTCTCTATCCGTTTTTTATTGCCACCAAATCATTTGATGGAATTCCAGATTATTTTGTGACAAACAGACAGCAGTATTTATTGGCTATCATTTGTGATATGTGTCTGATCGGATACTACGGGTATGTCGGCGATATTTTACTTTATGAGATTAACATTGTAACGACTTGTCATTATGTTGACTGAACTGCCTTTTTACATGTAATTATCGTTCAGTCATTATAATTTAATTTTAGATTAAATAATATACATAGATTTATTTAAACTACTCCACCGACAAGAACGTGGTTCTTAAATTATAGATAGATAGAGATATCTTTATAATTATGTACTTGCATCATAAAAGGCACTGGCAGGTGAAAGTACAAAAAAATCGGTTTTGAAAGGAGGCGACGAATCGTAATGGGAAGAAAACATAAATCTTAGTAGGGGTAAGAAACATGGAAGGTGATTAAAGACAACACTACCACACGCAGCAGATCCAAGTCTTTCTGAGTAGTTAAAAACAGAACGAGATAAAGAAGCACACTAGCGGCCATCTGCCCTGCCCAGGGAACATAACATTCAAAATTCAAAATATCTTCATTATCATAGGATATTTATATAATAGTCACTTTTTTGTTTTGCACAAATGTTGATGTCAAATCGTTAGTGACAGCTAAGTTTAGTGCCATTTCCTAGGCGCAAGTGCAGAAGAAGTGGCAACAAACTGCACTACAGTATTTTCTCCATGACGTCTTTGGACAATACATTAACAAACTTATAACTTAAAATTAGAAATGTGGATTGTTTGTTATGTCATAAATGAAATTGAATTATAAGAATTACGAAATTAATTCAAATCATAGTCAATTAAGTCAAATCTTAGTAGGAATAACTAGAACAACATCAATGAAGCTGTTATAGTAGCCGTGACATGATTCGTGAAGATTTTCTACCCGACACAAACTTTGTATAAAATGTACAAAGTTTGCCTTCGACCGTTCAAATTTTTGGTGTGATTTGAGAATAGCGAAACTATCTGATGAGGGTTCGCCCTTCGATACAATGGGCAGCCCGTAAGCGATTCATAATTTTGCAAACGGTCGGTATTCCCCGAAGACGGATATATCCGTCAAGCACCCTCGCGGAGAGGCCGAGGCGTTACGAGGCTCGCGGGAGCCTCTGCTTCGACTCTGTCCATAACCAATAATCGTAAATAAATGCAGCTCCGCGGCTCGGCCACTACGTCAGCGAAATTATAAACAAACACTTAAGAAAGGACGCTTGTGCTTATTCCTAGATTCGTAGATATGTCTAAAATTGTTTGTCGTCTTATTCTTCTTTTAACTTAAGAGCTTGCTCTTATCGGTGGAGTTAAGTGAAGATGCGTCCATTCCTCTCTTCTCTCTGCCATCTTTTTAATGTCTTTGTAGGACCTTACTCCTAACCCTTTCTTAACTTGTTGGAAAAAGGAGTTAAAAAAGGAGATAGCCGTCACGTGCTCAAAAAAAGAATTTGTTCGTTTGTATCTCAAGAGTAAGTAATATTAACTATTTTGAATAAATTTGTCAAATTATCTCAACGCCCACCATCACGCTAAATGTGCCCTTTGGGTCTTACGGCCCTGGGCTCTGTGTACCCCGTTAGGCATAAAGACGCGATAATGTATCTGTGTCTTTATTCTCAATGAAGAATCTTAACAACCTACTTACCTAACCCTGTTGCATATAGTAAACAAAAAGACATGCTTATCATTATTTTTTTAAATCTTATGTTATGACTAATAAAGTAAAAAAAAAACTAATAAATATGTCCAATCTAATTAATTATACTTTTTTACGAACGCCTCTTGATTATCATTTATTAAAATTGAAAAGTTGTCTACGCATATTATCTTATAAATAGGTAAATTCGCTTTTAACGATATCAAATAATATATATATATATATATATATATGTTTCCGGCTGGAATGTGTATTTGGGCGTAATATTTGGTCAGTTACATTACACATCAACAACACCAAATTAACGTCAATGGGAAATTATTACAATGTCGCATCCCTACAGAATGCTTTCGACCGAAATGTCTCCAGTCAGGACGATTGGTCGAATATCGTTTATTTTTACCTGAAGCCCGCCATCCCGCGCATCTCTCCCTATTAAATTTTGTTTGCATTTATTTTAAAGGTGCGACGCTCGGAGACGTGGTATGTGAAAAATTACACCTCAGTCCAATATTTATGGGTGATATTCGGCAGCGGTTCCTTTGTAGGTGGAGGGTGTATAAATAACACCTCTTATCGCGTGGGAGCTTACCCTTAAATGGGATTTATTTTAATTATTGATTAGTAGATATCCTTTGAGTTCTCTATCTAGATATATTTTATTACGGAAATATTTGGGTTATTTTATGTCATTAGTATTTTTAAGTAAGCATTATTATAAATATAAGTATATATTAATAATACATACATACATACATACTATCACGCCTGTTTCCCACAGGCATTCTGTGCCACAGGTAGGTAGGTAGACTATGGACCTCCACTTGCTACGATCTTGACAGACCTCTTTCGCTTCATCTACACTCATCAGCCTCTTCATACATGCCCTTCTGTTACGGGTACTTCTTATCTCTCCCTTTTTCAGAACGACTGCAATCTGATCGCAGAACGTTCGCCGAGGTCGACCCTGTCCCGTTTTTTCCTTCACACTTGCCTTATAAATATTTTTTGTTATCTTTTTTCATTCATCCTTTCTACATGCCCAAACTATCTTAACATTCCTTTCTCTACTTTTGTCACTACGTCCTCTTACACTCCTTTCAATTAATAATATAAATACATATATATATATATATATATATATATATATATATATATATATATAGGGACAGTCATCAAAAATCATTTATGTGATTGTTTTGGTCAAAGCGTTGATTGTTCAAGTAAAAAAGGAACGAAGGAACATTTTCAAGTATTTGTGGGAGAAAATATTAGTATTAAGTCCGCCATTTGTTTAAAGTATTTTTACTTAGGAACAATAAAGTGTAATAAATAGAGAACGGATTATATGCAACTTAACTGCATGCAAAAAGTTTTTTTTCTTGATAACAAAAAATAAGTGTTTGATCATTCAAAATATTTTTTGTAATGTAAGTAATGTAAGTGGAAAAAGATAGTCCTACGCGATGGTCCTACGTCTACTAGGGTAACAAAAAGTCCTCAGCGCTTTGTGTTACTCCAGTAGACGTGCGTCTATTCGATGTAGCCGGCTACAACATAATATTCTTTTTAGAAATATTGCAAATATCTGTTTATCAAAGAATGGTTTAAATCTATTGATTCGTTACTTATATGTAGAATAAGTAAATGGACTGAGCTTTTCAAAACAATTTGAAGTAAATGCCATTCTATAGGATTCCTACATGATAACTAACTGAAATGTTAATCGCGTCAGCAAAATCTCGTCCCACAATAGTAAATCCTTTATCTCGCACTGAAACGTATAAATTATGAGAAGCGAGAGTAACGTCGGTTATTTTTATCTATAATCGCGAAGTATGGACATAAATTAGTTCTATATTTGGCCGGCGTTGTTTTGCATACAGACAGGCCGTCTGCACATGCGTGCGACATCAATCTCAATTCTGGAATATTTTTCAGTCTGTGGCTCACCGACATCACATCCAAAAAATTAAAGAGAAGACCAGAAGAATAAACCAGCTGTTATTTTTCCTCTAGCGTTAGTATCTTGGTTCTGGGTTAATTGCACTAGTAACGCTTTTGTTATTAATAACAGTTTGCTCAATGTGAATTAATAAAAATCTAGTAGTTTGTAGTTGCATATTAATGCAACAATTATATTGACAGATTAGAAGCACTGTATTATTGTTTTACTATAGTATAGGTTAACGTAACCTCAGTCAAAGAGGTTTTATGTCCTTTCCTAGCTGATTCGAAATACCGATGAATTGTATATGTTAAATATTTTGATATTGTTTAGAGCATTCTAATGCTGTAAAAATCAATAATTTGTTAATGTTCAATTTAAATAAATTTTCTAAATTTGGTAACTAGAAAAAGTTGTAGATATTAAAAGATATGCACGGTTTTCGATTTTATTGAAAAGGTGACTTTACAGGTTTAATGTACGCGGGAATACACGTATGTGTATGTCTTGTATGCCTATCTTGTGAAGTGTCGCATTTGTATTTCATTATTTTTTACCGGCGCGGTCACAGTCTCTCAAAGATATCCCTGCGGGTATGCGCTTTCGAAAGCTCTTTTTATTTCAATACACCTTCATTTGGGGAAAATGACATTTAGAAATTCGTTAATTGGCAAGAATCAGAATGTGACACACCTGCGAATGTTCGCTTGAAGGACAAATTGGTATTTGATGGTAATCTCTACTTTTTTGGAAAACTAAATATTTTTAATGCACTGCTAGGTATTTGTATACCTGTAGAAACTTTTGAAAATTTACCGCATTCATAGTCTTGAGATACACACGTTCAACCGTTATGGTATAATGTATGTTTCTAAATTTAGATCAGAACAAAATAAAATGTAGTTTTGGGAGGCAAATTCACGCAAGTCATAAGTTATCATCAGCTACCTACCCATTATAATAGCATTTATGTATAATTCATCTTCTATCATCACGTCTGAAGACAGAAAGCTTCAATAATAGGAAATTAAAGATCCAATCTTAGCGAAATCCTTAGCGAATGTCTAGGGGCTAAGAAACGCGCGTCGACCAGTAATTGTTCACTTGTTATTGAGTGAAAAGATAATATCTCCTTATGAGTAGTTTTCCACTCGATGTCCTCTTGGGGAGAAGGGCTACCTCCCGAAATAATGTCTCGATCTGTTGCCATCGGCAGTGGCTGAAGAAGTAAGCGATGAGCGGAGGAATGGACTTTGATTGTACCGGTAGTAGAACGAGTTCAATTAGGGAAAAAATGTTTGTCACACAGTAAACAAATGCAAACTGTTTACTATTTGCGTTTGCGACCATTCGATATCAACTCGTTTTTTTCAAAGTTGCAAATACATATAATTTAATTTTATATTACAAATCTGCATGTCCTAAACTGATTTTAAAGATCTCATCGTATTTGCCAGCATACTTTTATGTGTAGTATGCTAGTGATTCAGGAAAAGCGTCTACTGGTGGAACTACTTTAATTATTTGTTAGTTGGCCTATGATAAATCTTGACAAGGCACTAGATTTACGAAATATTTATACGAAATATTCAAATACTTCATTTCAGTACACTGATCAAGTAACAAGTGCAAAATGTGTAGTGAAATAAACGCTCCTCTTGTGCTCTTACCCAAACAGCTGTCATTTCAAGTAGCGGGGCGACTCCACGAGGGGAAAATGATTGACGGCGTCGAGAAATTTCATTTTGTGGCTTGTTGAGGACATGTCGATAACGCTAAGGCCCTCAATCAGTGGCGTATTTTGGAATATTTTTATTTAGTGTGCCCCGAGCCTATTGGTTTGCCGCCCCATCTATACTTCTATACTATCTATACTAATATTATAAAGAGGAAAGATTTGTACCTATTTTTGTATGTTTGTATGTTTGTAATGAATAGGCTCAAAAAGTACTGGGCCGATTTAAAAAATTCTTTTACCGTTGGAAAGCTACACTGTTTCCGAGTGACATAGGCTATGTGTGTACCACGGGCGAAGCCGGGGTGGACTGCTAGTATGTTAATAAAGCGACGTGTCGACCGTGTGTTTTAGACAATTCAGAAAGTATTTAATTTCCATGACTCAGTGGTGAACACGCCAGTCCGCAACTCCGGAGGTTCTGGGTTCGATACCCAGCCAGAGCAAGTTTGAAAATGGCCTTTTTCAAATTGTTCTGGGCATTTGAAATAGTTAAATAGTGCGTCTGTAGTGATATTTGTTAAGCGGACTGAGGCCGTCTTAAGGCGCCGTCCACCACTCGGCTATGAAAACAGTGGACTCGTATAGATTTGTCGGCAGAAGCATTCAAAGGACCCCTACACCCTATGGATTGAAACTTGTTAGGATAAGGGTTAGGAATAAAGAAACGAAAAGCTAAAGATAGGCTCCAAAGGACTCGTATTCAGGGCCTTACTTAAAACTGGCAGCACATTAGCCATCAAGACACTTAGGTACTTAGTGTTATAAAAAAAAATGTTACGTCGCCCTGGGCCACAATCTTAGTCACAGAGTAGCCACGTCTCTACCTCCAACCGCCGCTGATTGCTGCTCGAGACCTTTTGTTATTGCTCTCGTGACACGGCTCATTTCATTCATTTTGTACCATCGCATTACAATCGAATGGCCACTAATTCGAGTATCTCATTGGAACAATTGCTCGCCGTTTCGGTTCTTGAAGTGTGTCAGTTGTGAAATTTGTGTATTCGTGTGTGTTAATGGTGCTTTGTTATGGGATTGCAAAGATTCGCTTTAAACTTAATTAGGTAAATTAAAAGAGATTTATAGCTTGTTTGATGCGCTACTGGAAAACTGAGTTAGTGTAACAAGTCCAGCACGAGTTTGTGTGTATAGGTCTTGACACCTTGAGGATAGCATACTATTTGCATTATAGAGGTATTCGATTGATAATTAATTTATAAAAAATTGATATTTCGCTGTTATTTTATGAGCTGTTCTCACCACTGTTGGGTAAAGGTCTCTCATGCTGTCCATTATAATTAAAAAGTATTATGTTATGGAACAAGGAAAGCTGTAATTAATGTTTTTTTTTAAATACTCTTAATTAATCCGACATAATCTCTCTCTAATATCGCCTCTCTCATAATTCACTTCTCTCTCTACCCAAAGGTTGACTGGAAGAGATTGCTACCTATGCGATAAGTCCGTCTTTGTATCATTTTGTTTTTTTTCTCTGTCAGTATTGTTGTATTTCCTTTCTTTATGGTGCAATAAAGAGTATTTGTATTGTATTGTATTGTACTCTGCTCAACTAAATTTTTGTCCATTACATTTTCATCATCAGCATTTCTGTAATGCTGCTATCCTTCCAAGACCTGACGTAAAGCTAAACACTGAAGTACTCCCAATGAAGGATCCATTGACCAAACATAAATTATTGTAAGTCTCTGCGTTTTGCTCCTGTCCTAGTTCTATGCTACAAGTAGGGACAATGTAGAGGCATCTTCAAAGCCGTCTTGTAAACAAATCTCGGCGACCTCTTATGCTCATTCAGATGTCATATCATTTTGCATACAATATTTTCTTAGGGAGAAATGAGAACATGCCCGTGACACGAGAATTTAATAATGACAAAATAATACAAGGTAACTTAAAGGGCAGCCCTTTCTGCTGTCCGTCATTTGGAGCGCTATTTGTGCACATAATATTTCTAAAATTTGCCGACCGACTAATTTATTCATACCCACTAAAGAGTTCTAGTAAATATTTTAAATGAGACAAATTGTGTTAATATAGGTTGTGGCCGTGTCTAATGTGCATTAAATTATTATCACCATCAATAAAGTGATGTCTTATATCACCGTTTAAATAATAATTGAATTGATTCAATACAATGGAAAGAGTTTCTCCAAGTTAATCGCGACATGATGACAAATGTGTATCGCTTCATCTCCGCGCGAGATTAATGTGCGAGTGAGCCGAGCGCTAGACAAAACCTGTCGCCTGCGCATACGCAACTACAATTCACAAATTCGAACCAACTGTAGGGTAACCACATGTTAACGATAAAACCTAGGTGTATTATTTATAACTTCAATTTGATATTAATAAATCTTACACACCTAGTAGTAAGGTTCAAACTACTGCATACTGGATCAAAGCAGCTTAGAATCAAATAGATAAAAGATAAAGACATATTTTGTATGCTCGACTAGCAGGGTTATATGTATACTGAAAATGTAAGAACAACAGTACTCAGGAAAGTTTTAGTATTATATTTATAGACACTAACTTACACTCAAAAGTATACGTTGAGGTATATTTTTTGTATTAGAAGCTGATTACATTAAAATATACTTTAAATTAATAAACTTTTCACGTCTATAAGTTTAAAAGATTGTCTCAATAAATTTTCTATTCTATTGTCCGAATAAATTCTAGATCATGGCGACCACATAAAGTACGAGTTGCCCGCCGCCTAGCCGCGCGACAACCATATTGCCTGTAAGCAATGCCGCTTATTATTTATCTTTATGAAACGACTCATTTAGTATGGCACAACGATAATTCTCACTTCAAAGAAACTAACGTCAAATGTCAAATCACATAAAGTTCAAAATGCTTTAACAACTATGTTAATAAAGTCGTTGTTCCACTCGCTTTTATCCACAGAGACAATAATGACATGATCTAAATGTAAGAACTATAGTTTGATCTAAAATTAAGATGAAAGAGAATTTGTGTGATACAAAAAATATTAGAAGTATGAGTATTGTCTGACTTGTTTGAGCATGCATTGTCCACAACACCGAGTTAACACTGGAGCATTCCAGTCAATTAACGTCATAAATGAGAGAAATGCAGGATCAAAAGAATAGCAGGTGTGCTCTATTATTATAATTTGTCATTGGCGTTCAATCTGCTTTCATGTCCTTTTGTCCTCAATGGGAGTTTATTAACTTGAAGTGATCTTTATTCTTGGATTGTTGTGAGGGCGTTAGAATTGATTGATCAATGTGTCTCTGAGACTTTGTTGTTCTGTTTATTAGCAAGTTTTGATTCTATTTGTTTCTCGATTTTTAGATATACGAGTATACTTATATTTCTTTAAGTTTATTTATCTAAAATGAAAACCTGATTATGGTAATGTCATATTACCCACTCATGGGTTGTGTCTTGTGTTTGACACTATCGGAATCACATCTTTATACATTCAGTTGATTTTCCTTTTTGGTGTAAATGCAAACCAGGATAGACAATTTTATTTTATTTGTTACATAATGTGAATGGGTCATTGCCTTTTCTATCAGTAAGCAGGTGGTACTGAGAAAAGCAAAACTATGTTGTAATTTTTCACATAAATTTATTAGTACCTGATTTTTTTTTACTGTTTTTTTTGGTTTCATTTGTAGATGTCAGATTTTCCAGCTGCCTAAAGTATTCTTTTGTAGCACGGAGGAGTTCAATAATTATAAGCCACTTGTGGTCACCCATCCAAGCGCGGACCACGCTCGGTGTCGCTTAACTTGAGAAAGCCCTAGTAATGCTT
Organism: Acrobasis repandana; assembly: GCA_963576875.1. Classification (NCBI taxonomy): domain Eukaryota; kingdom Metazoa; phylum Arthropoda; class Insecta; order Lepidoptera; family Pyralidae; genus Acrobasis; species Acrobasis repandana. Next base: position 13,852,224 of record OY756216.1, on the reverse strand, counting down.
ACTTCCGCCGGGCAACCAATCTTCTCAAATACTCCTCGATTTTTTACTTACTTTGTATACTTAAAGCTGTTTTACATTCATATTTCCTAAAAATATATCGGTACTAACTAAATTTTAATCGTATAAGTACAAGAACAAATAGCTTTATGATAATTACGCTTGTATCAAAGCACGGCGTATTGTCTAAAAATGTAACTTAATATTTTACACTCATAAAATTTTTATATGGAGCAATGTGTACATACATAAATGTCCGATTTACTAGTATATCCGACATTTAGGCAACGATGTCATATTTTCTCAAGATGTCGCTTTACGAACAAATGTTGACCCAAAAAGTGGAAGACTCTAAAAGTGATATGTGACATGAGTCAGTTCATTATACCAGGCCTGTGTCACTCCCCGTTTAAGTATCGAAAATGTACCTACATTATTACTATGCGCGCAGGCGGCCCCTCCGGGTGGTGAATTCAGTTATACGAATCGTTTGTCCAGAGTAATAAGAATGAAATTGGCTTGCAATGGATGCCTAGGTATCTATACGAAAAGGTGCTGAGTTCTGACGTGAGCTAAATTAAACTATGTCGCTTACCACATTGAGTAGATATTTATTTGAATTTCTTTGCTGAGTGAGACTTCTGTACGTTAGTATTATTTATTCTGTGATTATATTGATAACATTCCTTCAAAAAAAAATGGTAGAATATTAAAAAATCTACCTTCTCAGCTGTTTCGTATGTTTCTTGAGGAAAAGTAATCAGCACCGTGCAAGGACTGAAGTTGCTGTTAGGATTTGCGCACTAGTAAAAGCTCTGAGTGTCAACTGTGACTTAAATAATGCTGATTTTTGCTTGCCCACAGCTCTTTTTGGTGTGCTACATCTATTAAGATTTCTATATCACAACTTAATCCGCGTCGGCGGGCGGCGCACAGCGCCATATCCACGATATGGCGTCCAGAATGGGAGTTGTCGATTAATTATCTCGATGTCAGTTATACTTACAAAACACAGATTATTTTTATAGACAATAATTTTACTATAAAACATTTTAATAGGTGCATGGTCTCATTACGAAATACTAGGAGCAAATATGATAAAAACTCCAGGTCATATAGGCACAAGGGCTACAATATTGGCAAGTGAATTTAACCAGCATTTTGACAATAGTGAGTAACATATACGAAAAAATCGTGATTGACAGATGTGTCCGTGTCCTTTAAAGAGTTGGTGACAAGGTACATAGTTACTTTCAGGTTAAGGCATGTTGTGTGTTTGTTGCTTTATTATTGCCCAATGTAATAATAAGAAAATGCTGACCCGTGTTTTGGAAATGATAAGTCACTAAAATAATGTCTTCGTGTACACTTATAATGCCCTATTTTCCAACTTTTTTAACGCAAAGATGTAGTCGGTGGCAGCGATTGCGTTAAAATTCAGATCTTCACTGCTAGACGATCCAGCGAATTAATGAGTTGATAACGGGCTACATACGAGTTTAGATGTGGAGTATGTGTACGTGAAAGTGTAGTGTGGCGTAAGTATTTATGTGTTCATTAATGCAGCTTGTAATAACGACACATCACGTCCGCGGTTCACAAGGAGCGGGCACATTTATATTCCGACAGCTTTGTGGTGACGTTTAGATTTGGATTATATTCGGTCATTGTCATTCAGCTAACGGTTCCCAAGTTTTGTCTCATTTGGGAAACTATAATAAGACTATTGTTACTAATGAGAATCGATTAATGAACTTCTTTCACTCATACAAATTAAAATGCCCTATGATATTGGGTTGAGATTCAGTTAGCATTCATAATCAAGTCAGGATACCTTTATCGATATAATCCTTAAAATTATATCTATATTCCCAATACGTGAATCTTTTTAAGTAAAGGTGTCATTTCTATGCAAGTATTTAATTGTTTGTAGTTAACATAAGTACGACATGGATAAGTGAATGGGAGTAAAACAGAACCATGATTATGGTAAAAGTTATTAATTAAGAGTGACTTAGAGCCCTGAGAAGACGAAAGGTTCGGATGATGATGGTGAAAAGTATTTGTAAAGCATACAAACCTACCTAGCCTACTAAATTATAGTATATAAGTTAAATTGTTAGGTATGTCAAACAATTAGGCACCTACTGTAATTTTTATACTTTAATATTAGGTTAGTCTTCCTTTTTGTATGCTACCTACACAAAAATATTTAAACATAGTTAAACATAATTTGAAGTGATTGTAATATGAGAATCAGTGAATTATCTTTTTGTGGGAGGAAAAACTGGGATCATTTATTCAGCGATTTGGCAATATTTATACATAATATGATACTTTCACTGATGTAATAAAGTCTAACAAAATATACTGAAACTATTTTAGGGGTGAATTCAGTCCATGATACTAAACAATTTTCCCCAAGGAACATATAGGTACCTACCGAAATATGAAAAATAATTTTTGGTTTCCCATACAAGTTGACCGAACAGCTGATCAGAGTTTATATGGAAAGCCAAAAATTATTTTTCATATTTCAACATATGTTCCTTATAGTTTCAGTATATTTAGTCAGTATATTAGTAAGACGTTATACATATACTTATTAGTAAAATAATCATATTATATGTAAATATTAAACTAAAACTAAACTAACTATAGAATATAAAACTAAACTAGATATAGGTAAATACTTAAATAACATATCAGTGTGATTTGTCCTTTATACCTGCTTCTTATTTTTTTTTAATGATTTTAATACTGCTTCTCTTACCTACAGGCCGGCAATAACAAGACAAACCAAGATATGTACTTCTTACACAAATTTTCTCGTCGCGCGATTTCCCACGTGCGGGGTCAGTGGAGGGGTGCGCGGCCACAGCGAGATCTGATAACAGTCAGACAGCATCCAGCTGTTATCTGCGCCCGCGAAATCAATTGCACACTTGAATTATCGCATTACGATACGTCCAACTTTGCCTAATTGGATGATGTTGGCGATTTCATCGGCAGTTATTGTTTCGTTTATGCATAGTTTACAGAACAACTATTTACTTGGGTACTTTCTCTACGTTTTACAGCCACATAAGCTCTCCAATTAACCCAAAGGTTTGACTGTTATTGACTGCTTTTAGCATTAAGTCCTCCTGTTGCACTTATCACATTTGTATTTATGTACAATAAAATGTAAATAAATAAATAAATAAAATACTACAATTTTGAAATAAAAAAGAAGGTAAGTAAATTATTTTTGTATGCTACATAGTCATCATTATAATAATCCGCAGCCTTCACCATCCCAATGCTGAGAATAGTCCACTCCTCTTTCAATAGCATGAAATGAGAATGGCCTTCTTATGCTCATTGCTAATAACTTATAACCATAACGAGGCGACTATAGAATTAAGCACTAAACTCTGCTACCTCTACAACTGCATTCCCAAGGAGCGTTGACTTCAGGTGGTGGCTAACTGACTGTAAAACTACTGCCAAATCATTTAAATGGTTTCAGCTTTTTCTTCTCCACTTCGCACAGTTTTCGGAATCCTTGGATAAGCATTACCTATCGTGCATATCTGACTGCTGGTCAGAAAAAGCGTAGAATGTACCAGCTGGTCTTATCTCGTGCTATAGATAATAAAGGTAGTAAAGCTGATTGAGAGAATGGGCGATAATCTGAATCCTATCATAAGATGATCCGCTGATGCGGCTAGCAGTGAACCACTATTTTGATTCATGTTTCCCCCGTCACGCCCATCATCATGCTAAACGTGACCTTTGGGTCTTACCGCCCCTGGCTCTATCTACCCCGATAGGAATAAAGACATGATCATCTTTGGAAAGGAAAAAGCCGGAAAGCGTACCCGAGTTCTAAAGCAGCACAGCTGAGGATGCCACAGGGAACGCGTTGATAACAAAAAGCCTTAGAATTATTCACAAATTCACTCAAGAACAAAAAACAACTCAGTTCGCCACAATAAAAACATATTGAGTCAACAGTTCGATTAAAAATGAAGCGACGAAAAATAACAACAGAAATATAAAAACTCTTGATATTGCAATTAATCACCACTTAAGTGAATTTGAATTTTTTCGTCTCAAAGTATTCAAATTTGAACCAAATTTTAAGGTGACATAGTAGGGTTTCGCATGACCCCTTTTTGACACATGCGGTAGCAGGAAATGCCGAACCGGCGTCGTGTCAACAAAAAATCTAAAAGCAAGCATTATGTTGTTAACTGCGATTTAACTCATTTCATATTTGAGACGACTTTTGTTATGCGACGCCACTTAATTTTATCACATAATTTATGGGACCGGCTCTACGTATCCAGTTAGAAAGTATTTTTATAAGGTAATTAATATTCACAAGTGTATTGATTTAAATCTTTCCGACGTTCAAAAATAAAACACTAATATGAAACATGATTTATACAAGACTCGTTTTGTGAGTAGTAATCATTTTTATCTAAAAAACAGACGAAACCGGTACATTAATAACATATGTAAAAAAATATATTGGTAGCAACTATAAAAAAAGGCATACAGGATAACAAGATGAAGGCTAATAATAAACACAAAGTAAAAAAATTCATAGCTTGACAAAATAAGGCTATAATGCTAATTGTTATTACTGACATCATTCGTCAAAATATAATATTGACATAAATATTATTTTTTTTGGTAATTAATATTATAAAACAGTGATAAATAACGTGAATTGACATATGCGTAATGTATAATGATATTAAAATAACAGTCAAGAAAACAAAAAAAAACCATAAAAATTGCACAAGCGGTTGCACCCTTTTGAATGTTTTTTTTGATCGCAATTTAATTTAATTATACTATAGTGATCTAGTCACCTTCTACTTCTCGCACCTGTTACCTAACTATTCTGGCCAAGTATGTCTGGCTCTGGTAGTACAGAGAGAGACATGCTCTTGCAGTGGAGACTACAAAAGTCCTGATGATGATGATAGTGATCTAGTATAGCCCGTAATTCGAGTTATTACGCATATGTCTATTACACGTTGCATTATTAAATAATCCACTAGTTGCCATCAAGTCAAAACAGATACTTTTTTCTAAACGTCAAAACAAATATTTTCTATGGTATTTGTATGAAAAACGCACGGCGTGACGTCATAGTTTCTTGGAGTCAAATATCGCTCTTAATATCAGTTTTTTGGCATTAATACATCTAAAATCACGTTCAAAATCGATATGATAAATGACAAGTAACATTATTTTGTGACGTTTTATTCTCGTGTCATTACAAAATAATTTATTTTATAAAAGAAACACGTTGGTTTTCCGCAATAGACTGACTTTATTTTTTCTTACAAGGTACACAGTACACGTAGATGGCGCCACTAACACATAGGAACCATAGACATATCAGGCAAATAATTTTGTTATCTATATTTTAACACCCCTACTTAACAAAATAAATGTAATTCTAAACAGAATACAAAGTTTTTTATTTAGCTTTAATTCCTAGCATGTGCATGAACCGATAATGTTTAGTTGACATGAGGCCTTTAGTTAACAAGTCAGCAGGCATTTCTTGAGTTGAAATATATTCAACACTAATTTATTTATTTTCAACCGTGTCTCTAACATAATGAAAGCGAACATCAATATGTTTAGATCGAGCATGTGACTGATGACTCGTTGCTAATTTTAATGCACTTTGATTATCACATTTCAATTTAATTGCACATTTTTGACCAGTAAGCTCATTCATTAGATTTCCTAAATAAACAGCTTCCCTAGACGTCTCTGAAAGGGCAACATATTCTGCCTCAGTACTGGACAAGGAGACAGTCTTTCGTTTTTTACTTTGCCAGGAAATTACAGATCCACTCATCACAAAACAAAAACCAGTGTACGACTTACGATCTATACTGTCACTAGCCCAGTCTGCATCAACAAAACCAGTCAGCTCTACATTATCCTTATGATACGTTAGACAAAAAAAAATTGTTTTTTGTAAATATTTCAGTATTCGTTTTGCATAATTGAAATGAGTTGCATTGTAGCAGTTATTGAACTGGCTGAGGTAACTGAGAGAAAGTCTGGTCTAGTCAAAACTGCCAGGTACATAAGGCTTCCAATAAGTTTTTAATATGGAATGTTTCCTGCATTATTTTCAGCCTTTTCTATGTTTAACTTACTCTCTATAGGTGTATCTACAGTCTTACAATTTGACATATTAAACTTTAACCACAATTGCTCTATATATTCCTGTTGATCTACAGTTATAGTTTTACATTCTTTGTTTACATAATTCTCATGCCTAAGTAACGTCTAACAGGACCTAAATCTTTTAGCTTAAATTCAGAACTTAATACCTTTTTTAATTTTTCAGTTTCTGGCATACTATTGGAAAAAATTAAAAAATCATCAACATATACAGCTATAATTACTTTTACATTCGCATAAAAAATGTAAACAAGCATGGTTCGAATTTACTTATTTTAAGACCAAATTTAAGCAAACAATCTTTCACCTTTTCATACCATATTAAAGAGGATTGTTTCAGCCCATATATGGCTCTTTTTAATTTCAAAACCTTTCCAACTTGCTTATTTACAAAACCTTCTAGACATGTAAATATTTTCTTTTAAATGTCCATTTAAAAAAGCTGTTGTCACATCTAGATGTGATATATCCATACCCCACTGTACACTCAAAGCAAATAACATTCTCAGTGTAGAATGTTTTACAACAGGGGAAAAAGTGTTCTCATAATCGATACCACGTCGCTGGGTGAAACCTTTAGCCACTAGTCTCGCACGATACCGCACTTTATCATTCACATCTAGTTTTTTATTTAGCACCCACTTGTTTTGCACTATTGATCCACTGCTTGGCATATCAACAATTTCCCACGCATTGTTGTCCTCGAATGACTGTAGCTCCTTCCGCATGGCTTGCTCCACTGCTCAGCTTCTGGTCCATTCAGCGCTTCTGAGAAGTCTACTTGTTCGACATCTGGACTAGCATTGGAAATACAGATATTACCAAATCCGTAACGTTCTGGTGGTCTTCGTGTTCTCATATCTTGTTCTAATTCTGGAATGGGTTGCAACTCACTTCTTGAGATATCTGTCTCCATGCTTGTAGTGGTTGTATCATCATCGTTTACACTAGGTGGATCAGTGTATATGGATGTATCTGAATCTGAGTCACGGAGAAATTCATTCATTGAAGACTCCCCTACTGAATCTCTGCCATCTTTATTTGTTGCCGGAGATTCCTGCTCTTCAACAACATCCTGAATTCATTCTCCTAAGTCTTCTTTAATGATTTCTGATGATACTGTTTTTTCTTCCATCACTATTATGTCTCTCTTTATAGTTACAATATTTTTTATTGGATCATATACACGATATCCCTTTACTGTCTCTGAAAAACCTACCAAAATGTGCACGGTAGCCTTCTTGTCCCATTTCAATCTTCTTTCTTTGGGAACGTGAACCATTACAGGGCTCCCAAATAGACGTATATGACTGAGATCTGGTTTCTTTTGATACCACGCTTCATAGGGTGTTTTATTTCTCAGACTTGAAGTTACAGATCGGTTTTTTAAATATACTGCTGTATGAGCTGCTTCGGCCCACAACTTTTTTCTTAATTCGCATCAAATAGTAAACATCGAGCTTTCTCAACAACGGTTCGGTTAGACCGTTCACAAACTCCGTTTTGTTCTGGCGTGTATGCGTTTTTCTTTTGGTGGATAATACCTTTTTTCAGTAAGTAATTCTCCATCTCACCACTACAAAACTCACCACCATTATCAGTGCGCAATGTCTTTATCCTTTTCTTCTGTTGATTCTCAACCATTGCTTTAAAATTCTTAAATATTTTGAAAACATCACTCTTATGCTTGTGGAAGTATATGAAAGTCATACGACTGTGTGACTGGATTTTGTTTCCATTGGACCACATACATCAGCATGTATTATCTGTAGTGTTTCTGTACTTATTTGTCCAACATGAGGAAATAGTAACCTTGTCTGCAATAATGTCCGTAGTGGAAGCGTACTGGGCCCATAACCTAAAAGAAACACGTTGGTTTTCCGCAATAGACTGACTTTATTTTTTCTTACAAGGTACACAGTACACGTAGATGGCGCCACTAACACATTGGAACCATATACATATCAGGCAAAGGAACCTATTTTGTTATCTATATTTTAACATTTTAGACCCTGGATACTACCCTATTGGTGATACCTGTTGTTACTAAATTTTAGTTTTTAACTTTGTTTTTTATGTAACATGCCTATTCCCAAGTTTTTATAACAGGTGTCTTTTTGCTATTCTGGTATAGGTACTTAGAAACTAATATACGTTTTTGCAGCTGCAAATAACATTTTTGAATAAAAATATGCCACAAATATTTTCTATAAGTAGAATAGCGGATGTGTCAAATAATCAGTTGCTAAAAGCTTACATGAATGCAAATCACTTATACGAGTATTATGATTTTATACGTTTGATGTTTACCGGAATATAATAATGACTGACGTTCCGGACATTAAAAATGTATAAGACAACCTCATTTAATATGTATTATACTAACTGATTGTTAAATATTGAAGCTAGTGTTGATCACAAACAAACAAGCTTCATCGGGTATAAATACTTATATTTATAGGACCAAGAGCCGTAGAAGTGCTAGACCTAACATATTTTCTCACTGATAATTTGTGTAGTAGCACGGGTAGTAGTGTTAGTATGTATGTAGTACTTTCAGTTTACGCATACTCGCTAAGTTGATAACATGGTCGATTTACTGATACAGAGTCACAAACTCGCTTCTCTTAAAGCCCTAGGGCTGATTTTTAGACATATTACTCTGGCAACTATTTCAATAATATACTTTCTGTCAGCAGAAAGACCGATCGGACTTGCTAAACATACTGCCGGACACATGTACACGTGTCTTACTGGCCCTGTAAAAACAGGGGCGAAAAGCATAACTAGCGAGTATGCGTAAGCTGGAAGTACATACTAACACACAAATGATTGCTGAGAAAATAAGTAAGGGACTCCTCTACGGCTCTTGGTCCATATACATCATTGACAGGTATAAACATAAGTCCTAGGTGACCGAGCTTCGCTCGATGAAAACACCAATAAAAAGAGGTGAAAAATTAAACCTAGCTTCATCGATTTTTCATCCCCGAACCACCCCTCATACTAAATTTTATCAAAATCGTTGAAGCGGTTTTCAAAATCCTTATTATATACAATAATTGCTCGTTTTAAGTAATAGTGAGTGGATATGGCAACTTGGAAACAAATATAATAAAACCTGAATATGATAAATATATTCAAAGCAATAAATAAATTCATGATTTGATGGAAATTTTTCCCGAAATAGAATAGTGATTCTGATTTTTTCAGACTGTTTGTTTTCTAATAGTTGAGCGAACCGGCAACTTTTGTATTCTAAAGAACGTGGATACAAACGTTTATTATTTATATAGTATTTTCTGAAAGTAAACCAGCCATGCTATTAAATGTATTTAAAAAAAACGGGTCTTTGTTCGGACAGAATGGTGAATGGTTCTGAGCTATTTTGCATGCAATACCTAATTTTTGTGCGGTATAAGGAGGTTAGGTTTAATATTGGACCACCTCGAATCATGGCATCTGCTCCTTCCTCTCGGCTTCTCATTTATGTTCTAATCAGGCATCAATTTCTGAAAAAAATGTTTGATGTACTTTTCATATCGGTAAAACCTGTATAGTTTTAAAAATAGATTCAATAATAACTTTAAATCATACGTCCAAAAATCCTAAATTTCACAGCACTGTTTATTCTGTCATTCGTTTTCAATAGAGCCCTATATTTTTTCAAATATATGTGTAGGATTGCACACTGTTAACATACGAGTATCACGCAGTGCAATACCATCAAAATAGATTTTATAATTTTTTGTATTAATTATGTTATTGCATTTTTATATATGTTTAAATTGCGTCCGCGGAAGACCAGTCAACGTTGCGGCTCACGCCCTACATATGCTGGAGAGGAGACTATTTTAGTAGACTTAAGTTTAATTTGTGTCTGTGTGTATTTAATGTCTACCAAATAAACAATTTTCGTTCAAGTTTTGTCACTTTTCCTGGTCTGTTTATTTTATCTAAGTAACACTAACAAGTCGCTTAACTGAGTTGCTCGTAAAAACATAAATTGCCTGGATTTTCTATATATCCAGTCGCATAGCCGCATAGCCGGCTAGCCTAATCGGTGCGGGTAAAAGCTATCGAGAAATTCTATGACCGCATATGTACGTCAAATGCATAGCTCGATGTCCCTAATGATGATAAATTATTGTTTAAAATATACCGTTAGAGGTGTCTTCATAAATTAATCTGTGGCCAGGCCGCGGCGGCGGCAATTACTCGGGAAGGAGAATTACCACACAATGTGTACAGTATATCATGAGATGACGCCTGCCTGTCACGCGCCGCTGCCGGGCTAACCACTCGTCATACAGAAGTTATTTTATCGATTTCACAGGATGTCCGTAGTTTTGCTACTTGAACTGCTTTCTCCTTTTATTTCATTTCATTTCATTTCATTTATTCATAGAACAATATTTACATTGTATTTGAATATATTTGTACTTATAAACTAAAAAAATAAAAATTTAATCAAATGCATTTTTACAAATTACAAAAATTATTATAAACATGTCAAAAATTATAAAATATCATTAAATTAATTATTATAAAAAATGTGCGGTATACGCATCAGGCATTTTTTACCGATGCTGACACCATTTAAAAGTCCCCAATTGAGTAACAACACTTCTCCAGTAGCAATATCCTCAACTTTTTTTTGAAAATTGAAACTTTTCTTACTAATTTAAATTCGTTAGGCAATTTATTAAACATTAAAACGGTTTGGTATCGTGGACAGTGAATTGCGATGTCAAGTGTGGGAGCTATAACACTGGTTAAGTATTTCCTGCGCGTGCCCTCTCGATCCAACATTTCTTCTGCTGTTTCGTATGAGTCTCTATTTTTTATAAAATCCGTTAGTAAAACAAATATATATAAAGACGGCACAGTTAATATTTGGAGGTCCTTAAAATGTTTTTGGCACGATTGCCATAGAGGTATGCGAACCATCGTTTTTGTACTGCGAAAGCTTTATCACTCTTCTTTGACTCCTTTCGTCTGCGCCATTCTCTGCACTATCTAATTGTCAATTATTAGATATATCGTATATATCTTTCTCACAATATTGTCTTTTTCACACGAAAAGGCCAGCAGATACTCACACTGTTATAATAATTAGTTAATTTAATTTTAAAACAATAATGTAAATTGACGTTTAAAAGTGCCTGTGGTGGCGTTGTTTCTATATAACGTCTAACAAAATATACTGAAACTATTTTAAGGGTGGATTCAGTCCATAATTCTGAACAACTTTTCCAAGGAACATATATCTAAATATGAAAAATAATTTTCGGCTTTCAATACATTACTCGGATCAGCTGAACGGTCAACTTGTATGGGAGGCTAAAAATTATTTTTCATATTTCAATATGTGTTTCTTGGGGAAAGTTGTTCAAAATCATGGACTGAATTCAGCCTTAAAATAGTTTCAGTATATTTTGTTAGACCCTGTATAACAAATATTTGTAAACTTTTTACCAATCATATAATTTAGACCAATATTTTAATTTCGCATAACATCCTCCTATATGTTAGGCTAACCGTAGGCGTTTATAAAACCGCGTAGGGAATGTAGTTAATGAGGCTCACGATAACTTATGCACTACCGTTCATTTACACTTTTTGGAATTTCATTCACTCCCCTTATTTGCTATGGAAAGAAATTAATTAGACGTAGAATGCAAGTTAATAATTTATCGCTTCGTGTGAGCACGGAATCATATTTGTAGTTTAATTAATTTTGAAAGCAATTGCATTACACAGGTATTCAACGCGTCGTGGACATCCGTTTCTGCATACCAATAAAAAAAAAATATCAAGTTACTGTACATTGTGATATTTCTTTGAATTTTATTTTCTCATGAAAAGCAATGTAATGCTCGGCGAAACAGGTAAACTTTTATACTCAATACTACATATAGAGTCTGCCCTCAAATACTCAATAGTGACTAATTTGAGAGGGCAGGTTATTTATTAATGTATTATTAGGGTTAGGTATACTACAACTATTTATTTATTTGTAATTCAAAGTATGTAACTAGTAAAGTTATCACAACAAACATAGACCCCGATTTTTTTACTGTGTAGAAAGTCCACCACAGCCGAGTGCGAGACATAATACGATAGCGGTCACCCTGAGAAGAGTAAACGATATAGTGATCAAAGTGACATGTGACGAGTCTTGGTACAAGACATGTCTGCCCTTATCGGCCAGGCACAAAGATCGTCAAAGTTTTGTCTTTTTGAAAATTGGATATTTAAAATTGTAAACTGCGTTAATTAATAAGTTATCTTATCTTAGAAAAATAGTATCCTGCTGCATTACCGATTGTTCGTGTAGTAGGTACAAATACAACCGAAAAACATTTCATTTCATTTAAAGTCACACAAAAATATTTCATTTTTGGTCACCTTTTTTATTACGTGTCTTCTATCTTTATAGGTATATCTATGAGAAAAGCATAAAGTACCTACCTATCGCTTAGTATTCAAACGATAAAAAAATTATTTACCTTTAAAGAAAATCATTATTCAGTCACAAGAAAACACCAGATCACTAAAGCAGGTGAGTGACCTAATTCTCCTCTATCATAATTCAGGATACCCTTCGATTACCTTCACGAGTAGGTTTGACCATAGTCTATAAAAGATTCAAATCACTTTAATGTATTCTTTATAGACCGCGTTATAAGTTGTAGAAACGCAAATGTTTATGGAAATGCTTTTTATCTGGCGCTTACAGATTCATAATAAAATGATGGTGCGATATTATTTCAAGATGTCACGTGGCAGTCAACGTGGTGCCGCTTCTGATATTCATATGTACCTATTTCACTTTCATATGACTGCTTATAAGTATATTCATGAATGTAACTATTATGAAACATTGTTTTTTATTAATATTTTACTTGTGTCTACGTAATCGATTGTAAAGACGCGCTTGTTTGTGACTTTTAGTTTGTTTATTTTTTTTATTTTTTTAAGTATTTCTGAAGGAATAGGAACTAAGTAGGTATATAAGTGTTTAACGTAGGTATCTTAGAATTTGAAATAGGTAAGTATGTAAAACTGAAATTGTCAATTTCATAGTAAATATTTTTTATTTATTAGCGTAAAAGAGTGCTCATTTGTCCTTCTATCACTTTCAAAGAGTAAATGTGTCTTAAATCAATGAGGCTACTCATATGTTTGTGGGAAAATGAATGTATCTGTAAAGTTAATTTTTATGTATAAGTAGGTAATAAAATCAAGTGATTGAGTAGAATTAACTTATGAATTCGACACACGCAAGTAAAAATCGGCGTTTATTTAAACTTTTAGTTTGCCATTACAAATAGCGATATTTCCGTCGCGTTAATATTAAAATGTATTGAACTGTAGCGGGCGAGCATCGAGCACTGACGTCAAACTACCTATTGTCATGCGAAACTAAAATTCGAGTCGGCTTTACCTCTTAAAGTTAAAAAAGTATATGTGTATGTACTATACAATTTTTGTATTTGTCTGTTAAAATTTCTAATCAAATCTCTACTTGTAGCAATAACATCACACAAAGTACATATTTTTATGTTTGTGTTGTACCTATACCTTATATTTTTACGTTGCTGTGGACTTTGGTTTAAAATAAAGTGTTACTTACTTTTCCATACTTACTTACTTTTCCATACTTTCTTCGAATACGAGAATAAGTAGATAAAATGAAAACAAAAGATGGATGAAAAGAGAATAATGAAAAATATTTATAAGTAAGATTGGTACAGAAGTCAGGGTCTGCTTCAGCAAATGTACTTTAACCAGATTGTAGACATCCTTAAAAAAGGAGACCCGTAACCGGAGGGTATGTATGAGAAGAGTACTGGATGAAAAGATTATGCGATAGATTATTTCAGAGTCGTAGCAAGATTAAGTCGAGTTTCTACCATTCCCTGTGGGAAACAGGCGTGATAGTAGTAACAAACATTTATTAAGTGATTAAAAAAAAGAAGGAGCTTTTTAATTCTAATGTAGAGGTACATTTATACTTTTTAAGTATGTTCGCCAATAATTTCTCCGTTTTTGAACCTATTTAGATTTTTTTTTATTTTATTTGAAAGGAGTCAACATGCAAGTTAATCCCTTGTCACCAATAATGAAATCCTCGAGAAATCCAGAGAACTCCTCAAATATTACCTATATGCTTACATACAATGATTTTAATCTTTTTTTTCGTAAATTAAGTATTTGCATTCAGAAAGTGTGATTTAGTGCAGTGGAACTAATGAAGAAGACCAGAATTCGAAGTCACTTTTCTTTTTAAATGAATTATATATATAAATACTATTGTTCTTAGTATTTTAGCATCTACTTACATAGACTACTAGCTGTGTCTTTTTGTATGTCTGTAACACACAAATTAAAAATTGTGCAGGTAGGTTCATTTTTAAGTAACTCTTGTTGTTTTTTTTGTATTTTTTGTATGTGCGTGAAAGTAGTGCAAATAAAAGCTTGACGAAAAAGTTCAATCAAAATAGTGAACTAGATGTTAAACATGTGTTATTTCTTGTAGACATGTTGATCTGGATACATTTTACGCATAAAACAACATAATGACGAAAACAAGGATGTTATTAAGTATTGTTCGAGAGCCCGCACCGCACGTACCTACCTCCATCTACATATAGAATGCTAATATATATCATTACGTCCGTCCGACTATATCGACGGACGAATTCGTGCTATAATAACAAAATAAGGCCTCCCGCGCCCCCCGCACAGTAATCTGGCAGGGCCCCGATGAGGATCGATGGAGGAAGTCTTACAGCTCAACTCAAGCTGGTTGTAGCATTCGTAGTTCGTAGGCCTGCGACCGAGTTTACACGACACGCACTAGTTTTATTACCCTCATGTTTCTAAATGGCCCTCATTTCGTCGAAACAAATTATTTATATTTTACTGCATGGACAGATCATTTCCCAATCAAGTGCTGACCTAAAAAGCATTTGTGTGGCGCAGTGGAGCGTTGACAATGTCATTTCGATAGTATCGATGCGCCGCAATTATTATACATTGATGTTCTCGTACAATCCGCTAGATTCAAAAATAAATGTGATCCTCTTACAAACATTTTCTATGGGATTTGTATGAAATACTAAACTGTGACGTCGTAGTTTCTTTATGTAAAAAAGCAACCTTAATAAGTATCAGCTTCTCTGCATTATTTATCTGAAATCACGTTTAATCAAACTTAATATGATCAATAACAAGTGACATTATTTTTGACGTTTTATTCTGTTATCAGTTAAAAAAAAAATATTTTTGACCCGGGATCCACGCAGTAAAAATAATTCTTGGTATTTGCAGATCCTACCCTATTGTACACACACTTGTTTAATTGTTGTAGTTCTAGTAGTACTTACTATATGTGCTTACTTAACACAGACATAAAAGAGGGTAATGCCCAACGGTGGAATTCCGAAAGCTGATGATGGGAATGATGAAGAACTTAACTCCTGTATCCTGTATTAATGATTTCAATTTTTTCAACGAAGGCAATGTTGACAAGTCTCGCAATGTCTTTGGAATGCCTAAGTCATTCATCAATTTGAATGATCGTTATTAGAGAGAAAGAGAGTGACAGAGAAAGAGAGATCGAGACAAAAGTAAAAATAAAGAGGGCTTTTGATTTTCATATGTAGGTAAAGAGGTAGGTGTTTATTGATTTTTAATCGAAAGGAGAGCAAGGAGTCTTATTATATTTATTATCTTATCTTTATCTTCTAGCAAATATAGTACCTACCTCTGTTTAATACTCAGAGTAGTTGACTTTAACTTAAGCAATAAATAAAATTCACAAAAACGTAATAATGTACATGTGTGCATTCTTACGTTGAATTAATTTTCAAAACCAAACAATTCAAACTTTTTACGTCTAATGAATTCTATATTGGACAAAATTGCTCCATTTTTGGCCTCCACTGTACCAAAAAAAATGTTTATTTAAACATTAGGTATTAAAATACAATTCGTTTCTACATGTCCAATCACGATATCTTCCTACATATCTGCTATAAATGGAAAACATGATTTTAGTTTGCAAACACAAAGACAATAACGAGAATTGCCGCCCACTCGGCAGCGTTGCTCATCAATATCAATTAAATTAATAAAACGGTTATAAACTCCCCCAGTGACATTAAATATCCACTATTATTGGTCGTACTGTAATTTAAGACTAATTGATTGTTTACTTCAAATCGCTCCAAAACTTTACAACAATAAAGTGAATCATGATGCAGATACAGGCTGTTCGATAAAAACCTACTTTTATACCATACCTCAATAATGAACGATGTAATTTGACAGACGAAAATACAATTGACATATTCATGAAAATCATATCTTTTTTAGTTAAATATATACTTACCTAACTCAAAAATTGCACCACGCTAAAAGTGGCCTTTGAGTCTTGCGGCTCGGAGCTCTGTCTGCTTAGAGCCGCAAGACCCAAAATGCTCTGTCTGACTCATTAGGGATAAAGACGTGATAGTATGTAGGTATGTATGTATGTAACTAAAAAAATGGTGTTTATGGTATATAAATATATACCAGTGTGTTTTATATTGGTACGATTTGTTTTTGATTTAACACGTTCAGCGCCACGTGTATACCTAAAAGATTGGGGTGTATCACGTAGCGCTGAACGTGGTATGACGTATAAAAATATGAGCTATATACGTAGATATTCTGGTAATTGTGTTGTGCCACAAATAAACATATAAAATTCAATACCTACTCATGCCAATAAATTATCCCTTCACATGTTAATAAATTTAAAAGAATAGTTAAATAATTGTCGTAGACGCATATTTGTCCCATTTACAAGTAAATCCTATGGAACTGAATGAGAAAACTCCATTTTCAAATACATATCAATGTTTCACAGGAATACTAACTATTGTTACACAGTTTTTGAAAATTATTATAAATATTTGAAAATATAAAATGTGTAGTAACTAACTAGTAACACATTTTATGTTGCCAGGAATATCGAATTTAAACTCAGAGTGGATTTATCAATACAATTATTACTAGAAAGAATTTTGCACTAAATTAAAAATATTTTCTTTTTCTATTAAGTTTGTTGTAAACACTGATATATTTTGCGTTATCATATGCAGTATATTATGCGATTTAAATGTATTCAAATATTGTTTGCACCGTCGACCTTCGTGTTTATTGACCTGAATCTGCGGGCGGTTTTCTATTCAGAAAAACATTATATTAGGTTTTTATTTAGGCATTGTGCACTACGAAACGTTATAAATCTTTCAAGATTTTTAATTTTCCGTACTTAAAATTTAAAGCGTCAAATCATACTTAATATTTGTAAGTTTAAAAACCCCTTTCAGCGTGACGGTGGCTGTGTTTTTATAAATATGACTTTACTTGAATAAACTACCAATTTTATAATGACTAACACTGAGACAGTCAGTTATTAAGATCTTGAGCAGTATAAATTTTAAGACGCTCTGATTTACAGCATCTATCAAAAACGTTTTAACATTCAACCGGAAATACTCTTTAATTTCAACAATAGAGGACGTGATTAATCTCTTGTTGGAAATTTATGTATTTCTGTGAATTTTCGGAGAATTTTGGGACACGCTGTGGTTGTACAGCTGTTGAGAAGTTGATTTACGTGCGTATAGAGCGCAGCCAATTATCTTATTAGTAGGCAATTTATCGTTCGTCACATTATCATAAGGAGAATGTGTGTTAGACGGAACCAGTACGAGACAATAGGAGTAAATAGGGAGTAAACATTTTTTTATTGTTGAAGCAATTTATTTTTCTTTGATAAATAATTGCGCTCAACTCAATGCGTCTGGCCTGAACAAATTGTAAACTATGCCTTTCTGATAAAGCTATGATAAATGTAGAGAGATAGGAAGAAATACTTTGAACGTAGTTAGAACGAATATCAATTAGTTACATCTTTATTAAGCCGGTCGAAAGAAAAAGCAATGTTTACAGAGGTAAATCCTTGATATTGCTTATTATTGCCCAATGCCCATGGCTTTATATCATCAAAATTTTACTCTTTAATAGGAAAACTTATTTGAAAATTCAAAATACAAATGTGTATTCAGTAATCAGGACTTTGCAAGCTCTTTTACACGTCAATAAGTTTTGCATATATAACGTGTAATGATTATTTATATTTAAATTATTAATTATTTTAAAGAAAAGTTACCAATACTAGCGTTTCGCAACGACCACTGCTGAGAAGAAACGCCGAAAGAAACTCATTTACACAGTATTGGTCACCTATCCCAGAAGGGCTTTGTCATAATATATGTTCATATATCTATTTACAAATACTTAACTGTCATGCTTGCAAACGAGCGATTCAGTATATACTATATATATATATCTTGGCCATGGCCATGCTTTCATTTAAGTAACTAAAAATAATTAAGAAAAGTAAAATAAATAAATAGATAAAGTCTGATTTTTTATTCCGTAGAATTCTGACATTTCAAAAGTGTTGCAACTAAAAAAACTCTCTAGCTAAAAAGGGAACCCATTTAAAGGCAATAAAAAATTAAATTCGGGATAAATTTTTATGTTTTACCTTGAAAAAGATAAATTTTAAACTTTCTGGTATATTTAAAATGTATTGACATTTTTTAATACTGAATTATCAAAGTTATAATTTTAAGTTAGCAGGTTATTTTTCTTTAGCCGGCATCACTCCCTACTAATTAATGTATAATAAACCTTTTCAAAGCATTTGAAAAAAAATTTTTTCGTAAAAAAATTAACTACTAATTTAAATAAAACTAAATTCGTATTTTTTTTATTGGCTGCGGTAGCAAGCTAGTAGAATTTATTTAAAATCTAATATTAAATAAATATAGTCGTAATGAAAAGGGACGTAAATATCGCCCGCCGTAAATCTCCTTTTGATTTGGAGCGTGCGAAATGGTTACATTCACTAACAAATAAAATGAACAGACTTCGATGTTCAGACTTTTATTGAAACCTGGAATTTAATAAAAATATGTGCCCGGCGAAAAAGGTTTGTAATCTCTGATATTTCAAAATTTTCAGCTGTCAAAATTCTACGGAATAAAAAATCAGACTTTAGATAGGGACAAATCACACTGATTGAGGCAGCAACAAAGTAAGTTTAAACTTGTGTTATGGAATACTCACTCAACGATACTATATTTTATAATAAATACATATATAGATAAACACCCAAGACCGAGAACATTTTGAAAATGGCCATTTCCTAACTTGCCCTGGCTGGGGATTGAACCCAAAACCTCCGGATTGGCGGACTAGCGTGTTCACCTTTACGCCACGGAGGTCGTCAGTAAGTAACTATAAAGAATATTTTCTAAAGAGGAGACGCCAAAAGTACTGAAAGTTTATAACATCCAAATGACCGCCAGGGAAGAAAGAATAACAAAAAGGAACACTTGGTTCCGTTTGGCAGCGGGCGTCCCCAATAATTCGCTTATTCCACTATCTGCGGGTCAATAATTTCTCATGAAGCGGACGTTTTGTCACACAAAATAACGTGTTTTATCGGTGGCTGGCTAAATGTTTTACTGTAATAACAATAAAGAAAAACAAAAGCATATTGTCTCCACTTCCCGACGTGTTTTCTCACGAAAAGAATCGCAACGTACTGTTTGATTAATATTTATTTCCAGTATCCAAAATACTTCGGCCACTTGGGTATTTGGCCTCATGGCCAATTATTAACGAGTCATGGATGTGGCTCCCATGGTCATAAATAGCGCCAATAATTCGGACACTTGCATTCCCACCTTATCTTGTGAGGATTTATACAAGTTTCTGTACAAGCGGAATCCTAATATACGGTTTGGTTTGGGTAAGCGGGTTGTAGAGTCGTATGTAGAGTTGATTCACATGAAGTCTGTAACGTATTGGTGACACATTAATGAGGTTCTTTTATTTTTAAATAATAAAAATTTTGTGTATGTATATAGTTTATATACCTTCTGTATATGTATTATGTTTGTTTTTTGTACTTTGTACAGTTTATCGCAAATTAGTTAGTTTGTACTAACTCCAAAAGAATGCTTTCTCTGCATAATCTGTTGGTTGACTGGTAGAATAGGTCCCTGGCCTTCAGTCTGCCATTTACATGTATTGTAATGTAATAGAAATAAATAAGAATATTATTAATTAAAAAAGAAAAGTAATTGAAGTAGTAAATAAAGAGAATAGACGAAACCGGGAGATCTATTGTTATACATTTCAACTTAGATAAGAGTATAATTCTATAATAAATTACCTTTACAAGGGACATTGCTGCATGAAAGCTAGTATAATACGTGCTAACAATAAATTCATTGTTTGTTTACATTTGTTGTTAAAAATCTGTGTTCAATCATATCGTTCCATGTTAGTCTGAGAGAAAAGATAAGAATGTACCAGCTATATACTTCTTTTCTCGCAAAGATCGTAAAATCTGATTAATAAAATGGTGATAATGTCGAGGAATTATATCAGTAGGTGCATGCCATAACACTATTTTGATTCACTTTTACACCTGACACGGCCACCGTCACGCTGAAAGGCCTTAGGGTTTCTAACCCTGGAATCGGTCTAATGGTTAGTATAAATCATTATCAGGTCTTCATTGCAGGAGCACGGCCCTCTCTATACTACCAGAGCCAAACTTCGCTAGAATAGCCAGAGGATTTGGTCTACGCTCTCTACGCTGGCCAGACGGGTTCGAGAGGTCTCATTGATTTTTATAAGCTTTGTTTAGCTTGTGCTTCCTAAGTCGCCTTCTACAACATCCACGGGAAGACCTGGAGTGGTCATATTCTACTCTGCTTGGGAACTACACGGCATTAGTATAAATGTATGTTTCTTATTATATATTTGTCGTAAGTATGTGTAAATATTTCTGCAGAATGAGATCTCTCCCGGCTCCCGACTCGTTTCGCAGTAAAGCGCGGGTCCATCTGTTTCTTATGATATTTCATATCAGGCCGCGCGCGTTGACCGTGATCGAGGAACAAGTACCACTCTGTGCGATTCTGTGAACCTCCCGATGACTATCAGCTCGTTGCTCACTGATTCAATCCATATTTATAACATTTTTACGTCTGTTTGTTTGTCTCCTAACCTGAGAAGTATCTAAACTATTGAACATACCTACATTGATTTGAATTCCAATAACGTAAATAGGATGTAAAAATATGTAAACCAAGGTTTAAAGAATGTTTGCAAGGGTGACGCAGCCCATCAATATAAACAACTTTTACTATAGTAACAATAATGGAATCTGAAAAAAATAGTCATACTTACACGAGTTTTCAGGTGATCGGACCGACTGTTTGGGATTGTAATTTTTTTTGAGATCTCAGCATTGGTCATAAAGAATAAGTTGTCCATATAAACGGGTTGAGTAACCCCTTCAAGTAACCTATGCGTCGACTGTAGAGCATTCTATTATGGAATCTAGTTCCTGATAAACCGACAAATCATTACACACTACAATTTTAAAGGTCACTTTGAGCTATACCTACATAGGTAACATTTTGATTAGACATTAACATACAATAGTTTCGGCTATATTGAATTTAATTTAGAAATACATAGAAAACAAAAAACAATACCTGTAATTATAATATCGTTTGGGTTCATTAGTTCAATATAAACGCGTAAATAAATACATTGTCTATTTTTATTCAAATGCGGACGTAAGAACGTCCGTTTTATAATTTTAGAGAACTTTGACCGGACGAATTACCATACGTGTACCAGTTAGCATCGAATACACGTACAATAAAATGTAAAGGAAGAATATCATAACTGTTCCGATGAAATATGACCAAAATATGTATGTTTGATATTCAAATAGTAAAGGGGCTTCCGGCGGGTGCTGGGAACCGCTGGGAACGCCGTCCAGGATCACTCACACTTGTATTTTACTGCTACGAGCTCCGATCTGAATAATAACACGCTACATTAGTTTCCCATTATGCCTTCGAGACAATAAAATTTGCCCAATTTTACGATCACATTAATAATTTTATGAATGGAAGCAACGTTTTAAATCTTTAAATGCGTCGAAGTGAATAAAAAGTTGAGGCGCCCGATTGAGGTCATTTCGTAATAAATCGGAGGTGTTAAATGTAATGAGGGACGTTCTCCCAGTTTCGTTGTCTGAGAGAACAAGGTCGAGGTGATGTAGGGGTGCAGCGGCGCGGGCGGGGGCGGGGGGCGGAAGACGTTTGGTTCCCAGGGTATCGCTTGCACAAACACCGGACGCTCGCATACTGCCGTGTCCAGTCGGCTAAGCCGACTCTCGATAATTTTATCGAGTACTTTGTCCGGCACTTAGGGCATACCTTGATTGATTCGATTGAATAACAGCCGTTTATATCGAGTAACTTGTTCTCTGGCGGTACAGGCATGGTATAGGAATCATTCCTCACTTATTCAGTTTCATATAACGAGTCACCTGCAACAACTTAAACTCACTAGCATTTAAAATTGTGGACAAGCTTAAAAAATCATATCGGTCAGTTGTTTCTAAGTATTTAGGTATGTAATTTATAATGTCGTCGAATTTTTTTCTACGTAATTTATTTTCATTGGTAGCATATTTATCGACTCGACACCGCCCACCACTGACCATCGACATTAATCTACAAGGATGTGCGAGAACCTACGTCTATCAAGTTACGCGAAATGAAACCACAAAATCAGTGCCGGCCGCAAAACAACGGAAGCCACTACCGAGGGCCCCACGCTCTCACGTACCTGTGACTTATTAACATACTACTTTTACATCAAACACAGCTACCACTACTAAATCAACGCAAACCACCCTTATTGTAATCCACATAAAGAAGAAAGTCCAGTAAACGCGGTAACGCTAGGAGAGTTGACCGTTATTGTTGCAAATAAACAATTCAAATGGAATTAAAATCACAATCCTATAGTCACATTGAACTTGAAGGAAACTTTCAAATTCCGCTCTCTGTTGCTATTTAGTAATAGTTCTATTTTAATTTTCCTGAAGTAAAAAAGGACATTCTAATATTCGCACATTTGTTATTTATTGCACTCAAATATTTTTTTTAGTTTTGATACTATTGGTAAGTACCCCAAGTCATCTCTTTAGCGTGTTAATGGCACATTTTTTCAAATACGATACTAGGCATGCGTTGCAATGCCACGGAAGTCCTCGCGGGCTTCATCTAAATATTACCAGTTTCAACAACCACAATCTATTCAATAGTTTAAGAACACTCATATGTAAGACAAACATACAAACATTCATTTTTATTTGTATAATTAGTCTTCTTCTTCTTCTTCGTCTAATCGCGTTCCCGGTTGCATCATCAGCTGTGCTGCATCGGAGCCCGGGGTGCGCTATATATGTATAATTAGTATTATAGTATAATATTTGTTTAATTAGTGTTGCTCCATAAAAGGCGACCTATTAATTTTTATTTGTATACTTAGATAGTATTGCTCCTTATAGTCGGGGCAATCTCAGGGCTAGGCTATCGTGGGCTAGGATTACTAAGTCCTCCAAATTCCAGATGTTTGTGCACAGTACGACATGAGAATAAAGTGTACTGGAATGAAGCCACTCTGGGAGATTTCCTGCGAACTGTTTCTTCTGTCTAGTCTTTACAAGTAACGGATAACCTGCGTTTGTAATTTAAAGTAAGACATGAGACTTTTAGGCTTGTATGGATCCCGTATGGGCTTACATCAAGTTGAAATAAATAGTATACTCGCAATTACATTCAATTCAATTCAATATATCTTTATTATCATAGGATATTTATAATATCTCTTAATAATAGTCACTTTGTATTATTTTGCATAAATGTTGACGTCAAATTGTTACTTACAGCTAAGTTTATGCCGCTTCCTAGGCGCCAGCCAGTGCAGAAGAAGCGGCAACAAACTGCACTGCAGCATTTTCTCCAAAGACGTCACCAAAAAAACCTATGGACTAAGATTACATTGTTTGTTATGTCATAATTAATTAATTAAATTACATTTGTCATGAGTTCTTCTATCTTGTTTATTTTTTAACACCTCAATGACATACACAATTTTTGTTTTTGTATACAAATATATCTCTCCCCCTTATAATATTAGGATACATTATTTATTTATGCGTCATACATTTAGGAGTTCAATCTATTAAATGCAGTCTTGCATAAAACAAACACTAAATCGACGTCTGAGCCAAATTACAGTCATAAAAGTGAAGACCATTTATGGCATTATTCGTCGGCATATCGAAACCGGCGACTCTGTATTGGTTTACACTTCATAGCAATTTCCATGGTTCGTAATACACATCTTTTATACGTCCCAAATGTTCAATGTATGAATACAATATTAAACTATTTGTCCATATCTATGTTTCATAAAACAAATAAGTAAATATAAATATACAAGGACAAATCACACTGATTAAGGCGAAGATATAGGCAAATGGCCTTGAAGTGTGAAATAAATTGTTAACTCGTAAATATGGTGATAATTTCCATATTGCTCTACGTCATGCACTAGATAGCCCTTTAAATTATTTTATGAACTGCCGTTAAAACTATTATTGGTGATCCGTCTAGCTTTAAAACTTGCCGTGGCCACTTTTGGCGGAGGCAAGTTTTAAAGCTAGACGGACTAATGTAAATACTTTCAACGGTGGTTTATAAAATAATTTAAAGGGCTATCTAGTGCATGACGAAGAGTAATATGGAAATTATCTCCATATTTACGAGTTAACAATTTATTTCAAATGAGGGCGCCACTTCAAGGTCATTTGCCTATATCTTCACCTTAAGCTAAGCCCAAAGTAAGTTTTTTTAAACTTGTGTATTATGGGATACTAACTCAACGATACTTTATTTTATGATAAATACATATATAGATAATCACCTTAGACCCAGGACAATATGAAAAGCATTTAGTAAAATAGAAAAAAAATGGGAAATACTGACTTTTTATGTTTTGCCTTATCTTACTTGTTAAAAAATGTAGGTAGATATTAAAAAGCAAACGAATTGACGATATTGTACTGTTATTATTATACCTACTTATCACCTTACTCACTATTTCCGTATTTGGGGTCAGCTGTCATCTACATCGCTTCATGTCGTTTACCATATTTGCACTAGTTCTCCAGTCTTTCATCTCCCGCTGAACACATTTTTTTCTCGTCTTTATACCTACCTAGCAAAATCGTACTGTATTTGAATTTAATTAACACTGAACCCTTCCACATGTGACTTCATTACTTGTCGAAGGTGAGATGAAAGATGCCTGTGCCTGTGCTAATTGGTTACTTAATCTAAACTAAGTGAAAGCCTAATTAAATTGACAAAGAAAAAAAATAACTTTCCTGAAATACAATTACCTACATGACGTACAGTTTATCTGCCCGCCAGTGTATGTGAGGAGTTATAGGTTTCATTTGCGGGCTATAGACGACAATTTTCAATTTTCTTGCGCGTGCGACCCATTTGAATATTTTAATTTGGGGGGCGGCGCGACTATTTCAATTTATTTTATGAGTCGGGAGCAGAAGGGTTCCCGCGGAGCTCTCACCGTTCCAGATTAGTAAATATTTGATAGCTTTATTGCTCGCCGTGATATATTTATACACGCCTTTAGAATGAACTCACTGCGTTGCTTGTTGAGGCAATGTCAACCCTCCCGTAAGTTTAAACAGGACTTGTTGTGCCGTTGCTGCCGCTTGTTAGGAAGTTTCGATGATTGTTAATTTTAAGAATATAGTTACTTATATAAATAGTACATACTTATTTTATTATAGTCGTATATTGATTACTATCTGAATCCTAATAGTGAGCCCAGCGGCGCTTCAACTTGAAGTAAACTATTGAAAACAAAAATTCACTACTATGATAATTGCCTACATTATATCTAAATTATTCTAAAAGTTTAAATAAACTTGTCGAAAAAATATTAATACATTTTTTTTCACAAAAAAGAATACTTTTTTAACGACAGAAACATTTTCAAAAACACTTTACGAGATCATATCAATCTATAAATTTAAGAGTGAGAGATTCTAGTTTACGTTAAGGCATACTTATCCTTAAAATAATTAAAGTTGATGTATGTAATTAGCCACCATGTGACTCAAGAACGTAACATCTAAGCAATTGTTATAGGTACGTACATGTACACGTACAATCAGTACAATACATATAGAATTTAGGAATATAAAAGTAATTATATAGTCAAATACGACGCACCTACCTACATGAGTCCGCACACATTGACACAAAATTAATATAGTTTGGTAGGTGGCTGATTGCCGCCCCTGCAGGCCCCGCCCGTGTTTAACCTCATACAGCTATGTTTCATCTAATAGAATTGCAAGCTCGTTATCTGCGCAGATTAAAATATTCAGTATTTGAGTGATTTCACGAGCGAGTGCGCGCCAAAGGGTTGACTAGTCGCTTTGAACACTTGTGGGGAGAACAGGGTTGCTGCTACCCTGTTTTACATACGAGGAAGTGAAGTAGCGAATTACTAAAGTTATTAGCATAGCGTGGGCCGATACATTTATTAATTAAGATTTTATTAGTATAAAAAGGTATGCAATTAGAAGAATGTTTATCTCAGCCAAGATTCTTTATTGGTTTAAGTGATGGCCACTCAATTTTATTATGAATTACATGGTCTTCGACTTGCATGGAAGTCATCAAATGTCAACGAAGCCGCAACAGTCGCAAACAAAATGAATTGTCGAATTTCACTGGCTTTTTCCGCCGTCTGGCGCCATGAATAATTCCATTTCATATAATGGCCTCGACCGCATCAAATATTTCATTCCGAGTTTTGCATATTTAATTGTGACAAAAACAATGTCCGGGAATATTTTACAGGCTATTCGGTTCACTCGTTTCCTTCGCAATCGACATTTATTTTCCATAATTAATTCAAATATCATTAATGCGAGTGCTGTTTTGAAATTCCGTCGAAATACAGATTTTGAAAGAGCGACAATGCCGTGTTACCAATGCTACAATGTTGACAATAGAAGGCGAATCGATCAGTCATGGTAATATAATATGTAGCGGATGTGCTGACGGATAAATATTGCACTGCACCCATGAAGAGCTAATTTTATGAGTGAAATTAGTTATTCACCTGTTGTTGCCATTTATAATAGAGAACACAATGCGAGCGGCAGTGAACCGCACCCGGCGAGCCCACTATTCTTTGCCTATATCTGTGTTCGCGTCGACCGCTGACTCCCATTATATTTATAATAAAGTAAAAAAAGTAAAAAATCGTTTATTTCTCCAAAAATCTTACAATAGAAAAACAGTAAACGGTTTCATAACCGTTTGAGTTACCAGCACCGATTGAAGGAGCTGAACCTGTGTTACAGTTCTAAAATCTAATAATGACATCGTCATCTGTTTCTGGCGAAATAATAACGTAAAAATAAGACCATAACACAATGTTAAGAAATTTTGATCCAATCTTATTTCTATTAATAAAATCACATGTCACAGAATGTGATATCTATCTTAACTTCTCTAGCCATACACGAGGAGAAACAAGCCTCGTTTAATAGTCATTGACCACAATTTTACCTACGGCCGTATACATAAACCGTGCTTAATTCCGACATTCAGTGATTGAATAATAGGGAAGGGTATAAAATATAAAGTCATTGCACGTCCGGCCGAACGCTCAGATATTCCTTAGTCTAGATGAGCGACTTTTTACAATTTTCGTTGTGATCGTTTGGCTCGTCCATATAATTCGTGGGGTACGTGACCATCATTTTTTTAACATTCCCTGCCGTGATGATATTCCACCAAACAGGTACTATTGACAGCGATTCGTGTCACAGTCACGTGCGATGGTCACCGTTTCAAAAAAAAGCGTTAGCGCTTAATACTGTTTATAATCGTGCTTATCTAATGAATGTTATTTTAATCTCTCGCAAAAAAACTGCCGGTGCTAAAATACCAATATACTAACGAAATTAATTAAAACTTTAATTATAAGAAATGAGCATGGTTATTAAAGTGATTCACATATAAAACAGAGACCGATATTCTGAGGCGAATTGATTACACTACCGGGCATTACGGGCTTTGTAAATCGGTCCTTCGACTGTAATCAATGAAAAACTGACCTTAATTCGTAATGTGATGAGTTTAATTTTCCAGATCCTGTATATTAAGGGTCAGTGTTATTCAGTAGCCCAGTAATATCTACACTTAGTCTTGGGTAATGGACACTTAAAAATGTAATTTATCCATTGGAATCATTCCGATACATCATCGATAAAATAATAAAAATTTAATCAAATTAGCTTTTAGTATTTTATTTTCCGTTCATGCTACTTTATTTATATTGTAATTTATTTGTCGCATTCCTCGTGGTTTTACAACACATTTTTAAGTGAAGACTTCTTTAGGCGCGTTGGGCATTTTTTGAGATGGGAAATAACCATTGAACTCGCGACACTGTAACCGACACCACCTTGTTCAAGTTTTCACTTCTGTCGGCACTCCCGGAGTGCCAGGGTTTTTTTTTGCACGGAGTGCCACTACATATCATACTACTTGTTACAGTACGTATAATGTAACTACCAAATTCTTACTTTCATGGCAGGAAATACTGACAGGCAGAAAGAGTGGAGGAGGGGGGAGACCATTGTCCAGTTATGGGACATAACTACCAAAGCAAAAAGAGCTTGAAACTCGCTATTTTTAGCTTACCTACATTAAAAACAATTTTCCTTAATCATTAAAACGAAAAGTCACAAAAACGAACTGCGAAAGCAGCGTTGACGTAGTCTGTCAATAAGTAAGTACTTTTCATTGAGAAGTGGAAGACAAAAACTGGTTCGCAAGGATCTGAAGCACGTAGCGATGGAGCAGGCCGGCTTGGTTGATGGACAGCTCTGGAGCAGTCAATAAGGTGGCACAATAAGGCTAAATGCGACTTGTCTCGCGTCGCTACGCACCGTGCGTGACCAGTACTAATATTGTTGGGTCTTGATACTTGAATAATAATATTTTAAACCTTTTGTTTATTTTAATGAAAGTAACTTAATTAAACTAAAAATTAACCTAAAAAAGTATTCATTTTCTATAAAACAATAACCTTATCCTGAAAGATATTATACTAAATAACATTAGTAGGTATACTAACTTCATTAATGATAATTGACTTTATAAATAAAAATATGATTAAAAAGTAATTTCTAAAAAATTACTTTCAATCATATTTGTATTTAATTTTGTGTCTACAAAGTCTATAGGCACTTTTATTTCAATCCAAATTTTCTGAACACGATATGGTTCACATAAGCCCTAGACTTAAACTGCCAAAAACAAAGTCTGTTTATCCCTATGGTTGAGCGTTAAGTCCGCCAATTGTTTAACAATTGTTTATTGTGGAACAATATAAAGTTAAAATAAATAAATAAATAAAAGGCAGCTTATTACAAATGACGGACGAAAGCTTAAAAAAAGAAGAGTGACCTTAGGTTATAGCAATAAAATATAAATCAATTGTGTATATTTCATAAATTTAGACTAAGTATCAAAATCGTAAGTCACCGTTTGTATATTGGTAGCAGAGGAAAAGTTATTATTTTCTGAACTATGGTCATTAAAATTTTTGATTAACAACGTTTGATCCGTGTCGATAAGATGACTATGCAAGTCCTTCTCATATTGTCCTTTTTCTTCGAGCCGTAACTAAATGTTTTGTATAGTTTTTATTACTTTATACAGATATTAAAACATTATCTTCGAGATACTTGGAATGCGTCCGCAGTTCCTTTCTATCCCCTTAGATGATTACTTTTTGAATGTAAAATGGTCACTTTTTGTACACGAGTTCCAATCATATTTCTTTATGCATAAAAACTTTTTGTATTATATTTATAACCGTTTTGGTCAGGAAATTTATGTTTAAAGGGTATCCATCTCTGGGGAAGAACGGTTGCATTGTTCGCGGTGGCCAGTACGTAGCCCGAGTATAAATAGAGTGACATCAGTTTACATTACGTGTTCGCTTACAGGACATCACAACGGGCCCCACCTCGGCACGAGCCTGTATAGAAACTAGCCATTCGTCATCCATTATTCACGGCCTAAATTGCACAACTTTAGAGCGCCATTTCTAAATGACATCTAAATCTGTTACTGTATTAACATTGTGAATAAAATTTATACAATCAATCTACATAAATGTCCGTGAGCGTCCGTCCATTAGTCAGCTGGAGCACAAAGGGCACACGCTCTTCTCGTAAATCAGACGCATGTACTCGTATTGAGATGGCTTGCCCAAATCGCAGTCAATAGCGTGTTGCGTTCCGCCCGCGCCGCGCCGCGTCGCCTAGCCTAGCCGATACAGAACTTTCCAGCCATTAACGACCCTTACGACTAACATTTGTCATTAGACGGGTTCACGTCGTTCTATAAAGTGAAATCTTGAGTTACCATTATAGAATTTGATTCATTAATTTCACCTATGAACAATGTTTGATTTGCCTTCGTGTCGATTGAAATTAATCTTCCAGATACGTTGTCGTTGACAAATTTTAACGTTGCCAAGGGAGGTTTATAATCAAGGTTTAATTTGTTTGGTAGATTGGATAATTATTCAAAGTGCTTACTAAACACTCCCTAAACGGTTATTAAGATATTAAATAATGTAAGCATAAGCGGCGGTCGGCGATGGGGCGCGGTACGGGGCGCGTGGCGCGGCGGGGCGCCCAGCGGGCGGCGCGCGGCGGCTACCGGCGCGCCCGCCGCTAATTGTAGCCTGCCTCGGTAGCACCGTGCCTAACACCTTACAAATATCACAGTGTAACACCGGTTTCGATGGAATTAGGATACTTATTCAAAACTTGATTTCTCTTAACTATATTGTCGACATAATTGATCACATCATACATTTCAGATTTGTCATATAAGAGTATGTATAACTTTTGATATATGTATGTTGATGAAACATTACGACTTTATATCTTATTGGCATTACAATGCGTATACATGGATTTCAGAGCTAGTGGGAAGTTGAATCTGATGAAAGTCTCTACCTATTTCTTTAAAAGTCCGCAGTTTAGAAGTCTATTCTCTATGTTCCTTGTAGACACTAGATAAGAATGAAAAAAGACAATGTTCCTAATATGAGTAATATTATATTATATTTCAATAAAGAATATCATAAAAACAGATCGGGCAACCTTTTTGTCGGCCGGTCACAAATTAAACATCGATAAAATACAGTTTGTAGAGACTCATGAATCAATGAAATAAAAGCAAAAAGCGGGCGTGTACGCTTAGGCCGACCCATAAATAATAAATATAATCGTTACCGAAGCATCGAGTTACATTAAACTACTCTAAACGGGGCCTTATCTTGGTATCTGTTAAAAATTGTCACCACATCGAGATTCGGGCGGCGGCACAAGGTGACGATCTTCCAAACTCAGCATTAAAATAACGATGAGAATAAAATAAAAGAGTACTTATTTATGCATAATAATGTTTTAGTTGAATAAAAATGAGGGGACAAATATCTAAATAAATAAAAGAGTGGTCATAAAGCGAGGGACGCAGGAGATGCCGCGCCGAGATTGTTGGTTGGCTCGAACCTCCTATCATTTATATCATTTCATTGTGGCCGTTTACATTTCATTCATAAGTCTGCTTGACCTCTTATAAACTAGTAAGCCAACTTTACTTTTATATTTCTAATTTTATGCAGGATGATTTAATCTTTTTTTGTGTATTTCGTATAAAACCTAACACAAATAGTGTGACCTAATTTCCGATATTGTAACAATATTATGTTTGAAAACTTATTTACATCTTCTATCAACCTAAAAGTTGTTGCGCTTAAACGCTAAAACGCTTGTTGCGCTTATTAAATTTGTATATGTGGACAATGAAGTATAAATAAATACATTATTAAACTTATATACCTACATACATAGGTGTAATATTTTGTTTCACAATCTTATTAACAAAAAATAAACACCCAACTTTGTTTTATTTGTGTTCTTATATGTATGTGGAGATGTGTAGTCACGAGAACACATTTCAACATTTGAAAAAGATTTTCTTCCTAAATTCGAATAAAAACAGAAAATGATTTTAAGTGCCTACTTTGATAAAGTGTAGATTAAAGTAGGATGTTTTCGAAAGTACAGTTGACTTTTCATAAAAATATATCTACACATCTCTGCAATTAAGGCTACATGGTTTATAAATTGATTACTTTAATACTCCCAGTTATAAGTTGCTTAAATTAATATGCTTGTTAAAATTGTAAATGTCACGTGATTTACCACAATGTAGTAAACAGTGGTTATTATTTAAAAAGAATCAGAGGTCGAATGAGGATTGAGGGTTCCGTTCTATATATGAAAAAGTAGACGAACTGAAAAACTATTACATATTTTTAAATTAAATTTATTAACAGTCAATCTTTGTATTATACAGAAAATCTAAATGTGGGTTGCAAGTTAGTCTATTGGTTGGGTAATTTGGGTATTAGCGATTTTAACTACAAATATTACTTATAATATTTTTACACGGGTTAAAATTTATGTAGACGAAATTCTTTTTGGTATACCGTGAGATTAAAAACAAAGTTTATTTATTTATTAATTTAAACTTTATGACTTAAACTATAGGTATTCACAGCTTTAAAATAACCGGTAGTATAGGTAGGTAAGTATTAAATATAATTTTCAACACACTCTTATTTCGTCTGACAGATGGACAGGCAAATATGTGAACCTTTATTGGTTCTTTTTACCATTTAAGGTACGAAACCCCAAAAATACTGACCGAAAAACAAGCATCGCTCGTTTTCAACGGTCACAATTTAATGAGTCGGACATTAAAATATGAATAAAAGACACTTTAATATGTGAAGCGATCGGTTCGTATGCTTTTTGTTTTAATAAACCCTTCGCGTGTATGTGTCGCCGAAGCTCGCACGTTGTCCCTTATTTATTGAGCTATTAGAGATAACATTAAGATCAAGATGCACGGCCAAGGACCTTTGTTATAAAAATGTCTGCTTCATTATTCTTTAAAAAAATAGAGCTGGCCATAGTGTGGACTCAGGTTAGCTATCATGTGTTTCCGGTCAGAAAATATTTAATTAAGTACCTACTTTTAAAACATATATCATACAAGTTATAATTATTCCAATTATTTTATTATTATTTTTTATTTTAATTGTGCATTAAAAAGCTGCATTTATGGGATAAACTGCAATAATCATGGTTAAAAAGAAAAAAATACTTAACCTAGCCCTTATTTAGAATTCATACTTTACCGATAAAAGCATATCTCTTAAATATAGAGGTAGATACATATTACATACTTACATATACTTAGAGCGTGTGTAAAAATGTACGACTCTCTCTCTCATCTCAGCGTGTTCCCAGTTGCATCCACAGCTGTAATGCTGTGAAGCCCGGGGTCCGCTATAATACGGGGTACTATATAACGGGGTCTAAAAATGTACGACTCATGGCTCAGAAATACTGAGTTTTTTGATCATCTTCCGGGGTAACCATTTTGCCTGATGAGGATGTGAAGGTCTCCCTCCATCATCCGTTTCACAAAAAAAAACATCAAATTAATTATTAATACCTACATATTTTATTTAAAAAAATTATAAAACATCTTATTTCATGAATAAAATTTAAAAATAATAATCAAGGTATGTCCACGCTATTACTTTCGGAACCAAACAGATGGCGGTATCGTCTCCTTATAATTTTTCTGAGATTTTTAATCCGAACAATTTAAATCAATACTCATTATAGCTTTTCAAAGGACCGTCATTTCGAATTTTTAACACAGGAACAAAGAACTTGTTTTATAATCTGATATTTAAAGGCATTTCAACTTTATGACTTTCTGGGTTTGATAAATAATCAGAAATGTTGACACGGCTTCGATGAGAGCCGGTTTTGACCGCGCTTCTTATGATATTGCCGAAATCCTTGAAAAATCATATTTTTGTTTTTAAAATGTTGCCTAGTGCAGATGTATTGATAGTATTTAAAAAATTGTAAATTGAGCCAATTTAAACTAGCGAATTTAAAATAATAATGATTTTATTTAGAGGTACAGATATGACGAAACATTTATCCATTTATCCTTATTTATCCTTAGAGTAGATAGAGCAAGATATCATAAGATAAAAAGGTCATTAGCAAGCTGCGGATATAGAGATTTATTTGTTTTTTTTCGTGTGTGTAAGTGGCCAACACTGGTGTCAGATTTTTCAAGCTGCCTTAAGGTATCTGACATAGCTTGACGACTGCCATACATTGATGGCAGCCGGGACCTTCAGCTTAACGTGCCTTCCGAAGCACGGAGGAGCTAGAGAAATTTTTGTGCCACTTGTTGTCTCCCATCCATGTGCGGACCACACCCGATATCGCTTAACTTGCGAAAGCGCTAGTAATGCGCACTTCCGCCAGGCCACCGAACTCCTCGAGAGATTTAGTTAAAAAACGAGAATCAAAAGAAACAGCAACGAGAAATAGACTTTTATCTAAAGTAGATGATATAAAATCAACAAGTAATAAATAGACAATGACAAATCACACTAATTTAGCTAGCCCCAAATTATTTTAAAACTTGTATTCTTTATCTGAACACGTTCTTGGTTGTATCCTCAGCTAAGCTGCTTCGGAGCCCGGGGTGCGCTTTCCCGCTTTTTTCTTTTCCAAATATAAAATGCATATCAATGTGCAAAAATCACCCAAGAATGCCAAAAATCTAGCGAATTGGAGAAGAAATAGCCAGAATTTTTTTAACGATTTGGCTATAGTTTTACGACCTGCCGCCTGCCTGACTTCAACCCTCCTTGGGAATGCTATTGTAGCATGAGCTTTAAGTGCTATTTTCACTTTAGTTTAAAACTTGTATTAGTGGATACTAACTCAACGATAGGTACTATATTTTATAATAAATACATATACTTAAAGATAAACACCCAATAACTAAATAAGTATCTTTTGATAAAAAAATATTAGAATTAGACTTGAACTGATGGATTCCGCGTTTTCTTTTTAACCAGAACTTAACAGAACAGCTTGGAACTATTTAATTATATCTTTTTTTGTCAGTAATTTGCATCTACTTTACAATATCAGGGTAATGCTTATGTTTATAGTCAACATACATTTACGGAGCCATAACAAATCAAGTTTATCAAACGACACAGAGTCGCTCGTGACTATTGAATAATCGTGCAGATGGAGAGCAGGTGGACCTACCGGAACAAGCACCGAAGGAGGTGATACACGGTGTACTAACCAAGAAGCAACTCATACAATGTAATCTACATCAAACTTATGTGTAATCTATATCGGAACTACTTACAATAAACTGTAAAGCTGGCCGTATTTTGTGTCTCATTTCATATACATTGCCTGTTTATGATCAATCTGAATTTTATTATTTCATAATACAGGATATAAATGAATAAAATAATTGAATAGAAGAACTATTCTCTAATAGAATAGGTAGTAGACTCTTAATCTGGTAATCCCTTGAAAGATTTTACACACTTTCAAAGATATAAAAATATTATACGAAAAAGGGCGTAATTTTTTTACGCAAAAATAGATTTATTTGCCTATAAGGATCTGTCTTAATTCCTTGTTTGTATTATGAGCTGCAGCCACAACTTACCTATAAAATTTATTATACAGTGTGGTCTGTATGAGTAATAGGTAAGTATATCTTTTTAGTAAACTTTTATAACTTAAGTACTTTGAAAGGGTATTCCAATTTTCATTAATACTCCTATTAAAGATACCTACGCTACGTGCTTACTTAAACGTGAAGCCGTTTCTGTAAATGGACAAAATAAAAATGTTAATAAGCATATTCGTGCATATCTCGATACAGTTACATAGAGATGATATCAATAGAGGTGAGAACAGGTTGCCGCGAGCTCGCGAGTTCCTCAGTACCTGCTAACTGACAATTCCGTCGTGGGCGGTCTTAAAACGTCTATTTTATTGGCGCTCTGTGTTCGTTCCTGTCAATACAACTCTCTTTTGTTTTCATTAGATCGTTATCTACGATCCCAGATTGTGGGAGAGTTTATTATAAGTAATTTTATGTAACTGGTTTTCTAAGAATTATGTAAAGAGTAATAAACTATATTTATCTACGCAAAGTTAACTTTTAACAATTACTTATTTCGTTATAGTAACGATTTATTTAAAATGACCTTTACTCTTAAGAGAGACAGAATAAGCTAGTTAAGAAGCCAGCTTATATAGATACAGATATTTTTCTTATCTCGAAACATGCGTCATGCGTTTGCGTCCTCGGTAGTTCTGCTTCGGAGCCAGGGGTCTGATGCAATGACTTTACCTATGCTTTTTTTAAATTAGCTACAATATTTGGGTTTAAAGAATTTATTTATTTGCTCACAAGAATTACATAGGTATACACTTAGGTGAGTCTATACATAATTTATACACTTTATAAAAAATCGGTGAATGTAGGTAGGCATCACAAAACTCATAAACACCAAGCACGAGCTGCCAGCGACCAAACTGCGTGGCGAGTTGATTAATTTAGTTGCTATATGTATGTTATCAGTCATTTTCGATATCCTTGGGAAGGTCTATCTCCAGAACTAGACGTTTTGTAGTGGAAACAATGAGGACGAGCACTTAGCGGCTGTCTACACGCAAAAAAAATATTCTTAATTTTTCGATATGCGTTTCTTCGGGAAAATTGTTCAGTATCATGGACTGAATTCAGCCTTAAAATAGTTTCAGTATATTTTGTTACACGTTATATAAATGGTCATCAGTATCAATTGCTACATTTTGTACAAATCTGTTGAATTCTCAAATCACCCTCCAAGCACTCGTAGAGGCACCCCGAGAAAATCATAAAAGTGGTGAAATATTGCGACAAGTAAATAAATGTTGTCCTCATTTGCAATTCTGTAGCATAATGAGGTATGAAAGTAATTGCCGTCCATTAACCTCACCTCGCTGATACCGGGCTAATTTTAATTTTTTCAGCCGTAGCCGACTTGTTCGTTATTAATATTCCATTGTTTCAGGAATACATTATGTCATCTTGCTAATGAACGTACGAATACGTTAAAGTAAAAATAGACATACTATTTTTATCACAACGTCATTATTTTTATAAATATACTTTTTAACAATATTATTTGTATCGGTAGGTCAACAGGTGTACCTAAGGTCTATAATGGCTCATCTGATGTAAACTTGCGTATTGCGTAATTAAATGTGATTGGCGTAAACTTAGGACAACTATATATAACGTCTAACAAAATATATTGAAACTATTTTTAAGCTGAATTTAGTCCATGATACTGAACAGCTTTAGAAAAACATATATCGAAATATGAAAAATAATTTTTGACCTCGCATACAAGTTGTCCGATCAGCTGATCCGAGTTTTTATGAAAAGCAAAAAAATATTTTTCATATTTTGTTTGGACCGTTAAATTGACAAATTGCACAAGAATAGTAATCTAAGGTGATCAGGGTAATAAGAATTAATAAAAGAAATTGGGGTGAAATGATAGTGATAACCGAGTTAAAAATAGATACCTACAAAATTAAATGCATAACATTAGTCATAAACGAGTATACAGACTAATGAAAATTCATGATAAGTTATCTTTATAAAGTTAATTAAAATAACTACATAAGAACAGAAATAACAAAAGCTCAGTTGTTTATTTCTATTAATACAAACCCCATCTCATTTATCGGCATTATAGGAATCTGCTATCGGAACGACTATTTCAAATCGTTTAATTAGGGAGAACCCTTTCCTTCTATTTAAATCCAGCCTTGCAAAGTGAAAATAAGAGGTAATAAAAGTAGCGTAATAAATATCCAAGAAAGTTGTTTTAATTTCTTCTGCGCACGGCCAGATTAACAGGCGCGATCGGAGAACTTCCTCGTTTTTAATTTTCTTTAAAAACAACCGTTTGTTAAATACGTTTATTTTCACTAAACACGTTGAAGACTTTCTTAACTTCAAAACAGGTACGTTTCAAGACACGATTTTGGACTCTAACATGTTGTGTCAAGTTACATTATTCTGTCAACAATATAATGTAGACTTTTTAATTAGAAGACTAACTTTAACTACAATTTTCAATTGTATTCCCATTCGATAGTCTAGATAAACGATGGTGTACCTACATAGCTAAATATTTATTTGAAGAAACTTATTCTACGACGTCTAAATTGGTTGAAAATCTATTTAACATACTTAGCGGCACTTGGCGCACACTTATTACTTTATATAGCATTGGACAGCAGAGATGCAAAAAAGCTAGCACCTTTTACGGAAAAATGAGAATTACACATCAACCTGGCTTTAATATGGCCACAGTGCCTTCCTCGAGATATTTAACTGACTTTGCGATGATAAAATTGAATGATCGCCTCTTTCTAAGACAATGTATTGGCACCTTAGGGTCTAGACACACTTACGGTATTTTCGCTGAACTTTTTTTTGCAAGACACGATTCCCGTCAAAACCGTTATATCATCCGCGCGTCAGATGTCGGGTGTCAAGTTCATTATAGGCATTAAATTCTGCCTATACTAGTGTAGCGCAGGAAATTCAAAAAGTATTAGGTACGACTTCAACCACACCTCAACAACATAAGGTATAGTTCTGGATTTTTTAGAACTCCAGAAATATTTCTGTCACTTGTAAATGTAACGTGACGTAACTACTGTTTTTTGCGAACATATAGCAGGTTTAGCAAACTTGAGTCAAGACTTAAGGAGGCGAGATGGGTTCACAGCCCGCAACACTGTGAGTGTTTTTGAAAAATTACTGTAAATAAATTACTACATTTTATTTCTCAAAAAAAAACTTTTTTTATAATATTTAAAAAAAATGTGTAGCGAAATTAACTTGTAAATTAGATTATACATTTTTTTTAGTGATTGTATAAAGTAGTAATATCTTTTTTAAAGGTAAATTTTGGCTAATTTAGAGGTATGTTTGTGTTATTTTTTTTAATCGAGCAAAAATGCTTATCGTGTTTTGGATATTGTGACTGTCTGTAGAAAATCCTTAAGATTCCTATGTAATTTTTTGAGAAATAAACTGTAGTAGTTTATTTACAGTGATTTTTTAAAAACACAGTTTTCTTGGCTCTGAACTGACGGGGCCTTGACGAGCAAATCAATCCGAGTTTTCAATGCCGAAAGTACTGCAGGTGTGTTGAGACCTTAAGAGCCGATCATGGGAAATTTACCGATCGGGCAACAATCGCGGCGCGCTCGCGGCCACCTTATCATCGCCGTCGACCCATTGTACCGGCAGCCGGCATATCCCGAAGTTTGCAATATTCCATGCCGTTCAACAAAATACTCTGTAGATTACAGAAGCACGATTAGAATATTTAGTACCGACCCGACTATATTCATTCGTCTCATAGCCGAAGATGTTTCCAACGGTATATCATTTCGATCGGATAGACCCGCTTTCACAACTCGGGTTATTCGCTATAGGGAGTTATTGGCATATCAGCAATAGCGCACAGGTAATCACGACGGAAGCCCCATGATTCTCCAAAATTTTAAATTCATAATATTATTTGTCAGACTTAGTTATATTTTTGTCATAACCATAGTTGACATAATGTTTTTTTTCTTAATGTTTCTGTAGTATGACTTCACTAATCTAAAGATTTTTTTACGAAAAACATTATATGTTAGTATGACAGAAAATATAGTATAGGTTAAGGTGCGGTGCGTGGAATTCCACGAACATATTTTTTTATGAAACTAAAGTATTGTTAAATGAATAAAATTATGATTTAGGGTTGCTACTGGTTATGTTAAACAAAATTATAGGTATGCTAATTAAATTATTACTAAGCGAACATTATGCGAAGCTTTATTATGACATTTTTTTTATGAGAATAATAGAGTGACCACGATACGTATTGTCAATAGTCTTAAAAAGGAAAGTAATTTTCATCACTAGCTACAGATTTTTCCGTAAGTTTATATTTGTCAAACTAAATATGATTTTCCAGTGACAGTACAGATTTTTTCTTAAGTTTATATTTGTGAGACTTAATATTTGAATTCAAAGCTATATATATAGGTATGAATGTGACGAGAAAAATCATTTCATAACGGAGTATAATTTACTTCCAGATTCAACATTATTTACAACCATACCACCAAACTTATGTTTGGTGGTATGGTTGTAAATAATGGTTACTCATGGTTACCGCAGGTACTCCAGCAACTGCGGACAGGCAACAGAACTTAAAAATTATAGTCAATAAATATATTAAAGTAAAATACTGAATAAACCTGCAACAGCACACTCGGTTACAATACAAGCAATGTTTAACCATATACGTCGGCATTTCAAAGCGACATCTGAAATTAATAATACTATTGAGACACGACAGTCAAATCAAATTTCTCTTGGAATTATGACGCAAAAAATAAAGAATATGAATGATTGTTGCAGATCGGCGCCCTTCGTCTGTGGGATGCCATAAAAACCGATTCTGTTATAGTTTGCGAAAGCAATTAAGTTGTAAAACTTAGTGGTCTCTACTGTCTTAATGAAATATTCCACTTTGATTATTAATGTTGGCCATTTATTGCAGCGCAATATATCGCAGATAAAATAAATTTAATACTAAGTCTTTATTTATTTTACTCCGTGTTTATCTGAAACGTTGTGTTTCGATTTCAAAGGTAAATGATTTGAGGGCGAATTTAATTGATAGTCAGTGAACCCTTGCGTTTTATTACTTATTCCGGGTCAACTGTCCCATTTGCACATGAGGTCTACCCACATATACTTGTGCTAGAGTCTAGTACTTGTACTATTGTTATAGTTAATAGCAGTTTGATAGATTACGGATAATGTCGATCAAAAAGCGGTTTATAATGATGTCCGACTGGAATTTTAAATTGAAGCCTCAAATTAAGATCCATAAAACGATATCCTAAACAATAACGAATTCTGTGGTTAAGGCAATTCACTCGCTATTATCTACTACTGTTGTAAAATAATCATAAGCGTTCATTAAGTAAAAGGCTGTAAAATAAATTATTAGTGAAACGCTGGGGTGGTCCAAGACCCAAGTAGTTACATAATAATTATGAGTAAATATTTGTGGAAATGTATTCTTTAAATAATGTAAGCAGAATGTCATATTCATAAATTAAGCAGTGTAGTTATGTTTAATGTATGATGAAGCATAACATGTCCCCGGCTAATTAATGTAAGCGTTGCGCAGGAGTTAATTAATTGTCTAGTGGCCGGGAGCCGTGGCACATGAAATATTTATACGTGTATAATTCATAACACTAATTATGAAGCGGGCTACGAGTAAGTAGTGCAGCCACCCGCCGCGCGCAGCCCGCTCGCCTGTTTGGCAAAAAACTAATAGTTCTCCGCTTGTCACTCGCTCTGGACCTTGCATTTAGAATTCAAGGCATAAAGACACATCCATATAAAAATATCAGTACTTTGGTTCTCTTACTAAACAGACGGATATCTGTTTTCATAGATAAAAACCAATTTAAAAATATTGTGGGTAAATTCACCACTTGTTATTTTTTAAACTATTTTTTTTTTTGGTCAATTATCCACCTATTATTATTGTTTATTGTTAATTTTACACCTAAGGTTTTTTTTTGGACAGACAACTAAAAAATCACATAAATAACACGATCAGCGATTTTGCTTGCAATGTAATACAAATATAAATACTCGTAATGTAGTATCCTAACGTGAATAGTGTATGCAACGTAATTACGCGCGCGATTCCCCTCGTCCCCGCAAACCAAGACAAGGGGAATCGCGCGCGTCCAGGGCGGATTTCATCAGAAATTTCAAAAAAAAAATACAAACGTGTTGAACTGCGCGGTACTAGTACCTGTACTAGTACCGAGCAAGTTACGATGTAGTGTAATCCATAACAAATTTGTTAATAAATATTACTGGTACTTTTACTAACGGTACTTTAAATAAACGGGCAAGTGCGAGTCGGACTCGTACATGAAGGGTTCCGCACCTCCGTACAATGTTTTAAAACGCTGAAAAACACATTTTTTGTATGACGACCCCCTTTAATTTTCAACTTTTTTTTATTTTTAGTATTTTTTGTTATTGCGGCCATAGTTATACATAAACTGAGAAAATTTCAAGTATCTAGTTAATGCCATTATAAAGATCTAGTTAAAACTCTGAAAAAACACGTTTTTTGTACGGCGAACCCCTTTAATTTTATATTTTTATTTATTTTCAGTATTTGTTGTTATAGCGGCCACAGTAATACATAATTGGTGAAAATTTCAAGTGTCTAGCTATTACGGTTCAAGAGATAGAGCCCTGTGACAGACGGACAGACAGACAGACGGACCGACGGACAGACAGCGGAGTCTCAGTAATAGGGTCCCGTTTGCACCCTTTGGGTACGGAACCCTAAAACAGAAATATTTATAAAAAATC
The DNA here is from genome assembly GCA_963576875.1 of Acrobasis repandana. Taxonomy (NCBI): domain Eukaryota; kingdom Metazoa; phylum Arthropoda; class Insecta; order Lepidoptera; family Pyralidae; genus Acrobasis; species Acrobasis repandana. The sequence goes on along the minus strand of OY756216.1, from coordinate 13,809,445 downwards.
AAGTGGTGAGTTTACAACAAAAAGTAGGTACAAATATATACTTAATTTTTTTTTGACAGGTGGTGAATTTACTTTGAATTTATGGAATTCATAATTAGGTCATGAGTTTATGAGTGGTGAGTTTACAATAACCCAAAATTGGGTAAAATTGTCACCTTGTATTATTGAGGAACAATGTTCACATTATTCAATAACCCAAGAAACATAGTACTTATCTACTTTGTGGAAGATTGAGTTAATTTCTTTAAGGCGAAGATATAGGCAAATGAAGTGTGAAATAAATTGTTAACTCGTAAATATGGTGATAATTTCCATATTGCTCTTCGTCATGCACTAGATAGCCCTTTAAATTATTTTATGAACTGCCGTTGAAACTATTATTGGTGATCCGTCTAGCTTTAAAACTTGCCGTGGCCAATTTTGGCGGAGGCAAGTTTTAAAGCTAGACGGACTAATGTGAATACTTTCAACGGTGGTTCATAAAATAATTTAAAGGGCTATCTAGTGTATGACGAAGAGCAATATGGAAATTATCTCCATATTTACGAGTAAACAATTTATTTCAAATGAGGGCGCCACTTCAATGCCATTTGCCTATATCTCCACCTTAATAGGTACATAATAGATTACAACTTTTGAAATTATTTTCGATACCTTCTAAATTTTCCACCTCTGGAATATGGAAAGTGCATTGTAAGTCAGTATTTCCTTTCAGTTTAAAAGATAAAAGAAAGACGTTTATTTCTTAAGTTGATTTAACCACACCCCCGCAAGAGATCTTCAAAGACTTTTGAGTATAATACGTTTGTATTACCTTCAATGAAACTTTATCCTACAGAGAGATGTGGTTTCATTGTTCTATGACTAGCCTGAAGTTTAATTACTTATATCTATGCACGTGTAACTAACTGTAAGTAATACTGTGTTGGAACTGTACTGTAAGTCGTTGACGCTTCCAATATTTAACAGTGCATTTTTAGTTAAATATTTCTTATTTAGACATCCAATAGTTATTTTTAACCTTTTGACTATTATAATGCAAGCAATGTATCTGCTTCTGCAAAATGAATATTTTTATAGAATCAAATCAGGAATTGAAATTTGAAATGTAATGGAAATTGCATGGAGTAAATGATTAAAAATGTTATTAGATACCGAACCTAACAGTGCTGTAATGGAATTGTGTAGATACGTTTATGGATAGACCTTTGTTATTAAATTGTAACTTTTTGTTTTTATTTGAAAGCTTTGTGACTGTTTCTCAGTATTTTGCCAAGAGAAAAACATCAATTTTTGAACTTGAATGAAATGAACTCGACCCACGAATCCTTGACTTTTCAATTTTTTAAATCTAGACAACTTAATTTTTTTTATAGAAATGTCCAGAGAGGGAAAACAGTCCCAGCAATATGGATTAAGAATTTGGAGTGCGGTTTGTGTTTACCTATTAAACACTAATTTAATATGATAAAGGTCAAAAATCAATCTTTTGATTACGACAGTGTAAATATTTTTATATCTTCAATCTATACCTACCTGCGTATTATCACTAGAGAAAAATGCAATCGACATTTGCAATTACCTATGTGAGATATCCATCGATCGTCCGTATCTGCATGTTGGATCTACATAAAGATGCTCCTTGTATTACAAAAAGTGTAATTGCTTGCAATGGTTATTACTACATTGGAATAATCGTAAAATGACTTACTTCAAAAGTGCGTCATACTCCGACCGACTGCTTTTCTGTACATTAGTATTCTTTAAAATGATAGCTAGACACAGGTAAGTTTTTGAAAAATATCTTAATACGGATGTGGACTAAAAAAAATGTAGATCATCAGGTAGATTAGGTATTAAAAAATATTGTTTAAGTATTTTTCTTTTTTCTGATTAGCAAATAATTACAAAGATACAGCGCATTTTTTCACTAGACGGTGACGTCAATCACCCCAACTCCGAAACTTCGACGCGCTGTATCTTTGTGAATTTTCACTACTTTGATAAACCGAAAAACATGGGTCCATTATTTTTGGATAATCTAACCCTGAAGGACTAAATAAAAATATCCAACTTCATTTCTTGTAATGAATATTTTCGGAAGGAACATTTTTAATGATTACCATAGAAATAAGGAAACCTGAAAATAAATCTGTTACAGATTTATTTCAAGTCTAAGTAAAACTAGGAGCACACATTGCTTTGACAGATTTTCAGAATACTGTAATACTTATATATAAGCTCAAGTAAAGTCCTTCTATGACTGCGAGTCATTTTGCGAATAAGACGAATACCGACTGAACCTGCCTTCTGTATGTCCTTAATCATGAACGACAGAGTTAAGGATGGGTGCAGTTTTCAAGAACTTTAATTATGCATGTTAACTCGCAAGACAAGAAATTAAGACGAGGTGCGGTAGACAAAAAGCTCGCTTATTTATTTAGCCGCAGTTACGCAATTACATCTTTAATTAGAGCTATTGTCCAGCAGTGGGACCTACTGTGAATAAAAAAGTAATCAATACCAAGTAAGTATTAATCGGTTTAAAGCTTCGGTGTGTTTATAAGGATTTTATAATACTGGGTTCATTGAAAATGTTATTATGATGTTATGATCTGCATGATGAATACATGAAGTAAAACAACTGGCAGATGAGAGAGACAAATGGAAGAGAATTCATACTCCACCGAAAAGAGCATAGCTCTTAAATATAGATAGATAGATCTGCATATTATAGTCGTACTACCATACCATACTTAATTTGTATTGGCTGATAAAATCTTGACAATTCAGCTGAATTGAGGTAATACAAACACCAACTAGTATTTATTACAAAGTGTATTTATTTCAGAGATATTGGAGATAAATAGATTCCGCTATGACGTCTCAAAAGCATAACTTGTTTTGAAAAGTAGTGGTGACATTTTTTGTACGTAAAATGCTAGGACGTGTATGACTACTAAATAGAAAAGTCACCTAAACAGAAATCAATGTCATTAGACAATGTCATTTAAATTTTGTCGAATTAAGCAGCAAACAGGTAACATTTTTATTTTGACGTTTGCCAAAGTCTCATACTTGCAACAGGAGTTTTTGGCGGGAAGTCAAGGGGTTCGGTTGGGGTTTGGTTTAAATTATTTTACAAATTGATTTTAGTGGACTTTATAATATGAAATTGGTGTTGTTTGGTGTTATAAATGCTCATAACATGAACAATGTGAAATAGTTAAAGTGGACAGTCATAGTACGGCTGTAGTGATATTTATTTTGCGGACTGTGTGGGCGTCTTCGGGCGTCGTCTGCCACTTAATCGTCTATGTAAACCAGTGGACTCGTATAGATTTGTCGCCAGAAGCTCCCTTGCAGCAGTTAAAGCCCTACACCACCCTTTGATTGTCTAGTTAGGATTAGGTAAGGTTAGGATTAGGAATAAAGAACAAAATTAAAGATAGGCTCTAAAGGACTTGTATCCAGAGCCGTAAAATTATTTAATAAAAAAAAAATACTTGCAACAGTTAATACCGACAAGAGGGAGAAAAACAAAAGATGGGTTTTAAGTCAAAGGGACATTCCCAGCTCTCTGATTTATTTATTCGTCTTAAACGTCAATACGACACAACAGGTTAATTAATGTTTTTTTAAGCGGAGACTGACGCGGAATGATACAGGCCTGCGACCGAAGATACTAGAGTCATGTCTTATCACTACATCCATCTGTTAGGTATGTCATATCCCAACCTCCGTTCAAATTCTCAGTGATAGAGAATATATTTAGTCTATAAGTACCTGTATATATATAGTAACTATTTTATAGTTTATTTTGGTCGCTTTTGTGTCTTTTGGAAAAAACTTGAGCGCGGGGAATAACGCAGAATGACATGAGCCTGCGAACGAAAATACGAATATATAAGTTAGTAACTTATATTAACGTTGACAGTCCTTAGGATAAGTAAAACGTCATCGTCCGTCCTAAAACCATGAAATCACGACAAACCTAAATGTGAACTTCATAAAATGTGCGCAAAATCCAAAAAATTGGAAACCGTAAAGTGCAAAAAGCGTCCACGTGCCGGGTCAGCCAATACAAACATCACGCGCCTTCATTCTCATCACCGGATGCGCTCTTTCTGAAATTGAAAAGTTTTTCTCACTTTGCCGTTAGTCTGATCTCTGCGGCCGAAATCTACAAACGGCACAGACGTGAGTTTATCACTCGGAAAAGGGCTGGCAAGCGCATCTGTTTTAGTACTAGACAAAATAATGTAGTTAAAAGTGTAGATACCTTCAGTCATTCTTAGCCCACATCAACCCACTGTTGGGCATAGGCCTCCCTTTTTTCGCGCCATTTTCAACGGTCCTGTACCAGTCTCATCCACTGCTATCCCGTCAATCACACAATGTCATCTGACCAACGGGTCGGTGGTTTCCCTGCTGGTCTGTTCTTCTCTTCTAGCCAAATGTCCCGCCCATTCCCACCTTAGCCGCGTGATTAGTTTAGTTACGTCTTCGATTTTAGTTGGCGGCGAATTTCTACGTTTGGCTTCCAATCCAGCAGCTTGATTGAGGCCGAGCAAGGCGCGCTTTGAAATTGGTCTATCAAGTTTTAGCAAGTGCAGGTGCATAGTCTCTCTACCTCGGTGGCCAAAAGACACTGGCTCTGCGTCTGTGAGGCACGAGTTCGATTCCCACTAGGCGCGACTCGTACCTATGACTTTGTATTCATGTACGGTAATTTTCTACTACCACCACTTACCTCCGGTGATGGAAAATATCAAGAAAAAATCTGCACACTAGTTCACTAGTGTCTAATAATGACCTTTGTCACTAGATGACAGTCATTGTATTACGTCAGAGGCAAAGGCATCTGTCGTAACGTGCTATTATTCGCGGCAGCGCGAAAATCTGATACCAGTGTTAGTAATAACACAGTCGATAAGAAGAAGTGGGTAACAGGCGTGGGGAATAGGCATCACTTCTCTTCAGACAAGGTTATTTAAACCATACCTAAGTAGAGTTCAAACAAAATAATGCAGGCGCATGTTATGATGCATGCATTACTTTTTTTTAAAGGCAGAAGATATCTTCTGCTTTTGAAAAAAAGCAAGAAGTATTTCTAGCTTTGCCAAGCCTCATCTCGACAATACATTAAACTCCGATAGAGCCAAATCCGGTAAACCCTACCAGTAGGCATAGGCGGTACTAGCAGGTCTAACTTGGAAGGTCTTCTGAGACAAGCTCTTGTGTTATCTAAGTGGCTGCCGACGTGTATCTGGTATGCTGGACTATGTCTTCTAGGTATTTTAGTAGAGCTAGGCCTTGCTGAGGGTTTCAGATACCTAGAGTCGTGTCTTATTACTACATCCATCTGTTATGTCATATCCCAGCCCGTGTTCGAAGTCTCAGAGACTCAGAATAAGGTCGCTTATCGGAATTTAGTTTATAATTATAACTATTTTATAGTTCATTTAGGTAGCTTTGGGTTTTTTGGAAAAACTTGAGATCTATGTCCAGCAGTTGAATAATGTATCTAAAATGATGGTACTCGTAATATATTGGTAGCTAATAAGGGTCACCAAGTCAGTGTAAGAATTGGGATTAAATGTAGAGTACCTGCATTCTTAAGGATGACTTCGAAATTATGCGTTGGTATTCACGTCCATATTTTTTTAAATGGTCTTATCTACTTATACGTTAAACGTACCTTCTAGGTTATCCTAAGTTTTAGATAAATAGGTCATAATAACATCTAAAGATTAAAAAAAGAGTTCCTGAAATCTAAACAAAAGGTCGTTCAACTTTTATAAAACTAAGTAGCTAATCCGTATCCAGTATACAAAGTAGAACTACCGCATAAACTTTGAATAAGTGTCAACTATTCACTCACCTGCGACCACATAACTCAAGCACCGTAAAAGGGTGCGATGGCAACAAATGCAAATGCAAAACTTTCGTGTCGCTAACAAAACGACAAGGATAGAAAACTTCCCACCTCTGCATGAGTTTTGCATAGTGACCGGTGGACACCTTACATCAAAACAAGTGAGGTTACTTGGAGTGCAGCGGGGGTGGGGTGTCAGGGAGCGGGGCGGCGGGCGTTGGGCTGGGCCGGCCGGGGGCGTGCAGTGCAAGTTGCACTGACCTCCCGCGGAACGCTGCACTTCGCTCGCGCGCTTACCAACAAGCGCTTGTCAATAATGCACCGCCGATGTTGCAGATCATGCAACATCATACAATACTTACTTACAATCTATAACTTATTATGATTAATCATTATTTTTTTTAATTTCTCAAAATTATTTAAAAACTTAGATACTTTATACTAATATCATAAGTATAAGTCTTAAATACAATTGTATTGCAAACTAAATTTGATGTAACGAAATTAAGCTAAATAAAAGATAACGGATTTATTTCTTACAAAGTTTTCCTCCTTTTCTTCCGTTCGGCGACAGTGTTTGTTGTGGTACATGTGCCGCCATCTACCGACAGGTAGCAGAACTAAACTTAAGATTTCATGTGCTATTCTATTTCTAATGAAGTTAAACCACAACTAATTATATTTTATAGGTAAATGAATATTGTATTTACTAAATTATATTTTTTATAAATTATACTTTCGTCGAAATCATATAGGTAGGTACTTATCTAGTAAAATAATCATATGCATAGAGGCTTGTAAAGACTTCCTCAGAGCAAATAAGTAGAGATGGCAACAAAAATCTAAAGTAAAGAAATAAAAATCTATTTAAATTACTTTGTTGATAGCAGTTTCTATATTTCGATATTTTTGTTACTAGCTTTCCCGTCGCTACATTTACATATCAAAATAATTTCCATAAAATATCAAAGGCACTAATTATCAGAATAAAATTTAATCGGAAGCAGCGGAAGCAGTGTCATAATTCCCATTTTATCGCCTGCACTTTACTACTATATGCATTACCATTCGTGATTGTTCCGAACATCCGCGGATACAAACACAATTTACATGCAAATACTAACATTATTACCAAAATGAGCATCCTGTCGCGATCGATTTGCATATTTTTTAATAATATCGGCTCGGAATAACAAAGGCGATGATATAAAGCGGACGCCACACTCCGGTGTTTCCGGAAACGTGAATAATTCATTTTAATATGATTTTAATCAACTCGTCCTCAAATCTGTTCTATTACAATTACATGGCATAACGCCAGTACACTTAATTGTGCGTGAGGAGCTGGGTTAGTTTTATCTTTGGCCCATATTGCCGTGTAGTTCCCGGCTGAGTAGAATAGGACTACTCTAAGACTTCCCGTGGATGTCGTAGAAGGCGACTTAGGAAACACAAGCTAAACGATTTTTATAAACATCAATGAGACCTCTCGTACCCGTCTGGCCAGCGTGGAGAGTGTAGGCCAAATCCTCTGGCTGCTCGGGCTATGTATGGCTCTGGTAGTACAGAGAGGGTTGACAGAATCAGACTTTTCCATACAAACATAGTCTAGCTTTTATTAACCGACTTCAAAAAAGGAGGAGGTTATCAATTCGTCTGTATGTATTTTTTATGTATGTTTGTTACGCGATATCTTCGCCAATTGTGAACCGATTTTGATAATTCTTTTTTTATTTGAAAGCCAAGTTGGTCCCATTTCAATTTGGTGAAGATATGATGAAGAACTCTGCCCTACTGGTCGACTGGAAGAGATCCCTTCTGGGATAAGTCCACCATTTGTAAAATTACCTTTGTTATTTTATTATGTGTAACTTTGTAATGTTGATGTACAATAAAGTTTTTTAAATAAATAAATAAACTTTTGAGATATGGAAGAAACTCCTATAAAAAAGTTGAAGTCGGTTGTTTTTTTTTTGTTAAAAATATAAATATTTGAAACAACATGTCAGTATTTAGCGAAATTTTGGAATTTATTATATTTTCAAAGAAATTGCATAGTTATATTACATATAACTGGATTTCCCAGTCAAAGTATGAACTCAAAACAGAATCAGTCAGTCGGGCACTATAAAAACTAAGTCCCGCGCAGATTGTTAATCTCAAGGAGATTGGCCGCCGTTACCAAAAATTGGTTGGGATGACTATTTATTAAAGTGACTACAAGTGGCACTGGGCTTACAGTATATACGTATATGTAAGCTCAATGACAAGTGGCATAACATTTCTCGAGCTTATCGTTGCTCTGGAAGGGAACGTTAAGGCGTTGGTCTTGGCTGTTTACTGTGTAAGATGCCTTGAGGTACCTTGAACAATCTGACAACAATGTTGGCCACTTACACACGAATAACAACTAACAAACTGTGCATCGATTTATGATGCAATCGTGCTGCGGTTTCACTAGCCATAAACTCTAAACCACGGATTACTAAATAAGTTTAAACAGTACAAATGTTCGCAGTGTTGGATGCATTAGATTAAATCATACATAGGATTTGATAGTATGGTTTATATATAGGTAAGATATACTGCATATACTCGCGTTTTAATCCCTAAAGGAGTAGGCAGCGCCTGGGGACGTAAGACCTAATGGCCTCTAAGCGTGATGATGACCGTAAGTATGGAAAAAGGAAATCAAAATAGTGACGGGTTGCTAGCCAGCAACCCGTCACTATTTTGATTTCCTTTGATTTTGAGCGATAGGGCTCCATCGCTTAATAAACATTATTCAGAATCTCACCCTTACATCGAAGATATTTCGCGATAAAACTTACTGCACTTACTTAGCTTGGCAAATAAACGTTTAAATATTTAAATCTTGTATCTTAGATATGGATATAGTATTTACTAATAATATTAGACGTGTCTATATCTTTATATATAATCCAATTGTACATTGTATGAATAAAAAAAATTAAAATGTTTGTACTTTTTTTTAGACATCCTCTGTCAGATAAGCTAAGTTACAAATCTCAAAACCTATACCTGAAAAATATTAGACTTACGCCACTCAAGCATATTTTTTTTCTTTTGAATAAAAAAGACAAATCTTATTTTGTAGTATGTACCTATGTATATTGTATATGGCATTATAACTAACAATATAATCACTTCCCTATATAAATCTTAACAAAAGCCTAAATAAATTTTGTCCTACAAAAAAGGTCAAGCGTTTATTTTCTTGAATGTTCTTAGACCAACGGGAAATTGCTGGATTCACGTTTTTTTCCACATTAACTGAATTGCAACTTTATAATTTACTACACATAAATTTTCACCATCTTTTTGGAACCTACTAAAATAACCCTTTAGTATGAATTTTAAAGAAAGACTAGCTGTACCCGCGACTTCGTTCGCGTGGTTGTCGGAACGTAATGTTATATAGCCTAAAGCCTTCCTCTATAAATGGACTACCCAACAAAAAAAGAATTTTTCAAATCGGACCATTAGTTCCTGAGATTAGCGCGTTTAAACAAACAAACAAACAAACTCTTCCGCTTTATAATATTAGTATAGATAAGCATTTATCTTTCTTGATAAATTCTAACATGTTTAGATATATATAGAGTAAAATAGCCATTGAAATAAGTACTTCAATACATACAGAATTATACTAAACAAGGTCACCGACGCGACTCACAGTGATAAATTAATCAATAAATTAATATATCTCTCAAACTAAATGACACGTGCTTAGATACAAGCGATATTAAAGCTTAAATACCTAGACCGTAAATTAAAAGGTGCACGATCATGAATGTCAGTACAAATAACAATAAATCTAACACGGTCCCCGTTACCAGTCATTTTCTTATGTATATTTGTTGAAATACAGACTTTAGTTTGGTTTCTAAGCACCTAAATTAGTTTAGTGCCGCATAGGAAGCGGTACTAAACTTTAAGCTGTAAGTTAATGATCTGACGTCAACAACTTTTATGAAAACAAAAGAAAAAAATGACAATTATCAAGTGATACAAACATCCAAAGATTTTGACTTTGAATCCTATCATTATCTATCTACCTATTGGAACCTAATCGATTCTCTCAAAAAAGGACCTACGGGATTGATATACTTACCAAATTAACTTCTAGACCACATCTAAACTCAAGACTACAACAAGGAAAAAATCAGTAAACAAAAATGTGTATAAATAGGGTCTAACAAAATATTTTAAGGATGCATTCAGTTCATTATAATGAACAACTTTCCCCAAGGAACATACATCGAAATATGAAAAATAATTTTGGCTACAAGTTGACCGATCAGCTGATCCGAGTTTGTTTGGAAAGTCAAACATTATTTTTCATATTTCGATATAACTGCTTACTATGATACTCTGCGTGTAACACCTTAGACCTCATCTTAGCTTCCCATCAGGCTAGATAGAGGTCAAATGCACTCAAATCACTAATAAAAATAAAAAAAATATATAAGTTAGGGAAGTTAAGTATCATGGACTAAAGTCATTTCAGTATATTGTGTTAGTCGTTATATAACTAACAAATAAAAAACCACGTTTAAGAGATTTTGGCAGCTTTAAGGAGTTTTAAGGAGCATTGTTTCTCATTTCATAATATGCCTTGGCTCTTTTCTATTCTAATCATGATGAAATCCAATCATTAAATTCATTCACCCAGTTGTTTGCTAACATTAACCGAAACAAATTCATGGGCTCTACATTATGCAAATGTAAACAAAATATGCAGTTCCCCAGTGTAAAGTTCGAATAACAGCTACTATCTATATGGCTATTAATTTCAAACTCACGAAAACATGACACAATGTTCGTTGAGATACATTTAACGAATTAAAACATCGTGTGAGTGACAAACTGTGTATAACTGAGCGACGATAACAATCGGCCATCGTCACCTGAACGGAAGCGATACCGTACTAGTTAACACAAAAACCACATTAGTTCACCTCAATTATAATAATTCTAAAACCAACAATAGACTGTTTTATGCATAATAAGTTTGTTTATCAGCTATAACAGGTGTGTGAGGTCAAACCGGACAAAACGAAAAATAACACACCTATCAGAAGTTCAAAGAAAAATTACAGGTTGCGCGATTCGTAATTGAATAATTGAATGAGCAGCGCGCCAGATGTTCTTGCCCCAAATAATTCCTTGCACAGTAAATCTTATTAGAAATAAAGTATGCGTGTATTATAAACACGCAAGTCTGAATAAACATACACCCAGGTAAATCAGAATGGTAAATGACTAACTGTAATATAAATATCAGAAATAGTGAAACTAGCAACACGTGCGGGAATCAAACAATCTTTCAGCCGCTTCCACAAAGCTAAGCATTTTAAAATGAATCCGGTGAAGATCGTAAAATATTCGATAAACAGGGCGGGTATGTTTGCTTTCGTCGAGTTTAACATTGCTATTAAACAGTCGTGAAATGGACAGAAATAATCAGGTCGATCCGTTATATCGCATCATTCGTATGACGCCGGCGTCTGCGCACCGAGCGCACTTGCTTTCATTGCCATGCTGAACCACTATTCACATTTTCTTACTGTCACATTTACCTTAATCGTTAATTCATTTAAACGTCACCTACTTCATTAGATTTCTTGAAATAGTTACGAATACGTAAATTAATTATCATGCGAATGTATTGAGCAAATGCGTCGTTCGAATGCAAAGTGCATCGAAGGATTGCGCGTGCGCTGACGCTGAGGCTGCGTAACTTCACGGTTTGGGTACTTACCGCGGCGGACGGACGTCTTTCGTCGCGGCGACAACACGCGCCCGGCGATCAGGCGAATCCGTTTTTGTGAGTCGCGGCGCGCGCCGGCCCTACCCGTGCCGCCGCCGATGATTCCTAAAATTTACCGAGACGATACTGAGAAGTAGAACATTTTCTTACGCTCCACTACATTAAATCGTATTGAAACAAAAAATTTAAAATAATATTTGTAGCTTTAAAAGTAAATAGTTACTAAGTATTTAAAATATCTCAAACAGGTCGAGGAGGTGATGTAGGTGAACTCAGCGCTTGTCCTAACTATGCGATAAGCTAGCGACATGTAGAATACCTAGGTAATTCATTCCCGTTTTTTCTTGTAAACCATCCTTTTACCGAAATATGACTTGGGTGTAGTACTCCAGGTCCATACAGCATGAGTACATCTAGATACTGTATTCGTTAAAATATTTTGAAAGAATTTCGGAAGCTTACCTCCTTACTTATTTGAAAGGGTCACAAAATTTCTCTTACAAATTTCCTTAGCATATTGTGTAAATCTGATCAATGGAGGGTCAACAGCAAATACCAAGTAAATACAAAGTAGGTATGCTTACTGATGTGGTCCTCCTGGGTGTTGAGGAGTGCAGACGCGGGACGCAGGCGCAGGGCGCGGGCGCGGGAGCGACAGCGGAGCCTCCCGCGGCGCAGCCCTGGCTCCGCAACTTTTTACCGCCGCATACTCGGCTCGTGTCTTTTTCGCTCTTTCCGATCGGAATTCGTTGAGGGATCGCCGCTGCCGGTGGCAGACGTCTTGTGACATGTCAGCGAGTACGTGCGCAGCGTACGCGGCAATTAACCAGTCATCTCACTCTGCCAGGAATCTCCAGCGCAAAGTCGCTTCTGAGGACGCCTGTCTTTATTCAAGGAACAACGTGAAAAAGCGCTAACATAAAATAAACGAGCGTTAATTGCCAATTTCTTTACATACTCGCACTATGTACTTATTTGATCTGAAAAGGAATTACTTTAATGAAGTCTTTGCGACTTTTTATTTTCCTACTTAAACTCACTCAGACAATTTTAACGCTTGCGCTGTTTTCTCTTCATTACGACTGTAAGTATAAATAAGTACTTACTTAGAGAAAATATTTTAAATCTTTTGCAATCGAATATTTTACAAGCTACTGATTTAGACTTAAGCAACTTAAAACTGTTCTACAAAATGTTCAATTCGTGTTTAAATATATAAAGTACGATAATCGTTCGTAACTGTTATTTAGTACTAAACCGAATGTAGCACTAAACTATTACGTTTATTTACCCCACATATCAAAGTCGTTACAAAATTCTTTATGTTAAATGTTGGTTAGGGAGAAAAGTAAAAAATTGCTGCTACTCTTCCCGCGCAGATCGTAAAAGCTGATCGAAGGAATGGGCGAAAATACGAGTCATGTAATATAGGCGATGCGGCTAGCAACCCATTACTAATTTATTAATTAATTAGGAAATCTGCTCTTTGTCATAAAGTAAAGCTCAGCTAAAGTAGGTAGTCCTTGCCCTGATATCGCATTTAATATTTTTTTTAAATCAATTACAACATAGAAAATTATCATCAAATGAATATATGTACAGTCAAAGACAAAAGTCGACGATCAAACTCAGACTTTCAAATTCAATGGCTGTGACAATTGCACACAATTTGTGATCATTGTAGACTGTGGTAGGTAGGGACCTGCTTATCTTAACATTGCTTTTTTTTACGAAGACTACACTCGCGACTCGCGATACAAAATTTGAATTCTTTTTTGAATACTGCTAATTTTACTTATTAGAAACGAAATGCTGATTTTGGTCATAGTAGGTACTTGTAAGTAGTTTTGACTGCGCAAACAACATGAAAAATATCGCTCGAGTAACAACTCCCCGTTTCAAAAATAGAGTCCTACTGGGACTCTATTTTTGAAACAGTGTTGCAGAAACATCAAAATAGAATGCGATATTTTAAAGAAACCAAAGCGACGTGAAAACATTTCAAGCATAAAAAGTGAAATCAGAAAGCTACGAATAACGCGATCAAAATTGGCGATCAGCAGATAAAAGCTTGGGTGTGCGAGAATGTTAGCAACGTGTTTTTGATCAGACTGCCTAAAGTAGTTTTTTTGCTGTCACCAGTATCGTTAGGAAACTAGTTTTTGTTTTGATATATATATAATGTCTAACAAAATGTACTGAAAATATTTTAAGGTGAATATAAAAGCAAATGGCATTGAAGTGGCGCCCTCATTTGAAATAAATTGTTAATTCGTAAATATGGTGACAATTTTCATATACTTTCAACGGCAACAAAATACTTTCAACGGCAGTTCAAAAAATAATTTAAAGGGCTATCTAGTGCATGACGAAGAAAAATATGGAAATAATCACCATACTTACGAGTTAACAATTTATTTCACATGTTGCTGGCAACACAGCATATACCATCAACAACTAGACGGCGCCGCCCGTACAAACGTCAGAGTGGACGGGCGGCGCAGGCGGCGCACTTCACAACGATTAGTGTGACAGATTGCACTGTCACTGTCACATCACTCGTCAGACTTGGATTTCTGCGCTCCGTGAGATCAGCTGTGCGCGCGATACGTTTGCTCTCGGGAATGTATATTTGTAAACCTATTTAAATACAGTCCATTACAGTTAAACAATAGTTTCAATCATTAGCGGCAGTAGGGATCCTTAGTAGCTCCAGTTTACGGGCCCGCTCCGCAACACACAATTCAAGGCCATTTGCTTATATATTCACCTTAAGGGTGAATTCAGTGATTCAGTCCATGATACTGAACAACTTTCCGCAAGAAAATGTGATTGAAAAATATTTTTTTGCTATCCATACAAACTCGGATGAGCTGATCGGTCAACTTGTATGGGAGGCCATAAAATATTTTTCATATTTTGATAGGTAAATGTTCCTAGGGGAAAATGGTTTAGTATCATGGACTAAATTCACCCTTAAAATAGTTTCAGTATATTTTGTTAGTATATATAAGTTTTTTACCTGAATATTATATACGCAAACTTGGTAAGTTTTTTTGTCTTTATACATTTTTATTGTCATCTAGTATTTTTCTTGCGAGTACATTTATTGTGAAACAGTCATCAAATCAGTGGTTGTTTATTTATCTAGTTTATACCTCTAGTAACATTACTCATATTACCTTATTATAACTGAAACCTCTATGGTAACTGTGAAAATTTTACTTTTACGGACACTTACTAATGGTTGTAACCAATGACCTTCCAGTTGTAACATAGGATATTGATTTATGATTACTGCATAGTGCACGAAAATCAGGACAAAAAATGTTTAGGTGTAATCTTAAGCTACTTATTTAAAGAGTTATTAATAATCTATCAATAAATATAAAATAAACCATTCAAGTACGATTTACACTTTAAGAGGGTTTCGTACTACTCATAGATTTTCTGTAATCTCTTCTTCTTGTATTTAAGAGCTGAGCTCTTGCCGGTGGAGTGCTTTCCATATATGTCTCTGTTTCTTCCACCAAGTTCTTAACCTCCTTATATGTTTTCATGTTTAATTTTTCCTTTAAATCATGAAAAAATTTCTTCTGGGTTTCCTTTTTGTAATCTATAGGAAGAGAACTATTTCTGTATTTTTTAAATAACTTCAAAAATACCGATCTAAAAAAATTATAAAGATATATATATTTAAAATTCTTATGAAAAGCTCTTTCATTTCATATATCACATTTTAACAAAACTTTTTTTAATGTCTAATTTACCCCCTATAAGTGTACCCTACATTTTCGAAATTTATTTATCAGTTATACGTCCGTCTTTGTATCACTGATTTACATATTTGTACCAAATGTCCAGTAGTTTCGTAGCACTAGGCTATGACAGACGGACGTACAGATAATGGTGAGTGATCCTATTAGGGTTCGGCTTTTACCGTTTGAGGTCTGTCTAGCGCTAGAGCCAGGCTGTTGTCGGTATTATTTTATGAAAAGAGAGGCACACTAAAGTACAAGACGTTAGTATAACGGTCATGAACTTAAAGTGGAACTGGGCAGGACACCTGGCCCGACGGAGTGATGGCAGGTGGAGTAAGGCTCTGACCGACTTGTGGCCCAGAACGGGTGAGAGAAGCGTAGGGCGTCCGCCTATGCGATGGGTTGACGATATAATCAAAGTCGCGGGTCGCGCCTGGATGACAGCAGCACAGGATGGGTGGCGTCGACGAAGAGAGGCCTGTGCTCAGCAATGGGCGGAAGAAGGGCTGGGATGTTGATGATGATGATGAGGCACACAATGACAATTTTTGGCAGAGATAATGGAGTGGTTTTCCATTGCCTCCTCCATTTCCCACACTAGTAAACTTAAAGTCACTAGTATGCAGGTTTCCTCATAATGTTTTCCTTCACCGGAAGCAAGTGGCGGTAGTTGAAAATGGCCGCACATGCATGAGTACAAACTCAGAGAATATACAAGTCGCGCCTAGTGAGGAGAGGATCGACCACAGTGCCTAAACCACAGATCTGTATATAAACTGCTTGACCACCTTTTGAGGTAAGGAACCCTAATAATAATTAAAAAAAAAAACTTTATAAAAAGTGAGTATTGTAAACAATGAGTATAATATGGAGACAATTATGGAAAGGCAGGCGGAGGTGTCGGCCCGCTACACGTGTTAGTGCCCACTTGCATAATGGATGATCCAGGGCTTGCAGACTGCCAGTGTTACTGCACAGTGGCTGGGGGATGTAACAATTAAAGATCGCCCCAGCTGTATCTTTAAGATACAAGAACCCATACTATATTTTTTTCATGAAAATAAAATCCTATGTCTTCCTCTTTCTCTTTTTACAAGCTTTTCTTTACTTGCAATGTATGTATTTAAATCTTACAAGTTAAATTTGACCACCGACTTTCGCGTTCCCAATGGAGATAAAATTTATTATGAAAATCTAATGACAATGCAATATTACTTATTATGACAAGATGATAATAATGATAGAGCCGATAAAAGCGGTAATATAACACCATCGAGTTTCAGCTTATTAAATTTGTCTTGTTAAGTACTTTGACCTCATATTAAAACGTTATTCTTTTTTTTGCTTCTTTTGTCTTTTACTCTACTGGTGTCTTATTTTCTTTTTGCAAATAATAAAAGAGTATTTTCTGTAATTTTTTTTTCCTACATTTTCAACTCTTTATTGCTAACGCCTTATTTATATAATTTTACTGCAACAACACATCTTGAATGTTTCTTTTCTTCTCTTAAGGTTAACAAAAATTATGGGTCACACACTAATTTTGTGTAAACTACTAATTTTGTGTATTTAAAATCCATCTAACAGACAATTTAGAATTTGAGCCAAGTCTGAAGTAAACAACTAAACCTTTAAAATAATAACTTATTGAAACTTTATAATTTGTAATCTAATGTTCTATATTGTTTATAATCTACAGATGCACTGATATATTTTTATTAGGCAATATACTCGTATGTATTATTATTGCATATTTGTACATTAAATCCGTAACCAAAAACCAAAAGCTAACAACAATGACAATCAGAATAAACCGGCCAGTGCTATTAATATTTATTTACACACAAGCAAAATATGACGGAATATTTTTGCGAGCCCGCATAATGTGGCCATTTATAATATTAAAAATAAAAACGTGACCCAAAGCTCCGGTGGCAACCCTCGAGCACAGAAAGAGAAGCCGCTGGCCTTTCCATTGAATCAAATTCATATATTTTGAGATTCAGTCGCCAATTTCATCTGTACTGTTTGCAAAAGAGGTGTAAAAATAATAATTGTAAATTTGTATGTTTAGCTATTTTATTGATCTTTTGTATATTTTTAGGCAAATAACTGACTAAACAGTCCTGTCAATATATCTATAACTTGATATGAACTGTGATTGGACCATGTCCAATCACAAAAGTCAGCTAATTAATGGATTATAAAAAATATCAAGAAGATCTACTCGTTAATATATGCCTAATAACAACCAAAACAAAATGCTCTACCGTTTTATCGCTTCAATAATCCAGATTTTTCGTAAAATTAAAATTTTATTAATTAGTACATTTTTTTCGTAAAATATTAATATTAACAGAGATGCCAATGTTTACGAGCCCCAATCATGAACGGTACTGAATTTAGTTACCTTAGTTAAAAAGTAAGCATGTCTCTTACCTACGATACTTCAAAAAATCGATAAATATACAATAGTCTCGCGAACACACTGTCCGTACATTCCGCGGATTGTTTTATTGGATTATGCGGCGAGGCCGCGAAGTAGCTATAACTATTCAGTGTCGTCTTTTGTGTTATGGAAAAACTTGTTCTTGAACCCATGTAGTGTGAAAGTGTCTTTTATTTGTGCAGTTTAATGTTACATATGTACACATATTATCGGCCGCGCGGCCGGCTGTCATCTCCCGCGCTCAGGCCTGCGCTCAGCCGCTTCGCACCTCGCAGCGCACTAACCTGTACTTGTTAGTGCACAATGCTCTCTGAGCTGAAATCTTGCTATTATTGTGTTTTGACTTATCTCACTTGTTTTTTATATCTTTAAACCCTGTCTCAAAATGTCAGGTTTGTATACGAGTCACAATCAGGCTACGTTTGAAATGATTTTGTTTAAGAAACATCACCCTAATGAGATGGATATCAGTGTGCACAATAAAATAATGTTACAAAACCTCAGTCTGATAGCGGTATAAAAGTGGCAAAATAAATAATGATTGCTCGCAGAACCCTACAAAGCCCTATTCGGGCAGTCGTCGACTAATGTTTATTTGGACATATTTATGGCTATAGTTCCGCTTTTTGTTCGGATGGAAATATGTGTGGCGGATCGCACGTCTGCGTGAGATTTCGGACACCTCTCCGCTTACTAAATTTAATATCGCCGGCTTTTACGCCGACGACGAACCAAAAAAACTATGAAACCGCCATTGTGTCGGCGACACGAACGACAGTTCGCGCCTACCGGCCACTCATGAAAATTATTTTGTTTTTATCTCAAAATGTATGTTTATGATAACACCTGTTTCGCTGATGCCTCCGCGATCGGTGTCAGCCGAAGCTTGTTTCGATTTTTTGCCAATTTAAAAGAGTATAAAGACGCCCGCATCGCCGGCTAATTTAACCACTGTTCACCGAATTACGCATTCGTTCACTCTTGTTTAGGCAATTGGTATCTCTGTCGTTTGCCCGCGCGACGAGGAGGTGAACAAGACCCTTTGACATTGTAATGCACTTTATTACCGACAATATCTCAGACATTACTTCACTCAACAAGGCTAATATGAAGATAATTCATATTTGCTGAATGAATCAAACGCATAAATCTTAGTTTATGTCAACTATAATGATGCGGCTGTCAAAGGGTAGCCGCAGCGACCATGGTCCAGCTTTTTGCATAATTACGCCAATGGAATGTCGTCCCTTTAATATGATAACAAAGAAAGATGACCGACTGTATGATTGCCGAGATTTATAGCCGTTTAGCGGACTGCGGACGACGGCCGACTGTGAGAATGCTGCTAATATTGAATTTTAGCGACCGCTTAGAGTCGAGAATTGAATGTCAATTCGAAAACTGTAGATTTAACGGACAGATAGGATAAATTTAGCATTACATTTAAAAGTAACATGGAAACTAGCGAACATAAGCCAGCATAGATTACACGGATACAAATATGTCTATTGGCCGGCGCA
The DNA here is from genome assembly GCA_963576875.1 of Acrobasis repandana. NCBI lineage: Eukaryota > Metazoa > Arthropoda > Insecta > Lepidoptera > Pyralidae > Acrobasis > Acrobasis repandana. The sequence continues at coordinate 13,790,043 of OY756216.1, read as the reverse complement.
ATTGATAAACAGCATGAAATCGCAGATAGTGGAGCCCTTAACGTAGCCACGAGTTATTTTCGTAACACAATCCATAAGAAACACCACAATAATCGTACATTCCCTTGACAATGTTCCTTTGAATAAAGAGAGTTAAGGCGTACAGATACAATGTCGAAGATTTGTTTACTCAGCTCTAAGAGGCTAGCAATGCATGATTACCACTAAGAGTTGCCCTTTTGAAAAATAGACTTTACTGCCATCATATTTCAGTAGATTTTCCCATTCCGGCTGTACATCTAAGGTTAGTTAGAGGCTGCTCTCACTTGGCTAAATTAGTACGTACTCAGATGTCATCGTTCACTATGATATTGCAATCAAAATTGACGTGGGAAATAAGCTCGTTTGTAAGTGGAGTTACGCAGCTGATGCCTATAAATTTTTCAATGAATTATAGCGCTAGTCTACATGGCTCAGAAGTTGCATAATTCAATCATAATATCACAATATGCAAGCCTTTATCTTGATATATGACAGATATGGGTGCCTGCGGGCATAATGAAGTAAATATATTATTGTTGCATGCCTGTTTGTTAGAAATAGGTCATGGAGATATCAATCTACCTATGACCAGATGTTGGTGTAATCTAATGTTACCTTTAAAATAGTACTTATTAATTTAAAAAAATCGCTATTGCACTTAGCTCTTTTCAAACACTTCTACACAAAGTGACACCTCAACGAGTATAAGCCTATAAATACTATCGCGTTGCATTATTATTAAATTAAAAATTAAATAAATAAAAGAAGGTACGTTTCGCGTTAATTCCCGTATGCATTAATTGAGTATAAGCCTGTTTTTTCTTGATTCTGATTTGGATTCATTATAAAAACGTCTGTGTTTTTGTAATTTCACATTAGCTAATTTTAAACTAGTAGGTTTTTATGTTCTTGATGGATATTCATTGTACTGTTTTTTATTTAGGTGCTTACTTTTAGAAAGTATAAAATACGAGCGCACGAAAACGCACAAAACACAATGATACGATTAGTACACAGAAGCAAACTTTGCATCCCACTCACGAGAGCACGGGAAATGTCGAGCCATCATTTTTAATAAGACAAAATGATGAAGGAATAAATCTTCTTTGTTTCGTTAACGATTGTATCAGGAAAGAAAAAGTAAAAATAAGGATTTCTCCTCGCACACATATGCAAAGATATTCCCTCAATGCTACAGTATATTTGTTATCATGCGTCGAGGACAGAATATATAAAGTCCCATGATTGTATTCTCTTATAAAGAGCCTGTACTTTGCTTGCAAAATTGACATCCAAATCAGATTAATCCAATCAATGGAAATTTATGACGCACCCGCGAGCGAGCCGCGCCATTGAGAGATCTGCAGACTTCACTAATCAGCTGCCGCTGCAAACTATAACCTATATCTGCATGTCGCCGGTCGCAATGCTCTTTTTACCACACATCGAGAATTCTGCGAACACAATGCCGTCAGCTCACTGACGTTTTATTTTATATTTTTGCCTAACAGTAGCTGATTAAGAGGACTTTTCAGACTTATTTGTCGGACTAAATATATACGTTTTGTGTAAGTAAAAACTTATTAAACGGGATTTTTATGCAAACGAGGGTTTGTGACACCAGCGGTTTGTTTCATGGAATTATTCGGAAATTTGCCAACGTCTTCAAAAATCGCACATTGCGTGTTTTTGCGGCAATTACGGCGACGTGCGGAGCGGCCGCCTTCTCCGCAAACATGCCATTGATTTATAAGTCGTTTCGGCTCCGGATCAGAGAAAAATATGAGCCTACTCATCAAATATTCAGACTTTTTGCGGCGCAGGAGCAACTCTTAACGCTCATTATAATAAAAAATCAATAGTTCAAACTGGTATTTCTGTTGTTAGCTACGTATGGTTTGTTTAGATATTCTTGAAACTTTGTTGCCCTACTTTTTTGTGAATATATTTATTTTGATACTGATGATATCGATCACTATTATTTCAATCTAAACATACTCGTATTTGTATAGAGTTTTATGTGCCTATTTTCTAGAGATTACTTATACTAAAAACATTAAAATAGCAAGTAACATGGATGCTTATTTATTTTTCACGTCTTCGCAGCTTCCAATTTCTACTTCTTACTTTCGTAATGATTTATTTTTCATCAAAGTTTCTTGGATATAAAGTATCAAGTCATTTTACTCCCAGTAACCCGATTCGAGCATATTTCATCTGTCCCGTTGTCACATGATCCACGCCAAGATCTTTAATTGGGAGACCCGGGATCTGGGGCTACCTTGAGACCTTTATTAGGTAGCCTTCTTGGGATTTAAAATATTTTTTTGTATTCGTGTGAATAAATATGAACAATAGCTATTGAAAAATATTGTTACAAAATTTTTGTAAACTTACAAAACTAACGATAGTTTTGTAAGTTTACAAGTTAAGTAATTTGTTTCTCTGATTTTTACCAGAAGAAAGGTGTCATCGAAGTCTTATTATCACGTCTTTCTATCACGGGGTAGATAGATCCCAAAGGCAACTTTAAGCTTGATGGTGGGCGTGAAGGTGTAAAAAGCGAATAAAAATAGTGATAGGTTGCTAGCCGCGTCGCCTATCAACATGATTTTCGCCCCTTCCCTCGATCGACTTTTACGTCCTGTGCGAAAAGAGAAGCAGCTGGTATATTCTACATTTTTCTCTTTGCCTGGGGTAACAAAAATCATAAATAAGTAATCCTCGACAATGACTTGCAAAAGGACTGTCACTCCACCGACTGTCATATGTCATTACAACTCATGAGAATTAATTAAAATCAGAATTTATAGGCACTGCTGTCATGCAAGCCTTTTTTATCTCTTCCTGACAGCACTCACTTGAAGCTCGTGACCTGGCCGAGCCTGCCAATCAATAAAGATGCCATTACATCACCATCAATATTGATATAACATTTATATGCATGCGGGAAACTGCTTTCATGATTGTGTATGTAAACTACTGTTATATGTAGAATTTCGTGACATGAGCACGAATATGGGAAATAGATTCTTGGCTAGGTTTATTAGATTTGGAAGGTTAAAGTACCTACAGATAGAAGGCAGATATTGATTTTCTTTTTAGATTAAAACAAAGTCATTGTTTTTGTTTGATTTATTATATACTATTATTTATGCTGCCGTGTGGTTTCCTGCAAAGTAAAATAGAACCACTGTCTTCCCATGGACATCGTAGAAGGTGACTTAGGAAACACACTTAGCTAAACAAAGTTTATAAACGTCAATAAGATTCACCAACCCATCTGGCCAGCGTGGAAAGTAGACAAAGTATAATTCTATCATCATTTGTCTACTTACTTACCGATTGTGACTTTGTGACTGCTAGTGTGGAAGAAAGTACTTACTTTGGAGGTGTTTTTGACTTATTAGGTAGGGTCGACACAGGGACATAACCTGTTTACATATCTGTTTGGATTATGTAGTAGGAGAGAATAAATAAATAAACACCCTTTATCTCCAATCGTTACCGTCTATCTGCTTTTGATTTAAGCATCCATTAATACACCACACACTGGAGACATCAAAGATTCATCTAGACCGAGTTAAACGTATGACGGTTGTAAATTTCATGTCGCTTATTCAATTAAGAGTCGTGGATTGAATGACATAAAACTTCTGAGATAGTGCAATAAAATACTTGGCAATTACGGGCATATAGGCAGAGGCTCCGTGCCGCCGGCCGTTTCTGGAAACGCACACTTACACCAAACTTACACGACGAGGAGAATATCGAAATAATGTGCAGAAAGATTTGTACGAATAATTCAAATTTTACTAGCTGGTAATCATAAGATAACATACACAAATAGTAAATTTTGTTATGATTACATTCCCATAGACGCAATATATGACAATCTGTAACAAGGGACAAATAACAATAGTATAAAAAATGTTATCGATTCTTGTGTAACCGCTATGTCAATCGATATAGCACTTAAGCTTGTCGATTGCCTCTAATGATGATCATGACACTGACATTTATGTGTTCCGAAGAAGCCTCTCCATATGTAGAGTTTTCCGATTGTGCGAGTCACTTATCATTTAATCCATCTTTTTCTGATATTTGATTTAACCACCCTACAGATATTGTACTGCAAAGTACCTTAAGTACTTAATTAATTAGGTCTCACTAGATGACCTTTATCACGAAATGCATGTAATTAATGTTCATAAGCTCATGCATTATTAATTTGCCACCTTTTAATTTTTCTAATTAGAACACAAACTAAAAGTTCGTTAACATTTTTGCGCTCTACAAAAGTGTTCACAATTAAAATAATCGTGCCTACGCGACGGAGATACCCTGTGTTTTAAAGTTTTTGCCTTTGTATGGGGCTAATTAATTCATTTCAAACCATTTTCAGAGTCGATACTTCTCCCCAGTTTGACAAAGTTATGATGGTTCGTGGTACCGATAAAAAAATGTATCGAGCGCCGCTCATTATTATCTTTAATTATGACAGTTTGCCTTATATGAATGGCGCTCCTTGTGCGTTTGGTCAGCGGTTAAAAACAGGCATCCGTTCCGGAGCTTTCCTGTAGCGAGCGACTCGACCGTGGTAAAAACGGTTCTGGTATATTTTCTTGGATTAGTGCGGTGGAGGCTTTTGCTGGAAGCAGAAAAAAAATATTATAATAATAATATCTGACTATTATAACCAACATGATGCAAAAATAAGTTAAAAACAACAACTTTAATTATTTCACATAGTTATGACTCTGCGTAATATACATATGTCAAAACCGTACCGAGTGATTAAAGCAATGTTCAGTCTTTCTCGTTTTCTTTTCTTCGTTGAACATAGGTATATAAACAATTACTGCTTCCAAGCCGCTAAACTTATTTTTCTATTTTTTATTTCTTTATACAATTTATTAATCAGTGTGATTTGCCCTTATATATTTATTTATTACAACTCGTTGACCATAGTCGTGTTGTTTTTCGCGCTATTTTATACGGTGTTGTTAAAACCATATTTGTGTAATAGTTAGGCTAATTGTAATGGTAAGTACGATCGATTCAATAATATAAATGAATCACTCGATGCTTGAACCCGCACCAGCCTCTTTTTTCGTGCCACTTTCTACGTTGGTATTCGAACCACATACGTGTAATTAGCTTACATGGGCTAATTGTAATCGCAACTAGGATAGATTCATTAATTTTAAAATCGAATCTATCGATTCTTGAAGCCGACTGGGCAAGTGAGTGCATCGGACGACCATGTTTAATTGTAGCCATTAGAACAGATGGCTTATTCATTTGTAGAGCAGTCGGTCGTTGCGCTGTGTCGTAAACTGGCGATTCGTTCCCGTTCTGATGTTATTGTAGCGTTTTGTCTATGCTACGCCATTTTATTGGCCCGTTTTGTTGTCTCTTTTGCAGCATTCCAGCCTGCAGTTACATCTCTATTTACAAGCCTGTCAAAATGCTGATTGATATGTAGCATTGCATAAGTACTGAATCAAACATTCTTGACTGATCAGCTGATCCGAGTTTGTATGGAAAGCCAAATTTTTTGTTTCATGTTTCGATACATATTCCTTGGGGAAAGTTGTTCAGTATCATAGACTGAATTCACCCTTGAAATTATTTTATTATTATTATTTATTACTGAATACACTAGCAGCTTATTATGCTGATGCGTGTGCGTCTTATAAATGTGTGTGAAATATGTGATCAGTATTTTGTTCGACGTTATACCTTTATAAGTTGTAATTATTTCTGTATAATAATCATTGAGCTATATGTAAATAAAGAGCTGTAAGTAAAGAATATTATTCTACACGTCTATCGTGTATCAGTGTGTACAGAGCTGAACATCTCATGATCACCCGGAAAATACTTAGCGTAAGAATTCTGTGTATCAAGTGTAGTCACGACCCGTGATTCCAACTTGAATACAAAAAAAAAACCTTTGCCCAATGAATTCAGAAATATTACTAACTTACTAACCTATTCTCCTTACAAACCTAAATAGGAAGCTAACAACTTTAAGCTACTGGAAATTAGTGACTAAATAGGTCTATAATTTAATTTGAACTACATTGTAGCTAGCCAATAAAACATGATACAAAGCCATTCAAGCTTAATTAGCAGCGCGCGGTGTCTTGAATAGTTATTAATGCCTGCAGTTTACAACAATGCAAGCTAATAACATTTAATTACTCGTCTGATTTCAATATAAAAAACACGTCCCTCGCGGGCCGTGTGTCGACGATGCCGCAGTAAATTGCCTTGTATAGAACAACTCAATTAGATTATCAACGCGGTTGATTGTGGTGATAAGGACACGTTACCACTGTCACGCCTTGTCAATACTATATTACGTATACGAGTGTGTTGGACGGTAGCGCTTTTACAACATGTGATAAAGATTTTTGTTTCCATATATTTTTTATTTTTAAGAGATTTTTGTAGTATTAATTTATAGAAGCTTTTTTATAGGTGTTAATTACACCAAGTTCATTTCTACATTGTAAGTGTTGTCCTAAAATATATAGGTAAAAGAGAGATATAGGTAAAATGAAATTGACTTCATTCATCATTCTTAATTTATAATTTAAAACATAAGAGTGTTTGTTGAGGGTATGACAGTTCACATAATTACTTTTAATATCAGTTTAATGTAAGTTGACGTATTTGCGGAAAATGCTGCAGTGCAGTTTGTTGCCGCTTCTTCTGCACTTGCGCTTAAAAAGCGGCACTAAACTTAGCTGTAAACGATCTGACGTCAACGACTTTTATAAAATTAAAAGAAAAAAATGACAATTATCAAGTGATAGAAACATCCAAAAATAAATAAATGATTTTGACTTTGACTTTTTGACTAACAAGGCTGATAAGTCTGGCTTTGGTTGGAAGCTAATGTTGTCAGTATTAATCAAGAATTTTTGTACCTACGTAGGTACTTAGTGCTTATGCAATAAACTTAACTAATGACACGTAAGGGAATTGATAGTCAAAGCGTTCGCTTAAAAAAAATTGCAACAAAACATTAGTAATTTTGCATAAACTCATCCTCGATCCACCTATCAATTAGAATTCAATTTTGCTCACGTGCGTGGTGAAAATAAATAAAAGTGGACGGAGCTATGATACGAGGCGGGTTGCGAGTTATTGGTCCCCGTGTGCCGCCGCGGCCGCTCAATTTCTCTAATTAATTAACGATCCCTAGATAAGACATGCTGACAACCTTATTTGTGGCGAACAAATCTCTCAAACATAAATTTCATCGTACACGCTCTAAACTTGTAAACTCTGCGAGTATGCGGCTCGCGTCCAAAGGTAAATTGCCAAAGAAATAGTGTTCTGTTGGCTGTACTGTTTCATATTTTATGTGTCGTTTTTCATGCTTAGCTTAGCTTAGCTTCTATGATATTTTTTTATTCTGATATAGGTATATAGCAAAGTATCACGTCTTTTCTTTGCGGAGTAGTTAATGCCAAAGAGTCGCAAGGCCTAAAGGATGTAATGTATAAACAGGAATCACAAATATTGTCCGGTTGCCTATACAATAATATATTTTCAATGTAGTACCAATTCATCTGCGCAGAATGAGAAACAGCTGGTATATATATACCAGCTGTTTCTCATTCTGCGCAGATGAATTGGTACTCTTCTCTAGGCTTTTTTTCTACACCAGAAAAGAAGGAATGTAGAAGTGTACCTAATTTCTTCTGTGTTTGAAATAGCGTAATTGAATATTCTATAGGCGTTTGAAGTGTTTTCGCACTAAATATTCCAGGGAAGATTCACTCGGAGAGGTAGCAATTTACATTTGTCCCATAAATAAAGGAGCAGTGTTCTCATTAGGCGACCGACACCATCGGCTCCCGAAGACGACGCGGTGACTGCTTGTGCCTGCGCAGCGTCCTAGCACCGCCAGCATTCTTCAATAACGTTTATTTTAAGAACTTGCCAATTGTTTTTCTTATAAAATCTATTTTATTCTATAATCAATGCATAAAAATATAATTTTTTATATATTAATACCTAGATAGTAAGTTATATGTATTTGTGCTACAGTGCTCAAAACAACAGAAAATAATTCCTTTTATATGGAAACACAATAATTTGATGAAACTACCGCACCGGGTGGTACCTGATCTGGCAAGCTCCTCGAAATATATTAGTTTTAGTTTCATTTGTCTTTTTTTTTTCTTATTTATTTTATTGAATTTTTCTCGTAGAATAGGTTATTTATTGTATTTATTGCTTAGCGATAAGGCCGCCTTTTGCGCATTTCCTAGTTTTTAAGATAATTATGTCCTGTTTTTTACTTTTCTGAAATAAAGGGTATTGTATTGTATTGTATTGAATTGTATTGTATTCATCGTATTATTTTTATCATAAAATGATGCGCCGCATACTACCGGATAGATGGGTCCGAAAAGTTACACTATCACCAGAAAGGCGCAGACGCAGGGATAGACCATAAAGAGAAGACGGGATGACATAGACTCTTTTATGAGTGGATGGTAGCAGACTGCTCAAAATAGAGACGTGTGGAGAGAACAGGGGGAGGCCCTTGCCCAGCAGTGAGATATATAACCAAGCTACAAAAGCAACACATAAATCTGGTATTATTTCTATTCTAGCCTTAAAACCTTTAATCTTACAAAGTGACTCTGATTTTATATTATTACAAGCTTTTGTTTAGCCTACCCGGTTTGTTGATTTATAGGTCAAATCTTGCAAGTTTTTGAGCCACTTCCCGGTTTCTGATTGAGGTCAAATTTTGTTTGCTAACGTAAATTAGATGGCAATGCAATAATATATTATTATGACAAGAAGCTGATCTGAGGATGGACCTGGAAGGTGGCTATAGGAACCCTGTAATAAAACGACGCAACCCCGTCGAGTTTGGACTTATAAAATTAGTCTGAACAATAAAAGTTTGTACGAAAAACTGAAATTATTTCAAAAAAGTTATTTTCTAATTAGCTATTTGGTAGTAGTAGACACACCTATTAAAAATGCATAATATAAGTATATAGACGATAGACATTAGTATGGGTAGAGGGCGAGGATCAGTCGGCATCACGGCTCCAGATTGCTTCAAGCTTCGTCAATTTGTCGCCGGCCTGACCCATTACTATCCTCATGAACATTTTTTGTTCATTTTCACCGGAGAAAAAGTTATGAGGTTTTAGAGAGGTATACTTTTATTGCAGTAATTAAGATATGAACTTATATTAAAGGCTTTTAGTGGGGTGGGTTTTATCCGAGGTTGCATTCTTTACCAATACAATGTTCATATTTACTGTGTAGACAGATAGATAAGCCTAGGTTATTTAATACGTACCCATCAGTTTATGTCGTTTATAGATTACAATTTGTTATTTATAAATTCTGTTTGGTTAAATTGTAACGCATTCGTTAATTTGTTGTTTTGTGTAATTAAATGAATAAAAAAAAATGTAAAAGCTTGTAAAGAAGTATCACACATATAGTGATTTTGATGTTTTTGTCACATTCAGAAAGTGAGTTTTGGTGAAGTGGAAATTATAAAGAAGACCAGCCAATAGACGCAAAAAGAAGAAGAAAAAGATGTCTAAAATTATCTTGATAGCACTTTATCAGTTTCTAATAGGGTGTCTAGTCAATAAACCAATGCCAATTGTAAAATTCATCAAAAAAATAGCGAGCTCCACGATTAAAAATGTATCAAACTCGCATACTGTTAAGAAGTGCTTCGGAAGGCACGTTAAGACGTTGATCTCGATTCTCATCAAAGAAATTTAATGGGTAAGAGGCTATACAGGGTCTATCAAAATATACTGGAACTATTTTAAGGCTGAATTCAGTCCGTGATAATAGCTATAATAATTAATCGTTATACTTATTATGTTCCTCGGGGAAAGTTGTTCAGTATCATAGGCTGAATCTACCCTTAAAATAGTTTCAGTAATTTAGTTAGACATTTTTTAGGGTTCCGTACCCGAAGGGTGCAAATGGGACCCTATTACCGAGACTCCGCTGTCTGTCCGTCTGTCCGTCTTTCTGTCCGTCTGTCCGTCTGTCTGACTGTCCGTCAGTCACAGGGCTCTACCTCTTGAACCGTAATAGCTAGATACTTGAAATTTTTACCGATTATGTATTACTATGGCGGATATAACAACAAATACTAAAAATAAAAAATAGTTAAAAATTAAACGTGTTTTTTTCAGCGTTTTTAACTTGATCTTCAGAATGGCATTAACTAGATACTTTAAATTTTCACCAATTATGTATTACTATGACCACAATAACAACAAATACTAAAAATAAAATAAAGTTAAAAATTAAAGGGGGTTTGTTTGTTTGTTTGTTTAATTTCTTTATTGCACAAAAATTACATTTAAATGTACATTATTTAATACAAAGGGAAAAAGAAATAACTTGTACAAAGGCAGACTTATCCCAAGAAGGGATCTCTTCCAGTCAACCCAGTCTTTAAAAGGTTACATATTTTTGGAATGGGTGGAGTGTCAATATAAATACAAAGAAATTTTGAAAATCCTAATACTAACTTAAAATCATAAAATCTAAAATACTAAAAAATATAAAAACAAATAAATAAGATATGACATATTTATAAATAAATAAATATTTTTATATAATACATATATATATATATAAGCATATGTATAAAATAAATATATAATAAAGGGGTCGTCATACAAGAAACGTGTTTCTTCAGCGTTTTAAAACATTGTACGGTGGTACGGAACCCTTCATGTACGAGTCCGGCTCGCACTTGCCCGTTTATTTTTAGAGCGATACAAATAAAAGAAGAATAGTAGAAAAGCAGTGTAGTACTGACACCTAATTTACTTAATTAAAATAATGTAGACTTACAATGTTGAATAAGTATATATTTCCACAACACAGACAGTCCACCTATAAATACATACCTATATCACAGCAAATCAGCGATCCGATTCTCATGATCGTCAGCGATACAAATATGTCAGCGAAATTCGGTAACTTCACATTGGATCAGAATGCAAAGGATGAAATTATCGGCAGCCCAGCAGCCTCGCTTACAATTCTGGCACACTTTTAGAGCGTAGCTGTATAGCAAACTGTATGTTTTCGTTACTGAGTAACGGGTATAATACCAAGTAACAAAACTGCATTATAGGACGTCACAATAAGTCGACATCGGTCACTTTAGCATTTATGATGACTTATTAGAGTAGATTCTACTGCAATAGCTGAAAATTATGCTTTCTCCTGCATGTTATAATGTCGGAATAATTTATGACGGAGACAACACTGTAATATTGGAAGCGTTAATATAGGTAAACAGTTAGTTCAGTACGAGCTTTTAGCAATCAAGGAAGTAACTGCAAGCTCTAAGCTGTAATTGAGCATTTTTATGGAGTTAAACTAAGCTATATTCTGAATTGAAGGCCATAAGTGTACCCTTAAAACACTTGCATTTTTAGAAAGATCATGTAAAACTATAATGCAATCTGTTATTCTGTGACTTCAATCAACAATGCGTCTTACTTCGCATAGTTGAACTTTAGTAGTGTAAGATTGCATAATTATTTATAACTAATATTACATTATATAGATAATTAATTATAACGAAGTCAGCAAAACACAAAAAATGTAGTTTTTCAACTCACCGCTCTTGTTCAGACGCATTGTAGCGTATTTTTGAAACCGTCGTGTTAGCGAGTTTATTGTTTTTACGCAGAAAATATCATAAAAAAAATCAATGATTTTCCAAAATTTTCATCATAAATAAAAAACCGAAACGCATTCTCCATGACAAGCAACACGAATGTTTTTTTGACATGTGTCAAAAATACGAGTGGTCAAGACCAAAGAGCAAGAAAGGATGTACCTTCAAGACCACTCGTGGAAATCCTTCGCTTAGGACCGATTCAACAATGCGATTTTTCGAAAATGCTCGCGTAGACCATTTGTAATGTGACTGGATATTACAAAAATTCGTCCACTGCATAGAAGGATTCATTATCACAATCGTAACTAAAACATGGGCTACTTATACAGTACTCAAGTTTTCGTTCACCCGGACGAGTCGTTTACTCGCCACGCTTACCATATTAGCACAATTTGTTTTACGGCCTGGGAACCGCTGATTGCGGCCACCGGCCTACCACTACACAAAGGGACCTAATTTCAAGTACTCCAATGATTTCTGAATAACAATGAGCCTGCTTACGGTACCAACTTTTTACTTCGCTAATGTTAAAACTATGATTGTATTGGATACTTAACCAATTTTAATATAGTTGATAAGTCTAGACGGAACTCTTATAGTTTCGGTATGTCCGTCTGTTCGTCCGCAGCTTAGCTTAGAGACTGTTAGTACTACAAAGCTGTAATTTTTCATGGGTATATTATATAATTATATAATTATATATATATATATATATATATATATATATATATATATATTTATATTTATATATATATTACGTATGCTGACAAAATGGTAAAATAAAATGTTGAATAAAACCTTTTTTTAGGGTAGCTTCCCTATACGTAGTGGGGATGTTTTTTTGTATAAACTTATTTTATTACTATAACTATATATATAAAAGCAAAAATCACTCACTCATCACGAAATCTCGAAAACTACTTAGCTAATGAAGATGAAAATTGGCAGGAAAACAGATTGTGACTAGGAGACGTCCGCTAAGAAAGGATTTTTGGAAATTCCATCCCTTAGGGGGTGAAATGGGGTTTGGTAGTTCGTATGAAACTTTGTAATTTTTAAAGTGAGCCACATGAAATTTTTAATGTATTTTAGTAGTTAGTAGAAAATAATAAAGCATTTATAAGATTTGAAAATTACATCCCTATAGTGGTGAAATAGGGGTTGCAAGTTTGTGTGAGTTTTCATTTTTGAAGCGAGACACATAACATTTTTGAATTAGATTTTAGTAAAAAATAATTATCCATTAATTGATTTTAAATAAATTGCAACCCCAGTTTAAAAAAAAATCTAATTTGTGTAGCTCTTTTTTGCTCTTGACAAGATTTTAAATTGACTTGGCGTAGGAGACCAAGGATCGTTTAAAGTATAACAGCTCATACGAGTACAATTAATAATGCATTAAAGTCATGCGTTTACAAAAATTCCCATTAATAATTCCATCTTAGTTGTCAGGCTATTCCATAAATAAATGTAGGAGTAACGAGCTAATAAGATATTCTATAAACAAAGAGACGGTCGCGCAATACACACGCCGTTGGCGATTCTGTGAAGTCGTTTGGAAAGCAGGCTGTGATTTGCAAGGTCACGCGTATAACACGGATGTTCCCGATATTGAAATGTACAGACGTGCTTTATTCACCTACATATCAACACATGCATTTGAAAAGATCCCAGTCAAGCGCCTGCCATCAAACACAAAATAAACCTTATACAACACGCGAAAGTCATCATTTCGTTTAGAGAAAACTCCGTATTCGAATGTTGCCGAATGCGACAGTAGTATGAGAATCAAATACTCATATTGAATACAAAACAGACGAACGGTACGACACTTCGTATGGCAAATTCCGTATTGCGAATTATTAAATTATTTATGCCGCATATCGGTGTGACTGCCGATCGCTGAACCACAATATCGGGAATCCCTGTTCGCCACTAATGCAATAATTTGGCGTATTTTGCCATCGCGTTTTGAATATTGAAAAGTCAGTAAATAGTTTATGTTTTCGGCTCGGATTTCAGCGTACGGGATGTATAATGAGGTGCACAGCAATTGAAAATTGCGACACACGGCATCGTTACGAATAAAATTTTATGTTCTTGTTGTGCTAAGATTTATAACCGATGCGCAATGGATTACTTGATCTAACATCTGTCGGAAAAGCAATGCGTTATTTATCTGCTAAAGTCGCTGTACGTGTCAAATATATATTTAATTAAAATTCATTGTCTAACAGTGAGACTTGCCTACAAGTACATGAGAAGTTAATATCTTGGTTGACAAAAATCAAACTATGATAGGTATTTAGAGTTTGACGGAACCAAAGAACAATAACTATAGTATTTCAGTTTGGGACTCACAATATTTAAATATATTAGGTTGGGGAAAAAGTCTTTTCGCATATAGTATGTATGAACTTTTTTGAAAAAGTGGAGCAAGATCGGCATATCAGTAGTTACGACGTAGCTGTAGAACTGGGAATTGACCACAAAACCAGTTTTGGCGCATTTGAAAAAAAATGGGTACCCAAAAAAGCTAGATATTTGGGTACCTCACGAGCTATCTGAAAGAAACCTAATGAATCGTGTACTGATTTGTGATTCTTTATTACGACGTAATGAGACCCAATCATTTTTGAAGAAATTGATAACTGGTGACGAAAAGTGGATCACGTACGACAAGAACGTGCGAAAAAGGTCATGGTCAAAGGCCGGTCAGGCTTCACAGACTGTGGCGAAACCCGGGTTAACTCGCAACAAGGTGATTCTGTGTGTGTGGTGGGATTGGAAGGGCATTATTCATTATGAGTTATTACCACCAGGCAGGACCATCGATTCAGAACTCTACTGCGAACAACTGATAAGATTAAAGCAAGAAGTTGAGAGAAAATGGCCGGAATTAAGTATAATGTCTAATGTCTTACGGGATACTTCTATGGGGGAGTGCAGCCGACATTCAGACTATTTTTCTTTTACAAAAAAGAGCAATTCGTGCCATTTACGGTTTAGGATCGAGAGACTCACTGAGAGAATTATTCAAGGAAATAGGTATACTTACTTTTGCATCACAATTCATATTTGAAAATATAATGTATGTAAGGAAAAATATTTCCATGTTCAATAAAGTAAGTGATTTTACAGATATAAATTTACGTAATAAGAATGACTTAGTTAGCCCGTATTACAGGTTGAATACAGTCAGTAAGTTTTTTATGGGGAAGTGTATACTTTTTTATAATAAATTGCAAGAATCGGTCCTTGATATGCCACACAGAAAATTCAAAGCTTATGTAAAGAAAGTACTTTGTGAGAAGGCTTATTATAGGACCGATGACTATCTTAAAGACAAAAAGGTCTGGCTTGAGCTTTGCGCGGGTCCCTCTTGAAGGTTTGTATACTTAGACATGTCATAATTTAGGTTACATTGGTACATACTAAATTTACAAATTGACATTATTTTAAATTTCGTAATTCTTATAATTCAACTTAATTATGACATAACAAACAATGTAATCTCAGTCCATCCATTTAACTAATGTTAAGTTTTTAGTTTGTTAGTTGACGTCTTTGGAGAAAACGTGCAGTGCAGTTTGTTGCCGCTTCTTCTGCACTTGCGCCTAGGAAGCGGCGTTAACTTAGCTGTAAGTAACGATTTGACGTCAACATTTGTGCAAAACAAAACAAAGTGACTATCATTAAGAGATATTATAAATATCCTATGATAATAAAGGTATTTTGAATTGAATTGAATTAATCAACAGAAGGGGTGTGGTATCATGATAACGCTAGACCTCACACATCTTTAACCACTCAGCAAAAATTAAGAGAGTTTGGCTGGGGGGTGTTAATGCATCCGCCGTATAGTCCTGACCTGGCACCTTCAGATATCCACCTGTTTCGGTCTCTTCAGAATTCTTTAGGCAGTGTCAAGGTTAACATCACGAGAGGACTGCCAAAACTACTTGACGCAGTTTTTTGATCAGAAGCCCCAACATTTCTATAGCAATGGGATCATGTCTCTACCTATAAGATGGCAAAAAGTTATCGAACAAAATGGTACCTACATACTTTAGTTAAAACTATATTAAAAAATGTTTTGAATTTTCATATAAAATGCGAAATGACTTTTTCCCCAACCTATTAGGTACACCCAACTTTTCCAATATATACCATACAACTTATCCAAGATATAAGTTTTGTGGCACTTCAAAATCGAACCCCTGGGTAAATGATTTAAAGCTTGATTCTCTGGGTTTGATTTGGCCAGTTCTTTCAGTTCAAGACTGAAGATGATCTTTTTCAAATTATCCTGGGGATAAAACCAAACAGCTATCGTTAAAAATTAGTATGTACCCCGTAAAACCCGTAATACAAGTTACTTTAAGAATAGCTCAATTAGTGTGATTTGTCAATAAAAAAGAAAAGCAATACATCAAAACTTCCAACCCTAATGACGACCATTTGCCTATTATAGTTTTAAGGAGCTGCACCAATGTTCCATAATTCCATGGGTCATGAAAATCGCGTGCAACCAGCTCGTTGGTTTAATGGACTGGCGCCAACGAATTCAAACTCTCTTGACACCCTGTTATAAACTCGTCAATTAAAAACCCACGTAAAAGCTTAAACGTTAAAGCTTTTGTTTATGTTTCTGACCTTCAATGGCAAGACGTGCGATTATTTTAGACATCATAGAGTTAATTTTATTGTGCTAAATCAAGTTACAAATATTCAAATTAAAAAAAACCACTGCTCTAAAATTAAAAAGAAATATATAGGTACAACAAGAAATATAAAGGTTTTGACTGTTATTTATTATCATTTTTATCTAGAGGCATAGTGATTTAGTATTAGAGCCCGTGGTTCGATTTATGACGCACATGTCAAGCCAATGCCAATGTCATTCGGGATGACGTAAGGATTTTAACACTATCCCATACATCGAAATCTGTTTAAGCATTTCGAAGCTAAGGCGGAATCAAAAATCTCACCTAATTACATACATAAAAACATTACTTTACTCTTTTGGGTCGTGTATGCAATAAATAAATGCGATTATTTGTTCGGATAAGGGCACACATTTTTGCTTTTTACAAATTTGGACAATATCGGAAGTATTTTTTTTGACTCGTGTAATTTTATAATTATAAATACTAAGTAAATGTAATTAATACAGGCCGTATTTTGATTATGCTTAAGGCATGATGATAAATAAATGCAAAAAAGGCAAATAAATATATAGTACAAATCACACTGATTAAGCTAGCCCCAAAGTAAGCTTTTTAAACTTGTGTTATGGGATACTAACTCAACGATACTATATTTTATAATAAATACATATATAAGTATAGATAAACACCCAAGACCCAGGACAAATTAAAAAGGCCATTTTCCAACTTGCTCTGGCTGGGGATCGAACCCAGAACCTCCGGATTAGCGGTCTAGCGTGTTAACCATTACGCCACGGAGGTCGTCAAAATATATTTAAAACCTCGTAGGTACAATAGGAATTGTATAATGTATAAAGTCACAATGTAGAGATATTTATTATGTAACAAGTGGCGCAAAGGATCAGATTTGTTTATTATTCAATCAGCGTATTAGAAATCTATGTTGTATGGAAATAGATGTCTATCGACGAAAAGTTATACATAATCTATTATGGAAAACTACATGCGCTTATTTTGAACGCACGACGCATACAAAACGTGGGTTTTTATGCGCGTGTTACGAATAAGGAAAAATATGAATAATATTTCGTAGTCATCCATGATGGTACGGGAGAACTCAAAAATTTTTACAGTTGATTCTCTACCCGCGTATTCGTAATTTAATCGAGAGATATCAAAAAGCTTTTTTGTAAATCTAGAGAAGACAAGATATATCACTGTTTTGTCCCGTTCAACTGCAGCTATTTCCATAAACTTCACTAAATTGCTTGCTAGCTGTTAGACGCTAAGTACTTTCAACGGTTTACAAGCAAAAAACATGGTTAAAAATGCCTTGGTATGTGTTAAAGTATTGTAAGAATAATTCAAGAAACACGGCAAAGTGTAGAAATTACTTACCATCGGTAAGTAATCAGATTTCATTGTTTAAAAATTAAATACATATGATAAATTAACGACATGACTCCTTATTTAAAAACATTCTAGAAGGAAAGATAAAAGGTAGAAGAGTTCCACGACGACCAAGAATGAGCTATGTAGACCAACTGAAAGAAAAAGCAGGGGTCATGTCGTATCAAGCACTAAAAAGTAAGGCAGAGAACCGAGAAGTTTGGCGCATACTCCACCGACAAGAGCCACTAAGCTCTTAAATAAGAAGAAGATAAATTAACGCCACCATATACTCACAAATAGAACAGGTTCCAGTGTTTAAGATAGCATGTCTATATATACTATGTTAATGAGAAAGATGGACTAACTAGCAACCCGTCACTAATGTGGCATTCTGGTCATGGCCCCAAGCTCTACCTACGAGTGCCTCGTAAGTAATTAAGATATGATTAGTATGTCCTAATCACATTTTCTTGAACACTAATCACATGTTTATATTATTATTGTAGGTACTACCTATGTATTTCGTTGTATGCACAGGTTGTACTATTACGTATTCTGTGACACAGGTAAGTATAGATTTGGACATTTTAAAAGTTAATCCATTCCACGTTACAATGTTATTATATTTTTTTAAAATAAATATTAAAATAGAAAACTACTAAATACTGTATATTTTGACTTTTATGAGATCATTAGTAGATAAAGTAGATAGTTTTCAACCGACTTCAAAAAAGGAGGAGGTTATCAATTTGACCTATATTTTTTTTTACGCGTTTATGTTACGCAATATCTTTACTAATTGTGAACCATTGTGAACCGATTTTGATGATTCTTTTTTTTTATTTCAAAGCCTTTACTATTTGGTGAAGACATGATGAAGAACTTTGTAGATATGGAAGAAACTCCTTAAAGAAAATGAAGTCGGTTGAAAAAAATATATTATTCTTACAAAAATATTTTTTTTACCCCGCGAAAACCGGCAAGAATATTATCTACCCATTTAAATAAATATAACAGACGAAAAATAAAAATAATGAATAAGGCGTGCGTCAAGTTAACCCTGAGGCGGCGCGCTGGGAGCCCGGTCCGTAATTGAAAAATAAAAGGCCGTAATAATAGAATTTACATTACGTGCTTTCCAATGACAAATTTTGCCGTCTGTCTGTTTTTGTCAGGAGAGCGACGTTGACTTTACATGTACCAATTTGTACGCCCTCCCTATTTATTTAGTTACACACTTTTTGATAAATAGATTTTTTCATATATTTGTGATAAAATTATAAGAAGCCTATTAGTTTATGAGTAGGGCCATTTTTTGCGCAAATTTAGGCACTTAATTAACATCCCTATGCAATGGATAGGTATATTATAGCTAATGAGGAATAAAAAAAAACACCCAAATTACATTAAATTCACTACGACAGACTCCAAGTCTTCCCGTGGATGTTGTAGAAGCCGACTAAACAAAGCTTATGAACATCAATGAGATCTCTCCAACCCGTCTAGCCAGCGTGGAGAGTGTTCACCAAATCCTCTGGCTGCTCTAGCCAAGTATGGCTTTGGTAATACAGAGAGGGTCGTGCAGGAGGCAGTGGAGAAAAAAAGACCTGTTGACTTGATTTGATTGATCTACGATAGGACATTTGACGATAGACGTTTGTGTGGACTCAATTATTTTCTGTGTTTGTCGTGATCAGTATCATAGATGGGACTAGCAAGAATTTATGAAAAACATCTTCCCGTATAATGCAATATTCAATCTTTGATTCTTGAGCAATGGATAAAGCTGACCAAATTTTAAATAAACATTAGCAATCACATAATACAAATTCATTGTTACACATAATTCCAGAGAGACAAAGGATATTTTCGACGTACTGAAACAAAGTTCCCAAACATTTTGTATGCGCGATGCAAATATTACGGTAAAATAGAATTGTTTCGTGCGCGGCCGACATTTCCGTACAATAGATCGGTCGGTGCGCGGCTGTGATCACAGTATGAAGCCGAGCAGTAACTAAACTACTCGTACCTCTTTGTTTTGTTTGTTTTTCGTGTGTGTAGGTATATGCCCAACACTGATATCAGATTTTTCAAGATTCCTATAGTCATCTAACCTGACTCGATGACAGACGGCTTAAAGTGCCTTCGAAATATTTTTTATGCTACTCGTGGCTATCCAAGTGCGTATTACGCCCGGTCATTGCACAGTTCGACTGCTGGAAAACATACTCCATATGTGTTTTCGTTATTTTTCAGCAGTCGAAGTGTTAACTTGGAAAAGCGCTACTTTCACCGGGCCGCCGAGCTTTTTAAAGAGCTAGTTTAAAAACCATGACAGGTTATTGTAATGGTTTAACTACAACAACTGTCTTAGTTATGCACAACTTTAGTAAATCACGAAATTTTTGATCAAATTCTTCTTCTTCGTCTAAGCGCATTCCCGGTTGCATCCTCAACAGCTATGCTGCTTCGGAGCCCGGGGTGCGCTATCCCGCTTTTTCTTCTCCAAATATAACATGCATGTCAATGGTCACCCAAGGATGCCAAAGACCTTGCAAAATGGAAAAGAAATAGCCGAAACAATAAATGATTTGACTATAGTTTTACAACCGGCCGCCTGCCTGACGTCAACCCTCTTTGGGAATGTATTTGGGCGAAAAGTTTTACAACCGGCCGCCGCCCGAATTTAACCCTCCTTGGGAATGCAATTGTAGCACGAGTTGTTTATGCTTAGTCCTTTAGTCGCCTCTTACGACATTCACAGGAAGAGATGGAGTAGTCCTATTCTGACCCGGAACCACACGGAAAATTTTTGATCAAATTATATTATAAATATTGTCCTTATCTTTTAATGAAGTTGCAACTAATGTAGAAGAGCCGTAATCATGCAAAAAAATATTGAATTGTGTTACATAACTAATACAATAACTAGCACTCCGAAGTCGATACGCCGTAGGTCCTGTACTAGTAGTAGGTGCACTTCTGATATTTTCATGTACTGTGCTGTGGCGCAAAGCACCTAGTTGGGTGCAAGTGAGATGTAAATATGCGCAGGCACAGGGGTCGCCTCGCTGCATTGTGCAAAAGTATTCACTATTATTCTAGGAAAATTAACTACTTAGTGAAGCTGTTTTGTTTGTTTTCTTGATGATTTTATCTAATTCGTATATTAAATGTACCTTATAATATTAATTGAAACTATTCCAAAGCTAGTTTCTCAATAGATGGAGAACAAAACCATTGTTTCAAAGAACCTCTCCTAAAGTAAAATAAATGAAATAATTATATATAGATAGGTACAAACCAGACGAAAATAATGAAATTTTCTTGCAAAATATCAAGCAAGCATCATTGTGTGTATCAATCAGGCCGTTGGCGTTCCTGGGATACCCGTATTTGCATATTATCTCGATGATAAAATGCCAACTCTTCGACACTTATCAACATATTCCAATTAATGTTGGAAATATGCGCTCGTTCGTTGCAACGCTGTTTTATTAACCTTTCATAATGTTCAATCTGCGATATTCCCCATAATATCAATAAATAACCCTTAACGTCATACACATACGAACTAATATTGGTTAATACTTGCTCAACAGAATCCACAGCAGTTATCACAGGTATTAAATCAGTCTTAATGTATAACACTTATTAGGTGGTATAATGTTAAAAGTAATCGCCATAAAATACATTGCATTTTTATAAACGAATTTATTATACATTTAAAATAAATTAATATAATGAGACAATTATTTTAAATTCTTATCAAGCCCTTAAGTAGGTATAATTATATTTGGTTGATATCAAATTAAAATTATACTAATAAACCTTTCAATAAAGACATTGTACCAATTAAACTAACAGTATTTTCTAGCAGGTAAATGTAACTACATACCTATTATCGAGTGAAATTAAAGCCCATTATGAATACTTTTTTAATTTTTTGGATGGTAGAAGAAACATTTGAATAGCCTATTCATGAAGATATATTTCCTACGTAAAACGTTTAAAGCTGTATTAATACATATCGCACATTAACATACATACACAATCACGTCTTCATCCCTAATGGGGTAGACAGAGCATTTGGGTCCTGCGGCTCTCATCAGACAGAGCCCAGGGCTGCAAGACCCAAAGGCCACTATTAGCGCGATGGATGGGCAAGAACGTGAGACACAGGCCTTACTAATGAATATAAACGGGTCACTGACGGCAAAAAGCAGCTACTGGCTTCCAAATTTTGACGTGAGTGACCAGTTAGTGATGAGTTAGTTTGGTATTGGTAGCCACATCGCCTATTAACAAGATTCGTATTTTCGCCCATTCCCTCGATCGGCTTTCACTATCTGCGCAAGGAGAGAAGCAGCTGGTACATTCAAAGTTTTCTTTTGTCCCAGACCAGCAAGGAAGAGAAAGTTCAGGAACTTATTATTTTGAATGCAATGGTAGAAATGATAATAAGAAGTATTTTAATAAGAAGTATAAGAATATTATAAGAAGAATAAGTGCAGTCGCAGGCGCATACCACGCCACTCAGGGCATCGCCTAATTAACCCACGACGTGACGTAGCCACCTTATAAACTCTGGATATGTCCTCTCGGCTACTTAAATCGTATAAAAAGAAGAAAGAAAATAGTTAAGTATACGCAGTTAGCACGTGCATCGTATCGATTCTTAATTATTTTTTGCTCAGTGATTATTTCCTTGATAAAGGTAAATGCTAGTAATATTCAGTGTTGGGCGTAATTAATTACTTTTGTAAATTAATTATTATATAAATTACATTTAATTAAATTACTTGTAATTCAATTGCAGTAATTATAATTACATGTAATTAGAATCAAGCAGTAAATTATTACTTAAATTACATTAATTAGTAATTTCATTAAACAATTACTTTTTGTTATCAGAATTATTTAAGCAAGCGCAATGCAAGTGCATGACGATGAGACAGTCGTCATACTCTCGTCCTCGCCTCTCTGCACGCGTCGCTCATTTTATTATCATTAGCTTGCACGTGTTTAAGATGCAAGTTGTCTTAAAATCTAATTTAAAATGAGAAGTTTTTTCCCTTAATTGTTCAAATCTGATTTGAGAAATAAAGACATCTAAATGCATTTTTGTTTTTTAATTTCTATAAAAGTAACTGTTAATTCCAAAAACCAATTAATTACAAATTTTAATTATTTAAATTAATTATTAATTTAATTACTAATTACATTTTGTAATTGTTAATTTAAAACTACAATTACTTTTCACTACAACACTGTAATATTTTTATATTTCTACATAAAATAGTTACAAACTGGCTGTAAAGTCATGAAAGTTTTAAAAACTTGTGTTTGCCCGAGCGCTGCCTGCTTAGAGCCGCAAGACGCGAAGGCCACTTTTACCGTGACGATTGTTGTTATAGCGGCCACAGTAATACATCATCGGTGAAAATTTCAAGTGATAGACACTTGAAATTTTATTGCGATTCAAGAGATAGAGGCATGTGACAGATGGACAGACGAACAGACGGACAGCGGAGTCTCAGTAATAGGGTCCCGTTTTCACCCTTTGGGTACGGAATCCTAAAAAAGGAGGTAAGTACTTATCTTCTTGATATTTATCTCAAACCGTTGTCTAGTGTGGTGAATCACAATTTTAGTACCATTCCTGTAATATGTTAATAACATAGCCGATTTCCCTTTTATAGGTAGACAAGCTAGCATTTCTTTTGGGTCGCGTCGGCCTTTTGCGACGTACTCGATTCAGTTTTATGGCGGGCATAGATTTTGCATGCAATATAATATTTATATATGTGCATCTATAGTATTCTACAGGCTGGTTATATCTGTCGTTTTACAATGGCTTTAATTAATTACCTACTTTCAAGTCTATAAAATATGCCTAGTAAAAAATAAATTTATAGCTCCCTGGTACTCACATATCTTGAATTTTATTACTTAATACTTAATTAATTTATACACTTAATGTAAGTATTGCTAGCAGTATTGTTATAGCATTGATGTTTTAAACTGTTATTTTAGGTGACTGAAAAAAAAACTCACGATAATCAATAAAAATTACAATTGCTAAAATCTACCTACGAACTAATGACATAGGTACTGCTTATAGACAGAAAACGGTCAAAGTCATTGCATGTCTTGCTTTTCTACCCTAAAATATATTGCATCATTTTTAAACAACCATATAGAAAAATATGCAGCAACCTGTATCGCCAGCCATGCTCAATCTGGCAGTTGTATAGTAGCAGCTACCGATCATCGGGTGAAATATATAAATCGGTGGCATATCATCTCCAGGGATCACCTCTTGGATCCGCCGGCAGCGCGCGAGACGAGAAATAAATATCAATTTCCATACCACGCACACGGGTTGCAGGCCCGGTCAATGCCCAACGTCACTCACGCCATTGATCTATAACTCCTTATTATTATTTGAATGAGATCTATTGATCCGCGAGGTGTGGAAACGCGCTCCGATCCGACGCAGATCATTTTGTTCGACTGGACCGACCGCTTTTGAACTACTTGACGTTACAATGGCGGCTAGTGACGGCAATGATTTAAAATCTGTTAACAGCACGCTCCTCTTTTTAACCATTCGTATACAATTTCCATAAATGGTTTTCCAGATTATCTCTGTATTCCGTATACATTTCACATAATAAGGAATAACACGTCAACTGGCTAGGCGTTTCAACCGCTTGTCTTGTCCTAATGTAGTCTGAATAAAACAATGTAGTGAGGATAATGGCTGCAGGAATAAAACTAAAATCCCATCGTAATGAGCGCCCGGTGCCTTGCTCCCCATATCTCTATGCAGAGTAATTTTCTCCGAGTGTCGTATCGTTTTGTTGTTAAGGTAGTAGGTAGATAATGTCGCTGCATCTATGTATACTTAGGTATTTTATTTACTTATTAATTTTTGTCTTCAGTTCTTTTTAATGAACAGTAGATATTTATACAATGTCTGTGATGCCTAAAGAGTAAAGTAAAAATTTAAAAACCTTAATGTTTTTAAATTCATGCATTGTCAGATTCCTTATTTGTTTTTCGAGTAAATATATTTTTTCCCTTGGTTGTTCGGTAGTACCATTTTCTTACTGTAAATTAAAAGTAAGTTTCATATAAGTATCTAAAACCTGGATAACAGCAATCAGAACAGTGATATGGTTGCAGCTCGTCGCTTATTTATAAAGATTTCCGTTTCCTTGATCCGCTTTTACGATCTGGTATGTTGAAAAGCAGCTAGTGCATACTAGGTCTTTTCTGTGTTCCTTCCAGCGTATAGTCGACTAACTAAACACACACTATCATGTCCTAATTACTTACGGGGTAGACAGAACCCAGGGCCACAAGGATAGTTGGCATGAAGTTGGAAAATTAGAATCAAAATAATGATGGGTTGCTGCAGCTTGGTCTTCTCGAGGCGAAGCTGCCACTAGCAACCATTACTCTTTTGATCACATATGGATATGATTCAAAATATCGTAAAGGCCGATCTAAGGAATCGATCAGCTCTCACGATCTGCGTGGAAAGAGACGCAACTATATATTCTGCGTTTTTTCTTTTCTCCCAGACCAGCATGGAAGAATAACTAAATAATAGTAAACTAACTATAATATAAGTATCTGGCTAAACTAGACACAATGAGGATTGACCTTGGCACCGATGGCAGATCCGTCAACAGCATCGCCGGCACTCGAACTCCTCGACACTCGCTGGTGCCAATCATTGTGATAAAATAATGACTGCACGCAGGAAGCGCAGTTATTCGCAATGCCAGACTACGCACCCACTCCACTTGGGTACCTCATCCTTTGTGTTCAATGATTCTTCTAAAGTCTTTGGTTAGTACTTCAGTTAGTACTACTTAAGTATTGTTTATTATAAAATTGTAAATTTTATAAGTTCCATTATACTCCTTTAGAAGTAAAATAAATAGGGACTTAAATTATGTGTGAACTAAAAAGGGGCAATGAAAAAGTAGTCCGACAATCGATGGATTTTGCTAATGGTGGAAATGAGACATCGGGAATGGTTACTTTAGGTTAGGTTGAGCGTAGGCCAAGTCAAAACACTCCACTTCGAAACATCATCCCTTTGACTCGTAAAAAAATGAAGACGTACTGACGTCTTCATTTTTTTACGAGTCAAAGACAATTCATCGACAATATTGCAAGATAATTGGGTATTTTGGTGGGTCAAAATTAAATTATTTGGTACTGTTAATATAATAAAACGTCACAAAATAATGCCACTTGTCATTGATCACATCCATTTGAACGTGATTTTAGATTTATTAATGCAGAAAAACGGATATTAAGAGCGCTATTTGACTCCTAGGAATTATGACGTAATAAATCGATATTTCACACAAATCCCATGGAAAATGTTTGTTTTTGACGTTAAGTAAAAAGTATCTGATTTGACTTGTTGCAAAATAGCGTATCGGCGGTACAATTAATAGTTTGCAACTATTCATAATACCTGATTACGTAATATGCTCTTCTTACGTGTGATACGTGAGTATGACGATTTCTTTTTTAATTAACTTCAGAAAATGAGGAGGTTCTCAATTAGTCGGAATCTTATATGTTTTTTTTATGTATGTTACCCGATTACTCCAAGACGCCAAGACCGATTTGGAAAATTATTTTTTTGTTTGAAAGGGTATACTTGTCAAGTAGTCTCATAGGATTTTTATCAATATCGATTGTGTATTTTAATGTTGAAGTCGGTTTTTAGTTTTGAAAAAATATTTGGCAAACAATGATTTGTATGACGTGATGTTCCTCCTATAATAATAAATACCAAACGCGATTTTGTAATAAATTGATAACTAAAAAACTACATGGTTATAGAAAATATAAATGCAGAATGTGATAAGTAAGGAGTATGGGTGTGACATCCGCTATTCGCATCGGCCGAACCCGCCGCTCGCGCATGGGGGCTTTTAATCAACACTTTATTGTTTAATGACCCCTCGTCCAATTCTAAATTAAAAGGGTGACGGCTCAAACCCTATTGACGGATGCGTAATATGTGAGGATTCAACTGAATATTTGATGATAGATAATAGCGAAACGATTCAATGCAAATACGCATTCGTTTAGACAGAATACCTATACTGAACATACAGTGAGTCCCCCGACTGGGTTTATGACAGATACGGATATATTTTTTTTCTTGTTTGATGTATCTCCAAATTCATACAATTCCTTCACTCAGATTTTTGTCTGTCTATCTACGAGTATAAAGTAAGATTTGATTGCTGATTATTTTCTTTAGACTCGATGTTTATAAAAATATTTAAAAAAAAAATATTTTTATCTTCTTTTTTACATATAAAAATACAAAAACACATACGGAAAGTATATGTATACCATAGGTAAATACTGGAAAATATACTCAATTCTACCGAATTCATATTTAGTCGTCGTAGTAAAAAAAAACGAGGAATCAATCAATAAACAAATATACCATAGGTTTCTACGAGTATCAAAAGACAACCCAGCTATAAGTTCACCTACAAAAACGTAATAAAAAATACCTACCGATAAAATTGTAACATAATATAAGCGAGTAAACAAAGCAACTCCACGGTTTCAAGCAGTATTAAAGGCATTTGATCCCTGACTTTTAATGCTTCACCCCCGGCATTAAAATTATGTGTATATTTGTATCACGCTCGCGATTGTAGGGCCTCGACGGTGGCGCCGGCCCTAGGTAGATCGAGTGCAGTGGCTGCTCTAGGGTCAAGATGGTGACGGGCGCCAAAATAACAAATTAAAAACTGAAATCTTTCGTAAACTAACATTCTAACGACGTCTTTGTAAAGCAAATTAAACTAAAAAAATTGTATGTAATGCAAATAACAAAGGGTTACAACTTGTATAGGGTAGAATTTTATTAATACAAAAAACATAGCTATATTAAAAACATAGCATATTTTATTAAAAACGATAAGCTATATTTAATTTACCCGTAGGATATATATGTTCCGGTTTTTATTCCTGCTGTATTGTTTCAATATTACGGACTGATAATGCCCAATGCTTGCATCGTATCTATAAAGATACGATTGGCCCCACGTTGGGCGCCAATGTGGGATGGATCTGTCTTGACCTGTTCCGGCGCAATCAGGGAAGTTCACACATAGAAGACAACAACACAGATAGATTAACTTTATTGTAGGTGCTGATACACTTTATAGCACTGATATCAAAGTGACAATCAGACTTTAAATATTATGCAGATATTACAATAAATAGTTGGTTAGGTAGTCCTGAATATGTGTTTTGGATAAGAGCTGGAAGTGGAATGAGTCAAAATTAGAAGAGAGAGGTGTAAATGATTCTAAAATGGAATGAAATGAAAAGAAGTTATGAAAAGCGGACAGGATGAGATGAAGAAATGAGGTATGTAAACAAGATGCAGCATGCAGGTGGCAAGCAGCATCGTTACAGCTGTAATATAACACTCCGAAAAAATCAGTAAAGAGGGCGACAAAAGACAATCTCGCTCTATCCTGATGAAAGACTAAGGCCGGCGCTGCTCGACGGCTCAGTGGCTGCCGGCGAAACGAACACCCGTCGCAAAGGCCTAACATCCACTTACACAATATCATGTTTATAGAAAACGCTACATTTTAACACGCCTGTGTTTATGACGCGCTGTAATCGAAAAGAGTGATAATGGTTTATGTTCCATTAGAAGCGGTTATGAGCAATTTGGGATATTTTTACACCAAAACGGAATTTATGTCTCGTATGCTGGTTTGGAAGGGAAAAAAATACGTAGGTTTCTACTATAATCGCGCTGTAGTTATATCTCTATTCCTAAACTGATAATATACGTCAACGTAAATCACCAGCTTCACTTTGCATAGCCTTTTACTACGCACGTGTGTAGGTATGCCTCCACGTAAGGACGTGGAGGCATACACACGTGCGTAGATATAGATTGAGAGCTGGCAGGAATTTTGGGTAGGTGTTTGAGGCAAGTTGAATACTTGTCACATACATCTCCTATTATACCCCAACACGGTACTGCAGACCTGGTTGGTGAGTAGCGGGGCTAAAGCAACCTATGAATTTTTAAAAGTTTTATTTTTATTTTTCAAAAAAAGTATTTGAGGCAATATGCATTTTTTATATGTTGTAGTTTAGTGTTTAAAGAATAAAAAAATCAATAAGCCAGACGATTTGGTCGGGGCTTTACTATTGCCAGGCGGGTGCAAAAGTATTTTTCAAAAAAATATAAAAAAGGTATTTGAGACAACTTGAAATTTTAATAGGGTACCTATTACTTATAACTAAAAAATTAGATGCTCAAAAAGACAGGTCGTTTTGATGGGACTTTTTACCTGCCAGGTCAATCTAAATAAGTGCAAGCGAAACTAGGCCTGTGCATAAAGACTAGAGTTGTCTGCTTTGGTCGTTGTATTCATACACACATATACTATATTTTATAACTAATACAATCCCGTGTGGTTCCGACCACTCCATCTCTTCATGTGGATGTCGTAAGAGGCGACTAAAGGACTAAGCACAAACGTCTCGTGCACGTACAATTGCATTCCCAAGGAGGGTTGACGTCAGGCAGGCACCGGTCGTAAAACTATAGCCATATCATTTAAACTGTTCCGGCTATTTCTTCTCCATTTTGCAAGGTCTTTGGCATCCTTGGGTGACCATTGACATGCATGCTTTATTTAGAGAAGAAAAAGCGGGAAAGCGCACCCCGGGCTCCAAAGCAGCACAGCTAAGGATGCAACCGGGAACGCACTTAGACGAAGAAGACACACATACCGGGCACCTCGACGATTCCTTTTTATTTTTTTTTATTTCATCTTACATTCTTTTGTCGAAATACTAGGTGATCTAACAAATTCTGTATAGGTGCGAGTGTGTAGCTATAGCTATAGGCAAGCTGTAGTGTTAGAGAGAGCGTTTATCGGCAGCTGACTGCGTTCTTGCAAGCAGCTCCTCATCCTCAGCTGTGCTGCTTTGGAGCCCGGGGTGCGCTTTCCCGCTTTTTCTTCTCCAAATATAACATGCATGTCAATGGTCACTCAAGGATGCCAAAGACCTTGCAAAATGGAGAAGAAATAGCCGGAACAGTTTAAATTATATGGTTATAGTTTTACGACCGGTGCCGGTTTTCAACTTGCCTCAAACACCTACCCAAAATTCGTGCCAGCTCTCGGACCATTAGGTGACCGATTACTTTCTTTGCGTGATAATACACCAATTTCAGAGTCATTTTACTTGATAGTACCTATCTACTTGTGATATCGTTACTTTTTTATAATTTTAAATCTTTCCAATACAAAACATTTATAATTGTTTACAAAAATAAAGATGCGCCGCTGGCGTTAATTATACGGAACCTGATATCATTCATTAGAGATCCCCAAATTATTGCGCTCTGCAAAATTCTTAATTATATCTCTTAAATTTCTAAGTAAAATTTAGCCTGAAGCGCTGCCAGCAAAATGATATGTTTGTAAACAGGCGATATTACCGTTAAAAGCTAATTATACTCTAACACCGATGTAGGTACCTACTCACTCGGCAACGGTAGACTTAACTTTTGAAGAAATAATTAATAACCTACATTAGCTGGTTTGACGGTCATCATCAGGTTTTTTCGCTTATAAATATATGATTTACTAGCTTTTGCCCGCAGCTTCGCCCGCGTAGACTACACAAATTAGATTGTTTTTTTCTATACTGGGGTTGCAATTTATTAAAATCCATTTAATGGATTATAATGGTTGTTTACTAACCACTTCAAAAATGTCGTGTGTCTTGCTTCAAAAATGACTAAGATTGGGATGTAATTTTCAAAATCTAATAAATGCATTATTATTTTCTGCTACCTACTAAAATACATTAAAAATTTCATCTATCTCACTTTAAAATTAACGAAGTTTCATACAAACTGTGAACCCCTATTTCACACCCTTAGGGATGGAATTTCCAAAAATCCTTTCTTAGCAGACGTCGCCTAGTCAAAATCTGCCTTCCTGTTAAATTTCATCTTCAATGGCTAAGTAGTTTTCGAGATTTCGTGATGAGTGAGTGATTTTCACTTTTATATATATATATATATATATATATATATAGATAAGCGTTGTAGATTAGATGAGTCGCAAAATTTTATCAAGCTTTTTTTACCCGACTGTGACAAAGCCCAAAAGGTATATGTTATGTGTTTGACCTGTATGTATGTCCCGACTCTATGTTCCCTCGTAACTACTAAACGCCTAAACCAATTATAAATTAATATACAGGGTCTAACAAAATATACTGAAACTATTTTAAGGGTGGATTCAGTCCATGATACTGAACAACTTTCCCCAAGGAACATAAGGACTGAATTCACTCTTAAAATAGTTTCAGTATATTTTGTTAGACGTTATATAATACGTGGTTAGTTTGTCTTCACTACTAGAGTGTCATAGGCTATATTAAAATTATTGGAAATCAAAATGGCGGATTTTTGGCGCCAAATTGCGCAGCATGAAATATCTTTTCTTTTCAAAACCTATCTAGGGGGTATTAAATTAAAGGGTTTTATTTAAGGATTACAAAAATATATACAACTTATATGTTTAAACGAAATTTGAAATGAGAAATGCAAAAAACAACATATGTCATCGCTTCGCCAAAGCGTATTCCCGGTTGCGTCTTAGGCATAGATAATTACTGCTGTTGTAAGTATCACGCAGTTGGGTTTTTGTTGTTTTTATAATTACTTGTTTGCTTATCTAAGTTAATCATTTGTCATGGTTGCCAGTTTTGAAGTTTCTATACTTACCTATATAGTTACGTTATACATTTTACTTAGGTACATTTAAGAACTCTAAAACATATCTAAAACACAAAAACTGAAAAGTCAATTGTGACACAAAAAGTTTATTGTGACACACTGACATGTTTGACGAGCTCGAACGAAATATTAATTATACAGTTAATAAAACTCACGTTAAACGCTTAGGTAATGTGTTAAAAGAGCTCATCGCCCCTCCAATTAGGGGGATAATGACGACGCTTGGAGTTATTAATTTAATAAGTGGGGGAGGTCGGGTGACGAGGTGTCAGGTGTCAGGTATTCGGATGGCGCGTGCTACGTTATGACTGCATGCGTAGCTATTGACGCGGAATAATGTCTTTTTACTTTAAATAGGTATTGGATAGAATATCCAGAAGTGGCTTACTATATAGCATTTTAATCCGACTTGGGGCATAATTATTATGTGTCGATGCGATTAATAATGTGCGGAGCACTAATACCTAGATTCGTCGATAAGACTGTATTACGACTCACCAAAGTCAGAGTGTACGGTGTGTAATGTATGATCATGCTTGATTAAAATATATAAAATTCACCATAGCTGATGACGCGTCAGTCAGTCAATTTGATAAGTGGGAAAGATCGGGTGAAGAGGTATCAGGTGCTTGCATGGCGCGTCCTATCTACGTACAGTCGTACGTAAAGTCTTACCGTGGATATCGTAGAAGGCGACTTAGGAAACACAAGCTAAACAAATCTTATACAGGGTCTAACAGAACATATTGAAACAAATTTAAGGGTGGATTCAGTCCATGATACTGAACAACTTTCCCCAAGAAACATATACCGAAATATGAAAAATAATTTTTGACCTCTTATACAAGTTGACCGATCAGCTAATCCGAGTTTGTAGGGAAAGCCAAAAAATATTTTTCATATTTCGACATATGTTCCTTGGGGAAAGTTGTTCAGTATCATGGACTGAATCCACCCTTTAAATAGTTTCAGTATATTTTGTTAGACGTTATATACATCAGTGAGACCTCACTAACCAGTCTGGCCAGTAGGGGGAGTGTAGGTTAAATCCTCAGAGGGTCGTGCTCCTGCAGTGGAGACTAAAAAAGATCTAATGACGATGATAGCTATATTTATTTATTTTTTATTTATTTAACTTTATTACAAAAAATGTAACAGATGGACTTAAGGCCTAGGGCCTTTTCTACCAGTCAACCTACAGGTGGTGCGGATAAAAGCAAATTTTGGACGATTAGTAAATTCAAATTAGCTATTTGATCATTATTAAACATTTACCTAAGACACATATTCATATATATACTTTCTTATACATTCATAGACCTACATATAAAAATACATAAATATTTTATAAATTCATAAACCCTACATAAACTACATAAATATTTATAATACTCTATGACAATTTGTGAAGATAATGAGCGCGCACAGCACTCTTAAATGCTTGGCGACTAGGGGCTTTGCGGATATCAACGGAAAGGGCGTTCCATAGCTTCACGGCTTGTCTGGTGAATGAATGTTCGAAAATCCCACCCCTGCAGCGAGGTATATTGAGAAAGAGATTGTTGGAAGAACGAAGAACTTTGAGATATCACCCAGAAAAGTGAAGTTATTTTTACGATACATCGGAGTTTTTGGGTCGAAGAGTATAGAAAATAAAGTAGTGAGAATATGCAAATTGCGACGTTGACGGATGGGTAACCACTAAGTTTAGATCGGTAAGCCGACACATGGTCGTACTTCCGTAGTCCAAATATAAATCGGAGACAATTGTTTTTAAGTCTATCAAGTTTGCTGAGAAAGTTGCAATTCAGATCTGAGCAACATACATCTGCGTAATCTAAAATGGGGATAATAAGTGAATACACCAACATAGTCTTAATATTAATAGTCTATATATAAAATAAAATAAAAAAGCTTGTTTATTCCAGTGACGTAGTGAAAGGTAGGTGCTCGTTATGATGTGTGCCATTACCAGGTGCCATGTTCTAGGATTTAAGGTAAATTCAATTGTTCTAGAACATTTGGCCCCAGCCCAACTAGTTGGCTTTAGTTCTAATGAGCATCTTAGGACCTACTTCTGAGTTGCTTAGTTATTTTAGAACATTACTAAGGTACCTATATCAAATCTACCAATTCTTTTGAAAGGCACTACGATCCTTATTTCCTTGTCAAGAAAATAACAAGAATAACATATTTAAGATAGACATACCTATACTTATTGTATACCTCATCAGCTTATTTTTAAATTTGAAAGAACACGGAACAGTAAATTACTTACATCTTTTCCAAGTTGCCAGTATAAAATAAATCCTTTGAACGTGCAAGCAAACCAAATGGCAGAAATAAGAAACAAGCAAGACTTCTTTCATAACATTTTAATACTCTAATTCACCCGGCGAGGCTGTAATTACAGTAAAAGGTCTTAAGCATGAATGTTATGACGGTGTTTATGAAAAGTATTCGCTCCAAGCGAGCCATTCGTGTTTCCTTTTTATTAGCATTTTGAATACTTACCACACGAATTTTCGGACGCGTATTTTCAATAGCTATAACACTCAAACAGATTAACTTTTGTTCATGGGGATTCTTGACCAAGCTGTGATAAAGTCTGAACTCACTAAAACTAGTGAATTTAGGCTTAAAAGTCAAAGTAATATCATGTTATATATTTTACACTTTAAATTTAGTTAGAAACGCCCAGTGAAAGTGAATGGAGAAAAAATACAGTACCTATGTCAAAGACTATATCTACCTGGGCGAACACGTATCCTTTCAGGACAGGCAAGAAGTGGAAATTATCAGAAAAACTGCATGAAATGGGTATTGGTCCATGGGCTCAAAATTCAAGGTGAATTTTCTTTCTCTATCCCTAAAAAGAAAATTTATGTGCACCTGCATTCATCCCATTTGACCTACAGCGCACAGGCTTGGACTTTAATTTTAGGGTTGGATCTCATCTATCAGAACGGAACAGCACTTTCCTATGCTGCTATCCTTTTCTGTCGCCCAGAAGCGTCATTTACTAGAGCGAGAGAGAGCGAGAGAGAGCGACGGATAACTTCAGCACCGGCCGTGCTGCAGCGTTCCGTCGCTCTCTCTCGCTCTAGCAAATTACTTGTCTGAGCAACTGAAAAGGATAGCAGCATAGGAAAGTGCTGTTCCGGGCTGATAGATAAGATCCAGCCCTAAGCCCCAAAAGTCTAAACTTAAGGTTTGCCAGCACACGATGGAACGCAACATTTTGGATATCAAAATAATGGATAAAATCCTCAACACCGAACTGCGCTCACGGACAGGAATCGCGTATTAGCTCTGAAGGCCGCGAAAATCAAATGGGACTGGGCTGGACATATATAACGTCTAACAAAATATACTGAAACTATTTCAAGGGTGGATTCAGTCCATGATACTGAACAACTTTCCCCAAGGAACATATATCGAAATATGAAAAATATTTTTTGACTCTCCGTACAGACTCGGATCAGCTGATCGGTCAACTTGTATGGGAGGCCAAAAATTATTTTTCATATTTCGATATATGTTCCTTGGGGAAAGTTGTTCAGTATCATGGACTGAATGCACCCTTAAAATAGTTTCAGTATATTTTGTTAGACCCTGTATATTGAATACCCAATGACCCATGGGCAAAAATCACCTCTTGTTGGATCCCAACACTTAAAAGAAAACCCGGCACGCCGAGAACGCGATGAAGAGACGAACAAGACAAATTCAACAAGGGCTGGAAAAAGAAAACCCAAAATCGGACTTAATGGAGAAAATGGAGGGAAGCCTTTGCCCAGCAGTGGGACTCGTCACGGCTCTATTAATAATAATAACTTTAAATAGATGTTACGTCAGTAACGCATTCTTCTTCTTGGCTTCTGCATTACTTATTTGCTGCATTAAATACTAATAAAATTGAAAATGCTTCAAAAATTTCAAAAATATATTAAGGCCGTACCTAAATTTTCCGGGGTCCAGTGCTGCCCCCATTTAAAATAAATCATTTCAAAGAAAACGGAGACATCATTTAAAATTTTGCAACTATCAAGTCCTAGATAATCCTTCAAAGTATTTTATGAACTACTGTTTACAGTTTATAATGAGAACGTTAAGCTTTACTACGCACATTTGCGAAAAACGGCCACTTTTGGCAAATGTGCGTAGTAAAGCTACGTATAAATAGTACATATAAATTTCCCTCGATATAAATTATCCCCATATTTGGAAGATACAGCGGAAATAATAGACAGTATTTACTTACACGTTACCGAGTTCTTTTGGCAGGATAATAATTCGGAGGGAAGAAGTCGAATTTAATAGCGAGTTTAATGATACGTGCCCTGATTGGAAAATGTATGCTTATTCAGGTCGGCGAGGCGTCCTCCCGACCCTCCGCACGGCTGATTTGAAATGAATGGTAATAATGCCAGGGCATCCCGCTCGCATCGTTTTGTATGATTATTCCAGATTAATTATTTGTTGGAATTTGCTGGCTAATTTCTCGGAACGTGATTTTTTCCGCTTTGACTGACGTTTTAATTCTAACTCGTCTGAGGGTGATGCTTTATATAGCTATTCGACTCCGTATTTCTATTATTCTTTTGAAATTGTGTCTGTGTGCAATGTACATATTCTTATAAGATTTTATTACAGTAAGTAAGAAATATGGCAAAAGTTCATTGAATCATAGGTATCTACTGATAGGTCGAAGAAGTGTACTGAACTCAAGCTGATGCCTATTTATAGTAAAAAAAATAAAGTCAAATCAATATAAAATTAAATATTATCAAAAATGGTACCTAGCACCAATATGTAATAGTAATTTCAAAAGTAAGTAGGTGTCTAGTTATTTAAAGTACATTCCACACACTTACGTGGATATATTTTCAGTTTGAATTGAGCCTGTAAAAAGATTTATATGAAATATCTGCAAACTAAATACGAACACTTATAAAATAAACATCATCATCTATAAAATAAACTGCTATCCTTTCAGTGATTGATATCCAAGGGCATTTTCCATATCTTAACATGCTTATAAAAACGGTATTGGTATTGAATCTTGCGTCAGAGTCCCCAGGGCCGACGGCTGATGCGAATATCAAATCGCTGCCACCCCTTGACTCCATAATTTCCATCCATTAGTTAGACGGGTCGGCGACGGGAAATGCAATGTTGTCCGCCGTATGCCTGTCACTCAAAGCGATAGTAACTCATACAAAAATAATAACTTATTCAGCAAATTATGTCCGAGCTCATAAATCTAAAAATACCTCATTAACCGTAACTTTCTTCATTTAGCTCTGATTTCGTTTTGTTACGTCATATCAAAAGAAATGAGATTTTATAGCTATTTATGTGAGGTGTGAATTTCGTTTGGCAAGTGAGCGGTGTTTGCGCTTCAACTGGACGCTCCCAGGGGGCCTGAGCTGGCACATTCTGACGACTGAACTAAGTAGAAAGATAGAACAGAATTAAGCCGGCCAATTATCCCGTATTGGATTTATTGGTAATCTCTGCACGAACGGCGCGAGGGTGCGATGCGAGTAAGTTTTGATGATTCCTCCATCGGCATTATGAACAAAGTTGTTGCAATTTTTATGTAGGAGGATTTATTGTTTGCCTTCCTCTTGTTTTCGTCTCAATTGTGTTGGCCAGATAGAAGGGCGCAATCATTTTATTGGAAATAAGTAAGCATTTCATCATACTGAGATTTGTGGATCAAGTGGTTTATCTGATAATTTGTCATTGTCCTTTGTTTAGGTTTGGCGAAATTGATATCTAACTCAATTATGTTCCTTATTTTAATGTCATATTATTTTACATTATGTGACAATATTCAACCGGTGAAGAATCGGGTCCATACGAATGATAAATATACCACTATAAGTACATCGGTCGAACGTCCTTTTATACATTCTTTTAGCAAGCTACTCTTTATCTGTTTTGGAATGAACAATCTGAATGTCATTAGGTATAAAATACGCAATATACTATATTTGAGAACAGGCACTGAAGTTAGATATATGTTATAGCAGCTTAACAAGATGAAAGATGTCACCCGTGTGGTTCCGGGTTAGAATAGGACCACTCCATCTCTTCCTGTGGATGTCGTAAGAGGCGACTAAAGGAATAAGCACAAACATCTCGTGCTACAATTGCATTCCCAAAGCAGGTTACCGTCTGGCGGCGGCCGGTTACAAAACTTTTCGCACAAATACATTCCCAAAGAGGCTTGACGTTAGGCAGGCGGCCGGTCGTAAAACTATTAGCCAAATCATTTAAACTGTTCTGGACATTTCTTTTCCATTTTGCAAGGTCTTTGGCATCCTTGGGTGACCATTGACATGCATGTTATATTTGGAGAAGAAAAAGCGGGAAAGCGCACCCCGGGCTCCAAAGCAGCACAGCTGAGGATGCAACCGGGGACGCGCTTAGACGAAGAAGAACAAGATGAAAGATGGCGAACAAACTAATGAAAATTTATTTGACTCATGTTCATAAAACATTTGCACTACTTGTATAAGTGTATAGTATAATGCGTGTATAGTATAACGCTATTGATTTAGAAAGCATCGTTTTTTCTGTCAGTTGGAGAAAAGTGTCCGCTTATTGCTAGCAAACCTACTTACTATACCTGACTGATTTAGAATGGCAGGTTTTTTATCAATAGGTATAAAGGTGCTTACCTATAGTGTAGCCTACAATCATATCGTCCACATATGCTATCGTTGAAAATATTTATAATTCAGTAAGTACCTATATTACGTTATTAATACTTAGTTGTAGTCGTGTGGTGCAGGTGGCAGAGTAAAATACGATTGGTAACCCCTCCTTCCCCTCTCCTACAGTCGTCGTATGAGGCGTCTAAGGGCAGATATGTAACAGAGAATGGGCGTTACGTCTTCTGTACACTATTAAAAATTATGTAATTTTACATGCAAAAAAGTTATGTAATTTTACGTTAACCTGTAAAATTCTGGAAAAATCTGGGAAATTTACGGAAAAATATGAAATTTGAAATAATTTTGTAATTTTACATATTTTTTTGTAAATTTCCCAGATTTTTCGGGAAATTTACAGGTTTATGTAATTTTTTGCATGTAAAATTACAAAATTTTATGTAAAATTACATAATATTTTACAGTGTAGAAAGATTTTAAAGCTACTTCGTAAAAGGAGGAGCTTCTTAATTCGAATGTATAATTATTTTTTTTATGTACGTTTATTAATTTTAGACCACCTCCGTGGTGTAATGGTTAACAGGCAGATCGCTAATCCGAAAGTTCTGGGTTCGATTCCCAGTTCCGTCCATAATACTGAACTTACTTTCTTTAAAAAAAGTTATTATAAATCGATAAAAATTTTTCGTCCTCCCATTACAAATCAGCGCTCACCCAAACGGATTTTGTATGGGAGAACGAAAAATTTTTACCGATTTTTAATAACGCATGGAGGGAAATGGGAGAGACCTTTGCCCGGCAGTGGGATAAAATAGGTTAATAAAAAAAACTTTTTTATAGAAAGCAGTTCAGTATCATGGACTGAACTTGCTCCAAAAATTTAGCAGGTGGATAAAAAGTCAGCCTGTATTTATATTTAATAACTTCTCCGTTTTTTAACTGATTTAGAAAATTCTTTTTTATTTTAATGTGATGCAATGGTGTTATTTTCACCAGGTTTTTTGTTTAAAATTATATAACATTTACTGCGATCACTAACCCGTCTACCCAGTGTGGTGATTATTGGCGAATCCTCCCTTAATTGGAAAAAAACATTTCGTCCAGCAGAGTGATTTAGGCTGGAAAGAAATTGCTACTTGAAGAAAGTAAAATTTTATTGCAAATCATACAAATTTAGAATAACAATAAATATATTGATAATAGAAGTTTATTGTTGTCCGTCCCCAGCTGACCCATATCGTGTTTATATCTCAGCTGCCATAAGGGAGGGTCAATCTTAAGATTTATATGTCGAGTCCCCTGTGACAAACAGCCCGAACTATGAAAGGAGACACGAGCTTCAATCCCAGATAAAAATATTTTTTTGTTTGTGATATAAGTATTTTTCGAGACGCAAATATTTCCATCTGTCTAAATTTGAAAGCCAAGCTCTTGTGAATGTCATGTGTGGAAAAGATAAATACAATGACAATTTTTGGCAGTGATTATGGAGTGGTTTGACATTGCTATTTTATATAAATTTTCCTTACTAATTAGGGAATGTACCTAAACAAATTCATTGAGTTTCATTACATAAATAAAAAAAAAAATGTAGGGTTTGTTAGACATACAAGATGCAGTACTAATTGAATTTAAAAATTATTTCATGAAAACTAAAATCCATTAAAATATTGCAATACTTTTGCGGTTTTACATGTGGATTGCGATCTAAAAACTTTTCACGGTGAAAAATACTATGTTGTGATTTTTCGAGACTGGCATATCTTAACAAATATTAATTTTGAACAGATCTCATAACTGTTTGTAGGTGATCAATATCACCATTCCAGTAGAAATAATTTAGTAAATTCTTTTATGTTTTTGTTTCTTTTATACTTAATCTAATCTTTCTATCTTAGCAAACTTTAGGTATAAGGAATAAAGAATATGTTTATTTGGCTTCTCAGGCTTCTAGCTTCTTTCACAATGAAGTTACAGGGATGTCAAAAAAGCTTCGACTTGCTATTTACCAGCAGTCAATTTGAGATATTTTTTCCTATCCTTTACTTCTTTTTCTATTTCTATGATTAGCAAACCAATAGGTACTATACACACCTATCTACGAGTACTTTTATAGAAAATCCTATCCTAGTACTACCAAAGTACTCTGTTATAAAAAAGCAAATGGCTCTTGGTCAGTCAAATAAATGCTATGGAATGATAGCAATCACTAAATTTATTTTATAAAGAAAACACGTCAAGAACTATAAAAGAAATTGATGTATTGACATAAAAGCAAAAATATGTTCTGATAATAGTGTATTGGTAAAATTGTTAGCGATACGTCATAGCCGTCAATCTTGTACTGCCTCTCGGGTAATGCATAAAAAAGTTTTGCGAATACCCTTGCGGGACTCTTGCACACTAGGAGCATAGGGCGAGATAAAAGCAAAGCTTTTTTTATTAAAATAAGTCACTTTTTTTACTTGCACAGCGAACTCAGAAAATAGCAGTTATAGCTATTGCATTTCTACGTACATAAATAAGTATCAAATTATATTTTTAACATCCATACTCCGATTGAAAATGAGGTATATAATAAAGACGTCATTATATCTGTTGGATGTAGTTCCTAACAGGATGAACTGAAAGGTGATTTGATCAATAGTGTTCTTTAGGTTTAAGAGTTACCCAAGCCCTTCCATACAAACGTAGTTTGGCTTTTATTGAAATAGGATGTCAGGTTTCGGCAGGATTTTGCACATATTATCACGCTTGTTTCCCACAGGGAAATATATACTTACACATAACTAGTTTTCGACACTCAAAATATAAACTTGAAAGAAAAGGGTGTAAAAATTTTCCATTCTGATGGTCAAATATGATATGATACACTTTATTCTCTTCAAGTTCATATTTTGACTGAGAAATGCAATTTCTTTGAAATTACAAAATTTTGCCGAACGATAGACAAAGAAACAACATGAAAATTCTAATTTTTTCTAAGATAATGGGACTCTATCCATCTTATATAAAAACAGAACTAACTTTGTTACTAGGTTTAAACCATTACCCGCCCAAATCAAGTTAACATATATTAATATTACATTGTCTCACCTGTCAATGTCAACTTGATTTGGGCGGACAATGGTTTAAACCTAGTAACAAAGTTAGTCCTGTTTTTATAATAAGACGGTAAGGGTTTAAAATTAACGTTTATAATTACACAGTAAATATAAGCACTTATCTACTTTGACTCTCTCAATGGCTCCTGGACTTATAATAATCGCTGTCTTTATATTAAGACCCATAAAAATTGTAGTAGTACTTACACATTGACGATTGGAGAAAATAGTCTTTATATGTACGAGCACCACTCGCTCCATCACGGCCCGTCAACCAAATATGAATTTCGACAGTTTGTCCCAGCCGTCCCTATAGACTATAAATGCTGGACGAAACTTTATCTCAATGTTTTATGATTTATAGCTTAGAAGTTAAAAAATTTATACAAAATCGTCAAATAACCTAGGTTAGGTAGCGGGTTCTAAAGCGTTACCGCTGAAGATGAAACCGGGAATACGCTCAGACGACGACAACGTGTCCTGTGATCAGTGTATGTTGTCTTATGGTTGGTATGATATTCTGCAATTTATATCGATTAATCACCAATAATATGGCCCGTTGTAGACAGGCAAATCACTATATCGGGCACAGCCCAATTCATTGTTCGGCCCACGAAATTATACATTTATATGTCTAACAAAACATACTAATACTTTAC
Organism: Acrobasis repandana; assembly: GCA_963576875.1. Classification (NCBI taxonomy): domain Eukaryota; kingdom Metazoa; phylum Arthropoda; class Insecta; order Lepidoptera; family Pyralidae; genus Acrobasis; species Acrobasis repandana. Next base: position 13,747,931 of record OY756216.1, on the reverse strand, counting down.
CATTCAGCTTAAGCATCGAATATATAATGCATATATGATTATACGAGTATTAACTATCAAAACATTACGGAAACGTGTATCAGGCGGAATTAATATTTTATGAGACGGAGGTAGTTATTTCCCTAATGTGGCCGTTAGGTAAAATATATTGATAATTATTTCAGTAAATCTTCGTAAATATTCAGCACACTCTCTGGAACTCTAATTAAAGTCGTATTTCTACCACATCATAATAAAGGTATTATATTACTGTAAAGATGCGATTAGACGAAAAAAATTTTTTTTTTTATTTCGCAAGAATTTAAAAATGGGATCCAGCCAGATACACATCTTTTTTTTATTTTGACTAAGAGAAAAAACGATTAGGTAGAATAGCTTTTTACCTCCATCAGTGTCACCAGGCCCAGGCCTGTGGCACTCCCCGTTTAGGTATCGAAAATGTACCTACATTATTATTATGCGCGCAGGCGGCCCCTCCGGGTGGTAAATTCAGTTATACAAATCGTTTGTCCAGAGTAATAAGAATGAAATTGGCTTGCAATGGATGTCTAGGTATCTATACGAAAGGCACCTTCACTGGATTCATTTAAAACTAGATTATCTAAGTCCTCTCTGGTTGCGTCATACTTGGACTGAATTAAGTACTTATCTTTAATATGTTATTAAATATATACCTATGTATGTAAGATATATACTTTATGTATAGTTTGTTTATGTGTATTGCTATATGTATTTATGTAAGTATGTTCGTATATATTTATGTGTGTAGATATGTAAGTATCTTGTAGTTAAATTTATACGTACCGGCTTCTACCTTATATATAACTGAGTAAATATCCTCTCAATCTATCGCAGGTTGACTGGAAGAAATCCCTACATGGGATAAGTCCGCCTTTGTATATTTGCTCTTTCGTATTATGTTGTCTTTTATACTTAAATTTTTGGTACAATAAAGTTATTACAAACAAACAAACAAAAGGTGCTGAGTTCTGACGTGAGGTAAATTAAACCATATCGCTAGCCACATTGAGTAGATATTTCTTTGAATTTCTTTGCTGAGTGAGACTTCTGTACGTTAGTATTATTTATTCTGTGGTGTCACCGAGACTGTACCATGTACTCAAATTACTAAGAGGAAGTATTGTTGCTTGTTTAAAATGTGTATTGCATGTACAAAAAATAAACTATTTATTAGAGGTATTATTATTAAATTTTACAAGTGAATATGTTTTTGTTTTATATGTTAGTTCATGTTACGGATTGCATAAATAAAGAAGAAAAAAAAATAATTCCGATTATTTACTTCCATATTTGGAATCAATTTGTTTAGCACAGCGCGGTAATCGGTGCAAGTTCAAGGTCACGTGAACAAAAATGGCGCGCTTGAGAGGTCATATTGGTTTCAACACACAGCAGATCCTTAGTTCATCTTGAACGGTGTATCAGCATTATACCTGGCAATTTTTTATTTGCTGTTTGGTTTTATTATCTGATGTTGCTAATAAAAAAGGTGTTTCTTATTTTGAAGGCCTCTTTAACGTTTACGGACAGATAAATGAGCAATTATTTTAAAAACATAAGTAATAGATATTTTAATAATAAAGTAGGTAATGAAAAATTATATATACATTTATTTTTCTTCTGGAGCCACTTCACCTTCGGCAGGTGCCTCTTCGCCCTCAGCAGGTGCTTCAGCTTCGGCGGCAGCCTCTTCACCCTCAGCAGGGGCCTCCCCACCCTCAGCGGGAGCTTCCTCATGAGCTTCACCGTCTGCTGGAGCTTCTCCGGCAACTTCTGGATCATGTGTGGCGTCACCAACTGCAGTTGCATTGGCATTTTGAACATCAGTTCCAGATTCTCCGGCACCTGCATCTCCAACTGTGACATGGACAGCCAGTTGGTCTACTTCAGCGCCTCCTTCTGCATTTTCATCGTCTGAATGAACAGGTTCCACATTCTCAGGCAGTGCCCACCCCGGAAGTTTTGTCGTTGGAACAGTCTGCCCTTTACCTATTATAGCTAGATGTCTATATTTTTCTTTGTCTTTCTTGTGATAACAAGTGCACGCACAGTTTTTGTCTGCATACGCGACATCAAATTTTTCGTCTAGACATTTTCTAATACACTTGAAAGCTTTTTCGAAAACTTGGCAGTCATAAGTTTGATGGAATCCAAAACGCAAAGCTTGTTTTTCTTTGTCTGAAATTAAAGTGTAGATACCTATATTTATTACAACGGTAACCTTACTTACTTTTTAAAATCGTGTGTTCCCATTTCAATTATTTGAACAGGCTATGAAGTAATTTTAAATAGCAACTCGATATCTTTACAAATCTGTACATATTTTTAGTTTTATTTTCCAGAAAAAAATGGGTATGCGATTATCAAAACCTTTTTTTAGGGTTCCGTATCCAAAGGGTGCAAACGGGACCCTATTACTGTGACTCCGCTGTCTGTCCGTCTGTCTGTCCGTCTGTCTGTCTGTCTGTCCGTCAGTCACAGTGCTCTATCTCTTGAACCGTAATAGCTAGACACTTGAAATTTTCACCGATTATGTATTACTGTGGCGGCTATAACAACAAATTCTATAAATAAAAAATTAAAGGGGGTTGTCATACAAGAATCGTGTTTTTTTCAGCGTTTTTAACTTTTTAACTTGGCATTAACTAGATACTTGAAATTTTCACCAATTATGTATTACTATGACCACAATAACAACAAATACTAAAAATAAAGTTAAAAATTAAAGGGGGTCGTCATACAAGAAACATGTTTTTTTCAGCGTTTTAAAACATTGTACGGTCGTACGGAACCCTTCATGTACGAGTCCGACTCGCACTTGCCCGTTTATTTTCTTTGTATATACACACAAATATATTTGTACAGTGACCATCAGACGCAAGAGCGAGCCTGCAAAGCGCACGAGCGTCGACCAAGTAACAAAAGCGACCAATTTGGCTATTCCGAATTAGTCATAGAAGGTAGGCTAGGTTAGGGTAGTAGTGACAATTGCAAGAGTGAGCGAACGTAAACCATGCGACGGAAGTGACCAATTGGCTACCACGAATTATTCACAGAAAGCAGTTTATGCTATGGTTGTACATACAGTGACCATCACAAGAGCAAGCGAGAAATCATCGACCAGATGACGGGAACTTCGGTACTTGATGAATTGAATATGATGGATTTTAATTATTTTTCATTCTAATTGTTGTTTTTAAATGGTATTAGAAACGTTTCTTTGTAATTTATATCATCTAACATACAAAATGCTTCAGTCAAACTTTAAGGCCGTACCTAAATTTTCCGGGGTCCAGTGCTGCCCCCATTTTAAATAAATCATTTCAAAGAAAACGGAGACATCATTTAAAATTTTGCTACCACCAAGTCCTAGATAACCCTTCAAAGTATTTTATGAACTACTGTTTACAGTTTATAATGAGAACGTTAAGCATTACTACGCACATACTAGCTAAAAGTGGCCGTTTTTCGCAAATGTGCGTAGTAAAGCTTAACGTTCTCACTTTAAACTGTAAACAGTAGTTTATAAAATACTTTGAAGGGTTATCTAGGACTTGGTAGTAGCAAAATTTTAAATGATGTCTCCGTTTTCTTTGAAATGATTTAATTAAAATGGGGGCAGCACTGGACCCCGGAAAATTTAGGTACGGCGTTAATTATCATTTCAACACATGGCAAGGAAAAACAACCGAAAATCGGTTTTTCAATACAAGTTTCCGATTTAATTTTAGTTGAAAGAAAATATGTAAAACAAAATAAAAATGCGTAGGTTACGTTACGTTCGTATATAAAATTTTGCCTTTAAGATGTACCTAGGTATATGCTACCAGTAGCACTATAGGTATAACCAGTAAGTTAATAAATACTTACTGGATTATTATTATGTGTGAAATGTGACCAATGCTGACGACCTTCGTGGCGTAGTAATTAACACGCCAGTCCGCCAATCCGGAGGTTCTTGGTTTGATCCCAGCCAGGGCAAGTTGGAAAATAGCCTTTTTTAAATTGTCCTGGGTCTTTGGTGTTTATCTTTATATGTGTTTATAAAAATCTTACTACTTATTGTTGAGTTAGTATCCCATAACACCAAGTCTAAACTAACTTTAAGGCTAACACAATCAGTGTGATTTTTCCGTATAAACGAGTATATATAAATATATTTATAGGAAAATTTGTTTATATTATATTGATACATTTATGTCACTTTTTCAAGTAAATGATGGCGATACATTTACATACAGAAAGATAGTATCCGTAGATATACGCCTAGACCCCTAAATATTGTCAACAACAAATAAACTTACTTGTAAAAGAATCGTTGATAGCATTTAACTCTTTTAGGAAATACTGCAGAATAAATATTAGCCCAAGTGAATACATGGTGGATTTGAAACAACGATCAAAATGTATTTACAGATTTAATAAGTAGGTACTAATTAACTAAAATTAGATTTTGATATTCAAAAGCAAATAGGACGTGAAATTAAAAACGAAACTACTGAAACCATTATAAACTACTAATACTCGTACTGACTATACCGAATCTGTCAACTATTAAAGTTTTATTTCATTAAGTTTTTTTAAGTAAGTTATTCATATTTGACGTACGTGAAGCCTTACTTAATAATGCAAAATATACCTACCTTTTAACTTTATGAGAATTAAAGAAACGAAGTGTAAGCTACATTTTGGCACGCTGAGCCACCAAGCTCTTCCAATTGAACTTCCAATGCCTCTCCAAAACCGGATCGCATTAGGACATGCCATCTGGGTCTTGCACGATCACTAGCGTGGGTCTTGAAAAGCTAGTAATTTTCTCCTAACTCATCATCCGAGCTTATTCCCGGTTACATCCTCCGGCCGCTACCTAACCTAGGTGATTTGACGAGGTTACTTGTTTGTACACAGAGCGACTGCCGTCTGACCTCCGCAACCCAAAGGGTACACCAGAACCAATCCTAGGATAGGTTTAAATTTACGTTAGATGGCGTTCTGGACCCACTACACAGCTTTGCGTGCATTCCAAAGCACGGAATTATCTTTCTTTTTGGATAATCAGGTGCTAACCAGACTGGAAACAACTTGTAACAAAGTATGCTTTACAGTGGGATTTGACCCACGACATCCGGATCACAAGGCAAATGCCTTGACCACTGGATCACGGAGGCAATCAGTTCAAGTAATGCGCTCCTAACTGTGCCACCTTTTTACAATCCGGTCTTCTGCTTACTAAATGTGTTATTACTGTACACTGTACACTCAACTACACTGTTGTCAGATTTTTCGACCTGCCTTTAGGCCCCGTCATTTCAGAGCCAAGAATACTGTGAGTGTTTTTGAAAAAGCACTGTAAATGCTACTACACTTTATTTATCAAAAAAATTACATAGGAATCTTAAAGCCTACAGACACCCACAATAAACAAAACACACAAAAAATGTATAATCTAAATTACTAGTCGATTTCGCTACAAAAAAGTATAAATATAATACACAAAAAAATAATTAATAAAACATAGTGACATATTTGTCGAAAGCGAACAAAGGCCCGGAACCGTGCTCGACGATATTACCCTGTGTTTTGTTTATTATTTATTTTGTATAATATTTATATTTTTTTGTGTAGCGAAATCAATTAGTAATTTAGATTATACATTTTTTGGTATAATTTTCATATAAAAAGGTGATCGAATAAAGTAGTCATATCTTTTTAAAAGTAAATTTAGGCAAATTTAGAGGTATGTTTGTGATTTTTTTCTATCTAGCCAAAAATGCTCAATCGTGTTTTGGATATTGTGGGTGTCTGTAGAATGCCATAAAATCTGATGTAAAATTTTTGAGAAATAAACTGTAATAGTTTAATTACAGTATTTTTTCAAAAACATGCACAGTATTGTGAGCTGGGAACCCATCTCGCCTTAAGTTTGAACTTAAAAATTATATACCTCTATACTTATATTGGTATAGGTATATTGCTTTCATCTATTCACATAACTTATGAAGTTCCAAACAAAGAAACTCGAATCAGATTACTTAAGAATTGGATTACAATCTATGACCGCTAGTACCTGATAGCAGAATCCAGAAAGTCTACTAATATTTCGTTCTTTGGCGTTTTTGCTACCTACCTACCAAGCATAATATGTACCTGGCAAGTACGCACATATTTAGTCTACTGAATTCGGCTGTTTTGATTCAGTGACCCGTTGGCGTAATATTAAACTAATTATGGTTCAATAAATAAATATAAATATATAAGGACAAATTACACTGATTAAGCTAGCCCCAAAGTAAGTTTTTAAACTTGTGTTATGGGATACTAACTAAACGATACTTTATTTTATAATAAATACATATATAAATAAACAGCCAAGACCCAGGACCATTTTAAAAGGGCCATTTTCAAACTTGACCTGGCTGGGGATCGAACCCAGAACCTCCGGATTGGCGGACTAGCGTGTTGACCATTACACCAGGGAGGTCGTCGGGAAAAAAGTTCGGGCGTAGACTGCGCCAAGCGGGACCACGCGACGTGTTTAGTTTATATCTGTGTCAAAAACTGTACGTGCAAAAGATATAGCATAATACGTCGCGTAATGCCGTGACTCTGTCGCATGTAAAGTTTGTGACAGCGATACACGCGTGTATAGTACCTTCATACGATACACTGAACACGTCGCGTTTGTTTTTAGGGTGCAAACGGGACCCTATTACTGAGACTCCGCTGTCTGTCAGTCCGTCTGTCACAGGGTTCTATCTCTTGAACCGTAATAGCTAGACACCTGAAATTTTCACCGATTATGTATTACTGTGGCCGCTATAACAAAAAATACTAAAAATAAATAAAAGTTGAAAATTGAAGGGGGTTGTCATACAAAAAACGTGTTTTTTCCAGCGTTTTTAACTCGATCTGTCACAGGGCTCTATCTCTTGAACCGTAATAGCTAGACACCTGAAATTTTCACCGATTATGTATTACTATGACTACTATAACAACAAATACTAAAAATAAGATAAAGTTAATAATTAAAGGGGGTCGTCATACAAGAAACGTGTTTCTTCAGCGTTTTAAAACATTGTATGGTGGTACAGAACCCTTCATTTACGAGTCCGACTCGCACTTGCCCATTTTACCGTCGCGTGGTCCGGCTTGACGCAGTTTACGCTTAGACTAACCCTCTCCCCCGCCTAAAAACCTTGATATTATGTCTTAGAGAGGCGGGGACATATAACTAACTGATAACATATATCTATCTATGTGAAATTTTTTTTACGGAACACATGATCCTTTGAAAACAATTACTAAGATGAAATTCAACTTGCTTCATGGTTAGTAAACACTTAAAATTATAGAAACAGAAGTGCCCATATTTTAACGTGTAACTTCAGAACCTAATTTGAGGTCATTTATTATTATTATACTCGTATACATATATAAGCCTCTATTCATAGTAGTAAATGTTTACATAAAATAACATTACATGTTTATAAGTACTTTATTTCAAGTTAAGATAAAACATTATTTAAAAAGTTTTTTTTCTAAGTCATCTTTCAGTTGTAAACTCACTCTACATTCTTATATTTTAGGGTCTGATATTTTTGTTTGATATTCTATCATTTCTAAATTTTATAAATTTGATTGTTTTTATTATGTCTCCGAAGAGCTGACGGAGTGATTTCGTCTTTAATAAATTTTGATTTCAGACCATGACATACCCCGAATTATTCTTCGGCAGCATCTTCTGGAGGATTTTCACCATCTTCTGGAGGCTTCTCAGCATCATCAGGATTCTCCGCATCAGCAGGTTTCTCAGCATCATCAGGATTCTTAGTATCACCAGCACCATCAGGAGAATCACTTACGTTTTCATTGTTATCAATGGTAGAATCAGTATTAGAAGTTGTTGTTGTTTTATATTTTGCACAAGGATCAGGAGTAGTAGTTGTTGTAATGTTTTCTTCAGAACTTTCAGGAGGTGAAAGAGTTCCGACCATATTATACAAACCAGGACTTTGACTTTTCGGAAATTCTCTAGTACTACCAGCTGTGGTCCTCCATATGAAATATGGAAGTTCACTTTGCCTTTTGAGTGAATGGCAGTGGCAAAAACAATCAGAGGTTAACCTGTAGACCTGGTACCCATTACTTTTGCATGCTGTCAAACATTTGAAGGTCTTAATTTTGTCGTCACATAAGCTACTAAAACTTAGGCCATAGTGTTTCCTAAAATTTTTTCGAGTTTCTGGAAATCAAATGAAATTATTTTCAATTATACAAACGACATATATAAAACGTATCTAAAAGGTAAAAAATGTGTATGTAACTAATGTGCGTTACACCAACCATTGCCTGAATAAACTAACACGCAAAACATAAGAATTATAAAAAACTTCATCTCTATTAAGAGATACAAACACTTTGCAATTATAGGTGCTAATTCTCTCATTACTTATCCACCAACGCTACAAACTCATCATCTTATGATCATAAAAATAATATTAAAATTTTGTATTTACATTATCGCAACAGCTGCAGTTAAATTGAATCAATAAAAAATCTCAAACAACATTTTCAATTGGTTTTTAATTAAACGTACGTATTTTCAGGTAGATAGAGTTAATTACAGAGGAAGAAAAAAAACTCTAATATCTTAAATTAAAACTCGAATTATAATTAATTTCTTAGGTACCTATCTATCTATAATTTAAGAACTACGTTCTTGTCGGTGGAGTAGTTTCCATGTCTCCCTCTCTTGAGCCATCCTTTTGACCTCCCTATACGACACGACGTCAACTTTCTCCTTCACTTGATCTATAAATGCTCTTCTTGGTGTACCCTTTCCTTTTCTTGCTTCTATTTATCCTTCTATTATGTTTTTAATAAATTGATCGTGGCGTATAAGATGACCAAACATCTTTCCTCTTCTAATATCAATTTTGTTGTTTTCAGTAAGTTCCGTTTCTCATTAACTAAATTAAGTACTTCTTCATTTGGCGACCTCCGTGGCGTAATGGTTAACACGCTAGACCGCTAATCCGGAGGTTCTGGGTTCGATCCCCAGCCAGGGCAAGTTGGAAAATGGCCTTTTTCAAATTGTCCTGGGTCTTGGGTGTTTATCTATATATGTATTTGTCATAAAATATAGTATCGTTGAGTTAGTATCCCATAACACAAGTTTAAAAACTTACTTTGGGGCTAGCTTAATCAGTGTAGTTTGTCCGTATATATTTATTTATTTATTTATTTGTCTTTTTCTCTCTCCAACTTATACCTTCCATACGCCTCCAGCACCACATTTCGAATGCCTCTAAACGTTCTCGATCCTTTTTAGCCTAAGTCCATGTTTCACCACCATATAATGCTATACTCCAGATGTACGTCTTTAAAAGCCGTTTTTTCAATGCGCGACTGATTTTTAAATGAAATATATGTTTTTTATTGTTAAAGGCTCTCTTTGCCATAGATATTCTGGCTATTATGTCAGTTTTACATCTGGAGTTATAATAATTCTACCTAAATATTTAAATTTGTCGACATTGTTTATTTTGATATTGTTTATCTTAATTTGGGTTGTTGTTGTTGGGGTATTCTATAGTATTATTTATTATAGTAGGTACCTATGACTCGATAAAAAAAAATCAAGCGTTTATAGGCTTTATATTAACTTATTTATTTAACCTAGTCAGCTAGCCTATAATTTTGCAGTTACCCAAAAACACCTCCGTTGACATTGGGTACCACGGTACCACATAAAATTATAATTAAAAATTATTATCTCCCTTTTTCAAAAATCATGTGACTTTTTTAAAAAATTCTGTATTTGTGTTAGGGTACAAAAAAAAATCATAGAAGACTTGTTGGTAACCAAATATTTATCAGTGAAAATAATTAATAATAGAAACGAAGCTTTGGACATTTCAAGATTGAGAAGTGTTCTATTGAACACTTCTTGGTAATGCTTTAGCTTTATCTGTCTGATAGTTTTTATATAATTGTCTCAGTTTCGGCAGAAACCGAAACCATAAAAAAACGTAACTTCCTTACAAGGAAAATAAAGAAACCGTTATTATGATCAATTTTATTTTTTTTATCTTTAAATCACAAAGCTATGCAGTCTTCGACATTTTCACTTATTGATGATCAGCATAACAACCCCTCATTTAAGAAAAAAAAATTAATTGCGCAAAATGTCTTCGTCTCTTGGATGGAATTCACCGCCCCGAACATGACCGAATACAGCGCTAGAACTCCCGAATGCAGTTTCGGTTTCAGTCGTAGTTTTGGCAAGTTTGCCGCCGAAACCGAAACTCGTTTTTTTGCCAAAACTCGACCGAAACCGAACATTCGGTCGGACACTAATTCTAACATAACTAAACCAACTCAACCATCATTCAAATTACTTCTTTTCTTATTTGCTAGCTTATAATGTAATTAATGTGTATGAATTTATCCATATAAATTCATACACATTATTTACATAATAAACTATTACGATAAACCTCACATTCTCACAACCTACTCATATGTATTAACATTGTTAAAACTTTCCATAGCTACTTGTTGTTTGTCATAGTTACTTACCACAAGATTAGAATTTTTACTTGCCCATACTGCATCTGGATCGGGGATCGAGAATCAAGTCAAGATTCAAGAGTCAAGGGTCAAGACTCGAGTCAAGAATCAAATATTTATTCAGTAATTAGGCTATTGCAGGCACTTTTATACGTCAAAAAGTCAAGTATACGTAGATGTATATTATGATCTAAACAAAATATGTGAAGCTTGCGACCAAATTCAATTAACAGAAAAAGTAATATTAAGTAGTCTTAAGAAACGAAGCCGAGTCAACCAGTCCCTCTTGACGGCACCCGTTCACGAGTTGACGCATGGATAATTAAACTAAATTAGAGGGAATTTAGCGTAATAAAGTTAAATCTTCTTCTCTTGGTGAAAGCTCCAAATAAAAAAAGATCTTTTCCCTCTAAAAGGTTTACACTGCCACTTTTACAGCATTTTCTGATGCTTCGCATTGGTCACGCTTGTTGCAGCTGGTGCGCGGCACGATGGGCAGGAGAGGAGATGTGACATAGTCTGGTCATTATGACCATTCGGACACTGTATTGCAGATGGATTATATAAGTTATGCGTGCACTGGCCTTCCTCAGTTTACACATGGAAACGCTTAATAACAGCCCATAAATTGAAATAAATAAGTAAATTTAAAAAATATAAACTATGAAGTACACACCAATGTAAACGAGTCGCAGAGCATCTAACAGCTAATTAATAAATCAGGAATTCAATAATGACTTTCATTCTGGTCGCCGATGGTCCCAACCCAAATTTCTGAGAACCACTGCTCTATGGCCACCCAAATGATGATTTAATTATCTGTATGATTTTGATTGATTCACCAAAAGAAATTTGCGCGCCGAATTCCTGTCATATCGGACATAGCTGCAGTGTATTACTGGGAACTAATTGATCAGTGGCGCCATAGTTTTTCATTGTTCTCTTCATTATAGACCGAATATTAGTTAGTTCTTCTCATTATTTTCGTATCGATGTCGATACATTTTGCCACACCAGTGTAGGGCCACTTTAAGAGTTTTCTCATCAGCGGATATAAAGTCTTCCCAAGTACTTAGCATTTGGGCGCTCGGGACAAAATAAGTTACGTAAATGGAATATCCATTTACGTAACATATATTAATTTTGTTCTAAGCGTACTTTACTACATAATAAAAATGTAATTAAGTACTTACAAAGTACTTTGCAACTAAGTACACACACTATCTCGCCACATTTTTAACCAACTTTTTAATGACACTGGATTGTAATTTATATTTATTGTGCAAGTAAATACATATGCTAATGTAAGTTAAATATTTCGTGGCTTATAAATCGGAACGTCAAGCATGACGTGACTTGGGTGTATTCACTTTGGGTTACTTGGACAACAAACTGTCAACGTCACTTTTTTAATGAATTGGTGAGCTGTGCCACAGTGCTGTGCGGTTGTGTAACTAACCTCTGCGCGACTTCACCGCGCATTCCGAGTAGAAGCTGTTTTCATCAAGAGATATCGGAGACATCGTTTATGATTTTGGACTGTAAGTGTTTTAGAATAATAAAGCAAACCTTCAGCTAGGTTCCCAAGTTATTATTTCGACACCCACCTTCCGGCAAGATGGAAAATACACGTGGATCAATTGATGGACGTGACAAACCTTGCTACGCCATATAGATGTCGTGTTCACTACATTTCAAAATCCAATTGCATCGAGCATAGGCTTACTAGCAGGGCATTGTACTCTAAACAAACATCTATTTATTATAGGCATAACCGACAGCCCCCTATGCAGAGGCTGCATGGAGGCAGAAGAAACAGCAAAGCACGTGATACTGCAGTGTCCGTGCGTTGCATTAACAAGAGAGGAGTACCTAGGATCTCCAAGTACGCTGACGGACGCGTACAGCACACCCTCAGCATTGCTCCGCTTCCTCGACGAGTTGGGCTGGCTCGAGTGACAACGAAAAACAGCCCGCAAAAGGGGAGACACAGAAAAATGTCGATGCCTCCCTCACGTGCAAGGGGCCTAAAAGAAGAACCTAGGCGCAGAAAAATGCCCACGGAACCAGGTAAACCAGGTGCATCGAGCTGATAATCATGAATAACACCTATTTCCCAGTCAAATATATTTGTATATCGAAATTATCGAAATTTAACTTTTTTTGTTTAAAAGTAAGTATAAGTAATTTCATGTTGAAATACTCGAAATAGGTATTGTAAACTGTTTGAATATATTACTTTTCTTTGTTGCGGTGACTGTACGAATACCAACCAGACGGCGCGCGCGCAGGCGACATTATCAAGAAAAAACCGTGCATTATCATGGAGGCATCCCATACGAGAAACATTATGACGGCCACATAATTTTGTCATCGAACGTCACAAACCTATAAATCAGACAAAGCAGACCTCAGTGGCGATTCATAATCATACATATTAACGGAATGACGTCCAACCTTAATCTCCCATTAATAATTAGTTTATTATTCCCATTGACTGATTTGTGTATATAAAAACGGTCGTAAAGTTAAGTTGTTTATGTGAAAACAAAGAATAAAAGGCATTAGCGAGAGAAAGACAACGCGGCCGGGAGTAAAGGTGACAGGTCCGGGCTTACGCCAACTACGGTACAAATTGCGATATTAAGCACAGGGCGTGATGAAAAAACACAAGCTGAATATAAATTAGGCAGGAGGAGCGCTCTAATCAATATAAACGATGCTAAAGAAGATTAGAAAAAAACCCGTAAGAAAACAAATTTCACAAGGTGCGGAAATCATTGCTGCGTAGTATTTGCAAGATGAAGGCAGTTGATAGATGCAACTCCGCTCACTCCGCTTTGGTGAGTTATATTTTCTTATGAAGATGATATAGATAACGGGATTAGTACAAACTAGATACTCATTCTATTTTTTTATAAATTTTACTCTTTCATATATACAAGTACAATATAAATATACGCCTGTAATGTATTCTTTTACGTATACCTAGGATGTATCTATTTACGAGTATACAACATGATACAGCATACAACCAAACATGCAGTTCTTTAATTCTGCTTTAAAATTTACAACAATTAGGTAAATCAAGAACCTCATGTCTTCCATGTCAGAAATTGATGAACTAGCAACATATAAAAAAGTCTTAATCTAGTAAACTTTTCAAAATTATTCTTAGAAAAAGTTGATACACGTTGTTTATCGACAGCGAACATATTAGGTTGTTCTTAATTTTTTTAAATATTGTATTTATGAAAATAAAATAATTGTTGATTTCTGCAATATATGGCATATCCACCGTTCTATCATCCATGCGTTGAATCGGAACGGTCCTAAAAATCGAGTAAAAAATGCAAAGACGAAATTGAATTTGATTCCGATACATAAATTTTACTTAGACTATTTGTCTCTCTCGGATCAAGCGAGGAAATAAGCCAATGTTAATTAAATTTGTTTGTCCAAACAAAGTCACCAACTGCCTTTTTAATTGTTTTTTTTTATTCCTGTGTGGATTGATGTTTTTGGTTCGGTATTTTTCTTCTTATCGTGTCAATGGCAATAGTTATTGAAATGGCTTCGGTAATGTTTATGAAGAATTTTATTTTTATTTTAACGTTTCTAACTTCTTCTGAATCTGAAGGACTTGTATCAAGGCCGTAAAATAATTTTTAAAAAAAAGAACGTAGATAAGTAGCTATGAGTAACTTAGTGCCTAGATATTCTGTAAGCTTCAGAAACTAATGATTTCCATTAAATTATCTTAAGATATTCTCGGTGATGTTCGTTTAGCAAATATAAAACGCGGACAACCGCGGAGTTATAAAATTGATTCTCAGCGCTGCTGCATACATTTATAGGTCTGGCATGGTACTGCAATCTATTATTATTAATTCTTAAGAAGCATCTGTATGTACCAGATACAGATACTGAGGTTCATTTACCGTGCTGGATACAGATACTGAGGTTCATTTACCGTGCTGGTGGGCGTGAAGAAGAGGGACTGGCATGTTGATTTCGCACCTCCTGGCTATATTAAAATTTTGTAATCAGAATCAATAATAGAACAGAAAACCGTAAGAAAACATACTTATTTTTTTTAATTGTTTATCTTTCCAATGTCTAACAAATATATGGGGAACCTACTGACTTTATTATACGCGTGGTCGTTGGCCACTCACCGGCCGCCGCCCGCCACATGCCCGGCAGCGGGTGGTGACATTCGAATGGAAGATTTTTGGTATACATTTATCGGCCAATATCTTTGGTTTTTATTCCCAAACAAGAAAAATATGACAGAACATGTATTTTTTAATTTCACTTAAAGAATACTTTTCTTCAATATAGCTACGAGGTTCAAAATCACCCTGTATAGATAGATAGAAAAAGCAGGTACATAGCTAAGCTACTTGCCATGATCTATGTATATGTTTGTCTATTTAATACTGCAAACAGAAAAAGTTAAAAAACAATAAGGCACTATTTTTAAAAGCTAGAAGAAAGTAACGGATAGTTGGGAAAAATTAAAGTAGGTAAGTACTCACGGTACACAGCAAGTAGTTGTGTTGACTATGTAATAAAATCTTATAATAGTCGATACAGATGGCCTCAAAGGAATACAAGCACAGCAAGACAATGCTTCGTAATAAATGACTTTCGAAATGACTTAAAACAGCAGATATAACGTATTTTATCTCTGTTATGTTTACATAAAGATTCTTTGTGTGGGGTGTTTTATGGTTTTCTGTTCAACCGATTTGTATACGAATGAAAATAGATTACAGCCAGTTTTTCTCGTTATTAGTAGCTATAAATCAATACGCATCCGCAGACGATCCTTAAACTAAGATCTTGGGAAGGAAATGAAAACAACTATTTTTATTTTCATGTGTACGTATAAAAGTATTCTATATGGTCAAAATTCGGTACTATACAATAACATATTACACTTATGTTGCTTATGTTTGTATATTCTGGATAATCGTACTATTCTTGTAAATATATATTTTTGGCTAAAATTTCTTACCTGTTCAGATACCTATTTGCCTTCATTTTAAAATAGGAGCACCATGAATTTGCAAAAACAGTAATAAGTATGCTTCGTTAGTTATTGAAAGTATTGTAACTGATAGATTAATTTTTATTTTGTACAGTCCGAATTTATAGTACGTATTATTTGAGAATTTACATTCCATATTGTTTTTATGATTATAAATTATAATAAGACATTAATGCATTCTCACGCCCGCATAGCTACCTAGTTTTTTAAATTGACATTCCATATTTTTTTAATGACATAATTAATTCACTTTAAATTATGATTCACAAAGTATTTCGAAGTAAACATACTAGTTATATGTATTGTAAGTCGATGTCGTTAAATAAAATGCTGCGATGCATTTTTTGCCGCTTCTTCTGCACTTTTGACTAGAAAGTGGCACAAATGTGGCACTAAACTTAGCTGTTAATAAATGACGTCAACAATTACTTATTATGATATAAATAACAAAATAAAGAATTATCAAGAGAATTGAAAGTATCCAAAGATAAATAAAGAATTTTGACATTGAAAAATAATATGTGCGGCTATTTAGAGTTACAAACAACTTTTCTGTTATATTTTTATAACTTGCTTTCCCTGCGTTACCTATGTTTGAAAACACGGCATTTTACTTCATCATATCAAGTGTCTCCTACTATTTTGTTCTTTATTGGTGGTCTTCGCCTAATGGACATTAACTCTGTCGTAATATATACATACATACATACGCTCTACCCTGCGAACAATAATACTCTATCAATGGCTCTACATCTATCCCTAATGGGGCAGACAAGGCAATTTGAGTTTTGTGGCTCTAAGCAGACCGAACCCAGAATCGTAAGACCCAAAGGCCACTTTTAGCGTGATGGTGGGTGAGAAGGTGGTAAAAGGAATCAAAAGAGTAATGGAATGCTAACCTCATCGCCAATTAACATGATTCGCATTTCCGCCCATTCCTTCGATCGACTTTTACGATCTGCACGCGAAGAGAAGCAGCTGGTACATTCTATTTTTTTCCTTTCTCTCAGACCAGTTTGAAAGATCCGGGGTCCTAAAAGGTAATTAAATAATTATGGAACATTAATAAGTAAATCACACACTAGATACTTGTCTGCTACCTTAGTACACCCGCAGCTCCCTCGTACCAATCCAAGTTAATGCTCCGAATTCAAATCTTCCGTATCGCATTAATCCTGGGGGGCTGCCGTAATAAATTCCGTATTATACGCACGACACGCGTATTAAAATAAACATATAAACATGTTACACCCTTGCGATGTACACCCGGAGGTGAATTTCGTTCGCAAGATGCTCGGAAGTAAGAGTTTTTTTATAGATTTAAAAAAAAGTATTTTAGTAAAATATGTTTTCATTGTTATCTCCCTCTTTAATATTTAACATGAAAGAAAAGATGCTTTAAAAGAAGGCGACGAAGCATATTTTTACAAATGAAATTACCAATCAATTACAACTCTTCTTGTAAGAAAATTACACACTTTGAAACTTTAGTTTAGCATAAGTAAGACTTACGTAATGGACTTTTTTTAAACTTGTTTTTCATTAAAGGACTTATACTTTATACTTATACTTATTTTTTTTAAAGAAATTACAATCAAGAATGACTTTCTGGTGTACCGTTCATAGTCAGAGATGGCATTTTATTATAACAAAAGCCGGGGGTCCCGGCGGAGCGCAAGTGTATAATTCGCATGACACATTGTCGCTTGCACCCACTGCCGCGCGACATCCATTATATGCGACTTCATTATCTCAGTAATGGTAAACAAACATTATTTAATATACTTAAACAATATAATGTGTATTTCTTATATAAAATAATCTGAAATTCTTATACAAAATAACGAATAGGGTGAAGACAGTCACCCTATTCGTTATTTTGTATAAGAATTTCAGTCAGAAAATTATTATTCTAATTAGCCCGTCTTGTAGATTATCCAAAAATAATAAATCCATATTTTTCATTTTATCTAAAAAGTAAAAATTCACAAGGATACAGAGCATCTAAGTTCCAGGGTGGAGGGTTATGACGTTACTGCTATGTAAAAATCGTACTTAGCCGTAACGTCATGCTAAATTTAAATGCGCTGTAATTTTGTCAATTTTTGTTTCTCAGAGAAAAAAAAAGATACGTGTACAATATTTTTTAATAATCTAACATGGGGCAAAAATATTCTTTCAGTCGTCATGCCCATTCTACCTACGTTCACAAAGAATTCAGATGATCATCTTCGTTTTCGAGAATATAATAATCAAATGAGGGCAGAGCAAATTAGAGCTTTCGTTAATGTTAAGGATTTAAACCTACCTAGGTTTTGGTACCTTAGTAATTATGTCTAGTCTATATCAATGTATATTTAAAAGACAAATAAATATACCTACTGTTTTCTTTAAGAATATTGTACGTAGACATGGCACATGGCAGCGAACATTTGAGCCTTCTGAACAAGTTACGTGGCGATTAAGTTAATGATTTCAAATTATTGCAATCTACGAAACATGAGGTTCTAGAACCATATTTGGCTTACCTAATTGATGATTACGTGACATCATAATTTGAATCAGAGCAGTGTAATTATGACCGCTCGCCCAATTCTCAAAGAACCGTTTAATTCCCGCGAATTCCCAAATCGCGCTTATAATTTATAATAACAGGGAGGTCCCTTAACGAAGAGACCGTTTTGTAGATAGGTATCTATCAAATTACGGCACCCTCCCTCCGCAGCGCCTATTGTTGTCTAACACGGAAAATATTCATTTGAATATTTACTTAACACGGATAATATTTTAATCTTCCCCTTTGAATTATACATTCTCCAACGGAGACAATTTCACACCTATTTCATCAAAACGGCGTAACTCTACCAAATTGCACAATCGATAATGAAACTTAACGACTAGGGAGACGGACGAGTTGGGACGAAATTTGCTTGACGTGCTTAGCAATATCAATTTAACAATATATTCCTTTTGTTAATATTCGCACACGCTTTATCAAATTCTCCGGCGGGGGTGACAATAAGCCGCTGTAAGTACGCACTCCGACATATGGATAAAAGCTTTCATTTCACTCTTAGCTCTTTTAAGTAGATATATTCTGTATAAGAACATTAACCTGATTAAGTATCAATAACGCTAATCGAAAAAATGTCTTTATACATATACATACCTACTGTTGGTCACACATATGTATTTAAACGTATGTATATATAAGGGGTTACAAATAGAAACAAACATACACCTATTCAATGAAAGATATAAGGTACTGTATTGAGTTTAATGTTGGAATTGGATTGTAATATTTGAATGTAATGGGGCTGCATTGTTATGAGTGATTTTATATTGGCGCTTAAAAGAAAGATCATCTTTATAATTTGGTACTTTTTAAAAATTGTTTGGCCGTATGTATAAATCAGACGTTTTCTTAGTATGGCTTTTTACTTTGTAGACATTTTCACTATATGAATTTACAAATTTCAGACGTTTGACTCGTTGGTCATTTTATTGGAATATCGTTCATAGCCAAATGCCCATTTGCTAAATTGACCTTCTGATTCAGAGCGTTTTTGTAAACTACTAACTCCTTGCTTCATAAAAAAATACAAACGTTTACTAAACCTATTTTAGTTAAAACTCTTTCTATATTTGCAATAACAAGACAAATAATATTTTAACTAAAATAGGTTTAGCAACATTTTTTTATGAAAAAAGGGGTAAGAATATAAATAACAAGATTGATATAAAAATGTATTAATGTAATCATGAGTAGGATTAAATAGACTACTTAATAAAAAGGAGAATATCCGGGTATAACTTATTCCTCCATAATACTCAAATAGGTATATTCCAGTAAAATACCTTTTCAACATAAAGGTACTTATCCTAGTTTATAATCAGATTTGGCAGCTTCACTGCTCCGGCTGCGTCGGCCATTGTAGTGTCAAATTATATCATAATTCCATTGTGAAAACTGTTAACTGTCTCCGCGACGCCCTCCAGACAAAAAATATCCGTCCGGGGTCCTGCCCTCGCCTGTTTAATAACATAATAGCACAATTCCCTCGCCGCATGATTCAATTTGGATTTCCTCAGCCTCCCCAGTGTAGGCTAAAAAATGACAACTTCATTATACTGTCGCGAGGGCGACTTGTTTGCCAGAAGGATTATAATGATTAATTCCGTAAAATATTAATACCCAGTGCACCCGCGCTGCACACTTGCAACCTTTTATAATGCCTATTGAAATTTTAAACACAAGTGCGCTTTTGTTTACGACGATTTGTCGCCTCGTTCAGTCGATTAAAATGTGACAATGCAGCTTTGGTGGTTTGAAGAGATTTGTCTCTTTTGAACATTTTTACGATCAACACTTACGAAAACATTTTATTTTAAGCCGTGTGGTTCTCAGCAGAGTAGAATAGGACCACTCCAAGTTTTCCTGCGGATGTCGTAAAAGGCGACTTAGTAAACACAAGCTAAACAAAGCTTATAAACATCAATGAGACCTCTCCCACCCGTCTGACCAGCGTGGAGAGTGTAGGCCAAAGCTTCTGACTGCTCTGCCTAATGTATGATTCTGGCAGTACAGAGAGGGTCGTGCTCCTGCAGTGGAGACTAAAAAAGACCTCATCATGATGATCATGATGACACAGTTTGTTAGTTTCGAAGACAAACTGAGGCAGCGAATGTGAAATGCATTACAAAATACACTTCACATGGTTTTCTGATGCAAGCTGGACTAACAGAGTGTTCTATATTTAAAGTATCTAAGGCACAGAATACATTAAGAGTACAAATCTAACGTATTGTAACATAAATTAATAACTACCTAATATAATTAAATAATTTCTGTTTTTCCTAAAGGTTGACTGGTAGAGAATGCATTAGCGTTAAGTTCACCTTTTGTACCATTTTGGTCAATAAAGATTTTAATAAATAAATAATTGAATAATATATTTAGTAGCAATGTCATTTTTTTCTTTTTATCACGTCTTTATTCCTAACGGGATACGGGACAGAACTAGAGCAGTAAAACTTAATGCTACTTTAAGCGTGATGGTGGGCCTGTAGATGGAAATAATAGTGATGGGTTTCTAGCTGCACTGCCTATTATCATGAATGATTTTACGATCTACGCAGAAATAAACGCAGATGACCTAATTTCTAAGTGTTTTCTTTTTCCCACACCAACATCGAAGAACAATTTCAAAATTAATAACCTTGTGTACAATGTCATACATAGTATTGGATATTAGTTTATTTTTAAATTTTTGTTTTTTACCTTAATTTATTTATCAAATATTTATTTATTTACTACTTTAAAAACCTGCGGCTTATGTAAGTTTCCCCTACGGAATAAAAATATAAAATCTGAGACATTTTTATAAACATTGATTGGTCTATAAGCCGATTTCTTCGAAATGTCCTCACAAAGATCACTCCTATGAGATAAGAAGTGCAATATGGTGTGCTCAAGTAGTCCCTCATTCCATGGACAGTCTTGCCTTTGTCTGCAGAATAAAAACTTCATCTCGCTCCCCGAGGAATTTAATTTAGAGTAATGGAAGTGTTATATTGACTTAACAGGCCAGGGCTCCCCCTCCGCAGTTACAGTTATTAAAATGGAGAAATTTATTATTAGCATTCACTCGTTCCACTATTTACATTTTAATTTTATTTGTTCTGTGATTCCATTAGTCACAGTGTAATGCATTAATTCAATAAAGTAAGCCATAAAGCGACACGGATTTCGCGACATTCTAATGTACTCGTAAGTCGGGTAATTTATCACGTGACGAGGAAAAAGGGAAAAGTTTTGACAGAAAGCCTTTTAATACATAAAAATACGATTTCTACCTCTAATTATTAATTTTTAGCTTACTAACTACATCTTTACATCTCCCAGGTGCCCAAATGCTTAGAAGACCTGATGGCCGCAAATGACATAGTTTTCGAAGTAGCCAAATACTGGAGTGAGAAATCTAGTAGAAAAGATCGACACGGAAAGAAAAAGAAGCTAAAGCTGAAAAAAGTTTGTTTTCAAGATGATCTAGTTTAATACAGGAAGATTTTCACAAGCTTTTATTTAGTTTTACCTCTGATTCCAGTGTGTTTTACAGCAACTTACGTCACGATACTATAATTAAATAACAAACATCAATTTATACAAAAAAATAGAGCTCATCCCAGTCGCTGCCGTCAGCAAGCACGGTCCCCAAGAGACTGGCGGTATTGCAACGTTGTATGTGACCATATAGGGTGGAAATGCCACCTGTCTCTGGCCAGGCTTAGCCTTTGACCGAAATGCGCACCAGCTCTTGGGTCCCCAGTGATGGCTATCAAACGTGCGGAGATCGATATACGTATTTTTCAAATAAGAATTTTATACAATGTGTCAAGTTGCTTTGGACTCGATAAGTACATACTACTGGGAAGTATCTACAAGTCTAAACATATTAAATATATACTTTCTGTGAGGTACAAGTAAATGTATATCATATCGAGCTAAGAAGTATGGAAAAATTAATACCAATAAATTATCCAGATGTTACCACCAATCAAGTCGTTAAGCCCAGTGCATACAAGGGGATGCGCCGTGTAACTAGAGCCGGCACTTGCACTGCGACCCGAGTATATCATTTATAGTCCTTTTGTCGCCGAAATTATATTTACAGAAGTGAACAGACAATTTCACGGTCTGTACTCCGCACCCCCGCGCGCCGCGAACTCTAATCAAGGGACCTTGGGTGAATATGGACATGCTTTTTCCGAGGTGATCATTAGATATTGCGAGAATTTTTTTTAATGTTTGTCTTATTTTTATTTTATTTTAACTGAATTTAACGACAATTTATAAAATTTTACTTACTTTTATCATTACTTAAAAATGATTACATTTAGTTATAAAACGTTACATAGATATTTATGTAACTAAAACTAAACTAAAATCTTAATTTAAAACTAAATTATAAAACTTAATTAAAAATCAAAATGTTGTTCATGGTGTTATTTTAACTAAACAAAATAATTTATTTTATTTATTTGCTGTAATTTGACGCAGAAATAGGATACGATAAGAAGAGTTATACGTTTTATATTATTGTTTTGCCTGATTCTACAGGTATTGTGCATAATTTATACTTCTACCAGCTGTTGCCTGCAGCTTCACCCGCGTGGTCAAAGGGGTATTTGTTCATTCCACGGCAACCTCAATTTTTTTTATGGTAAAACTTATCCTATGTGTTCATCCAGGTAATAAGCTATCGGCATACTACATGCCAAATTTTATTCTATTTGACCCGTTTTGGCGTGAAAAGGGAACAAATATCCGAACAAACTTTCGCATTTATAATATTAGTTAGGTAACGTATCACTAAATGCTTTTTTTCTCATCTTAGCAAGCATCCGGTTGCATCTTTAGCTGTTCTGCTTCGGAGCCCGGGGACCGCTAAAATTATTTTGGCTTCCAAAGGAAAATAGTGGAAACTCTACCAGAAGTTTCTGACTACCATTGATGATAATAATTATACATGTGCCGATGAGTTGCTTAGTTAACTATTCATCGTCATCATTGGCAGCCTTAAATTCCATATCTCACTGTTAGGAATAGACCTCTCTAATCTCTATTTCTACTCCATCTATATAATTACCTAGGAAGACGAGGTAATGACCTCGTCTTGCCAGGTAATCATACTTATTCATACTCATACTTATTTGAATTAAAATAGGATCTTTTCTTTTAACATCGGCGACCAAGTAATGTCCACTTTATTCCACCGCTACCCTCGACCAATAAAAGGGTGAGTTCACACATGAGCGTGAAAGATTGTCCACATGTTCGGCGACACCCCTCTCCACCCGATGGCCTGATCACCTTATCTCTCTGTGCATCGAATGAATAATCTCAGCCTGTCATTTCCTCTTTGCTGCCCAATGCTTCACTCGTTAAGATTCCGACAGATATCTTCTATTGGTGTTTCCTCGTGTGCCGACTGATTATTAGTTTATTAGTAGTTTCTTTTAAACGCTACTGAGTTCATGACCACTTATTCATACTTATGTCTCTACCATGACGGTTAAGTAAAAGTTAGCTGAATAAGCTGTCTAATAGAGTCGCTGCGAAATCTTGAAAATTATGTCAAGAACCACTTAAGAAAAAATGCTGTAATGTGGCATATTTTTAGTCTAGCATTATAATATTTGACATTAAACCTTTTCTGATAATTTTAATGATGCATGATGCGTATTGCGTATATATAATTTTTAAGTATGAATAGAAAATAAACAGATTCAAACTTACGTAGCGTAATTTCCTGCAATACATTAGCATTGATCGATTACAGATTGTCTACATTTTCTTCTACCTCTTTTCTCGCCTTTTCCCTAGTTGGGGTGGGCTCTGTATGTCAACTCCCTCCATAATTTTCAGTCCTTTGCCAACTCTGTACTAATTTATAAAATTTTATTTCATTGTAAACATTTCTAAACCAGAAAATCTTTTCTTTTACAGTAAAGAGACGAAGATATAAATACATTGTATTTACATCACTGAACATATAGATGTAATAAATCACACTAAGAGAGACATAATGTAACACAAATATTAAATACAACGCTAGTCATTGCGCCGACGCCGCGTCGCGTGGCTACTTCCTGCAATTGACAAGCAAATAAATTGCGAGATCAAAGTTCGGAAAAATAACACGTTAAGGGTGAACATCTGTAGTCCAAATCGTAGTTAACTTTTTCGTAAAAAATTTGTATACTAACTATTTGCTAATATATATACTTCAAAATTTATTTTTTAAATTTCGAACTGGCCCGCTGCTCGGCGCACTGATTTAAAAAAGTAAAACGGCGGAAAGCAACAGTTTGCATCACAAGTTTCTATCACAAACAATATTGTTTATGTTAGCATAATGTAAATAAGTATCTAAGTCTGTCATAACTCATAATACAAATTCATCTCAACCACCATTTTTACAATAAATCTGTAAATAAATTGTAAAAGTCAAAGTAAAAAAAAAAATGTAGGATAAATATAGCGTTTCTGCTTTCCACTGCTGGAAAAATACGGCGAAAGAAACAGTTCAGTGTTAAACGTAATAAACAAAACCCTTATCTAAACAAAAATAAACACTTTTGGATTATTATTCGCAAATTCATGTAGCTGCTTGGACTATAGTGACAGACGGAAGCGGAAGATAGGACGGAAAGCAGCCCACGCGTGAGCCCGGATGCGCTTTCACTTATCTCAGCGTGATGCCTGAAAATGGCTCCTCATTGCCTCATATTTGATTTTATAAAGTGAATCTTTTATTCCGGTTACTTGAAGATTGCAAGATTTTCACCTAACTGTATACGATCTTTTATCTCACCACCTTGTGGGTAGGTGTCCTACGCATTGCTTGCCAGTGCGTGGTCGCTATTCGAGAACCTTTTTGCCCCATCGGCCATCGGTTCGTCGTGATATGTGTCCAGCCCACTGCCACTTCAACGATCTGATCCGCTGGGCTATGTCAGTGACCTTTGTTCTTCTACGAATTTTCTCATTTCTGATTCGATCACGTAGAAACTCGAAGAATTTTTTTTTTAATATACATAAATTTTATTATTAAAAATACACATTTATTGACCAACCGAGCGTGAAGCGCCGAAGCGTGATTTTAATTTGGACAAAAATGCTTTTGCATGTTTGCCGGCTTTTTCTTCTATAGGTCGGTTTCTCAACCAATTCTCGTGAATATTTGTAGGCAGATTTGATAAATATACAGAATTCTTTAACAATTCAGATTTTTTAAATTTTTCTTAATGGGGTTTTAAGGTTTACGGTGAATATTTATTCGGTTCCTACCCACGCGGCCTGCAGCTTTCAGAGCCACTATTTTATTTAGGTATAAAAATAATCATGCATTAAATATTTATATTCTAAAACATATTTAAATTGCACGAGATGGATCTCCACAAGGATGAACTATGGAACACCCTTTGTTATTCTCCTATTATAAAGATATTCTAACATTTTTGCACGAGACTCTTTTCGATAACGTAAAAGCATATTATCATGAGTAGCATTATATTATAATATCATGAGTCTGAATATGACCGCGGCATCTTCGGTGCCATATAACACATTAATAGATTTTAAAAAAAGTACCAAATATTTATTGTAAGAAAAAAAAGTAAAGACAAAAATACTTCGCCAATCACGCAGTCAACATATTTTTTTAAACAAACAATGTTTGACCCTATAACTAGCAAGCAATCCCTTTACTTGAAAGATACCAATCTTAAATGGAATGATATGCAATCAAATAACAAAAACTGACGTAAACCGCAAATCGGAAGTGCCGGTTATCAACAAGCAATTTCAAAACTATAGTGGCATCGCGTGATACCGAAATTAATTTATTTCGAGTAGATTTATTTTTAGGGATCCGTGACAATAAAAAAGGCCTCAATCCAGAATGGTTATAGACTTTTTCAGCACTTTTTACAAAACACGCAATAAGGAATATGCATCTAATACCAATCCGGCTCATATTTTTATTTTACAATTTCTTTTAATACGTTACCACGCCTAGTTAATTATTTTTCTTACTGACTCTTATTTGGATTAGAAATAAATTATTGAAAATATGCAAATATTGCGTGGGAACTTTTGACAAACAAAAGGGAAATGACGACAACGTTCATAAAAAGGAAATGACAAGTTTGGGTGCGTTCGGTAGAACTGTCCGTCCATGTAGTTTGACTATCGATGACATTCGAAATGTATGTACTTTTATATAGAAGTTTAACAAACATCACTGGCTGATAACATCGAAAGTACCCAAAAAAGAAAAACATGCGTTGACAGCTTCTGTCTCTAGCGGATATTGCAGACGTTGACGTCATATTTTAAAATGGCGTGTTTTAGTTTTTATAATCTACTTGCTATTTTTAATATTTATTTTCTACACCATATACATGTTTTTCGGCACTGATTTATTTTTTGCGGCTATTTCTCGACGAGGACTATCGATTAAAAATATAAAAAAAAATCATGCATACTCTCTATTGAAGGACGTCTAACACTAAATAGGGTATTAATACAAAAAAAAACTTGCAAAGAACGAGAGGTTGAACCAAAATATTAAAGATAGTAGACTGACTCCTTTTAATTTACCTTTTAATTTTAAACCCTTTAACTTGTATGCAAATTTAAGTATAGTTTAAGTATAAGGCACGTGCTGATCTTTGTTATGCATGTGTATAAACGACTTTTGTAATGTGTTCCGCTTACTGCCGCTTACATAGTCAACCAATTCTCAAACTAAAATTGCAAAATTGAGTACAGAAATTATATACAGAACTCTTCGCATCGATGCAAAATTCTCTTGAAGAGTATAATACCGGGCGCAAGCGATGTCACACTCGGCCTGAGTGCGGACCTGTGTTATATAAACGACTTTTGTAATGACTTCCGCTACATAGTTAAACAATTTCCAAACTATTCGTTCTGTAAAATTAAGAACAGAATGTATAACTTTTATAATAATATACAGAACCCCTTGGCGTTGATGCAAAATGCACTTGATGAGTATAATGCAGGGCGCGAGCGACGTCGTGCGAGGCCTGAGTGCGGACCTGTGTTATATAAACGACTTTTGTAATGAGTTCCGCTAACTGCCGGCGACATAGCCGACCAATTTCAAACTACGCCATTGCTTTCCATGATAACATCAGCAAATGACGACCTTATGATACTTCTAATAGGCTTACCCTCATATTTTAAGAATCTATCTTGGCTTAGACTTATATTTAAAAAAAACCAGCCACACCTTTCTAATTATATAATTTGTGTGGCTTGGTTGCATACTCACTATACTATAGTGAGTATGCAACCAAGTTAAGGAGTGCAGACTTTTTTATGCAATAGACAAATGTCAAAAAACAATGCTTCTTAAATCAGCAGCGCAGGTTTTTTATGAATACAAGGATTACCTCTATATGTTGTAAAGAAAATCAATAAGTTTGTAACTTTGAACCTATTTTCTAATAATTTTAATAATAAACAGAAACTGTCACTCAGACTTATATATTTTTTTAAATAGATACATTTAGTATAGGTACGCAAGATATTGTAATAAAAAAACGATAATTTATTTTCCCAATATTTATTCACAGAACATTCCTTGATAGTAATCGCCAAAAATTTCTTTAACTATATCACACATGAACTTTGGGTCAAATCCGTAACCTTCTAACGTTTCTTTAATTTCCGTAAACTTAGGATTCTTAGCCATTCTCCTCATGATGTTCACAAACTCTTCGGATGTAATGGTTTCAAACAATTCAGCTACTTCCGGACTGGTTTCCAATTTACTTTCGAAAAGCTCCTTCATTTCGTCTCCTGGAATGATTTCCATAATTTCTTCTATGAGTCCTGCCATTCCTTTGTTTTTTCTCGACAGTTTCTGTTCTTCAAGAGGAGGTATGTTCATGAAGGAATTAATAACGTTAATAATGTATTTAACCTCATATCCTTTTGATTCTAAAAAATCTACTGCCTGAAATTAAGAGACAAACTATTTATGTAACAAAATATTTAAAAGAAATCAATCATATTTAAATTAATCGAATATAAATTAATTCCACACTTCTAATTAGTGGGTAGTAATGAAGCATCACATATTTTTAGCTTAGATATTGTTCCAAACATTGTAGTGCTCTATAATAAATCAATAATAAATTATTTTGAAAAAATGCGCATTTACGCATGCTTGAAATGCGTGTACTATGAGATGAGAAAATTCGTCGAGGTGATTCGCAGTCACGATAGCACGATTGGTAGTGCACTCACGGCGTTAACGTGAGGGTTGTGGGTTCGAATCCCACTCGTGGCAGATTTGTTCATCACATATTTTCAATTTGGATGAATAAATAATTAATAATTATATTTATTACTTTCATCCTTATCAGCTATAATAAATAGTTCACTGCTGGATTAATATTTATTTATTTTGAACGTGGAAAAGATATTCTGTAGTATCTTACTACAGAATAACTTGCTTACCTCGTAAAACTCCTCAATCGATTCAAATTCTTTAATTATTTCGGGAACCTTTGAGCTGGTCATGAACTGGATGAACTCTATCACCTCTGGATCCTGTATGTACTTCATCACAACCGTCATTGCTTCGTTAATATCGATGAGATTTAAAAAGTCCATAATATGCTGCCCCCATTTTGATGCCAAATCAGTTTTAGGTTTTACTAGTTCATTAAAACTTTGCTCTCGTATTACTGGTGAACGCAGTATGGAACTGTCACCAAACTTAACAGCAACAATAAATAACAAAATAGTAGTTAATTTTAACATTTTTTAAAGAACTCTGTGCCGGTTCTCCAACTAAGTCCAAATTAATAACTATAGAATAAAATCAAGAACTAATTTATATACGAATGCATTGTGAAATTAAATATAATTTCGTAATTAGTAATTTACAATTGTACTTCGTTCATAATCTGTTTATGAATTTATGATACAACATATGCTGTTATCTTAATCATAGGTGAATGTTGCAAGGGCTAGTTGGTAACTCATATATCTATCAAACAAAGCTATGAAACTAATAGTTTATAACATTGGTATTATTTTCTTTGTTTTTAAGATTTTCAAACCTCAGTGGTTTATAGAAATGTCGTGTAAATGTTCTGTTGTACTCAGTGTGTAATATGATAGTAGTAAATAAAATAAATTCTTCTATGCTAGTCTGAAAGAAAATAAAAAAAAATTGAATGTACCAGCTGCTTCTCTTCCCGCGCTGATAGTAAAAGCCGATCGAGGGAATGGGCGAAAATGGTAATCATGTTTATAGGCGATGCGGCCAGCAATCCATCACCATTTAGATTCCTTTTCCATCTCGCCCACCACACCATACGCTAAAAGTGGCCTTTACATCTTGCGTCTTTGGGCTCTGTCTGCTTAGAGCCGCTAAATCTAATATGCTCTGTCTGCCGCGTTAGAGATAAAGACGTGATAATGTATCTGTATAAGATTTTAAAACCAAACACGTTATTGATGAAGAAAGTTACAATAATGTGACAGGATTCACGCCAGTGGACCCGACGGTCGCTCGCCGTGAGTTCAATAGGCAGAACTGAGAGACGGCGTCCATCCAGCGGACACTGCCGCCGGGCTCACTTGCAGATGTCTATCCTAAACAATGTTCCATGTACAAGTCCTATTATTTGAAGACAATTGTTTTATGTGTAAGTATTTTGATAAATATCCTGACTTTGTCTTGTTTAGCTTGGAGTTTTAAGATGTGAAAATAAGTTGATAGTTATGTAACTTCTCCTACTGCCGTAAATTAAGGCTGTTTGTATCAAATTAGTTTATTTTCCAATTTAATATACTTAAATATAATACCTATAAATACCTACATAAAAAACTAACTGTTAGTAGGTACTGTAAGTAAACAATCAACATAAATCTCACTTAAGATTATATAATACAATTAAAATTAATTTTCTAGTAGGTATAAGTATCTAAAGAATACCAAAAAATGCCTTCAGACCAGCAAAAAACGGTACTATCATAAATTTCTGTCAACGTTTATTTTCATTGACCGTAAAAAAAATATCCACTATCGTAAAATTACTTATATAGTCTCAAAATAAATCAGTAGATATTTTAGGCCTACGCGAAGATAAATTTATATTTCTTAACTACAAGTACCTTTGACCTCAAAGAACAGTCTGTAAATCGAAACAAACAAAAATAACTGAACATCTCAGAGTGAAACCGCGAAACCTGAGGTTTCTCGGATAATATCAAAGTCACGACTGCTGCGGATAAAATTAGAGGAAATACCTTGTTCCAGCCGTGGAAATACAGGTTATCTTGAATTTCAGACTTATCTTACGTTCAGTTTTGCAAACACTCCGAGTCAATTATAAGAATTAGATGTTAAGCAGTGACATCATAGACCAAAAGACTGTGGATAATCATGACAAATTTGATTAAATCCTCTTGATAAACGAAAAATATTGGCCGAGTGTTGACGGTAGAGTAGAATACAATTTGTTACTACCCCTTTTTATCCCACGGCTGACGTAAGAGTAAGAGGCGACTAAGGGACGTATAGTTAATCGAAAACGGACAGCAGCATGCTCAGTACAAAGACTTTATACTATTTACTGCGATCATCAATCCGTCTGCCTAGCCTGGTAATTATGGGCAAATCCGTTCATTATTGGATGAAGCCTTAAGTCCAGCAGTGGAACTATACCTAGGTATATAAGCTGTAAAAAAGAAATAACAAGAAGACTTTCATCATCATCATCCGCATAACGTCCACTGCTAGACATAGGATTTATTTATATATTATTTAGACTCTACCAAGGATTTCCAAAATGACCGATCTAGAGCAGCCTGCGTCCAGCGCTTTCCAGCGACCTTGGTCAGATCGTCTGATCACCTTGTGGGTGGGTGCCCAACGCTTCGCTTGCCAGTACGAGGTCGTTATTCGAGAATCTTTCTGCCCCATGGGGCCATTGTCTTATTTAAGAAGACTTTGACTTATGACATTTGCTATGTTTGACTCCTATAACGGATTTTCAATATCATTGCTATAGTGATATTATCAACTTAAAGCAAAGTTTACTAGCGCCCAATTTAGCGGTTGGAAATGTTCGATCCAGCCTCAAGAGGATTACGCTGTACAGAGTTCAAATTGGCTTTTTATATTCATTGTAATGGAATTTAAATTGCTGCAAAGGATAGCTTCCCTTAAACTATTCCCGGCTCGTTTACCGTGAACTCTTTCTGTAGTCACGACCGTTAATTATATTTATTTATAATTCGTGCTTGTTAGACGATTGCAATGGCATTTATTAATTATAAATATCTGGATTTAGCTTCAGTGTGCATAAGTTTAATGCTAGTGTTAATTAATTGATGTATTTCAATCGATATAGATGCAGAGTGCGCATTATTAGTGCTTTGTTAAGTTAGACAACCCCGGGCGTGGTCCACACTTGGATGAGTGGTGAGTATGGCATGATAATATCTGAAGGTCCTCCATGCTTTAGAAGTCACGTTAAGTCGTTGGTCTCAGCTGTAGCCATTAGATTGGTCAAGTTATGTCAGATGCCTTTCAGGCAGCTTGAATAGCAATCGAATGTGACGAACCTCAAAAAGTTGCTTGAGGAATGACAGACATGTGCGATGGCATTATGTCGGCTCTATCAGGACAAGCAAGCCTAAGAGTTCACAGTTTCAGCACAGTTTTATAATTACAAATAAAATAACTTTTATTTTATCTATGAGTGGCAGTCAGTGGGTTGTCGCCATGAAGGTGGCGAGTTTGGCAGTAGCGGGGTATGAGAGAGGATAACCCGGCACGCGCCGCGCAAGCCAATGAGTCTGAAACGGGCCAAACATTCAAATTGCCCGCGCGCCCGTATCAAATGTTGTTTTATAGCTAATTCCCAAATTCGGTTATGGCCTATAAACGATCCGGTGGAATAATTTAAATGCGAACCCGCCTCTATAATGTGCGCACTTTACCTCGAAATTAGGTATTTGTATGTTAAATGCGTTTTGAAATAGGATTCCCGGTGGACGTTTATCTCTCGTCTGCAAAGATTCTCCAGTGGTTTTGAATTTAGTCAGTTATTGTAAATCCCGATACCATTTAATTTATAGTTCTCTATTAAACTGCTTAAACGCTATGCGAGCAAAGTACCTATGTCAATTCAACAAAATAATTTAATGTGTTGTTTTAGTTTAATTAAATAATAAAATAAGAAATAGTGAAAAAATACCACGTGGTCTTTTTTCTTATTTTTTTATTTTATTGGGAACTTTGGTACTGCATCTTGAATGCCTAAAACCCCTATAAAAATATTGTTTTATTTTAGTAGAAAAATCTTTATCGACCTACTTACCAGCGATCAATTAGCTAGCTAATACTTACCTACCTAATAAGCTGGATTTGAATAAGCGTTGAACAAATTTCGAGTTGTATATTCTTTGAGATTTTACCAAAACATTACGTTGCCATCTCCAATATTTCTTGAATACGCATATATTCAAGAAATATTGGACCTCATTTTCGCACGCTCCTATTACTAGGAGCCCTTACTCATTGCTTTAGCGAAACTAAAATACAGTAACCGTAAAGTCATAATGGCCTGGACACAATACTCTGATTGTAATACAGTGGTACCGAGATTTGCGTTTCACTGCGTACTTGTTACTGTCAATCAAATTTTTCTGGAGTAAAACCAGCGACGAACGTACCAAGAAAACGTAAACCGCTACCGCTACCATGCTAACTTGTGTCCAGATATATGTAACGAGAAAGTTCGCACTGCGTCGTTTAGTGAACAAGCTAAATACATTAGTTCACTCACTCACCGCGCCTTCCTTCAATTTAAAACGTTTTAAATATAATAAACGGCTCGTTTAAAGGTTTTCTCTTGTTCCGAGCTAATTTCTAGACAGACATTTCCGTTCATTCAGTATGACCGATTGTTTATTGGCCGGTCCGCCTTTGCAAGACAATTGAACAAAATTACTTAGTTAACGGGACTCTGCTCCGCTTCAGTAAAATGTTGCATCCTTTTAAATTGCGAATATTGGCAAAATTGTATTGTACTTACTTTTTTTTTCAACGGCATCATTGTTTCTTGTATGCCATCTTAACAAGCAACAAGGAAGGAAGTAACCTACCGTTGAAAAAAAAACTAGAATAAATTTTCATAATACCATTAATGAAACGAAGTTGTGATAAAGAGTTCACGAACGGACAACACTCAGCCTCAGTAAGATAGGTTGTGTCAATCAATGATAAGATTTACTGTTACTGATACACTATCACGTCTTTATCCCGAACGGGGCAGACAGAGCCTTGGGAGGCAAGGCCCAGGCCACTTTTAGCGTGATGGTGGGCATGAAGGTGGAACAAGGAAATCATAATAGTGATGGGTTGCTAACCGCATCGCCTATTGATATGATTCAGATTCTTGCCCATACCCTCGATCGGCTTTTACGATCTGCGCGGGAAGAGAAGCAGCTGGTACATTCTATGTTTTTTCTTTTCTCCCAGACCAGCATGGAAGATAAAGATTTATCATTTCGAAATTTTTTTATTTAACTATAGTGGCCTCGTTGGCAGAAATAAAACTATCCAAAATGTCTATTCCCAAAGTCGGTTTTCTGAAACACGTTAATTTTTCAATTTTTAATATGAAACTAATCAGTTGGTTTTCTAAACTACATATATAAACGTAAAGTACATTATCTATACTAACCTAAATATAACCGTAAAATAAAAGATTAATATCTTAATAGAAATCCGGGATTAAACCGTTCATAAGTCGGTTATGATGTCAATGACAACAAAGCATCAAAACACTCGAACAAGAATTGCAATGGACGTGTCGAAATATGAATTTAATATCTGATAACGCCAGCGATATCGCCACAAATTGTACCGTAGGATTATTAGGCACATTATCCGGGTACCACCGACCGTCTAACGGTGTCCTAATGGACGAAATTTAATCACGACAAATCGAATGGCACCTATTTATGAAGTCGAATGACTAAACAGCTTTTTAATACGATTCACACGTTAGCAGTTATAGTTAGTTAAGTTTTTGTATCGAAACATTTCACGGTGCGATGTATTGAACTCTTATTATATTAAATGTGATACCACATACCGACAACTGATGGGATCTATTATTGTTGATCCACGGATCAATATTCAATCATCGAGCTACTTCACTGCGACTGCTCTCCGTATCATAACAAAAAAGGTTCATTTCGTTACATTAAATTCAGTTTGTTTTTCTATTCTTAACTAGGTTTATTTCCGTACATTTTCCTCGAAGATAATCACGTTTCATGATTTAAATTAAAGACCTCTGAAAGGGAAGGCTCGGAATGCAGATGTATCTAAAAACAACAATGGCAAATAAATAAAAGAAGCTAGAGCACCTTAATTATAAAGCGCCTTTGAGTAATCTGCGCTAAACACAGAATCAAAGTATCTGATGAAGTAGCCAGTACCATCCGCATGGGATCGAATGAGTGCAAAGTGCATACAAAATCGTGATGTGGCCTTTTAATCGGTTTCACGTTCCTTCCCGCGCTAGTTTTTGTATTCGAATTTCACTGGCAATCTGTGAGCTCGTATGGATCTGGGACCGCTGGGATCTCAAGGAGCTAAAGTGAGCTGTAAGTCGTTGGCACAAGAGTTATTTCGAGTGATTAGGGGATCCTTAGTAGCCGAGCGTTGTGGTTGCGCTGTAGTAATAAGATAAAGAGGCAGTCCCATTTTGTTTCGCAGCAACCTCGGTCCAATTTACGCTGCGCGATGACCATTAGCATAAGTCCGGAGCGTGATGCGCGCGCGATTCGCCGGCGCTCGGCGTGACGCGCCGCGCCGCCGCGCAGTCGCCGCCCGCGCACTTGCCATCAGTGTAATTGCTGCCAGCGACACATTTGTTTACTATTGTAAGCCGTGAAGATGCCATCGCAGCGCAACACTCCACTCGACTCCTTCAAATTAGCAAACTAAACGATTTAGCACGATTTTCT
This sequence comes from Acrobasis repandana, assembly GCA_963576875.1. Classification (NCBI taxonomy): domain Eukaryota; kingdom Metazoa; phylum Arthropoda; class Insecta; order Lepidoptera; family Pyralidae; genus Acrobasis; species Acrobasis repandana. The sequence continues at coordinate 13,712,682 of OY756216.1, read as the reverse complement.
CTTGTTGTGTTGTTTGTGAGCCCGTTTCACTGAGAATAACTGTCTTAGATGAGACTAGACATAGATGATGTTGTCATGTGATTTGTATTTACCAGTCTTCTTTCTACTTTCCTTCTCATCTACTTGTGAACTTTGGAAAAAGTCCTTAGTGTATATCTAGCTAGGTACATGTGCCTCTGCAATAACTTACGCGCAGTTTTTGTGTTATTTTATTAGTTTGTTTTACGGCTTTTCTTGCTCTGTGAGTAGTTACGAGTATATAGGGTCTAACAAAATATACTGAAACTGTTTTAACCCGTATTCACTCCATGATACTGAACAACTTTCCCCAGGGAACATATATTTAATTATGAAAAATAATTTTTAGCCCCATACATATTGACCGATCAGCTGATCAGAGCCAAAAAATATTTTTCACGATTCGGCATATGTTTCTTGGGGAAAGTTGTTCAATATCACGGACTGAATTCACCCTAATAATAGTTTTAGTATATTTTGTCAGACGTTATATAATAATATAGATAATTTTATAAATTAACACATGAATTTACAATTATCCTTTACGTACTAAATTACTAGACAAAGCAAGTCAAATATTATTAAATAAACCTCAAACGACACATACGTAATTCCTAGTATTGGCTTGGCTTATATCAATCATAACAAAATTAGAAACTGAGTGCATTTAGAATTATTTACTGGGAGTGATATGTCCTTATTATCACGCCAGCATTTCTAGATATACTTAATCGTATCGTTACCATATCGATATATAATAGGACTTGATTGCAGCAAAAATCATAGAAATGGATGAGAGAGCAGTAATACTATTACTACTACAGTATATGGTGTGTCAGTTCATTAGTCATAGTCAGAGACGATATAGCTATGAAAGCTTTGCATTCACTTATTTTTTTTCTGATGTAGAGTTCCATTCCTATAGGTATGAAATTACCATTACTTCTTGATAAAATTTCCAACTATCCGTAGAAAAAAATTCTTGGCTTAGCTTTTTGACTACTTAGTATTTCTTATTACGTTATTTAAAATGTATATGTTTATGTGTCAACATTGTATTGTAGTATACACATTTGTGAATTGAGAGATGTAATGAAAATATCCCTCCTGGCGAGTAGGCGACCAGTACTGTGTAAATTAGTTTCTTTTGGTGTTTCTTCTCAAAAGTGGTCGTTGCAAAACGCTAGTATCGGTAGCTTTTCTTGAAATAGTTAATAATTAAGATATAAATAAACATTACACATAATTTATATGTCGCAGTTGAATGGTATAATCCTCTAATTCACTAAACTTCTAGCTGTTTGGCATTACAGTTCGGTTTTGTTAAACAACTGAAAATCGTTCAGCTGGATTGTCTAAGATTGCGCAACGTGTTACGTTCATTTTAACCGCTAACCATGTTTCCAAACGGCTAGCATTTTTTTTAAACAGTAGCGGTAATCCGCTGTTTAACGAAACCGTTAAACAATCCAACTGCGATACATGCCATGCATGATAAGGATTTGTTGTAGGATTACTATAATGAAATATAATATAACTGGATGTCTATTAGAATACAGATCTTTTTGAAATCGAATTTCATTTCCCAGAAAACTATTCCACGATTTTTATTGCTACAGGTTTGCCCTAATCTAGTAAAATGGATAGAACATTCCTAGCACTCGCCAGCCGCTGCCGCGGCACACTCGCTTCGCTCGCTCGCCACATTGCCACTTCGTAGGCATTCTAAATTGTATATAATTTCTTTAGACAGAATTGTTCAACAACTTCTCTAGCTGCATGGATGAATACAAGTCGTTCATTCCGTTTCGCGTATTAGGGTTCACTGTTTAACAAAACCAAGCTGTAATGCCAAAAAGCTAGAGGTTTTATCAATTAGCGGATTATACTATCCAACTGCGACATATACAAAACTTATTGACGTGTAATAGTGCCAGCTAAGGCCTTATTACTTTTTTTTTTAACTTTACATTTGATTTTAATGATTTGAAGTCGAATTTACATTTTTAAATACTTGTAATACTTTTAAAAACGGAGACTATTATAAGATAGGTAATCTTTAATCATAAAAAAGTTTCCGTTTTTATTTTTATTTTATTTTAAATTTTCTACTGAGTTCACGAGTGCAGTTATTTTTATACTTAAAATAAAAAGAGCACTTACAATATATTGTAACTACATAACGTCAAAAACTTCAAATACTTAACGGTAGTAGTCGTTTAATTTAATTCGTAAAAAAATAAACACGTAAAGCCCTATCTATTAATACACGGTATCCATCCATTGACTAGTCATATATACATAAATAGGAAAAAAGTCTTTCAGTAAGCTACCTTCTTCCTAGCCAGATAAAACTGGCATGTGTGAACAGTATATTTGATTTGTCCATTTGATTAGGAGTTTCCATTGGATGCAAAGCGTATGGGAAATCAAATGTCGTATGTCATGTCTTGTGAGAATCAAATGATAGGTGACAACAGAAGTCCTTACAAGCCTTCACAAAGTTAGTGCCTATATATATATACATACTCGTATATTCATTATGTGCCAACGTAAAGATAGAGGATCGATATCGTAGGAGAATACAAATTACTAATTACGCACGTTAAAAAACCGTGGGTCTGATCTGCGCTTGGATGGATTGTTGACCGAAATTGTCATTAAATATCTCACGTTCTTCCGTGTTTTAAAGGCACTTTAAACCGTTGGTCCCAACTGTCGTTATTAGAAAGCAGACGGCAAGCTATGTCAAATGCCATTAGACAGCTTGAAAAATCTTGCTAAAAAGACATCAATGTTGGTCGTTTACACACACTACTACAAACACAACACTATTATATTACATCTTTATCTCTACCGGGGTAGACAGAGCCTAGCCAAGACCCAAAGGTTACTCTAAGGGTTGGATCTCATCTATCAGCACGGAACAGGACTTTCCTATGCTGCTATCCTTTTCTGTCGCTCAGAAGCTTCATTTGCTAGAGCGAGAGAGAGCTACCGAACGCTTCAGCACCGGCCGTGCTGCAGCGTTCCGTTGCAATCTCTCGCTCTAGCAAATTACTGTTCTGAGCGACATAAAAAGATAGCAGCATAGGAAAGTGCTGTTCAGTGCTGATAGATGAGATCCAACCCTAAGCGTGACGATGGACGTGAAAGTAGAAAAAGGGAATCAAAATAGTGACGCGTTGCTAACCGCGTCGCCTATTGATATGATTCATATACTCATCCATTCCCTCGATTGGCTTTTACGACCTGCGCGGGGAAAATAAGCATTTACATACACACACACAAAGAGTATCGTCAGCAGCATATAAATAACATACCTAGGTGTGATTCTCAGTAACTATCATAACTGCTTTATATGAGCTATTGAAACTCGGGTTGCTCGCATATTGTAACCCAATATGTGCGTGGCGAGTGGCCACTTGGCTCCTAGGACTTGTCGAAGGCGCTAAGGAGGCACTGTGTTGCATTAATATTGATTGATGCTGTTCCCAGTACCTCCGTCATTTGTGTACAAAGTGTTATATCTGCAAGGTGCAACTATGCTGCTTTTAGGGCTGGTGGACGAAAGACTGACATAAAAGTGTATGTTTTAGAAAAAAAAAAGTTTTTCTAATACACACTTTTATGTCAGTCTTTCGTCCGCCAGCCCTAAAAGCACACACATACACTTTGTATTCTCCTTATATGAGTAATATTTTCTTACTCTAAAATCACATTTTACAAGCGCAGATCCATATTAACTAAGCTGAGCTGTGCTGAGTTTAAACAACCAACAATATATTTTTCGTTATTTGATACTCTTCTTTCTGTCTCTATTAAGGGGAAGGCACTTTATTCTGTGTCTTTTGTTTTATTTATATAACGTCTAACAAAATATACTGATACTATTTTAAGGGTGGTTTCAGGCCATGCTACTGAACAACTTTCTCCAAGGAACATATATCGAAATATGAAAAAAAATTTTTGGCTTGTCATACAAACTCGGATCAGCTGATCGGTCAACTCGTATGAGAGGCCAAAAAATATTTTTCATATTTCGATAAATGTTCCTTGGGGAAAGTTGTTCAGTGGTATGGACTGAATCCACCCTTAAAATAGTTCAGTATATTTTGTTAGACCACGTATCTATTTATTGTGTCACTGCTACACAAACTAGAATGGTTTAGCTCTTTTAAGTCTTAGCACAATGTCCGTGTTGTCGAGTTTTCAACGTTCTCATGGTGAAGCAATTTAAACTGGTGTACTTCGGCGTACTTTTTTATAGTTTTATCGACGAACTGAATATTAAGGTCCCGGTGCAAGTCGTCATTTATGTACCACGGAACGTTAACAATATCCTGTAGCACTTTATTTTGGAATCGTTGGACGATATCGATGTTGCTTTGTTTGGTACAGCCCCACAGCTGTATTCCATAAGTCCATACTGGCATAAGGACATAACTATGATAACAATAATTAATTATATAATTTCCACCTGCAGCAACCCTAATGAGGCTCGTAGAGTACCGGCGCACGCGCGCGCCTTCCAGCCGTCATTAGAATGTAACATCTCGAACGATTTTCCTACTTTAGATACGGTAATGGCCGTAAAAACACGTTAGGAGGAAAAACGCTCGCATAAAAATATTGTATCCTTACTGCATATAAGCCATAGCCATTTCTGAAAATCAAACGGAGCGAATAGCAAAAGCGAGTTGGTGCACATATTTTGCCATACACAGATGCGGTTAACGAATGCAAGGAGGATTTTAATGGTTAATGTGATTCTTGCAACGTATCTAGTAATACCTTGTCACTTGTTCGCGTGAATTAATATGCTTATGCATGGTAATATGGCTATATAAAATTACAGGTACATAGGTAATAGGGCAGGACACATGATCCAACCAAAGACCCCTATATAAAGTAGTGGCAAAAATAAAACATCCCAAATATTTTGTAATTTAATAAATTTAAAAACATTTGTTACTTGTGACTTATATTTTATAGGTACTTTAATTCCAACACCCATTCATCATAATACCTGTTTGATTTTACTTCAGGGGTCTCTAACCTTTTTATCACCAACTCAAAAACAAAAAATGGATTAGGTGTGTATACTCTATATTCCATGAAAGAGTCGGTACTATACGGTATACGGTACATTTTTATCCCACCAAAAACATTCTGTAAAAAACTAGCCAAGTCTTGATGGAGCTGCTTGTTTATCTCTAAAAAGTAATGAAATCTAGACAAAGTCGTGCCAAGTCTAAGGTTCCTTTCTGCGATTTCTTTGTTATTATAGTTAATGTTGTGTGACTTGGCCGTTTTTGCAAAAGCAATGCTTTTGCAAAAAAAACTTTTCGATTTAGTGACACGTTTTTGAAATATTAAACTAATTCATAAGCGAGTCAAGTGCGTAGTTTAGCTTTTAGCTTGAAAAAATGAACAACATGAAAAATTTTAAAATACATCATTGTTAGAAAACAATTATTTATATAAAGTTATAAATTGTTTAAATTGGGTAGTAAATATTTTGAATTATGGAAAATAAAGTTTTCATGTTGTATCGTGTAACTTCGGAACTCTACTCTAAGCGTGACTCGATACGCACTTGGCCGATTTATTTAATATCCATGGAGTTATACAATTAAGGTGGAGGTATAGGCAAATGACCTTGAAGTGGCGCCCTCATTTGAAATAAATTATTAACTCGTAAATATGGAGATAATTTCCATATTGCTCTTCGTCATGCACTAGATAGCCCTTTAAATTATTTTATGAACCACCGTTGAAAGTATTTACATTAGCCCGTCTAGCTTTAAAACTTGCTTCCGCCAAAAGTGGCCACGGCAAGTTTTAAAGCTAGACGGATCACCAGAATAGTTTCAACGGCAGTTCATAAAATAATTTAAAGGGCTATCTAGTGCATGACGAAGAGCAATATGGAAATTATTACCATATTTACGAGTTAACAATTTATTTCACACTTCAAGGCCATTTGCCTATATCTTCGCCTTAAGAAGTCACAATATTTTACATACATTGTGCACTGTGAATACATGTGTACAAGTAACTCCCTGCACTAGGATTGAACTTATTCCAAATAACGGAAATCACCAATACTCCATGAGCTTATGCTATCGATAGGCAAACCTAGAACAAAAAACGATCGCCGGCAGGTTCTATAAAATCCAACTACGATGCTGCACCCATAAAAATAGGGAACGGACATGAATCTCAATATTAAATAGCTGTCGTCGCCGTTATATGACGTCCCGTTGCGGATGTCCACCGGTACCGGTACAAGAAAACCGGCAAAAACCCGCGGCCGGACCGGACCAAATCGGGAGGCGATCATTAGATTCATACCATAATCGAAGCATCCTCAATCGGTGTGCTCGGGACAGCCTTGCCTGAGTGAATGCGTTCCATTTTATTCATTCATCTTTATGAATACATATAATGTGTTTACATGCTTAGCTACGAACAATTGAAGACACCTATTTTCATTTGTATGATTGTATATATTATATCATTATCGGGTAATTTTACTCAGCTATTTTTGAAGTCGAAGGCTTCGGAAAGCTTGATATAAAATAAAACTTTTAATAGTTGCTTTAACTATGGAAAACTAAAATCTCACTGTACTGAATAATATTCTAGAAATTTCTCCAAATATACTAGATTTGCCAGAATATGTACCGATATCTGCAACAGTTTCTATCAGAAAACTATACTCACTTATTTCGAACCCCTTTAAATAAAATAAAACAAGAACATTTCGTAATATTAATTTATTATTTCTAAGCAGCTAAGCATTTTGTTAATTGCGTAATATTATAAAAATATAACCAACACAACATGTTTAGCATAATACATATAAGGAACTCCTGACACAAATATTTGTTTATAATTTACATACTTATTTGTTAACATAGCCTATTTGAATAAGGTAATACGACCTAATATTTCGATCAACAAAACGAATGAGAATGTTATACGAGTTAATAAAATGTAACCGTGCCATGTTCGCACACTTGCGTGCTTGTCATTTTAATACCAGGATTTATCGCGATATTAGAAATTTATACACATACACATTAAACAACATTTAAATATCTTTTCAAGAAGAACTCTAAAGAGTATCTGGCATAGAAAAATATTATGTTATGTACTTACGTTTAGACCAAGGCCGCAGGTTCAATTTTTGCTTGCGTGGTATGTTTTCACCATTTCTTATTTCTTTATTAGTTTGTTAACTGTAGTACTGCATCTTAAGTGCCTAAATAAAATAAATATATAGGGACAAATCACACAGATTGAGCTAGTAGGTATAGGCCCAAATGATGATGATATATGGCTGGGGATCGAACCCAGAACCTCCGGAGTGGCGGACTAGCATGTTAACCAATACGCCACGGAGGTCGTCAGAGGCTGAAAGCCCCTTTAATAAAATAATACGTACGTTAGATAGGTACTTATTATAGAATGAAATATTGAAATCAACTCCATAAGTAACATGATGTTTTTACTATGATACTGTTTTTACTAAGCGATAACCGCAAGATTAAATTAACAAATAAAATATTGCGGTCACGAACGCCGATTGTTAACGACGAAACATGTGTCATGTCATATCTTTAAAACTTTAAAAGTAAAATAATAATTAGGTAAAATGAGCAGTTGGCGTGAGAACATGCGGGGTGAGCTTCAGTGGTCGGCATACTAATTGAAAACGTCAGATCGGGATCGGTTGCCGCCGCTGGGTGGACTCTCACGGAAGCGATTACCCTGGCTGAGACAATAGACTACAAGACATGCATCTATTACCCTTTCCACCCGTAGCTGAGTGCCCTTTGAATAGCCTCGATAAATGAATGATAGAGCGTGATCGCTGTCCGTGGCATTCCGTATGGCTTACACGTATGCTTTATGATTGGCGTTGACGTTTTTTCTTGGGCTCATTACTTGGACATTGGTTCTACGTTGGTGGTTCATTTCTATTCCAACTACTATAGACGGTCTATTTCTTACATTCATTAATAGATAGGTAACGGTAATATCGTTGGCATTGGGCTATATACTTATACATTTTTAACCCCTGTTCGACTAAGTTTGCTGTTCTGTTTAAAAGCGGCTATTAATGGTTTTGTCCCTCTGTCTGTTCTCGCCTACAGGTCGTATTTTTCAACCAATTTTGACAAAAATTGGCACACAAATTTCTTGATTTATTAAAAAAATAACGATTTTTGATTGGGAAAAAAATAGGGGGGAAGGGAAGGCACTTTGCTATAGCGTTATTTATTGACGGAAGTCAGTCAAACTTGAGAGGCACACTAAGGACTTCATTCTACACAAGATATTTCATAAAGAAAGTCAAAAGGGGGGAGTGGAAACAGAAAACTTCCCATCTTTTACCACTGTATAATTGAGGAAGTTTTCTGTAGCGGTTTATATTGACGGATTTCACTGAAATGGCTTTGTTAAAGCCAGTGAAAAGGGGAAAGTGTCGATTATTGCATGGTTCGAGGTTTACTGTTCTCACAAAAACACTAGTTTTAATTATTTACCAAATATAGTAAAGAAGTAGAAAGCTTGATATCACTTTTTGCCAATTTCTCCTCAAAGTTGTTCAAAGCAAACGAGGTAAGTATCTACTAATAAAGCGGGGTAAGTGTTATTGATTGATCGGCGGGAGCGCGCGAAACTATTCTTCTATTCACTGCCGTCACGCACGATACTATAATAATGTTGCTATTTCAACCCTTTGTGTGCGTTACACTTTTTTTCCAGCCATATTTCTTTTTGGTAGTCTTAAAAAAAGTCAAACACCAAAACTTATCTTCATAACTATAATTATTATTATTTAAATATTAATTTTAGTTATTAGTAGTTCGCCCCGAACTGTGAACTCTATGCCAGTAATCCCTTAACTGATTCGGCTCATGTTCGAAGTTTAAAATTAATTGGCTAGTCCTAAATACCTACCAAATGTCATGAAGCTCCAATCTATACTACTCGAGTTATCGTCGACCAAACATATATACACACATACATAAAAACGCCGGTTTCTCTCGCTCTCTGTTATAGATATCTATAACTTTGATTGAAATGATTATCACAACTATGAAAGAGAAAGCAACACCAAATTGTCCACGACTATAACCAGAACCACAACCAGACCAACAAAGAACTAGAAACCAGTCCCTAATTTTCTGATGTGCCCCATCTGTACTAAAGACAAGAATATTTTGGCCCCTTATTCCGTTATAAAGATAACATACAAATAAAAGGACTATTTTTAAAGAAGGTATTTTCATTCTATTTAGTAGATAAGTGCTTCTGATCCAGTGACTTTATTATATTAACAGCGTGGCGAACCCTTACCGTGTTTGTTCTTCGCCCCGAGTGCAGAAAACGACACTTACGGAGCAATATGCACACAATTAGAATATCATTTGATATTCTGTCAACAATAAGTGCAATAACTGAGTGCAGGGTTGCGGAGGCGAGGGCGTTGCGACCAAACAAATGACGTACACAGAAATGTACTCGCGCCCCCTGTTGCCTAAACCCTATGCAAAATAAAACACTCCAATGTCATCTCTTTGAAATTTATTAAAAATTCAAACGGCTTAAACTTTAAATGGGGGGTTAAACGCTCGAGCGAAAGGATTACCTCATATCCACAATGTCGTTAGCTTATCCTGATTCTTTAGCGAAATGGCAAGGGGATATTTCACCGCTTCCAAATTTGAATGTAAATGTGTTTTATTTATATTTTTCTATGGATATTTACGAGTATGTCTAACTTGGCGTTTATTTTTGTATTTCCTTCTAGTAACCTATTCTGGCTAAAGTTTATGTAGTGGATATTAATAAGGTAAAGCACAGATTACTTACTAGGAGTAGTAGTTTATGTTTGGGGCTTATTAATATCCCTATATCATTTCCTTTTCAAATATTATAAAAAGAGAAAAGAAAATAGTAATAAATACAAAAATAAAGAACAAGTTATGACTTATAGTTTAATAGATATGAGTCTCAGAAATAGTGTGAAATTCACCGGCGTACGGGTACGCCGCAAGTAAAACGCTTAGCCTCTAACGTGTTAATAAGGTAAAGCACAGATTACTTACTAGGAGTAGTAGTTTGTGTTTGGGGCTTATTAATATCCCTATATCATTTCCTTTCCACAAACAACTTTTATCTACTAGGGCAATAAAATAGATACTGCGACAAAATGTACCCACCTGTATCGAAAACCTGATATTTTTACACGATTATAGTCATCAAGCAGTGATATACAAAAAAGCCATGGTCATATTGATAAGTACTTATTTGCCCTCCTACTTTTCTAAACATTGATTCTGAGAAATGGGTATTTAAGTCTGCTTCAGAAACTTTTATGAAAAAAGCCTGCCATCTTTACATGAACAATGTGCAACATAATCAAAGATGGTGGGTTATCTGTTTATGATGATTAGGTGGCGGGCAGTTGCTAGGCAACGGGGTTCAGTGGTCAGCGGGGTGGAGGGTGGGTCAGCCGTTCCTCATACTCGAGTCATTCGAACGAGCAGCCGGCCACCCTCGGCGCCCTGATAATTATTCTCGTTGTACAGACCGTGTTAACTTTAATGTTACACTTTATCTTAATAAGACTAGCCTGGCTTTCACATCTCGGATGACCCCATCCCACTTCTGATAAGTACATATAGGTAAGTAATAAACAATAGGGTTGTTTCCTGAATTAATAATAAAGTTGCTTTACTTATAGATATTAGGTTATATATAATGGTGTCTCTTTCACCAATAATACCTACCTTCCTAAATTCCTAATGTTCCTAAAATAGGGTACTCGTACATTAATTATTAACAAAATCTGAATACAAAGAGTATTGTTGATATAATTTTATTTTCAGTACATCCAAAGTTTTTTGTATGATAACTAGGATTATATTTGACGAAACTCAGTCTAGGTTAACTGAATTTCACCACCATCCATTCCTTAAAATCCAATGAAATACGGATTGTTTAGAAAATACATATATCTGTTTTGACAATATAAAGATCTGTGGTCTATCATACAAATGCATTTAATAGGTATAAATCAAATTATTTTTAACGTTGGTACCCATACTTTAACGAATATAAACGTACCTACCTATACAGATATAAGTTCCGCCATTGTATCACCTCATCCTATTTAAATGTTCGGTCCGGTATTTCGAGCCAACAAAGCCTGTAATAATGCTTGAATAGCAATTCCTTCTAGGAATCGCTTTTACTGTCTTGACCCATAATTACACAGTAAAATACGTTTCAAATGAAACCCAAATTAAAAAAGTTCAAAGGTAAAATTTTATGCGACGTATGGAATTTCTAATTTACCAATTTATCACAGTTAACCAATAACAATATGAAAAAATTAAAAAATATTAATATGTTCAATTGAACTGAACTTAAAAATCTTTCATATTTTTTATTTGTTAATGTTCGGGCAAAAAAGTCACTGATCATAGTTATCCGAATAAAAACAATAAAAAAAATTGACCACTTGTTATCTAACTACTTGAAGTAGCTTTTTATCAAGTTCCTATGTGCTTCGGAAGTCACCTTAAGCTGTTGGTTCTTTTCACCATACCCATCTATCTCTAAATGTCGAGGCCGCTTGGAAACATGTTTTGATAGAAGTGTTGGTCACTAAAATTGGTCAAAACTTGAAAAATAAATGAAGTCCGTTTACTTTGTTTCATTTGCAGCAATTTGCGATTAGGGACCATGATTAAAGGTAATAGCACCGCTGCAGTCGCTTTTCTCGATGGAATTTTTCGCCAATTCCCACTCGTTTCATGGTTCAAATGAGCGGATTCACTGAGTAGATCTTAATCGGGCGCCACGGTCAAGGGGCTCATCCGATCCTATTCCAGAGCTAAACAGCCAATTTTTTGTGGTCGGCGGCTTTTTAAAAATGGGATGCAATTCCCGGCGGCTTTTCGTAACGAGCCACCGTAATGCCTGCTTAGTTGTTTTGTGTACCTACTTGACGTTTGGCATTCGCCATTTTTAATTCTTGATGAGTTTAAACTTGTGAGTTTTATATCTATGACTTTTCTTTCCTATTGTATCTAAGTACTTATTGAACAAGCGAGCGAAGTTCTCCGAATCTACTTGAACAATCCGGCGCTTGTATGTATGTAACATAAGAATGTATGATGATAACTTGAGTAATTATAATTGCAACTTATTGAAATTTAGTAGTAGTAGGTAGTGTGTTTAGTGGTAGTAGGCGTGTAGATGTAGCTAATACAATTTTTAAGTTCGGACATGAGCCAAATCTGTGAAAGGGTTGCCGGGATATGGGGTTCGCAAGTTCACAGCTTGGGGCGAACTACTAGTTATTGGGTTAATTTTTGTTTTTTTTTAACACACCTACATATCGGGACTGATAAGATGACGTCTCACCCTCTTAGTTTTAGGGATTGATAAACTTATAGTTTTTAAGTCATACTATGTAACTAGATGTAGTTACTCGTAGAATTTTTTGTACTCGTCATCCGAAAATAATAGATATTCTAAATTATTGCCTTTCTATAAGTGTACCTGGGTACATGACGTAATCTGTGTTAAATAAAAAAATATTGAACTTTTGTAAATGCAATACTTGATAGGCCTAAGTTTTTAAATTGATAGGCACGTGACAAATATTCAAGTTAATTTAACAAGACCGCCCATCGCGATGTTATAGTATATTCTCAAAGATCTAACAAAAAATCATGATTATAATTATTAAGTATGAACGTAAAAAAATAAACTGTTCCAATATTGGAGTAGCTGCGTCTACAATACAATAAACTATCACTATCAAGAGTGCATTCAACTCTAACGCGGTACTATTATTAAACGGAATTCGATTTAAAGCCGAACCCTCCTCGTCGTTTGTGAAATTGACATTTATTCTTCGTTTTTCATTGTTGCTGCAGCCGGATTCGATCTATTGTTAATTAGCTTAAACGGCCCATGCGCTATTCCGCGCAACTCTAGCATACTTCAAGTTAGGAAGACGTGTAAATCACATCAAATACGTATTTCAGTCAAGAAGAACTATTATTAACATTATAACTGTAAAAAATTATTAAATTTATCATACATTATTCGTTATAATAAGTACACGGATTCTACAATCGAAACTCTACAATATAAAGTAGGCGCTGACACGCTGCGGCGAGGAGCAGAACTAACCGGTAATGCAAATATTGAAACAACTGACGCCATCTGTTAACGGATAGTCGAATTACATACGTATGCTAAGATGCTAAGTTTTAATGAAAGTTTGTGGCTAAAATTATCAAGTGCATACTTAGCTTTAAAATTTTATATATATTTATTTAGGTACCTATTTTATTTTAATAGACTACAAGTGCTATCTGCTTCCACTAATCCATTCTAGCAAACGTTAGTTACCAGTGCAACAATTTAAGGTTTCGTTGACTGACATCAGAACCAAAACCAAGGGTGGAACCATCGTTGTATTGGGTGTAACGCTGTTTTCAAATAATATTTTTTTATACGGAAGATGGTTAGCAAAACTTTTTGATCGACTTAGATAGTTAATATTACAGGTACTGAACCAAGATACCACGTCTTTTGATGAAAGAATGATTGATCAGATGAAATAATGCAATATAATAACGTATATTGGCCTCGCTTAGACCTACTACAAGGACTTTGTACCCGTTACATTTGAAAGTATTTCTACTTAATATCTACACTGAATATCGAGTTTGATTCCTACTTTAATTCTCTCGCTAAACTGATTAATAGAGTTCCGACTGAACGGAATTCCACTAGCACAATGATAATGTCTACAATAAATAGCACATTGCGACTTGTATCGACGTAGAAGGCAACATTATTACATACGAGAGTTATTCGCTCCCCATCAGGCACCAGGAGTGCCTCGATTAAAGCAGTAAATACTTTGAGATTAATTATCTCGTAAACAGTCGCACCAGCGCGCCTCGCGACGACTCAAATCGCTCACCTACGCCGTGAGCGCGATACAAATTCAACTTTTCCAATTAAATTTCGTGAGGCATTAATAATTATTTGGGTACATCAATTTGTTTCGTCGCGCGGAGCGAGCTACCGCCTCCTGGAAACGGATGCAAGAGTCGAGCTTCTCGAGATTTGTCTTGAGATGTTTGTAGCTATTCTGGAAATAGTTTATCAACTTGTATTGTCGCAATAAGACATTATTTCATATCCTAAGGTGGGGAGGTATTAGTTTTCTAGGAGCTATCTCTACATCTAATTTTTTGAAATGCATACTTAATGTACCTGCCTAATCCTTAGCAATTTTTGCGTAAGTACTTCACAATATGTAAACCAAATATTTTAACTGCGGTTTAGACTGCTATGCATATTACGTTCTATCAAAAGTTTCTACCAACTGAGTTAAAACACTTAATTCCTGCAAATCGAATTTCATCACCATATTCTATTTCTCTTTACATGTCATCTACAAGTACATAACACATGTCCATTTCTGCTACAATGAAGTAGAAAATCAAATATAGTGTGAGATGGTTTTCTTTATCACATACTACATGTAGTTACTTTTGCTTTTATATAGTAATATTAAAAAGACAGGGTGCCAACTTATTTAGCCCTCATTTGACGTCCAATAAGACTCTAAGCTATGAACGAACGTGCACATTTTCCCCAAATTAAATATCTTATACAATCAGAAATCACAAGACTCGTCCTGGAATTCTACATTGTCTTCATTCCGCAAGTCCTAACTTTGGAATTAATTAAATTAAACTTGAAAATGAAATATTAACACTTTAACGTATAAAATTTAATACCGTTAAGTTATAACGTGATTATTCAACTCCTCGGCAATTTCCAAAAACATCTGGGAAATTAAATTCGCGGAGCGAGTGTACGCCGCCTTTGAGGCAGCTTCCGCTTTGTGCGGAGCGGGCGCTCGCCACTTCGCACTGTGAAATTAATTTTCTTCGTCTTTATGTAATTTAATTATAAACATTTCAATATGGCGCTCGGGGAATTTCCGCTCGGAAGAGAAGTTAAATAGAAACGTTTGATACTTATCTCCTAATACACTTCTGGAATGATTGCGCGATTCCGACGAAATTAATTATTTGGTTTAATAGGCACAGCCTTAAGATTTTAGTTGTTGAATATATTTGGATAAGTAAGGTACTTTATTATAAAAATATTCTTATATTTATTGAAAAATAGATTCGGTGGTACGCCAATTTGAATTTGGAGGTGATTATAAAAAATCTTATGCATATACCTAAGAAGTACATTTTCATAACCGTTTTTAAAAAAGGAAGAGCTTCACAATTTGAATGTAAGTATTTTTTTTTCTTATCATAACTTTAATAATATCGCCGTAGGTCATGATGACATGAATATAAACTTTAAGATTTTTATCTACGAATCACAGTGTCAATTGAAATGCTTTTATGAGCTATGCCCTCGTTCCATATCCAAAATTAAAAGTATCTATTTGTGTTCGTGCACAGTTGACAGATGCCTTACTTTGCCGTTCGTGCAATTTTGCTCTCGACCGTTCACGCTCCGGCGACGAGAGGCGACTTCAAACATACGCTTTGCCTGCAAACCTTTTGCCCGCTTATCTCCATTCACTATCTGAATCTCCGCAAAATATCTACAACCGGCCCATTGTCGCATGTTTATTAAATTTCATTTTACGTTTATACAACAACACTTTTGTCGGCTACTTTTTGTAGCAGAGCGAACATTTTACGGGCGGATTAGCCGGTGACATCTCTTTTGGGCGACGTCTTTTTGTGCCTGTATTATGGTTGCTATTGCGCGCATTATGTCATAACAGTGAAGTACCGATGCACTCGATCGTGAGTTTTTTGTTCCATTTTATTTTATAAATTGAATTCTACGTTGTCATTGTCGTCGATGTAAACATCCTGCGTTTTTGTTAGCGCAATATATTTAATAAATCGTCTTTAATTCGGAATTCACTTTTACTTGAATTTGAACCACTTCTCTTTTTGATAGAAGCTTATTTTTGTAGGACTAATTAATACTTGTAGCATCAAAATTTTGTAAGATTAGTAGCAAAACATGATTGGACGTAATAAAATGTAAATATCTCGCTTTTAACACATGTTTGGCAAATAATTTATCTTTATCTTTAATACTTAAAGATATTTGTGTTAGGTAATAAAGGAGACTCTACATAGTTAAGAGGAGAATAAAAATTAAAAAAAAATTATAGTATGTTCAATATAAAAAAGTCCAATTGTTTAAAAAAAACCGGCCTTGTGCGAGTCGGACTCGCGCACCGAGGCTTCCGTACAAACCTGTAGGTATATTAGTAAGTTTAAAATTATAAAATTGTTTTTATTATATGATGTAAAAAATGTATGAAAAGCATACGACGACGTTGCTTCGTACCCAATTTCAAGATTCTGAGTTCACGGGAAGTACCCTGTAGGTTTTGATTCCCTTGCGTGTCAAAATTTTGCGGCATAAATGGCTGTGTCTTTTGATTGCGTTAGCTTAGAAGTTTTATTTTTTCACAGCTCCAAGAGACAGTAGACTTGAGTATTTGATATGAATTTCAGCTGGATACTTCCACGCCACGCCGCGAGAACAAGAGCCTTGACAGACAGACAGCCGGACAACAAAGTGATCATATATCGTTTTTTTTTTTCTTTTGAGGTACTTACGGAATTTTTAAAAATTGATATTTTTTATTAGACTTTGAAACACCAAGGCAATTTATAACCGTAACTTCAATTTTCACACTAAAACTTCGTGATGGTCTCAAAAAAACGAAGAGAACTAAACGCTGAAACTATATACCTTAGATTAAACAATCCAGCCCTCCAGTACTAAAAGCAATAAGACTTACAACTCCGCCCCTACCAAAACAATCCTGTATCTTGGTGTCTTCGCTAATGGGGCAAGTTCGACAGTCGAAGTTAGTTGGAGTGTTCTACGGCAGCAATAAAGATAAATCCAGCAATAATATGTTCGGTGGCCTTACGTGGAGGATTGCTTGGGCACGAAATTGAATTTGCATGGAGTCTTAAGTCGATTGCGACCATGCGCACTCAGCTGTCTCATCCTTGGACAATTACTAGTTCGCCAACAGTTGGGCCACGATTACGCAGTTGAGCCTATTGAGACGGCCGGCACTACCATCTGCCTCTAATGGCTTCTATTAATCTTGGAGATAAAACACTATAGGCTTGTTCTAGATTTTGAGAGTCCTAGTCAGCTTTCGTAATGCGTAGTTAATTACAATTAATAGTAAACAACGTGTAGAGATTTAGGTACGACCTATACATAATTGATTGCCTTGTTTTACATATCTAGGCATTGTAGCAAGCATTTTAACAAATACATGCAAAATGTAATTTTTAATTTTTCTATAGAAAAAGAATTTATCTATAAAATTGTTTCTGTACCTATAACCGCGAGTCAACACTATTAATCCTTACTATACCCGTTTCTCGAAGATAAATTAATAAATGTTAAATTATCTTTGAAAACTTGTTAATTATTGGTATTCTTTTTACTTGTTACTGGGAACTCGTACCTTCCTACACTTTTTAGGGCACCGTAGTAAACAAGAAACCCTTATAGTTTCGCCAGATGTCTATCTGTCTGTTCACTAGTAGTACTAGAAAGCTATATATTCAATTTGGTATGAGTATGTATACTAATCACACCGATAATGTAAAAAAATGAAATCTTAAAGACAATAAGAGTTATAGGGTAGCTCCCATATTACATGTAAAATGGGAATCTTCTTTTTTTTCGACTAAAGGCCCATTTACACAGTGCAAGTTTCTTGCCTGTCGCATACAATTTTATTGAAGCAATAAATGATTTGTATGGCTGACGTTCTGTTTAGACCATGCAAGTTTTCTATTGCTTCAATTTAATTGTATGCAAGAGGCAAGAAACTTGCACTGTGTATGTGGGGTGTCGTTGAATAGGTCTTTTAAAAATATTGCGAATTTGTGAACACCATATTTTTTTTTTGTGATTCGTGTGTGAAATATTTGGTTTTAAAGTGCAAAATGTTAGAGTCAAGTGTCCCCCTTCTCAGCTTGATGGTTGTTTATGGTCACGTAAAAAGTTTCACGGCCGTAGTATTATATATAACGAAGTTAAAAGAAAATGCTATCAGAGCTTAGTAGAGTTTACAAATTAAAAGATTTATGATCGACCGAACTTATTAGACGATTTTAGTCGTTAAAGCGTGAGGCGTGAACTCTAAGTCAGTATTCGCAACTTACACTGCGCGTGGCCCGACATGCACTTGGCCGGTTTTTTGACAATGATTTGTATAACATTTCAGTAATCTTTAGTTTGCTTACTGACTAAGAATATTAAGAACTTTTTGACACACGTCGCCATTCCTGATTATGTTTAATCAAGATTTATCATTTAACACACATACCGCTGCGGTAATACGCGAGCAGCAATCTCCTCGGTGGAAGGCGCCTAATCCAGCGCCAGAGGGCCAGCGCCGTATGAAAGGACGTTCCTTATCCCTTGATCCCGTTGTTTACCAGACATTAAACAGATAACAAGGCCACGCAGATACCACCCCAGATTACGCCGTACCAGTAATCCGAACTTCGATTAATTTCATCCAATACTCACTTGGAGAATACTTAATTGCTCGCGATGTCAATTATTTTATTGTCCTTTAAATGGAGCAAGTGTTGCTGCTCTACACGCATTTAGGTACCAGTAATAGTTTGAAATATGTATGCATGCGTAACTGTGTATTGTAGAGGTATAAAGGCTAGGCTATACCAGAGCAGAGCTGAGCAGTGGAAGCTTTTTCCAACCGATAAGATTTCGTTATTGACACATTGAAGGAAATAGTAGCTAAATATCTATTAATGTCGAAATCCTAGTTATGAAACGTTGAATGGGAGACCATATATTTTTTTATAGTAATTTTCATTCCTAGGTACTCGTAGTAGCCAAGACGTTAGGTAGCTACAAATCTGCCTATATTCTTTCTGTGTACTCGTAAATATAGGATCTAACAAAATATACTGAAACTATTTTAAGGCTGTATTCAGTCCATGATACTGAACAACTTTCCCCAAGGAACATATAGGTATCGAAAATATTTTTGACCTCCTACACAAGTTGACCGATCAGCTGATCCATGTTTCTATGGAAAGCATAATTTTTTTTATGTTCCTTTTGGAAAGTTGTTCAGTATCATGGACTGAATACAGTCTTAAAATAGTTTCAGTATATTTTGTTAGAAGTTAAAGTGACGTGGGTTTACAATTTGCAATACCGTACGTGTTTTTAAAAAAATCACTGTTATTAAACTACTACAGTTTAATCCTCAAAAAATTTACATAAAAATTTTAAGGATTTTCTACAGACACTCACAATAGCCAAAACAAGATTAAGCTTTTTTGGCTTGATAGAAAAAAAACACAAACATATTTCTAAATTTGCCTAAGTTTGCCTTTATAATACATATTACTATTTTATACAATCACCTTTTTATATGAAAATGATACCAAAAAATGTATTATCTAAATATCTATCCGTTTTAATAAAATAAAACACAGTGAAATATTCGTCAAAAGAGAAGAAAGGCCCTTGGCCGTGCTCGACGATATTTCGCAGTGTTTTATTTATTATTATTTTTTTATTATATTTATATTTTTTTTTATAGCCAAAACGGATAGATATTAAGATAATACATTTTTTGATATAATTTTCATATAAAAAAAAATTGGTTGCCTGTAAAGTCGGTATACGGGCGAAAGTTTTACGTGACAACGACTTCACTCCACTTCACTCCAAACTT
Organism: Acrobasis repandana; assembly: GCA_963576875.1. Taxonomy (NCBI): domain Eukaryota; kingdom Metazoa; phylum Arthropoda; class Insecta; order Lepidoptera; family Pyralidae; genus Acrobasis; species Acrobasis repandana. Next base: position 13,692,797 of record OY756216.1, on the reverse strand, counting down.
GACTTCCACTCGGGCATGGTTAGCCCGCCTAAGAGCGAGAGAGACAGACATAAAAAGTGAAAGGCACGCGTGCCTCTCACTCGCTCTCATTGTGAGCGCATAACGTGAGCGGAGCGTAACGCAGTTTCTTGAAGTGTCACCCGGCTAACCAATTTATAAGACGTTGTCACGTCAAAAGTGATTGTATAAAAATGTAATATGTATTATAAAGGCAAATTTAGGCCAATTAGAGGTATGTTTGTGATTTTTTTCTATCGATAAAATACTCAATCGTGTTTTGGCTATTGTGGGTGTCTGTAGAAAATCCTTAAAATTTTTATGTTAATTTTTTGTGGAATAAACTGTAGTAGTTTAATAACAGTGATTTTTCAAAAACACGCACAGTATTGCAAATTGTGAACCCACGTCGCCTTAAATGGTATCGAAACAACCTTGAGATATCATTTAAGATTTTGTTGAACATACTTGTATGTAATCCTTTTCCTGACTTATGTATTTACCTAACTCCAGTATTTTTTTACGAATAACGTCGGTGGCACTGCGCTGTACGTGTATTATATTTACAATCTAAATACACCGCTAACACATAACAAACAAGATGGTACGTGACCCGGCTCCCTCACTTTCGGATATTCCACGCAAATATATTTTTATGTTACTTACTCTTTATATGGAGCATGCAAATTTACGACTGTACAAATAAATAAGGACAAATCACACTGATTGAACTAGCTCCAAACTAAGTTTAAACTTGTATTAAGGGATCTATCTAACAAAATCTTGATGCTCCGAAATGTATTTGGCATAATCGACTTGACATAATATTTTTAAACAAACACATAGTTTTAAGGCATAAAAATTATTTAATATAATAATGGTTTTTGCCGAATGCTTATATGTCTGAATTTACAATGGAATACTATTAAAATGGCAGAATTTAATTTATCATAATTACCTTTCTTGACGGTTTTCTAATGAATTGTGCCACAGTTGTGCGACAAACCTTGCCCGGAAGACATGTGACCGACATAACATTTGATAGGTACAACTATTGTTCGACATCAACTTGGCATGACGAATGTGTATGTAGGGAATACAATTGTGTACTAATAGATAAATGTGCGAAAGTCCATGAATTTATCGATTGAAAGTACGTCAAACTACAGTAGTATCGATCTACTGTCATGTTGGTCAAACTAGGTAACTGTCTTATACCTTACATATATTATTTAAAATCTATTTTTTTTCTAAAATTTATTCAATATATGAAGAAAATCAATGAGATTCCCTCAAGTATGAAAAATCACGGCAATCCGTTTCGTTTTGATACGGAGAATGAACCAAAAAACGAATATATGTACTTTAAATTTTATAGCTAATGTTACCTATTGATAATAATAATAAGTACCTTGACTTGTCCTACGAGGTGACTGCTATGTGGGATGTGGATTCGACGATCATTTTCCCGATAGTCGTATCGGCGAACGGTCTTATAGCGAAGAGTCTTGACCAACATCTTAAGACTCTCTCGCTAAATGGCTGGATCAAGGGTTAGATTCAGAAGGCAGTACTCCTGGACACGGCACGTATTGTCAGGAGGATACGCACGATACGGTAAACATTACAATTTCTTGATCTAATCACTTGTTCTGATAATAATAAAATAAATAGGTTTCTCTCTTTGCAGCCCTAACCGCCGGTAGCTTGGGCCTTGCCCCGCTGCCAGTGGGCAGCTAGGTTAGGTTTTTGTAAATGTTTATATTTTGTAGTATGTTTTATATTTTACTTTTTATAAATGTATACCAAAACCTAGCCTAAGTTACAAATTAAATAAAGAGAATAATAATAATAATTTAAAAAAAAAAACATTTTGCACTTGGCTTCGGCCCGTGTTATTTAAACCTCTTTTCGGTAAAAGAGAGAAAAAACATTTCTTAAACATAAATAATAATAATAATACACTTTATTGCACCAATACACTTGAAAAAAAAAATACAACGTAGTAAGGACCAATGTATTTAGGTTTATATTTGTATTCTCTCTTGTAGTTACCAAGTGTTACCTACCTGTGAACTTCTGCATATCTAAATGGTCCCAAGCACACATCCGTCTAATTGGCACTCATTACTATTCAGTTTGAACGTGGACCAGGCCTATCTAATTAGATACTCTAGACCAACAAGACGAATTCCAATATTTGAGTTAGCGTCTTAAATCATTTAGGTAACCTCTGTAACAAGCGGCCAGGTATGTTTGTATGTTTATCGATAATGTAGTTTGGCTGATCGCATTCAAGTCAGGCCTGCGGCAGAGCAACGGTAACCACACACACGTGATGCTACAACCAAATACAATTGTAACAGATTTTTGCATGCTCCGATCGGACTTTCTGAATAAGAACAATTTGAATATTTGAAGTACAGTATAATACATTGCTGAAGCAAGTAGGTTCTGAATTATCATACTGGTTTAATGGAATTACCGGATCGCGCAAAACTTTTTTTTTAATGCGTTGCCTCCACGGGCGAGTTCATCGCGATGATATAATAGGGATAATGGCTGAATCAGAAAAGTATTATTCAAAATCAAAATCAAATATTTTTTCAGTAATTAGGCCTTTGCAGGCACTTACACGTCAATAATTTTAGTGTACATTACGTGTAATATTTATTGATATCTAAATTATTTTTTTCTTTGTTTAAAAGCTACCGATACTAGCGTTTCGCAACGACCACTGCTGAGAAGAAACGCCGAAAGAAACTCATTTACACAGTATTGGTCGCCTACGGGCCAGAAGGGCTTTGTCAGTTTACAAAGATATTATGCCTAATACAAAGTTATCAAATAATATGTAAAGCTTGCAAATTAGTGCCAAATCCAATTTACAGACATAAGTTACACTGAGTAGTCTTAAAAAACGGAACCCAGCTGACCAGTCTCTACTGGCGAGACGAGTTGACGCGTGGATCAGCCATCGCTGAATTCAACCATATTAGAGGGAATCCAGCGACCCGACCCACGACGCCACCACCAGTCTGGACATTTTAGTGAGCAGATTCTTATTAGTATGTCTTTTAGATTATTTAAAAAAAATCACAAAGGTACGGAGCATCTAAGTTCTAGAGTGACGTGACGCCACCGCTATGTAAAAATCTTACGAAGCTGTGACGTCATGCGTAAATTAATTGCGCTGTATCTTTGTATTTTTTGTTTCTCAGAAAAAAAAAATACAAAAAAATTCTACCGTCATCATGCCGCCGCGTTCCACCTAATTCTCCGCTATGAACTCTCTGACTCTATGAACGTGGTGACACGGCAATACCAATGCGAAGATTTGATGTATTGACTTATGTCCACTGGTCGCGATAGTCCGTGGAAGCAACGCCTAATCTTATGATGCTACTTCATACTGGATAATGTGATATTACCATTTTGCTTTAATATGAAAAAAAAAGATAAGCATCACATAAATGTACTAATGACACTTGAGATCTTTGATTTTCAAAGTTGTGTGATTGTCGAAAAAGGAAGAAGAGCGTTTATCAATGTGTAAAAATATTTTAACACTTTAGATTTTTAACAGTATATTTTTATAGCGAGAGAAAGACGCTTTTGCCCAGCATTGGGACAGAAACGGCTCGTTATAATATAATAATTATTATCGTAGGTGTCTCATTGTATAGATAAAAATCAAATTCACTATTTTTTTTATATAATCACGTTTTCCTAACTCATTTAAGTGTATTAACTGTTTAATATGCCCTTAGAAATTACCCCTAGAGCCCACAGTATTTATTAATAATATAACTTCTGAACCGCAGCCACCGAGATGACAAACTGAGAAGCAACGTCTCAATCTGCAAACACAAATATAAAGCTAATTAAAAAGTTTCAAACTAAATTATGAGAGGGGTTGCGCCGATGGTCTCCGTACCAAGATTGTCGCAAGATTTAATCAAAGCGGGTGATATCGCCAGGAATGTGCCCCACTTGAGCCTACACTAACGGATGCGAACATCTCGAGCGCGACCAAGTTTCATGGTACCGAAGCGAATGTTTGTTCGAAACAGTTGTGGCAACAAACATCGGTCTCACACTCAGAGAATTCCAAATTTAGATTAGATATTCATAACAGGCACCGAGTATCTGCTCATTTCGTAAATCCCAACGGAATAACTGTCGCAGCTGGCACGCGTTACAGTTATAAGAAAATTTAAGGCACTACCTTTTTGCGTAACAATTGGCGCAATATCTCCAAAAACATCTATCAATTGTCCTTTTCGAGAAAATAATGTTGTTGTACTCCGAAGATGCAAGGGCTATAAAAACAAAAAGCGTAGTCCCTCCGGACTATTAATTCAAGTCAAAGCTAAAATGCGACAAAGGCGAGTCAGCTCATAAAATTTATAGGCGATCGAATGAGATAATATGGTCGACGTTAAGAGCAGCTTAGACAGTTTGAAAATTTAAATGTGAAGTAAGTTTTGCGAGATTGCGCGGTATAAATCAGCGCGGGCGGCGGCCGGTGGCGGCTGTGGCGTGGCGTAGCGCGGTGCGGCGCTGCTCGTCAGCCGGCGAGGCGATAAATCCGTGGCTCCCTCGGGCTTCTTAACCGTTCTCCGTCTTCATATACACACCATCGCCAGACGATGTCTGCTCTAAAAGGTTGCGACCGTGTGATTCATGCAACAAGTCAAACATTGAATATGTAAAAACAAAACACAATTTAACAACGAAATTTTTTATTCTGTCAGTATCTCTCTTTGTGCAATATAATTTCAAATTAAAGCCTATTAAATAACAAAAGTCGGCGAATCCTATTTATCCATCTGTCAGGCAGTAGCGTCCGAAGTATTTTCCGCGAACACCGCCCCAATTCTTTTTCACGCTACATTTCAAGAATCTTATTTTTGTAATTACAAAAATGTCTAGTACGCCGACGTTATCCTTAATTGCTGGACATAAAAATTCCATTTAAATTTCCCTTTTAACGATCGGGGAGAAGTGTCTAATTGTATAATACACTCGTTTGCGTATTTTTATTGTTGCTACAATAATTAGAACATAACGCGACTTCGCCTTTTTAAGCAGGTTCGTAATTAAACTTTTCTTGGAGTTGTAAAAGAATATTGCGAGATGCGAGCGTACCTTTTAGCGGGGGAGGTCAGTCGGCGGGGGTGGGTTGGTTATTTAAGAAATGGAAAGAAAAGCAATTTACTGCTTATCAGCGGAAGTACCGAGCCATGGGTCACTTCAAATAAAAAAGTATTGTCGGCCCGGCACTCAGCCGAGTTCACAACAATCTCAAGATGTTGTTTCTCCGTTGTATGTACTCGTACCAACTCGATAGGGTAGGGTAGGACGATATTTTGCGACAGGTTGAGACAGATTTGTGTTTGCTTTGAACATACAGATACTATTTAGTTAGCTTATAACTTTATATTTGACTGACACATTATTATGTGTGATACATAAGCGTATACCCAGGCCTAAATTTCGGAGGGAGAGGTCGGTCCTAGGATTTTACTTAGAATCGTACCCAGGCCTGTTTTGGGGGGGCGGGACTAGGATCTTACGAGTAGTAATTGATTTTGTTACAATTACAAGGCCTATCTTAATATTTAACAATGCTGCTTAGACTCTTTTATTTTTTTTTGCAAAATCAATAATGGCTTCTTCCGGTTTTATAGAAATGTTATACTGGACATTTATTAAGGCCAATCCGTTCATTTTTAGGGTTCCGCAGCCAAATGGCAAAAACGGAACCCTTATGGATTCGTCATGTCTGCCTATCTGTCTGTCCGTCCGTGTGTCACAGCCGCTTTTTTCCGAAACTATAAGTACTATACTGCTAAAACTTGGTAAGTAGATGTATTCTGTAAACCGCTTTAAGATTTTTACTTACTTAGAACTAAAACTCAATTTTTTTTTCATCAAACACATACGTGTTTAAAAAAATTATATTGAGGTTCCTAATATATTTTTTTCTAAACTGAATAGTTTGCACGAGAGACACTTCCAAAGTCGTAAAATGTGTTTCCCCCCTCCCCCCCCCTGTAACTTCTAAAATAAGATAATGATAAAACTAAAAAAAATATATGATGTACATTACCATGCAAACTTCCACCGAAAATTGGTTTCAACAAGATCTAATAAGTAGTTTTTTTTTATACGTCATAAATCGTAAACCGCAATTTACCTTTAGAACTTACTTGCTGCTACGGAACCCTTCATGGGCGAGTCCACTCGCACTTGGCCGCTTTTTTTTTAGAGATATGGTGTTCCTCAGATTTCGGGGGGTTTTAACCCCCTCCCCTCGGTATGCATATGGTGAGTAAGCTTAATACATAAACATTACGAGTACCCTAAGTTATTTTCAAGTCTCATTTTATAACCTAAAAAAATCTAAAATTGTACAGGTCAATTACAAGATAACAAAACACTTTTTATGATGTATCTAAATATCTATTTGTAATCTAGTGTACGGGGTGTTCATAACTGTGTTTATTTTTATAGACAAGCGTGAAAGATCCATAATAACTATAATGGGGTGGCTGCATTTTTGCATCCCCTGCAGGCGGGGTGTCAAATGGGGTCGCGACTTGTGACCCCGGCCAATATTGGTGTCAATATTGTTAGCAGAATGACCATGACGGAACATCTGATACCCTTGGTCTTTGTGTATTGTTACTTGTTCAGTATAGAAATAAACTTAAATTATTTCCATCTACTACTAAATTACGAGTATCAATATGGTTTGAACAAGGGAATGTTATCATTAAATCATAATACTTTTGTAAAAAAAATCTAATATTATTAGTATATTTCTTCAAACCAAGGCTTTTTTTCCAAAACAGAATAGGTACTTATTACATTTCAAAAATGATTAATAGAAACAAAATAAAGAATTTCATTTCATTTTCAAACATAGGTAAAATAAATAAAAAAAATAAAAGCACTTATATCTATATATGTCTTCGTTTAAATTTACGTAGATAGGTATATACCTAACCTTAAAACAAAGAAGGCACGAAATTGCCGGTACCCGAACTAAAGCCGCTAAAAAGCTTGAACTCCTCTAGCCCTACCATATACCTTATAAGTACAAAAGTATTCCTAAAAATACTTAACACATATACATACCTATTTATTTATTTATTTATCAAAATATATTGTTAAAAAGTAAAAATATACTATAAATAAATATATATGGACAAATCACACTGATTGAGCTAGCAAAGTAAGTTTTTTTTTAAACTCAACGATACTATATTTATAATAAATATATTTATAGATAATCACCCAAGACCCAGAACAATTTCAAAAAGACTATTTTCCAACTTGTCCTGGCTGGGCATCGAACCCAGCACCTGCGGATTGGCGGACTAGCATGTTAACCATTAGGTACACCACGGAGGTCGTCAACTTTTAACAAATGGCGGACTTAAGGTGGTACTGGAGGCGCGGGCGAACTCCACAGCGAGTTGCCTACCGACGCGCTTCGTCGTGTTGCTATTTCTTCGAGAAAGAGAAAGGGCGCTAAAAAATGTAGCTCCGTCCCGACCCCCGCATGTGACCCCGCGTACGACAAAGAGAGTGCACTGAACGCCAGCGAAACGGGCCGTTATAGGCCATGAATCGTAGTTTTCGTTTATTTCGATAAATACGATACATACCCAAATAAAACTAAATTATTTGGAATTTAGAGTCTTCACTCTAGTCGTATAATTAGTTTCCATAAGGATCGAAAATATAATTATAAGTGTAATAGGCGTCTAAATATTACTCGATTTCGTCGATAAAAAAGGCAAATTTTAAGTTGCTATAACTTTTTTTTAGTTTATTATTTTCGAATCAAAACTACTTACAGATCTAGATATTTATCATCTTAATGCTTGTAAAAAATTTGAATACGATGAATTTTATGGTTTCGAAATTAAAACGAAAGTACGTTTGTATGGGATTTCGTCCCTCCAGTTAACCCTTAATGCATATATCTTTGAGCAGTGTAAAAATAACAGCTCTCATCGGCGACGGGAACTAAAACTCGGTCCCGCATCAGATTGATGAAGGGACCGCTAATGTTTATTAACTGTATAAATTATACCAGCTAAATTTGCGCTCAATCACTTATACCCAATATAAATTCCGCCGATGTTCCTTGAAACGCTGTGTCAACCTATCAATCAGTGTAAAAATTCCCGGTTGATCCCCTTAATTTAATCAAAAGATCGCTTTAGCTGGTCATGCTAAGAAAAAACAGGATGACGTAGACCCGGTAATATAAAATTTTCATCGAACGGGGGCGGATGGGGGGAGGCGGGCGGGCCGTTGTAATATCCAAGTCGAGCCGAGTAACCAATAAATTACAATTTGACATAAACAAAACCCCACTCTAGTACACGTAGCTTCGAATTATTTATTACAAACACGGATCGGTATTTGTACCTACAATATCTACAATTGGTAAATAGGATACTGTGGCGGTACAGTTTGCCAGGATATTGTTTGTCGATTTATTTATTTATTTGCTTTTTGTTGTTAATTTAAATTAAAAACATTTTGATGCTTATTTTTACATAAGGAAATAGGGACGTGCAATATGAGTGCAATGTGTATAAGGTCTAACCAAACACCGTGAAATCATTTAGGTTACTGATAAATAATTTTTTCTGAAGAACATGTATCAAAAATGTGATTTTCATAGAGTGAAATGTTTGGTCTACATATTTGTGAGGCCATATTTATTAATTTTACAAGAAGTCACACGAGTAAAGTTATTTATGGTAAATTGGTCATGGTCTTGTTTCTTTTTCGTAAGTATGTGTAAGTAAGCCCTTAAAATAGTCTCAGTAGGAATCCAACAATAATTTATTTAAAATTCTTGTAATCTGTAGAATATATTTAGGGTTCCGTACCCAAGGGGTGCCAACGGGACCCTATTACTGAGACTCCGCTTCTTCTTCTTCTTCGTCTAGTGCGTTCCCGGTTGCATCCTCAGCTGTGCTGCTTTGGAGCCCGGGGTGCGCTTTCCCGCCTTTTCTTCTTCAAATATAACATGCATGTCAATGGTCACCCAAGGATGCTGAAGACCTTGCGAAATGGAGAAGAAATAGCCGGAATAGTTTAAATGATTTGGCTATAGTTTTACGACCGGCCGCCTGCCTGACGTCAACCCTCTTTGGGAATGTACTTGTGCGAAATGTTTTACAATCGGCCGCCGCCCGACGTTAACCCTCCTTTGGAATGCAAATGTAGCATGAGATGATAGTCCTTTAGTCGCCTCTTACGACATCCAAAGGAAGAGATGAAGTGGTCCTATTCTAACCCGGAACCACACGGGTGTACTTGTATTACTGAGACTCCGCTGTTTGTCCGTATGTCTGTCACAGGGCTCTATCTCTTGAACTGTAATATCTAGACACTCGAAATTTTCGCCGATTATGTATACGTATTACTGTGGCCGCTATTACAACTAATACTAAAAATATGATAAAGTTAAAAATTAAATGGGTTTGTCATACAAAACGTGTTTTTTTTCAGCGTTTTAATACACTGTAAGGAGGTTCGAAAACCTCCATGTACGAGTTCGACTCGCACTTGGAATGTGTTTATGTATGTAATTCGTCGGTCTTATTTTAATTATTTTATGTCTCTACAGCTAAGTACAAAGTTATGCTATATTCTGGCAAAAAAGCTCATAATTTCACACCCACTTATGAGTGAGCAACAGATTTCTCATTTAAAGAAACATCCACGCACTCGGGGCTATTATCTGCATGATAGAGATTTAGTTGACCCCAATGAGTGGGGGCAGCAGCGCCCTGTAGGATGTAATAAAATTTGCATACTTTTAATCAAGGAGCTTGTCGCGAGAAGTTTGCCAATAACGGGCGCCGTGATCGATTCAGACCCAGACTTGTCCTCGCATTATAAATGTGTTTGTTGTAAAACATTTATTTTTATACTCATCAGCTTTGTTATATTTTTTTTTTTCACTTTTGTAGTTCTAAAACGTGAAGGGATAACAGCCGCTAGAATTAAATTTGGTTTTTTTTATTAAAGCCAGAAATGGAATATTTATGACTCTTTTTACTTAAAACAGATTGTATTCCCACTGCTAGGCAAAGGCCTCCTCGTCTCCTACTTATTCTTGTCAAATGCAATTTGCGACCAATTGTTTATAAACAGAATTAATATCTATACAAAAAAAATCAAACGATTACAGCCCTATCCAGTTTCAATTGGTTGGTACTTAGTCAGCATTTTCATCAATGGTTTAAAGGTAACTATTTATTTATTGAGCTTAGATTCTAAAGCAGTTATTCTATTATGGACGTAATGGTTAACACGCCACTCTAGAGGTTCTGGGTTCGAACCCCAGCCAAAAGCAAGATGGAAAATGGTCTTTTTCAAACTGTCGTCTTGGGTGTTTATCAATTTATGTATTTATTATAAAATATAGTATCGTTCAGTTAATATCCCATAAAACAAGTTTAAACTTGCTTTGGGGCTATTTCAATCAGAATAATTGTCCATATATATTTATTTATGTATTCGCACCTATATTGGAAACAATATCGTCTGATCTAATATCACTTTGTTCCGATGTCGTAAGAGGCGTCCCGCAGCGCAGTTTGCAATAAATTAGCCGGCTTCTAATATAAAACGACAAAAGCCCGACAGAGCGTCAGAACCGTCCGGCGCTCCGCGCGCCGCTCCGCCCGCCTGTCCATCTCCGCTCCGCATTAATCGTGTTTAGTTAGCGGATATTGGCGGTGGAAATTCAAATGCAATCAAATGAAAATAGAATTCGTAAAAAAGCAAAGAAAACAAACCGACAGGCGTCAGTCTAGCGGGAACGAAGCGTTTCCCGCGCCGCCCGTCCCTCGCCGCACGCTGACCGTACTTACACGATTTTAAATTGTACATATCTGAAATTCCGATCCGTCGCGCACCCACCCTGCGCTATGAAATGAAACAAAATAAAACTAGAGCGGAACCGTGCGCTCGGAAAAAATCAAAATCGAAATTAAAAATAAAAGGTTTTTCCGACGAGCGAGGGGGCGGATGCAATGTTTGCGGCCGTCACTCGATGCAGTCCGCTATAAAAACATGCACTCTACATATGAATATGTGTGGTGGATTGATTGGAATTGAATATGTGTGAGTGGGGGTGGTGTGCAGGAATCGAAGGTGAGCGCCGCTAAGACTGTAATCGGTTTTGCCGGAGGCACGCCGCTCGCCGCACCGCTCTGGCTCACAATTAAACTTTGTTTGTACATGTGTCGCTGGAGATTAGCCACAATGCTCTTTTTAAGTGGACTACCTGCATTGCCACATGCAATTTAAGAATCCAGAACACAAGTTCGGCTATTATCTTTACCGTAGTGATTAAACTACAGTGGAGTTTCGCAGTTGGTATTCCTAGCGGAATATCTGTTTCGGTCTCTGCATTGTTATTTACCTTACATTTGTTTTCATATACGTACACCAGTACAAGTATGTAGTATTTTAAACATAAAATATCTACATATCTATAAATATATCCTTTTCTACAATCTACGCCCAAAATAAAATAAGATACATAATGATCAATGAGACAATTAGTTTACTGTATCATGAGATAATAAATTTTTATTTTAATTTCATTGACACAATATTCACTGTGTTTTTCAAAAATATTGTTTCACCAAGTATTTACTTTTACTAGAGTTTACTCAGTATTTTATGTTTACTGAGACCTTATTTGACTTTCCCATCATAGTTTTATCACATGTTGTTGAAGACAACGATTTAAAAAAGTATTTTTTTTTATATATTTATAATATACTCGTAAGTGGCAAATCACACAGATTGAACTAGCCCCAGAGTAAATTTTTTAAACTTGTATTATGGGATAATGACTCAACGGTACTATTTTTATGATAAATCCATATACACCCTTATTTTTAAATTAAGTAGTAAACGAATTTAAAGAAGTGATTCAGTCCATCATTATGAATAACTTTTTCCGATAAATGTTTTTTCATTTCATTTAATTTAATTTATTTATTACAACAAACTTTTACATCGAATTGTATATCGAAAAACGAAAAAAAAAGTGTGGCACTCGGGGACTGCCGCGGTAAAGCTATTGCATAGCATTTTTTATCAACTTATGCAATTATAATTAGTGTTTCGATTATAACTAGTGTTTCGGGTGCGGCGTTGAAGTGGTCTATATTTCAGGTCCAGTTGAAAGGTAGGTGAGGATTTGCAGTCTGTATGAAAAAAAAAACATACGGGCGGCCATCAGATCAAAATTTCAGACCCTTACGAAGTCTCGGTGAGACGTTATAAACGATTTTTTTTTTTCTAAAATCCAGACGCCATCTTGGATTTCAAAAAAAATTTAAATTTCGATTTTTCAACCCAAAACACGCCTAGATATCGATTTTCATCCAAATCGGAAGCAGTCGACTTTTGGCGGCCATCTTGGATTTCCAAAAATTAAAAAAAGCAGCGCTTGGTGTGGATGGCTCGGCCTTCGGCCTCGCTCCGCAGCTCGCCCTCCGGGCTCGTCGTCAATATTACTTGGGGAGAGGGGGGCACTGGGGGGTGGGGGGAGGGGCTCGGCCTTTGGCCTCAGGCTGCGCCAAGTTACTTAGGGGAGCCGTTTGTATGAAATTTGTATGGGGGGAAATTATTTTCCGAAAATTAAAAAAAAATACCGGCTCTTGTAATTGCTTAGGTACCTCTTCCATTTTGTTAATGGGGCCAAATCTCCAAGCCTTACCGTTTTGCCAGGCCGTACC